>JAKEPQ010000203.1:9980000-10580000 GCA_024500445.1 Entomyzon cyanotis
AAGCAACTGGATGATCACAGGTAAATTAATTTTCTGCATTCAGATGTGTTATCTTCTCCCTGATTCATACGTTGCTATAGCAACAATCGACTTCACAAGGCCTGACTTGGCTCCCAAAGAAATATGAAACACCCTGGTTTATATTTTTCTGGTGTAAGTTCAGTAGCAGTAGCTGATCTTTATAGCATGATTTTTATTTTTTAACTTGCAGGTAGAACGGTTTGTTTCCAAGTTCAATATATTCCCTTTCTTTTCTTTTCATAATTTTACAGCATTTTCATATGTGTGACCAATCGAGATTGTTACAGAACACAAAATACAGATGTGATTTCTAAGAGGTGATTCTAAAAAGGACAATTAATAGTTTTAAAAGAATATTTTTTTTGTAATTTGAATATACGTATTCACTTTGTCAGTCTCAAAAACAGATACCAAATGGCAAAAAAATACCATTAAATGTATCAGCAAAAATAGTTTTAATATGGATTAAAGGAAGGGACACCTTCCACTAGACCAGGGTGGTCTTAAACACTCCCAGGGATGGGGTAACCCCAACTCTGGAACTCCTGTTTCAGTGCCTCACTGCTCTCACATTAAAGACTTTTTTCCTAATATCTAATCTATACCTACTCTTTTTCAGTTTAAGGTAATTCCCCCTTGTCCCATCACTTCATGTTCCTGTGAAAAGTCCCTCTCCCCCCAAATAGCAAATAGGTCACAGCACTGGGGCAAAGAACACAGAAATGAAAATAAAATAAGTATAAATACACTTGATTGAGGTGGTTAAAACTTACTCTAGTGCATTCTTGGATTAAAGACATGTTAAGGGTCACTGAGTGTTGTACTTAAAGCATAAACTAAATTTCGTGTATGTATATACATGTTCCTTCAATAATTTAAATATGTGGTGGATTTACAAAACAAGGGCTGGAGTCTCACTATTTATAAAGAAGCTATCAGTGTAAGGTTTGACCTTTAAATGGGAACAAAGCATGATCTCAATGAAAGACCTTTTGAAAGTCAAGAGTAAAATCCTTATCCCAGAAAATGTAATATTTTCATCTGGAATGCATGAAATGAGGTGATTTTTTTTTGCTCTTTGCAGCCCTACAGGAAGCCCTCACTGAACTGTGTAAATAAGATAACCCAAGGTATCAGATACTCTGAAAAATCATCAATTAATACGTATGTATAGCAGAGTTTGATATTTTGTGTTCTGTGTGCATTAAATTTACCAACTTTATTGAATTTTTTTCTTCTCTCTCTCCAGTGAATCACATGATTGAGCTTAATCCTTCCAGGACTGTAGACTACAGCAATAGGATTTTCGTGTTAAAATGTATGTAACCATCAAGTGATATGGGAACCAAGTGAAATTGTACCTCAGATTACTTAGTCGATATTTACATGTCCAGGTTGAGAGATAATTGCATTATCTGGGAGGTATTTCAAGCTTCTTTACATCCCTCATAGAAAAAAAGGCCAAACCTGTCATATATTATGAAGCAATGACCTTGTGAGGAGTTTTAAGTATGCATTAACAGGTTGGTTTTTTTTTTTTCACAGCTTTTCACCAATTATTAACAGAAATAATTTAATTGAGTTCTAGAGGAGATTTTTTCCATTAACTTGTCATTATGGAATTATAATGGATACTTTAATTAGGCAGTGTTTTGAGTGGGAATATTTAACTAAAATTGGGACAAATACATTCGCCACGCTCAGTAGCACTTACTAGAGGTTTACTGTCCATCCATAAACTGCTCAGGAAACACAAGTAAACGAGGATATTGGGCTGAAATATTGGCTATGGCTTTCCTAATTTTCTCCTGAGATAAGACATTGAGATGATATGCTGGCTTTTGAATTCTGAAACCCCTCTGGTCTGCTCACACACATCCTTGCTCTCTGCCCCCAGATGAAAGAAAATGTTTCACTGCATTCCAGTCAAAATTCCCAGTTGTTTTTTTGGCCATGAAAAGCTCTCATGCTGATGTTTATTTCCAACCTGCAAACAAAATGAGCATGTGAGTATTGGAATTCCAATGAAATTAAAACTTTGAGTTTGGATCAGGGGTCTTTTCACTTGATGTTATAGCTTTCCAGTAAAGCAGGTGGAAAAGCCTACTATTGTTTTAAGTTTTTTCCTTTTATCTGTGCCAAGAATAATTTTGAAGTATCTTATCAAATTCCTAATTGGCTTTATGCCTTTTTTACTTAATGTAGTTTGGAACCTTGAGCAGTAAATTTATAGCTGGACTAAAATCAGTTTTTCCCAAGCTTTTATTTGTCAATATTTTGTAATATTCTTAGTATCCCATGCCTCTCTGTGAGGCTGTGAATGATAAAAAACTTCATTACCTATTCTAGAGGGTTCTGCCTACAGGTACCCTTTACCTTTTCCACTTTGTCATCTACCACAAAAGAATTAGATGGGACCCATATGGGCAAGGGCTTAATATACCCCCAGGAGGCCAAAATAAACAATTATGAAGGTGGTACCAGATTGCAGAGGTATCCAGCTGTGGCACAGAGGTGACCTCTGGGATGAATCTGATGGTCTGAACAGCAGCTTTTCTCCTCCAGTGGCCCTTCAGCTAGTGGTGGAGAGCAGGTTTGGAAGTAGGAAAGTTGTTCTGGACTCAGGCTTTTCTCCCTGCTACTTTCTGTGCTGTGGGCACTGTGTGTGTTCTCCTGCTTTGGTGGAGAGATAATTTATTACCCACGAAACAGGTGCATAAGCATGGCAAATTAAAATCACATAGGAAATCCTATTTCTGGAATTGCATAATTTTTCAGAGCCTTAATCTGCCAAGGCAGTACTCTGCTGAAGAAACATTTGGGTGTTTTATATACAAACCAATACATTTACTTTCATAAGTACTTGCATTTGATGCAAGATTCGAGGTGTTGTCACTGCACTGGTGATTTATTTTTTTCAGCTGGTGATTCCCAGCAGGCCACTTGCCATGTGATAAGGGCACAAAGGGCAAGTAGCAGAGCTGGGATGGACCAAACCTCCCAGGATGTTATAATAGTCCCATTTTCTTAGCAGTTATGTGTCCATTCGTGGGTCATTAATTTTGATGGTACCTGGCCTGCTTCTTTCTTCTGTCAGCTTCCCCAGGAAAAAAAAATTGGTTCATTCAAGGTCTTGGACTACAAGCTGTGTATTGAAAGTTTATTGAAACAATTCTGTGTCTTCAATCCCCCCTGCCCCTGCCTTCAACTCCCTTATTTTTAGAGTATCTGCAAAGTATAAATTTACCATCACAATTTTTTTTGTCTAAAAATATTTTATGGTATCAGGTTATAGAAGTGTTTTGTGTTTGTTCATTTGGTTTTTTTTCCTGCTGGCATATTTGCAGGAAAAAAAGGATGAAGTTTGCATGCTGTTCTCAGTAGGATTCGTGAACAGGAATAATTTAAAAAAAAAACCAAACTAAACTAGTGCTCAATTTCAGTTTAATTACCAGCCATAGGCTTTAGGCAGGAAAAAGGACTGCTCAAGACTTCTTTGCTTCTGGCAATGGCAGCATTTCTGCTTATTGTACTTTTCCAATGGCTTTGTTCAGTTTAATTACAAACTTTTTATTAGCAGTGCAAGGTAAATTAGTAAAATTTTCTGACAATATATGTTTTCCAGCATAATGTTAGAAACATTTTGGAAAGTCAATCTGCATAGGGAAAAAATTCTCTCTCCAGCAGTTATTTTCAGTGCATCATCAATAACATTCATATACAGACCCAGACTCAGGGGAAGAATATTTATGTTCTAGGCTTGAAACAGAGCCTGTGAGACAGAATGCCTGGATTCTGAGTGGTGCCCCAGGGATTGTATCTGAAGGGGGCCTGCCTAGGGTAGTTTTTGTCTCCCTCCCAGGATACAGGCTGTGGCCAGAAAGTTTCTGGTCTGAGAACATCAACTGCTGCCCTCTAGTCTGGGCTGTGGCATCACAGGTATTTGCAGCCAAGGTGACTCAGTGCTGCTGGTGACAATTCATTTCTGTAGTTTCTTTGACTCCAGAAATGGCACAACTGGGGAATAAAGACAGGTCAATGGCCAAGCTGTGATATCAGGCTGCATGACAACAGGATCTTTTCTCTCTCTTTCAAATGTAAAATACACATGAAATAAAGTCTTGGGCTCTGTTGGAGAATGACTGTTTGATTTCATTCAGCTGGGACTCGTTTGTCATAAATCCATGAAAATACATTATCCATGCTTCTATTTTAAGTATGTCACAGTTCAGTGCTGCTAAAAAAGCAGGGGTTGTATTTTGGTTTCTCTTTTCCAAATTGTTCCACTGACATTTTTTCTTCCCTCTTTTCTGTCTGCTGTGTATCCTGTCATCATGCTCCCCTCTCCCCCTCCCATTATCTATTTTAAAAAAATTTTCAAACTGGATGATGAAAGTGGTTTGAGGATTTTTCCAGTTAGATAATCACAAGGTGGTACCAACCATGACCCAGGGACTGTGTTACTATCAACTAAGAGGAAAAAAAGAGATCCTTAAGTTACGTATAGGCTTAATGTTGGTAACTAGTTATGCAGCCAAATATGTACATCAGTTTTATGTGTGAGTTGCTCGAACATAAGAAGGTTGGGGGAAAACTTTTGCATCCCTTGCATCTTTTTGCAATGCCATCATAATTGGTGTGAATACAAGGAGAGAATCTCTTACCTGGAGAGGTTCTGTGTTTTGCAGTTGTAAAGGAATTCCAAGACATGAATGCTTCCCTGAATAAAGCTATATAGTTGCTTGTGAGGATAATTTTAGTGATTAAAATGTAATTAGTGACTAAATAGGTAAGAGCGAAACAGAAATCTCCGTGGCATGAGAGGTTTCTGACTCTTGGAAGGGTGCTAATCCCATTTGGGAATTTGGGGGAATAAAAACCTAGCAATAGTAATTATCTAATTAATAGGCATCAGGGTCCGCTTTCTGGAACTGCTTTTCAACTGATATGTTGCAGTTATTGGAGGCAGAAACATAAGGGTAAACTTGCAAGTAGAGCAAGGCACAATTAAAACTGAAGATTGAGACCTGCAACATTAATTAGAAGATCATTAACTACCACTCCCAATAATGTGCCTTCGTGTCTTTCCTTCCTCCTGTTCCTCCCTGTCTTGAAAAAAGTATGAATTCCAATTTATCACTTCAGGAAGGAAAGTGCAATTATGTTTTGCTTCCATGTGATCTCATAATGATCTGGGGATTGAAAATCCTGTTTCAGTTCACTCTTAAGAAATCCAATGTGTCCTTCTGGCTAAAGGGGGTGAGAAAGCAAGAAAATGGGGACTGCTTAAAAGGAAATGTTAGAGGAGGGGCTTTGGATAAAGAAGAAAATACAGAGTCTCTGTCAATATAAAGATTAGATTGGAGTTGTTTTCTCAGTAAGCATGATTTAAACATGGTTAATTTAATTTGAAAAAGGCTGAAAGAGACAAGCAGGTATGGCCTCAGAATATACAACCAATTGTTTTGAATTCAGTCAAAATGCACTCTAAAGAAAGGATGTGAAAATTGAGGCATTTGCAAGACTTGGGAAAATAAGAGGGGAGATTTATTACCAGGAACTACAAATAATGGAATTTCTGATTCATCCACAGCTGGCAAGCACAGCACCTATTATTTCCGATAATATGCTCTTTCATTTCATGGACAATGTGAATATTTAGCTTTCAGGTTTTCAAGACACTTCATTAACAGCAATGAAGGTAAAATTGAGTAAAAAAAAATCACCTAATTTGTTGTTTTTCATTTGGTTGGCAAAAAGACAAATAAAGCACTTTCCTTGCTTAGAATGACAATAAGCTTTCTTCGTTCTCTGAATTGTTGGTAATTAAGGGAATAAATCTTCTGAGGGTGATCGTGGTTCCTTGTATGTTATTGTGATTGAGGCTTGAAAATATTTTGACTTCTAAAGAAGTTTTCAAGTTAAGGTGGTTTTTTTGGTTTTGTGTTGGGGTTTATTTCCTTAGGATGGGAAGAAGTTGTGCATCTTATTTTGTGTGGGAGCTACTGGGGTTTTTTAGTTTGTTCAGGGTTTTCATTTGTTTCTTTACTTGAGTTTTTTTTAATGTTAGTAGCATGATGAAATTTGAAAACATTCCCCATCTACTGGTGAATCATTATCAGATGCAAAATATTCTGCCTCTGCCATGAGCAGTTCCCACCACCAGCAATAGATTTAGGGGCCATATAGCCTTCAGTTGGATGGCACTTGGTCAACCCAAAAAGGGTTTTGATCCCCTTCAAGAGGGAGGTCTTCCTTTAAGGTACTTCAGAGTTGTTGCTTACATGGAAAAATGTGTTGCTGTGTGGTGAGGCCTTGGTTGCTGCTGAAAATCCATCTGATTTTTGTGTTTCAGTAGGATCAGGGTTCAGCAATGCCTATTCACATCTCTGTGGACTTGGGACACCAGATGAGCAAGTGAATTAGGAAATTCCACCTTGGACACAGAGGAATCTCACTGCTGGACCTTGTAACTGTTGTCTTTGCCATCTAAATGAAATACCACAAGCTGCCAGCTACCAAAGATGGCCATCAATTTCTATTAATATGTGATTTGTGCAGACAGAAGTCATTAGAATGATTCAAAGCTCTAATCATCATAATAATGGAGCCTAATTGCTAGGCTCCTGAAAAACTTTAAGACAAAAATCTATGCTAATACCATCTGAAAGCTGGCAGCAATTTATTGTTTCTCTTTTGATGAAACTTGTTTTTTGCAGGGGGGTAAAAGAGGTGTTTTAATTATGTAGTTAAAAAATAATCTTGGTATTATAGATTCAGGCAGACAGTAGGGACATTAACTTTATTAGTTTTCCCCTTTAGTAAATAAAGACCACGTAGAATCTAATAGGTGAACATGCTTTTATTAAAAATAGGTAATCAAGCTCTTGGAAGAATTTAATTAAATTCATTTTGTCGGTTTTTTTTTTTTTTCTTATGGCTACTAAAATATAAAGTGGAAAAAAAAATCTGCTAAATATTCTCAATTCTAATGATCTCCTTTCAGTGCTGATCTCAGTTCTTGGAATGCTCTGAAGGTGTGTATCCTGCACATCTTTTTCTACACAAGAAATATGTCTGATGGAGAGGTAGTCAACAGTGGCATTTCCTCTCGGGGCAAAAGCTCCAATGCAAGGGTAACATTTCACATTAGCCCATCCCTGGCCTCACCAGCATTCATCTGGATAATGGGAGCACTCTGCCACATCAAGGACCTTTCTTGGCACACTTTCACTTTTACAGTTTGCTCTCTATGCATGCATGAGAACAAAAAACTGACCAGCAATGCTTTGTCCAGCCCATGAGGGCAATCCTTTTTATTATGGGACCGTAAGTCTGTCTGAGCAGAAGAACCAGCTCTTTTAACACCTCTTTTGTGTTAGCTAGACAGCACTCTGAAATTGCTTCTGCTTTCCTTGCAAATATCACTTAACACTTTTCCTGAATAGCACCAGGATCTTGGCTCTAGTTGCTATGCACAATGCTGTGAGCTGCTGGCTGTCATTCAGTGAAGCACTTATGCCTTGAATGGCACATGAATTTCTAGGTAATTCACACCCATGATGATTTCTTTCTTTATCTCCCTTCCTCCCTCCCTTTTTTCCTTTGCTTTTCCCTCATTTTTTATTGGTATTGCTACCATGGGCTTTCTCTGAGGGCATGTACAACCTTTGGAAAAAGAGGTCCTTCCCCACATTTGTCAGCTGTGCCTTAGGCTTTGATCTGTACCATTTGTTCTCTTTCATGGAGCTTTTCCAAGTGTGTTCAGACCTCCCTCGGTTTATTTTTAGCTCTCTGTTTGCTGCAGCCCAAAGAGTGCAAGCGAGTAAATATTTCCCTGCCTCTTAAAAATGATCTCTTGATCAGCTTTTGCATCTCTAGTAAACACCTGATTTCAAGTCTGCCAGGTAAGCTGATGCACACAGTTCCTTGGTTTCTGCAAGGTTTCATAAACACTATTAAGAATATATTAAGAATATCTCAAGCTTTTTACACGTATTGCCTGTAACACTGATCCAAATTACTTTGCTGTGTGTTTGATGGAAATAACATTCTGAAAAACAGTGGCAATTGTCTGCAGCAGGCTGTAGCCTCTATGCTGGGCTTAATAAGCAAAGTTATGTTTGTCTAGGGGACTTTTTCAAGAAACATAATTGACGAAGACAGCTTGGTTATGAGAAGCTTGGTGTATACATCAGTTTAAAAGCTTGTCACCTAGTTGATGCATTAATTCAAGTCTTCTGTGCCAGCCAAAGTTCCTATCCTAGGCAGAGCATATGGTCTGTCACTTAGCACATGACATGTTTTTAGATCACTGTGTGTGCGAGGGTGCTGGCCCTGAATGTGAATGCACAGGCTTGTCCTGCAAAAGCTGCCACCAATTTATTGCCTATTCAAATAGTTCTACTCTATTGTTGGGCCCCTTTATGGCTTAAATATGAGGAAAGATGTTCAGGCTTTAGCCCACAGTTCTCCTTTATTATCCTTTAAATGTTCCCCGTGAGAAATGACTTCGATTCATCCAGCAGCTGAAATAATATTCATAGGAGCATAAATGTATACAGTTGTATTTCTCTGTAACAGTTGTGTTGACAAGTCTCATAACTTCATAGACAATTCACTTGCCTTACTGGTACTGAACTTGATTTTATAAAGATTCATTCATCAGGGTTAACTAGACTTCAGCCAGATAAACTGAAATAAAAAACGAAACTGCAACATTTAAGGAAAGAGCTGTTCATCTAAACTTTAGATCAGCAGCTGTGGGTAACAGCAGAGAAGTAGAATTTGGGCTCAAGGTCATACATGCAGGAATGATTTACTCTTCAGTACATCAGAATAAGGTCCAAAGTCCACTCATAAGTTATGCAAAAAAAACCCCCAAAAACTTGTACTCTGAAATTTGATGCAATTGCCAAGGCATAGGCACATTAGATTAAATGCCTTTGTATAAAATTAGGTAGGTTACAGATCTAATGGGAAAAAATTAAAATCTGTGAATATCTGTAGTCATACATATCCTGGAGCATTTGCCATGCATGTATGACTATCTGTTATTCACTTAATTTTATTTTTTTTTCCAGGGGTTGTCACCATTCACTTGGGAAGCGAAAAAGGTACTTTATGACTTGGGTTAAAAATTGCACACCAGCCTGCTGAATGGTAAATCTTGGGATGAGAATTTGTGAAAAACACATCTTTCGTGTTTTATCCAGCTCTGGGAACAAGTGTGTTCCCAGACTGCTTGAAAGGGCAAGCCATGGGGATCATTGATGGAGCTTTTCCACAGCAATGTTCCTTGTTCTGATTTTTCTGGCTACTTTTGTGCTTCAGAGAGAGCAGTCAAGTATGAAGTAAAGAAGGATCAGAGTGATGAGTGGTAACAATTTAAATGGCTGATAAATATCCTACTGGCACCTGCATTTAGGTATCTGTACTGTTAACATTTCCATACTTCTTCCCCTCTGCTTTTGTTCCTCACAGCATGTCAAGGAAAGGAACCAGCCTTCCAAACCTGAATGTAGGACATGTGACAATTGAGAGGTGTGTGACCTCAACATAAGGGAAGTTGAAAGTGCACCATTGCATTTGTATCTCTGAGGCCACAGCAAAGTTGCACAATGGTATTTAAAAATGGACTTGTAGGGAGGCATAGCACAATCCCTGAAAAAATGCACCTAGGCCTCAACTGAGGCACAAAATGAAAGTATAAATTGCTCTTGCAGGTGTATTTACAGTGGGAAGGCTTGTGTGAGTATTGGAAAACAGGGGGTTGAGTACTGAGGGAGGTGAGCAGGGTGTGATGATGATGTCTCCAGTTTTGTGAGGAATGTATCTCATTTCTTCAGTTTCCTTACAACAAAATTAGCAGCCTTGTTAGCTGTATCATTTACAGTGAGCAGTTCAACATATGTTCTGATTCATGTTCATTTTGCTCAAGGTTTTCTCTTGTCTCTATTTCAAACAAAGTACCAAATCAGCCTGAGGTTAGTAGGTGTTAGCTTTGCAGGCTGTTGCACTGAAAATCCTTGCACTTGAAATTCTCCTGGAACCTCTGGGAGACAAGCACGTTTCTAACTTCAGAAGAAGAGGAGGCAAGTGCAGAAATGAGGGAGTGGACTGAGCAAAAAGAAAACTAAACAGTCCTCTTCTAGCTCTTAAAGTAGGAAGCACTCTGCCTGGCTTGTACTCTGTCCTTTTAAGTCACTGAGTTTATTGTTGACTTTAGAATGGATAGATTTAGCTTGGCACAATGCACTGCAGAAAATAGCTTTCCTGTCTCACTAATTCTGCACTTGCATGGGACACTGAGAAGGTGACATGTACTGTCAACAACTCAGCTCAGCTGCAGCTTAAAAAAAAAACCCCAAAAACTTTCCAGTATTTAAATATACATGTTAATCACTGATTTCTGTCAGTGTTCATTTCATTACCACCTCAGAGCTAGACACTTATGAAGGCCACACTTCATAATTTATCTCAGGATACAAGTTCTGCTCAAGGGGCAAGGAGATGTGGGAGATGCTCATTGTGTCCTAATTTGCAGTGTCAGATGACACCTAAAAGGGTGCAGTGTGTAATCACCGGCAATGGGATTTGAGGATTTGTGTACCTTTGGTGTTTTAGAGGATTTGCTGCACTTGAATTTCATTCTGTGGTAGCTGGAGATTGTTCTGTAGGGTTTGAATGGTGGATGGAAGCTTTCACAAGCTCCACATACATCCCTCTGAGGAGATGAACTTAATCACTGAACAAAGGAGTAGGAATTTTTGGATGGAATGAGGAGGCAACCTCATAGAAATAGAAGCATAAGGCTCAGGTTTAATTTAGGCCTAGTTAATTATATTCATAGTAAACACTATCTTATATTGCTCATGATTGTGGGGGTTTTTTTGAGCAGGGAGAGGAGGAACTTCTTAGAATCTTTGGCTGCTAATGTATCTAGACATTATTATAAGCTTAGAATAAATAAGAAGAAATGCTGTCAGAGAAACTGGTCTGCCTTCACAGTGGTACAGTTCCACTGATTACAATAGGCTTTGTGAGAGAGAAATCAATTTAAAATTAAAGCACTTATATTTATAAAGTGCTCTTTGATCAAGGGCCTCAGCATTGAATGATTCTTACAATGTCTAAAATAGAATAAAAAAATTCCCTGTTGAAAACATTGTACAGGGCTGTTGCAATAATTTGCTCAAGGCTGAAGATCAGAGGAATCAGGCAACAGTATTCAGTCCACTTTTTGAAGTGTTCTGGCTGCAATTGTCTCTAATGTGCTTGACTGATACTGCTGGAGTAGGGGAAAAATAAGTGTGAGAAGAAAACCACTGTGAGGAAATCAGTGAGCTGCTTCCATTATTGTATCCTGATACAAGAATGCAAATATAAAGTAACCATTACTTTCAGGATGTTATATTGGATTAAAACCAGGGGAAAGCAAGATAAACGTTCAACAGTCTGTTGGCAAAGACTGAGCAAACAGTAAGCTACTGCTCCTTGAATCTTTTAAAAGAAAAAAACCCCCAGTTGTGCCAGTTGTATCTTTGTGTATAGAGCCAGGTGTAGGTACTACTGATTCTACATCAGTACAGCTGCTGAAGAACTGCAGTTTCCATTCTGCAGAATGGGTTTGACAATATTTCAAGACTTGCTTTTAACCTAGATAGGATAAAAATCTTTCCACAGGATGTAAAGCCTGCTGCTTCAAGCTAGCTTGATATAATTCCCTACTGCCACCAGCTTTAGTAGAAGGACCATTTGAGAGTTTTAATGCATCAGATGCTGCATCACTACACACTTTTATGGACTGAGATCTTCAGACCTGTATTATCTCCCATCCTAGGATTTGTTGGTTCAGACAGGCAGATAAGTTTGGTGCCAGACAGGGAATATCCTTCCCAGTGGGGACAGTCTGTGGAATGAGATAAGGGTTACTTTAGCATTTCTAGCAGAGGTAGATTGTGCTTGGCTAACTGGGAGATAAAATGGCAGATGAAATTCAATCTAGATGAGGTGCCTTGAAGGCAAAAATATCTTAAATAAAATGATGGGCTTTAAACAGGCTGTTACTACTCAAGAACAAGACACTGGTGTTGTACTAAATGACAGCATTGACTTTACTATCTTGTTTCACTCAAAAAATAGTGAATTGAGGTTTGGAGTTACTAGGAAGGGAAGAGAGATCATTATTAGGCCACTGTGTAAGTCTGTGTTTCAGCTGCATCTTGAATACTATATGGAGTTCTGACTCTTCCATCTCAAGCTGGACATTATAGAATCATAGAAGTATCAAATGTGGTCAGAAGGCTGAAAAAAGGCTCCCACAGGATGAAAAATAAAGTGGCAAGGGGTTGTGGAGGCAGGTGTGATGCCAGAAAAAGTTGAAGGACTTATGCAGGGATCAAAGGAGCTAAATAACAAATAATTGGTTTCCCTGTATAAGAAATGATGGGAGTCATTTAATGGAGGGTTGATTCTTCATACAATATGTAATTGGATTGTGGAATTCCTTGCCATGGGATTTTAGAGTGATAAAAAGGTAAATAAAAAACAAAACTCCAAAACCAACCAAACATACATCCTACTGGACAGTTCAAGGGCAGAAAAAAGGAAAAAAATAAACACTTAAGGGATATTAAAGTGTCACTGCAGAACCCAGAAGATTATTTTGGGGTAAATTCCTAGGTATTTGCACCATCCTCATACAGTCCCCTTTGCATTTGCCATTGGTCATGCTGAGTTAATTGTATATTTACTATTTCAGCAGTGCACTGTTATGAAAAAGCCTATATTTTTAAATGGGTAAATAAACTCAGAAGGCTTTTTATACAGCTTCACTTATGCTTCTTTGATTTCAACAGTATTAACAGCTGCTCTCTGTAATCTGTAATATACTGATAATAAGAGCAGGAGTAGAAGCAATGGATAATCCTTGACCTGTTGGCTCTCTGAGGAATTAAAGCAGATTCCATAAAAATGCAGGAGTAAAAAGGTGAGCAGCAGCGTTATAAAAACATTATACAGGGCTGTTGCCATAATTTGCCCATGGCTGCAGATCAGAGGAACCAAAGACCAATGTTCAGTCCACTTTTTTTGAAGTGCAATTGTCTTTAACCAGCTTGACTGATACTGCTGGAGTAGGGGAAAAATGAGTGTGAGAAGAAAACCACTGGGAGAAAATCAGTGAAAATTCATCATTTGGTGGTTATTAATATCTAATTTCACTGGTGCATGAGTTTTTATGCTTTGTTTTGATCTGAACACAAGGCTTGTGGGGGTTGTGACAGGACTTTGTCAACAAGGAAATCTCTGGTCTTAATTCCAGAGAGAGGCAGCAGTTTTTTATTGTTGGGGTTACTGGATTATTCACTAACTGGGTGAAGACTCATCCTTGTCATTGAGGGCCCAGTTACGGAATTTCTATCCAAGGATGTTTATCCCAACCTTGGCACCATGGGGAAGAAGATTGGTTTGCCACTGCTCTGGGGCAGAGAAGCCAAACAGGAATATCTTTGAATACATTCCTTAAGAAAACAGTGCTAATAGAATATGGAGGTGGAGACTACTAAATGGATTTCTCTGGGAGTTAGGACTGATTTATTTAATGAAGGAAGGATAAATATGGGAATGTTTATTTGAATAAATGGCTAGATTATCTTTCTCTTCGTTCCCAGAGTGTGTGTGCTCTCTAGAAATTGTCTGCTTCATAAATTAAACAGCAGCAATTTTCATAGTGGAAAAAGTGAAATTAAGCTGGCTATTGAACTTCTGCCACAGCAAGGAAATTATTTCTCCGTAAACTGAACACATTTGAATATAGCTACAGAAAACAAAAGGAATTTTTTTCTTTCTCTAAAAAGTTATTTTCTTTGATATTATACTGTTTCCATCCTTATCTTGTCAGATAAAACAACTCTGTTTGCAAGTGTTTTGCCACCCAGTGATACAGACACTTTTTTCCCCTGTGTAGTAACTTTACTGAAAATGGATTTCCAGAATGGCAATGGATTCTCAATTCATTCTGGTGTGCTATGGTGATTAAATTCCTGCTAAACAATATCTGATAAAAAAATTTCACAAAACCCCACAAAATGTGAGCAGTGGCTGAGGGCCCTTGGTCTGTTCAGCCTGGAGAAGAGGAGACTGAGGGGAGACCTCATTGCTGTGAGGGGAAGCAGAGGGGCAGAGGAGGGGCAGCACTGATCTCTGCTCTGTGGTGACAGTGACAGGACTGAGGGAATGGCTCTGAAGCTGTGTCAGAGGAGGTTTAGGTTGGATATCAGGAAAAGGTTTTTCACCCAGAGGGTGGTTGGGCACTAGAACAGCTCCCAGGGCGGTGGTCACAGCACCAAGCCTGAGATAGTTCCAGAATTTTTGGACAATGCTCTTGGGTGCATGGTGTGATTCTCAGGATGTCCTGTGCAGGGCCAGGAGTTGGACTTGGTGAGCCTTGTAGGTCCCTTCCAGCTGAGGATATTCCATGATTCTATGGCATTTAAAGATTTCATTCCTTGTGGATTTGCAGCAAGGCTTGTAAGAAAAAATCTTCTATACATAATCCTACATTTTAATTTTATCTTGGATACTTTTAAGTTTATTTTAGAAGCAAAATCATCTGCTGAGACAAAATGAACGTGTGTGTGTATTTTGGAATTAATTTTCTTCAGACCAAACTATATTTATTGATTCTGTTGCTAAACAGATGAAAAGTTCCGTTTTCCTAGTTGTAATATCATTGTTGCCAGAGAGTACATCTTCAGTTATCAGAACAACCAAATAGGCCTAAATGTTTTTATTTTCTCAAAAAAATTATTAGACAAGAGTTGCATCCTAAAACATTGTGAAAAATTTTAAGTATTGTTTCTTTCTTGGAAAGTCCTAAAACTCTACAAAGCATTTGAGATGAGGAAAATGTTAAATTTATAATGCCATAGTAGTTATCACTACTTCTGATGCAAAGAAAGCTACATTTTTGATAGGCAATACACAGTTGACAACAAAATTCTATGCAGTATTACAAGAACCCCTATGAATTGCAGCAGTTTCAGATGGATTTTAAAATTTTATTTTACAGGGAAATGCAGAAACCAGTTTTACACCCATGGTATTTCTCCCTTCCAGGAACATGCAAGAAATCTTTAACATGACTGTGAAAGAGATGACAGTTCTGCTTCTTCTATGATTATTGGGAGTTGACATACAGGTACAGCAACCTGACAATTACACAGAAATTTACAGCCTGAAATATTTACATCAGAGCTTTATCCAAGGTTTAACAACAGCATTGAAGCTGCACTTTTTAATGGTAACACCTTGACAAGTATAATAAGATACAGATGGAAAGTATTTCCAATCTGCTGCTCCATCAAACACCACTGCATGAAAAAGAAGAGAGGGGAAGGAGAGGAATTTTGAGTGGAGGAGGGAGGGAGTGAAGAGAGATAGAGAGACCTCAGTCATTCAAGATGCATCTCTCATTTCTCTTGGTTCCAGCTGTAACTTCTGTATGCTGAGGGATAAACCAAAGAAGCAGAAGGTAATTTCTTTTATCATAATAAAACCTTGGAGAAAGTGGTCTGTTTGTGAACACCAGTCTGTGCTTTTACACACAGACCATAAAATTGAAAACAAATGTTAGTGAGGAGTCAGTCTTTCCTTTCATTGTTGTCTGGCAGAAGATATATGTGCATCATATTCCAAGGATCATAAAATAACTAATTGTTTTGTCTCTTTGTGGTCCTTTTTATAATAACATCAGCTGGATTGGGAATGTAACTCCTAAAATGTGGATAAACCAGCTATGGAGATAGCAAAAAACACATGAGAAGTAAGCAGAGAATAAACTTCTTTTCATTGAAATGGTGATTTAATTGCCACCAGTAATTTTTACCTGCAGCCTCTGATGCTAGTGTGCTATGTTGACTCAGGGTGAGATGCAGTGATGTAATGAAAAGATGTTGGAGCAGAAACTTGTTACTCTGGAGTGCTCCTAAAGATCTGGTTTCTAAAGCTGGAGGTGAATAAATGAAAAATTAAACACAGTGCTGATAATGTGGGTCAAAAACACTGGGACAAATTAAATGAAACAAAGAGTTGGTGCAGAATTCAGCCTGGGATGAGCTGACAAAAATTACGTATTTTTTACTCAAAATCTCTGCCAAGTTCTAAGGAAGGAAAGAAGGTTCTTTGCTATGTGAAAGCTGCTAGAAAATAAATGGGTGAAGAACAGACTTTTAAGCAGTAAAGAAATGGAATAGGAAAAATAGGATTGGAAACTATAGTGCTATTTCTCTTGGCATTGCTTCAGGTTGATTTTTTTTTTCTGTAAATCTTTCTTTTGGAACAATATCACACTGTGGGCCTGGATTCAGTTTGCAGCTTGTGTGATATGACTTTTTTTAGTGTTTTCAAGCTTTTTCTCTTTTCTCAGAATTCTAGAATTCTGAACCAATGGTGGAAGTGCTTGCAAAGATTTTGGTGACCAGCACAGAGCCTTCTTGTTTTGATATCCAGGTTAGTAATGGAAGTTTTGAACAGACACAAACCCAGAATACACTCTTAGGTTCAAATAACCCCTTGATTTGATATAAAATTGTTGGTACTGAGACTTGCACTGACAACTCTGTCATCACATACTTATGTTCTGTGAGGTACAAGGAAATAACACAAATGTGAGGAAGTAAACCCAAAAAGGAAGAACAAATTGCAAAAGCAGGCAAATTTTTTTTTTTTCCAAGTTATCTGACTATTCATGTAGTAAAACTGAGACTCAAAACTGCTCTGGCATAATTCAGATGTTACTGAATGGTTTTTTGTTTCCATTTCCTTGAAAAGGAGGGGGAAAATAATATCAGCTATTTTCTTCTGTCTCTCATTTTCCAATTCTGAGTCTGTATGTTGGAAAAGAGAACAACAACAAAAGAGTAATGTCCCAAGGAAATCTGTAGTGTTTCACATGAAGCTACAGGCCTCAAAATTCCCAGCTGGGTGAGTCTGTATTTCTACAACTTGTAGATTTTTATTGTATTTCGATACTGTATTTCCACTTATTGTAGACATTCTCCTCACAACTCTGGAGTGAAATCCAGCAGAATTCTTTGATCTGCAAAATTTAAGAATTAATATAAAGACCTTTCTTCCATATTTACACATAGATACAACAGATCTGTGTTCAGCTTGTACCAACGGAAGATTAGCACCAAGCCAGACATAAAATCCCACATATTGTTGTGATCTAACCAAACATAACATCACAGAGAAGTGGAAAAAATAGATTGAGAAAGCTAGAAGTGGTTTAAAATTATTGTAACAAAGAATTTGCTTATTGTTATGAACATAAAGTTTTTAATTTTAGTTTTTAAAGAGGCTAATAAGGTCTGGAATTAAATGCTACTTCAGAAATTCCTGAAAAGATTCAGTGTCAATGAAAGAAAAAAATGCTTTTCTGTGCCATCTCCCCAGCTATTGCTTTGAGGTCTGATGTGTGTTTCTGAACAATCACAAGCCCTGATATGCTGAAGTCAAATTTGATGTTTTTGTTTTTAATATTGTATGAATGAAAGACTTGCCCTAGTCTTTAATTGTATGACCAGTTGTTCTCCAGGTATGCAGCCCCTGGAGCTGGAAGACAGGGATGAGGAGCAGAATGAACCCCCCACAATCTAAGGGAAAATGGTCAGGGACCTGCTGCACCACTTGGACACGTGCAAGTCAGTGGGGCTGGATGGAATCCACCCCAGGGTTCTGAGGGATCTGCCAGAAGAGCTTGTCAAGCTGCTTCCAATCATTTCCCAGCAGTCCTGGCTAACCAGGGAGGCCCAGGGGACTGGAAGTCACCAAATGTGACACCCATTTACGGGAAGGGCTGGCAGGAGGGCCTGGGGAGCTACAGGCCTGTCAGTCTGAACTCAGTGCCAGGGAAGGCCATGGATCAGATCATCTGGAGTGCCATCACACAGCACATGAAGGACAACCTGGGGATGAGGCTCAGCCAACAGGCAGGTCCTGCTGGGCCAACCTGGTCTCCTGTGACAAGGTGGATGAGGGAAAAGTTGTGGATGTTGTCTCCCTGCAGAGTAGTAAAGTCTTTGACTCTGTTTCCCACAGCATTCCCCTGGAGAAGCTGGCTCCACATGGTGTGGGATGGGTGACCTGTGGGGTGGGTAGCAAACTGCATGGATGGCTGGGCTGGGGAATGCTGGTGGATGGAGTCAACTCCAGCTGGTGGTCAATTGCAAGTGGTGTTCCCTAGAGCTCAGTATTGCTGTCAGTCCTGTTTAATATCTTCATCAACAACCTGGCCAAGGGGATTGAGGACACCCTCAGTCTGTTTGCAGATGGCACTAAGCAGGGCTGGGGTGTTGATGTGCTGGAGGGCAGGGAGGCTCTGCAGAGGGATCTGGACAGGCTGGGTTGATGGTTTGAGACCTTTTGTATGGGGTTCAACAAGGCCAAGTGCTGGGTCCTGCACTGGAAAAAAGGAGATCTTATCCTGTGGAGCAGAAGTGCCAAATCTTTAAAAAATGTGTGCTTGGGGACATGGTATAGATAGCAGTGGGCTCAGCAGTGCTGTGTTAGTGGTTAGTGATATTAAAGATCTATCCTGGCCTAAATGATTCCATGAGTCAATGGCTATGTTTTCACTGTACCTAGCTGGAGAGGTTTTATAGAAAAAAGACTTTTCTTCCCTGTTTTATGAAAGGTGAGATACATTTACCTCCCACTCAGCAGCACTTCCAGTCCTCTCGTGGCAGCCTGCAACTGCTTTTTATTCGCAGCACGCTTCTGGTGTCATTAGTTCTCAATTTCTGTCTGCTGCTAACATTAGGGATCCTCCCAAGACATGTCATCTCTATCACTGCGAGTCAATATTCATTTACTTCCTTCAAGGTCCACAGCTCTGCCCCATACAGCACCAGGAGAGCCTCATGGAAGCAGCTGAATGGGAACATGGACTTGCATTCGGAGAATTCCTAAAGACAATGAGTGGCAATTTACCCAACTGATTATCCACTGCTTTAAAACCCAATCAGCTGTTTACAATGAGCTCTTTTCGGTCATGCACTATGAATTTAATCAAATCATACTGGAAAAACAGCATGGCAGGATGAGGGTTTTTCCCTCCATGTGTGTCCTTTTATAGCTCACTCCAGGTAAGGAGAGTAGTTGAAATTAGAGCAGGGAAATGATAAATCCCACCACCTTTTCTTTTTTCCCCCCTTTTTTGTTTTTTGATCCACAGAGGTGAATAGTGCAGAATCAAGTGCTAGGAGTGTTTTTCCTCCTAAAATTTTATTGAGTTTATTCAGTATGATTTATATTACATTATTGGTAATTTCCAGCTATGTTCTTTATACAACTGTTATTTTGGAGTTTGGTCCTTCCCTGAAACCTGTTCACAAGAGGATTTTCACTTCAGATAACTTGGAAAGAAGGTGTTTTTATGGATAAGGAAATGCACTTGACCAAGGTTTACATGCTTTTTCCCCCTTCAGAACAACTTCTTAAGACCCTAGGGAACAGGGTTTAATAGGTAGATGTCCCTTGAATTTTCCATTTCTTTTAATAGCCCATTGTACATTCAAAGTGTTTGTGTAGTTGATTTTAAACCCTACTACCTAAGATGCACATGTTAAGGACCAGAAACTGTAGGTTTCTGATTTCTATCTCTTTGTTATTGCACATCTTAATTTATTTTAAGGTAGCAGTTCGTATTTGTGTAGCATTGCATTTAAATTGGCAGTGGGGTGTTAAAGACGGGACCTTCTCACAGTGATCAGGAGGTGCAGTGTTTGTTATCACTGCACACTGGAAATGTAGAGGAAGTTAAATTTAACAGTTCATAGCAGAAATCCCAACATTCAACACAGAGATGTCATTCATAAAACCCTCTCATTTGCTCAGTGTCCTCATCCTCACTTTTCAAATTCTCATCTGTTGATACTTAAAAGGCGCTGAGGTTTACTGAAACTCATTGTGCATCCTGGAAGGACCTCATGTGTGTAAAGCATTAATGTTATCCTGTTCTGGGATTATCTTATTTTTAAAAGAGTATTTGAGCCCTAGGGTGGGATTGAATGCTGGTCCCTTAAGGAATTGGTAAAGGACTATTTTGACATCAGTGCTGGAGTATGGATTGGTTTTGGCCACCTGAATGAATTTTAAGCTTTCTGTTCTTGGCAGTGAAAATCCTCTTTGGTCTTGTGTTAGAACTGAATTCATATATTATTCTGAGGTCTACATCCTCCTGTAAGGGATTCTTACAAATGACGATGGGATTGAAATACTTTAGATTATTCCTATTAGTTTCTGCTTAAGCAGAAACAAATACATTTGATCATTGACCTTCAGGGCTGCAAGATTCCACTGTTGACAATATAAGGGAATGTGGGAGTGGGTCTGAAGGCTGCTGGCAACACCTGAATCTCTAAATTTTAAATAGATGTTTTCATCATGAGCTTTTAGAAACCTTTCTTCTTTCAGATTTTGCTTTCAGAGGTTAAACCTGCATACCTACATCCTGATCCAAGTAGGAGGATGGTTGTGGCTCTGTAACTGTCTGGAAAGAATAATTAGGTCATTACCCATGACTGGCAGTGCTAAAAGAGCAGCTGGAATTTGTAGTGATTGTGAATTTTTGGTGATTGTTGAATAGCTGATGGTGAGATATTTCATCCAAGGTGTTTATCTGAGCTGTGGCATTGCATGTGTAGTGGGTTTATGAGCCAGACAATGTTCTTCTGTCATGTGTATGAATTTTAGGACTTCTGATTATTTTCATAGTGTCATAAACCAAAAATGTTTGTGATACAAACCACTGTTTTCAGTAAAGGGTTGAAAGAATTGGTGTTCTTTACAAGCTGATGCCTACTAGCAACAATAACCTGAACAGAGGAAATTGCAGAGTTTTGGGACATTTCTTGAACCTGCCTAGTTGGGCATTTTATTAAATACAAGTATCCAGGAAAAGGCTACATAGTCTTGAATTTTGGTTTTACCTGGTTGCAAAGGAGGTTGTTCCAGAACAATTAATGCAGAAAAGTTTCTGCAGCATTAACTCTGATTGCTGTGGTAGGTTCTGCTAAAATAACACCTGGTCAGTGATGCAAACATACCTTATTTCCCCCTCTTTTTTCTTTTGAGGTAGATGAACTCCTAATCCTTTTCATAGTTAGTTTTAAGGTGTGAAAGAGAGTGTTTAAGGTGTCTTAATACAAGAGTGTAAGAAATATTCATTTAATGGAATTAAGTATTCTGCAAGTTACAATTTATTTGGAAGTCTGGTCAGGCAGCGTAATTTCTGATTAAAAAAAAGTGGTTACACATCAGCTTAGTACAAGGAATCATGATACAATGGGGAGAAGATGAGAATGTCATGGATGAAAAAAGAATGGTAGTCTAAGTAAAGAGTGTTATGGATGATGCTCTCTTTTCCAAAAAAAAGAAAAGAGATATTTTCCTGTTTAATGTCAGTCAAAATATATTGGACTGATAAAACTCCTTAGTCACTAATCACAACTAAAATGCTAAAAGCATATCAGTTTTTCAAATGTTCAAATTTTTCTTCACTAATAACAGCATGGTTATATTGGGTTTCTAGTTTATTTTCTCTTTCTATTAACCTGCAAGATGAAAATGGGACCTGTTTTTTGATGGTGCCACTAAGGAGACAAGGGTGGCTCACCCACTTTGGGGCAGCAGTCACCAGCTGGTGATCCTCAGAGGTCTGATCCGTTTCCAGGTTGGAACAGCAGAGTGTTCCCAAGGGTGCTCAGACCTCAATGGTGTCTCATGGCTTCAGCTGCCACTGCTCACAGTGAGGAGCAGCTCGAGGCACCTGCTTTTGTCAGAGGCACTGTTTGCATGATCTCCTTACAGCTTGTGTGATCAAGGAACATATGTCTGATAAGCATGGTTATAAACAAACCTGTCACCAGTATTCCTGCCTCCCGAAGGCTCCTCAGGAGAGCTTGTGGTGTCAGGTTGGATAGGACGAGTTGATGGCAGAATGGCAGAAAAGCAGATGTGCTTGTGCTCACACCCAGCACCCTCTTGGTTAACACACACATCTGCAGCCTGAAAGGCCCAGGTGATGGTTTAAGGACCTGTATCATCCATAAAGCCAGTAAGGATTACAGACATAATTGTGTTTCCAGGTGGCATTTTTGCTGCTAAAGGCAGCTCTTCATAGAGCTGAGCTCCTTCCCCCTGGAGGGAAGAAGTTTAATTCTCTCTGTCTAGTCTGGTACCTGCAAGTTATATTTTAAATTTTGCTTTCTGTAAACAAAAAGTTACTTCTTTTTATTAGAATATTCTTTTCTGAATACATTTTTAAAAGTAAAAAGAAGTATTTATTGCACAGTCTGCACAAGAAACAGTCAGTACAGTGTAAGGGCATATTTCAAATCCCACTGAAATCAACTATAAAACTCCCATTGATTTCACTGGGCCTTGGACCAGGTATTAATGGGAGATGACATTAGGCAGAGCACCTGCTTGGACATTAACCACTGTGCATAAACAGGTGCTCTTCCTTGCTTCTACTTGGTATTTAAGTTCTGGAGAAAGAATTTCTTTTGTTGACAAAAGCTTTATTCTTTAAGGGGCTGGTTCATTTTCAAGTTTGGACGTTACACTTGTCGAGTATAGATAACAATCATTATTGCTGTTGAGACATATTATTATACTGTTCCTTCAGAGAACCACATAATTGTCCCCTTTCTAAATTGGTATTTTATTGGCAGTGACAATGATGGGTTGATAGAGTGCAACAATGTTACTGAGCAAAGTATTGGTACTGCCTTACAGATTTGGATCTAAGGAATACTGGTGGGGGAGAAGAAGTAGTAGCCTGGTTTTGGAATATTAGCTTTTAGACCAAAGGAAGCAAAAGGTAATTGCAGCTCACCTGCTGCCATGTATGATAGCAGATCTCTTGTGATTTATGCTTCCTACAGTACCTAAGTGAATATATACATTGGAGCAGAGTTATCTTCAGTTGTCCTATTCCTAATTTAAGCTGATTGCTTCTGCCTTTCCTTGATAAGGGTGAGATGGAGTTTGCATCCCCCAGCCTTGGGCTTTCTTGAGCAAGGAGGATAGTAAAATATGTTCCATCATACTGTACCAGGGCTTGTTTGACTGGTTTTGTGCAGATGACCACCTGGAAGAGCTGTGCAGCTCAGCACATAGTGTTGATGGGCTTCTTTGCCCACTGGCATGAAAAGATGAAAAGGGCTAGTAAAAATCTGTGAGGCTTTTGTTGGCTTTTTTCCCCCCCTCCTTTTATGACTTGCATTCTCTGGGGCTCTGCAGAGGGTGCACTACTGAGAGCAGAGTGCTTCACCTGGCAGCCTCCAAGGCTAAACCCATAGTTTAGTACAATTTTTGATTTTACTAAACCGTTGCCAAGTGTCAGTAGACATCAGACAGCACTTTCTCCACACTCCATCCAATTGTACCAAATACAGTACTTAGGAGCCCTGTAATGGACAGCTGCCAGAAAGCAGACATTGATACCTGTCTGATGAGCTCTCTCCTGAAAATGGTGCTGTTTCCACATTGCCTCTTGTTCCCTTCTGGTTCCTTACAATGCCAGCAGAATGCTGTGCTCACAGAGACATAAGCACTTTAGGCTTAAAGGGGATTATTTTAAGATTAAATGCAATGACTCCTTCTCCTACTTTCAAAATAGAGCTGGAGGGAAAAAAAATCTCGTTGTTTAAAATGCTGCCTGCTCCTCCCATGCTCACTGCTGAGGACCTGAGACCTACTGGTTTGCCTTGGCAGGATTTCCCCTCTGCTGCTGCTTCTCCCCCTGCAGCTGCTCATTTTGGAGCCTGTGTGGCTGTACTCGTTGTTAAAAAACACAGCTGCTCTGCATCCATTGTAAGTGCCAGCTATTGATTTAGGTCCTCCAATTTTTATGTGTTGAAAGACAAAATGGTTGTTTAGAAAGGCATTTGTGTGGAACCTGGAGTCAGCCAGGGCCTTGGGGCAGAACATCCTCAACTTCTCTGCATGGATGATGTGCCAGAGTGCTCAAAGTAGCTCCCAGTCTCTTGTCCTTGTTTTATTATAACAAACACAAACTAATAAGCCAGAACAAGATAACTGCTTTTAGAAAGAATACACAGTCCTGTTGGGCCAGGCAGGTATAAATCAAAAGTTCTGAAAAAAAATCTTCATCCATCTCCAGTGGGTCCTTGAAAAGCTGAACCTTTCTTCTGACTTTGCAGGGAGAGATCAGACACCAGTTACCATCATGGTCAAACCAGACGTGACTGGAGGAAATTCATTTATTACCAATCAAATCAGAGTAGGACAATGAGAGATAGAGCCAAACCTTAAAAACACCTTTCCCCCACCCTTCCCTTTTTCCCAGGCTTAATTTCACTCCTGAATTTTCTACCTCTTTCCCTCCAGGGGTGCAGAGAAATGGGGAAAAGGAGTTGTGGTCAGTTCATTGATGGTTTTGCTGCTCCTTCCTTCACAAGGACAGGAGTGCTCCAGAGTGGGGTTCCTTCCGTGGGAGACAGTCCTCCAAGAACTTCTCCAGAGTGAGTCCTTCCCACAAGCTACAGTTCCTCATTAACTGCTTCAGCATGACTCCCTTTCCATGGGATGCAGTCCTTCTGGAACAGACTGCTCCAGCGTGGGATCCCTGTGTGGTTACAAGTGCTGCCACCATGCTCTTCACCACAGGCTACAGGGGAATCTCAGCTCTGGCACCTGGAGCAGCTCCTCCTCTGCCTCCTTCACTGGCCTTGGTGTCTGCAGAGTTGTTCCTCTCACATATTCACACTAGTCTCATCTATGGCTGCAATTGCTTTTGCACAGTAACTTTTCCCCATCTTAAATATGTTATTGGAGAGGTGCTATTGCCATCACTGATATTCTCAGGGTTGGCCAGTGGCAGGTCTGTCTTGGAGCCAGCTGGCATTGGCTCTGTCAGACACAGGGAAAATGTCTTGCTGCTTCTTGCACTAAGCCACTCTTGTAGTGCCTCCCCTGTCCCCTAATTCCCAAAACCTTTCCTTGCAAATTTGCCCAAGAAGGCATAGGATCACTTTCAAGGATTCTTTGTTTCTGGGAAACTGTTTTGGACGTGCAATGTCTGCTCAGGATGATTTGAATGATGTTTTATGGAACCTCTCCCAGGGTTTATTGTGTGTGCTTTATTTACTTTGCTCATACCATTATGGCCCTGCATCCCTGAAAGTCCCATGGTGACTTGTCCAGTGTGGAGCAGGATGTGAATTCTTGACATGAGGAATGCTACTGCTCTATCTCAACAGTGGCAATGCTGTGTTTCCTATGATAATCTAACACAGAAATATTTTTCCATGTAAGGAGGTCAAAGCAGTGATAGAGTTATCTCTCTAGGATAGTACTTTTTTTTCAGTTGAAATCTGTCTAACTGTGCCATTGAAAGGGCTGACAGATAGAGGTGCAGCATTTTCAATTTATTTGAAAATTTCAGCATCACACAATAAATATGGATGCTACAAGAGATGGAATGATATGCCATTATCATACTAGAAATGGTATTTTGAAATTAATCTTGCCAAATCAATTTTACTGTGACTTTTATTACAGTAGCTTAAATAATGAGCCTGGTAATAAACTGCAGGATACATTTGATTTGCTTTAAATCTACAAGCAAAGAGAAAGAAGTGCCAATTTATATAAAAATAAGTTTTCGAGGTGTAACTAGCAGTTTTGAATTAAGGGAGCTATTTGTCACAAATTATTTGTTCTGTTTAGAGCTTGAATTAGAGTTTCCTCTCTAAAGGTGGAGTAGGTTGCAGCATGCATATTGCCTGCCATAGAAATGCAAATAGAAGGAGGCTCAGAAGCCTTGGATTAAGTTAGGGAGTGAGGAAAGGAACTGATATCTCCATTTCTGTATGTTGAATGTAACTACTCTGTTCTTTGGGAGAGTTGCTGACTTGTCACAGGATTGTGTGTTGTGCATTAGCAGCCTTTTGCATTCCTGGGATGCAACTTATGTTGCATCCATGCTGGAATCCTGTTGTGCCCAGTAGCTGGGAGTTTATGGTGTGCAGGTTTAGCAGCTGAGGTTATGTGTGCAATGTGAGACCGAGGGGGTGTGTATTTGCACCAAGTGTGGTTTGTATGCGCTGCTGAATTCACAGCTGACTTTTATGCTGTGGAAATTATGGTGAAAGCACATTTGGGGGAATTTATGGCATGGTAAAGGAAGCTTGTCTCATGTTTGGAAGTTTGGCATTTATGTGGCAATACTAAAGGGCCAGCTTTTTGGATTTGGGATGGAACATGTGCTTTGTAACTCACTGTGCTCTCAAGTTCTGCATTTGATCTGTCATAAATCCTGTGCCAGTGCACTCACTTGGCAGTCTCTGTTTTGAGCTGTAGCCCAATATTAGTGAAATGCAGTCAAAGCCTCCTTGGGGAAGCTGGTTGTAAATCACTGCGTGTGCAAACAGCACTATTGGTACCTGCAGAAAGGAGTTCCAGAAACCTGAAAGGGATCATCATTTAGAAGAGGACATCTCCTGTGTAGCCAGAGCACTACAGTCAATTCCTTTCTTTTCTACCCCATGTATTACTCTTTACCTGGAACAAAGAAGGCTCATGAATAGCTTCCTTTACCTCCTGCTTTCCTAATGTAAGATATTAATTAGGAAAATCTGGTTCTTTGCAGACGACAAATTCTGCTGTTTATAAAAATTTATCTTAGCAATGTGAACTAATATGATGCACAAATGAAAGATGTATGCAGCTCTTAATGGGAGAACAGTTACTGCTCAGAGATTCCCAGTCTGGTCTCCTTACATGTGCATTTTCACTACATGCAGCTTGGATGGGATTTATTTTATTTTTGTGCAGCCCATTGTTTCACTGTAACGCTGTAGCTGAGGTGTCACTATGACTGACATTTGCTGTTTGACCTGTAAATGACTTCTTGAAAAGCTTCTAAACCTGTGAATACCTGGGTTTCTGTAACTTGAAGACAAAGTGGCTTCTAATCATGTCAGAGAGTAACTCCTTTGCAATAGGGAGGAAACTATTGAAACCAGGCTTTGGCTATCAGTCTCTTGCAGATTTTCAGGACACCTGAGAAACAGTGTGGAGTATGGGTGCTTCAAAAGTAATTAGTATGTATTCAGGTAATGACTTGTCACTCTGGCTTTATTTTGGAAAAAGAAATAAAAACTCCATTTCACATACTTTCACTTCTCAGCTCTAGTCAATCAAGAATTATAAGCAAGCACATTTGAACCCATAATGAACAAGATATGCAGTTGCTTAGTTTTTAATTAGGAAAGGCACATTGAGTGCACAAGTATAATTACAGCCTTTTTTTTTTTTTTTTAATACACCAGTAATTACCAGGGAAAAGGGTTACTGACACACAGGAACCTTATTTATAAATGTAAATTTCCAGTGATGCCAATACAAATATCAAATGATGCATCCTCAGTATCCAGCTTTATCCATAGGCAGATATGAACTTCTGAAGATGATTTGAGGGGTGATACAGTGCTGGAAATTCCTGGGAGGATGTGAGAAACACAAACTGAATAAGGTATGCTGAAATTTCTGAAAGATAAGCCACCCAAGATTCACGTACTACTGGTGCTACAACGTTTTGATTTTTATTTTTTCCTGAATAACAGTAAAGATGTCATAAAATTTAAGACTCTCTAGAAAAACCTACAGATGTGTGCCTGTGATTCCAGCTACTAACCAAAGGCTTGGAATAGTGTGTTAGATACAGGAATTTCCATGGCTATTCCCTATGACCCCCTTGCCTGCTTCCACCTCCCTTTCACTAAATTGCAGAAGAGACTCTCTTTTAACTCTGGTGTCTGTGAGAGACAGGCTCTTTCCACTGTGAGGGGAAAAAAAAAATTAGTTCCCTGCCTCTGGATAGCTGATAGTCTGTAGCTTAAGTCTAAGTTGTCCTAATGGGTTTTAGACTGCCAGATAGCAGGCGTTCTGCTTGATGACAACTCAGCTTTGGAAATTTGCTGCACAGACCTAATGGAAATGGATGGAAAGTTTAGCAATTGTTAAACAGTGACGCTGAGAGACAGCACCCTTGAGGTAAAGCCCTCCAAATGAACTGCCACTGCACAATAGTTGCAGGATAAGGAAATTTGTCATCCAACCACTAGGATCTGACATTGCTTCTGAGTGGCAGAAGAGGAGATAAAACCACTTTATGGATTCTTGCAGTCAGAAGTGGCATTTCCCAGTTTAGAGTGAATGTAAAGTCCTTTGTGTGTCTGTATGTTTTATTTTTGTAAATACCAGATTCTATTGATGTGCAAAGAACCCTGTTAAAAAGGTCATGTTAAATACACATAACCCTTGTAGTATACAGTGACTAATCCTTTCTTAGAATTTCCATTTTTTTTTGTTCTTTGGGAGAAGATGACAGTGTCTTCCTTTCATTCCCCTGCTGTTTGAGAACTTCAGCAAGGATATCACAGCTGCTCCCTGCCCCTACAATGTTGTCCTTCACTTTGTGATGCATTATGTAAGGTGTGATAGGGTGCAAATTTCAGGAGTCAAAAGCCATAAGTGGGAATATTTTTTACTATCCAAGTTTATACTAAGCTTAGCTGAGTACCAACCCAGGCTTATACCCTTGAGCTGCACTGCCATTGAGATTAGCTCAGATGATTAAAGCATGGTGTTAATTATGCCAAGGTGTGGGGCCATTCACTTGAGTTGAACTTGATGATCCTTGTGGGTCCCTTTCAACTCAGAATATTCTGTGATTGCTAAAATTATTTGGTTTGACAGGCAGATGGGAACTGCTCGCTTTGTTCAGCAGCTCCTTTTAGAGCTGAGCAGGAACTTCACCAGCCTCAAAGTTAACAGCTCGTAAACTGGCATGTTCCAGGTGTCATACATGCTCTAAATGTGGAAATCTGTGTGACAAGTTATGCATTTCAGTAGCTTGCTGGTGAACTCTGATATGAAGATGCTTTCATTAGACCCCTTTCCTTTAGACACCAGTTGCTCTGAAATCTATAAAACTGAAGTTAGATTTCAGTGTCTTCCTTCTGTATGGAAGTATAATCCATGGTGTTACTGGGAAATGCAAAAGGAGGATGTCTGGGGGTTTTTGAGTGTTTTACAATCCTAATAGTGTTCAAAGATGACTTGCATGACACTGGGAGTTCTGTCTCTGAGACACCACCATGATAAATAACCAAATAAGATGTTTTTGGGAGCAGAATTCTTAGTAATGCAGTCCCTTTAGAAAGCAATAAATCAGACTCCTTGCTGATGCTCTCCAATATCATTCCATGGCTTGAATATAGATATATGCATGTATATATTTAATACCTTCTGAGATTTTTCTCAGTATTTCTACGAAGTTCTTCACTGAAGTGCTTCAAGATGATCTGGGAGCATTTCTGTAGAGCAGGTTGTTGGCTGAAAGAATCTTTGTGCCCTTCACTCTGCCCTTCAGGTCACAGAATAGTCCTTTTTCTTTTACACTTTGATGCATTTAGAGTTGTTTTTCTGTTTGAGAAGGGGTCTAAAAAATTGGGTGCTTTATCTCAAATTGAGACTATCCTGGATGAAATTTCAACACTTACTTTTATATGCTCTACATACTTTAATATGTTTCTGACTGGGAAGTAAAATACATCATCTCAACAAAATAGCTTCTTTTTTACTGCTGTTTCACTCTGCAAAGCATCTCCTGTAATATGTTTAACTTCCCAGTAGCAATTCAGCTCAGTTAATATACTACAAGTGTAGAACTTGTACTAAATCTGTGATAATGACTGCTCCTCCAAAAATCACAGAATCACAGAATTAGCTGAGTTGCAAGGCTCACCGAGTCCAACTCCTGGCCCTGCACAAGACTATCCTCTAGAGTCACACCATGTGCCAGAGAGCATTGTCCAAACACTTCCTGAGCTCTGTCAGGCTTGGTGCTGTGATCACTGCCCTGGGAGCTGTTCCAGTGCCCAACCACCCTCTGGGGGAAGAACCTTGTCCTGATATCCAACCCAAACCTCCTCTGACTCAGCTTCAGGCCATTCTCTTGGGTCCTGTGGTGATCAGTGTGGTGTCCCTGGCCACCACAGAGCAGAGATCAGTGCCTGTCCCTCCTCTTCCCCTCACAATGAAGCTGTTAGTGCAATGGGGTCTCCCCTCAGTCTCCTCTTCTCCAGGCTGAACAGACCAAGTGCCCTCAGCCACAGCTGGAACAGGGCTGCTGTTTTATTACTGTATCATATTATATATAAAAATTACATGACATTACATTACATTATATTATATTTATTATATTATTATATTATCCAGAAGTGTCATACAGCTAGCAGAACATAAAGGAACGCAGCACTGCCATCTTATTCCCAGGTTGGCTGAGTGTTGTTTGTAAAAGCATCTATGAAAAGCAGTAAAAACTTTGCTTTCTTTCTCATCATACTCCTCAAGCTCCAGGCACACTGGTGCTGTAGAGGGCCTGCCGAGGCCATTGTGGCAAGGCCCCAGAATTGCTGTCCCTACATCTTTCTGAGCTGGAGAAGCCAGGTATGTGCTGGTCTCAGATAATTAACTCGGGCTAGGGTTAGGGTTAAGAGATCTAAAGAGCCTTGGCAGGCCCTTTCCAGTGCCAGTGTGCCTGGAGCTTGAGGCCCTTTAGAGGCCTGCAGAGGCCTGCAGAGGCCCTTCTCCATTTTCATTTCCCTGCTTTGGACACTCTCTAATGGCTTTATCTCTTTCTCATATTGCAGTGCCCAAAGCTGCCCCCAGCACTGGAGGTGAGGCTGCAGGACAATCCCCTCCCTTGCCCAGCTGGTGATGCTGTGCCTGATGCCCTCCAGGACACAGGTGACCCTCCTGGCTCCAGCACACTGCTGACCCATATCCCATTCGCCATGGACCAGGATCCCCAGGTCCCTTCCCACAGCACTGCTCTTCAGCCTCTCATTCCCCAGTCTATGCACACAACCAGGGCTGCCCCATCCCAGTGCAGAATCCAGCAATTTCCCTTGTTCAAATCCTTGTAGATGGTGATTGCCCAGCTCTCCCATTTGCTGAGGTCTCTCTGAAGGCCCTCCCCACCTTCAAGGGAGTCAACAACTCCTCCCAGCTTTGTATCATCTGTGAACTTGCTCAGCATCCCTTCCAGTCCTGCATCCAAGTCATCTGTGAAGATGCTGAAGAGCACAGGGCCAAGGATTGAGCCCTGTGGAACCCCCTAGTGACAGTGTCCAGTCTGAAGTCACCCCATTCACTGGAACCCTTTGCATCTGACCTGTGAGCCAGCTGCTCACCCATCATATGGTGTGTTTATCCAGCTGTGTGCTGGACACAATCTCACCGAAGAAACTCTGCTAAAATCTTTTAACATAACCTAGTAAAAGAGTGTAACAGCTTTAGCAAGTTTTAAAGAAATGCTATTGTATGCAAAGTATTTAATGGAATTTACTTCATTGCACTTCTTAGGTGCACAAGGTATGAGGACAGCTGCTGTCAAGCTGTAGCTGCAAGAGGCAAGGCACAGCTTGAGGAGAGCACAGCCTGGTGGTACAGCAGCTGAACGGAACTTTTTCCAGACCTCTTCCACATCATAATTTTCTCATCCAGACCTGCCATCCCCATCCCTCACATATCTGCTGGAACATCCCTCTGGCTCTCCCACACCACCAGGTAGGCAGGGGAAGTTAAAAGCAGGCTTGCTCTTGTGCTGTTCCCCAGGCAGTGTGTTTTAGGGTTCTCTGCAGACAGGCTGCAGTGCCATAGTTTTGGGGACTGCTGCTTCCATGGAAACGACACAGTTTTTTTGCTCTTGCTCTGAGGAAGCTTCTTCATGAAACATGATTAAAAGAATGAGCTTACTTAGAAGCATAGATTTGCAACACTAAAGCTGTAAAAAAAAAAAAAAAAACAAACCAAACTATAAAATTCATTAATTTCATAAGGATTCCTCTCAGCTTGTAAGGCTGCTGTGTCCTGAGGAAATTAGAACTATGTCCTTCCTGCTTATTTTCTGCCTAAAATGCTGTATGTAGAAAAGTCTCATTGCATCATCTTGCCACTCTTTAGTCCCAGATAAAAAGGCTTCACTCGTCTCTTCTTTCTCTGCCTCCCCTTCCTTTGGCGTGGCACTGGAACATGGTTTGGTATTGCTGGTGTTTAAGTTGTTTTCTTTTCCTTCTCAAGGTCCTTTGAAACACACATGCCTTGATTTGCACGTTTCTAGCAGAAGCTTGGTATCTGTTTTAGGATTGTTTCCTATTTTTTATGGTCTTTTTAGATGTGGCAGTAAGATTTTTATAGATTGTGTTGAAGTCTTTGTTTATTACACGCTTTTCTTAGGCATTGCTGAAATTTGTTTATTTTCTGCAATATGTAGGTTTAGATTACATCTGGGATTTTCAGTTAATGAGGAAGAAAAAAGCCCAACCTTCTCTGTATTAGGTAACTCTCAGGAGACCTGACAGATGGAGTGGTGTCTTCTACTGGGGTGCTCATGGGTTTGTTTCACAAAGGAGAAACACCCCACACTGACAAGGCTGGCTCCCTACATCAAGATGAAGACAAAAAAAAGAGGAGATGGGTAATAATTAGTAGACCAAAATCTCTGCATGTCTAATATTTTCATGGACATGAATGTAAAATAAAGTGAGAATTACACAGTCCTAAGACTGCTGGGGCATGAAGGAAGAGCAGCAAAACAGCATTCCAGATTTCCTGATTCTCCCAGTGCATTGAGCCCTTTGAATGGAAAGCCAGACCACCAAAACCAGACTTTGCTAGCAAAGCATGCAAAGGATGGAATTTATCCATACCACGGTGAAAGGACCAAGAGCAATGGGCAAGGTTAGGAATCTGATCATCCTTTTAAGTCTGGAAAATCTGATTGCTTGGCAGCAGCATCGGTGACAGCCAGCAGCTGGCTGACACTTTTACAAACTTGCATTGGTTCCTTTTTGAATATGGAAGAATATCTCTACATTTTTAGTAGCACTACTTAGCAGATCATCATGAATGAAGAAAGACTATTTTTATCATTATCTTGGCTTCACTGAAATTTTGGGTGAATAGAAAATGAATGATATTTTCTTCAGTTCACTTTCCTGTGATTCATTTATTTAGCCATTATATATATGTGTGTGTATGTATATATACTTTTCTTTTCTTAGATGCCTGTTGTGATATTCTGAATGTGTGGCATCTACAACACTTGCTATTGCAATAATTAGCATGAAAGGATGCAGATGACTCTTAAGCAGACTTAAAATAATTTTATAAAACCTTAGGATAACTTCATTATCAACATCTCTTTCTTTACAGAGAATCTTCAGTTTTAGTTTAAACTAAAACTTTAGTTTTAGCATCACTTAATCCAAATAAGATTGTAAAAGCTGAGGAAATAAAGTGTGCATATTAATGGTTTATTTAAAAATCACACACTCTCTGTATACTTCCTGCATATAAAACTGGACGATGGAGAAAAGAAAGATACTTTCTCTTTTCGGTGTTGGCCAGACTGAATCACACAGAAGGTTTTCAAAAGACTGGGATCTCTTCACTGCTTTTAGCATCTGTGGTGTTCTATAAACCTTCCAGGTACACAGAGGACGCTCACTGTTCCCTCACTGGAAATTTTATAATCCTAAATTATTATGACAGGCAAGGATTTAGATTACTATGACAGGCAAGGATTAAGAAATTAGTTTGGCAGAATGATCTTCTTGCCTCTTTCCTAACCTCACTTGAGAGAACACAGAAGCATATGAACTTAGAGGTCTACTTTCATTTCACTAGCAAAGGATTTAAGCATTTTCTGGAGAGTGTTGCAGAGTTACTGACTGCTCTGGCTCAGGAAAGAAGCCTCAGTGATGGAGCCTTGTAAGAAAAAAAGAAAGAAGCTTGTTGAACATGGTTTGGTTGTATTTTTTTTTTTTTTTTTTTTTTTTTTGTAAATCTTCTGCTTACAAGAATACTGTTGGTTCATTCAACCCTCCATCTGTAAACTGCTTGGCAGGGGGAGTTTGCATAAACGTAGACCTGGGAGGAGGGAAAAGACAGATTTGATTCTCCCACACACAGCGCTAAGCCTTGCCCTAAGGCAATGTTCACCCCCGCCCCAGGCGCTGTGCGAAAGGATGCGAGGCAAGATGCTGGTGTGTTTGTGGAGTGGAGGTGGTGATATTTGAGTCGGAGTCTGGTTATTAACACCTACCTCGAAGGAGCTGCTGATCCTCAAATGTGTTGCTCGCTGGCAAAGCTGTCGCTGGTGGGCAAGTCTGGAAGTGCCTCTGCAGTTTGCTGATGAGTAGGAGGGATACGGGAGCACAAATGGACTTCGTTCCCAAAATGCAGCGATTTGGGGAATTGGGTGGAACCATCACGTGGCCATCTGCTTAATGGAGCAAGTGAATTTTTAACTGTTGCAGCAAAATCAGTGATTACTGATTTTTGGTTTAAAAGAACATGAAATATTATTTTGCTCTCAGTTTTCCTCCAAACAAATTGTTTTGTGACTAGTTGAGTTACACGTTTAAAATATTTTTCGGCAACCTGTAAAAAACATAAGTTTTGTTAGGAAAAAAAAATTAGCTGCAAAAAAGTAGACAGCCCTGACTAAATGCAGACATCCTGGAATGAACTAGGAAGGAAAAAAAACCCCAACAAACCACCCAAACAAATCTATTGGGGGAAATGTAGAGCACTGTAAATGATCTCAGACAAATACAACTGTAATAGAATAAGCTTATCCTGACTGAATCCACTAATCCATATTTATTCATGTAACAAATAGAGTTCAGAAACGTAAGTTTAATTTGTATCTTGTTGCCTGAATGCATATGAAAAGGCTGCTATATTTGCTTATATAAAAATTCCAATATTTTATACATTTTCATCAGAAGTAATAAATAGTAGTTTCTATCTATTTTCTTTCAGTGTAAAGAAACAAAATTATCTTTAGATTCATTCCTATTTAAAGTTTTGCAGAAGTACAGATCTTCAAAGTGAGTTATATTTTCTATTCAAACCATGGGATAAAGGATCAAAGATAAATACAAACTGAATGGATTTCATAGACAAATGCTACTATTTAGTCTAAATGTCATTGTATCATTCCCATGTGTGTAGCTGAAAAAATGCCATTTTCCCAGGACAGGTTATTTTCTGCAACCCAGCAGAGGTGGAACACACTGAACGCATTTACTTGCTCATGTCAGGCTGTCCTTCACAATGTAGTAGAGCATTGTTTCTCTTCGAATTAATTGTATACAGATCACCCCAAGAAGGGGAATCAAGCCAGTTTCAGAGAAAATTACCACCACTACTTTCAGCTCCTGGTATTCAGTCAGATAATTACTGATGTTTGTCATTAAAATTGGGAAAATGTATGTTCCCTTTGACTCCAGCTTTCATATTTTTGTGTCTCGCCTAGATTGAAATGTCAGTTAGCTGCAAATGGTTTTGTACCAATAATTAATTAAATCGTAAAGAAACCAGCCAAAGCTGTGTAGCCTTTTCAGTAAAAGCAATTGTTTATTCCAGCTGTGTTCTCCAGAGCAATCTTTCAAAATTAGTATTGGAATTCTTTATTCCAGATTGCCATATATTTAATTGTCTTTCATTAGTCCTCATTTCTGCTCTTTTATTTTCCCTTTCTCTTTGTTGCAATTATTTTTCATGTCAGTACTTTCTGCTTTCCAAATTGTTTAATGCAAGCTAAATTATCCAAATCACATAAAGATTTAGAACTTCAAATCAAGCCACGTAATTTATCCATTGTGATTTTTTGTCATATTATTTAAAATGTGTGAGCAGAAAGAGTCACAGATGAAATCACCAGTTTCAGTCCTGGTTTCATTAATTTATAGCTACTAGAGATAAAATATCAGTACATATAGCAGACAGACTAGAGCTGGCATACTTTGGGACTGATCAGGCCCTGGATCAAAAAGGCTGACCCAACTGGTTTGGGATTTGAGCTAAACTCAGTCTCTTAGAAAAGTACCGGAAAATTTAAGAGATCAGCAGATACCATGAGAATGAGGACTATGGGAAATAACTTTCCAGCAATCTGACAGAATCGCTACATATGAAGTTTATCAGGAGGAGGTAAAAAACCAATATTATCCAGAAAAGTTCTTTTTTGTCACATTTATTGTGCTTCTAGTACTTCTTTTTCCTCCTGCACTGCTAAGGTTTCCATTTGTGGAATATCATACACAAAAAGCTGGGAGGCATCAGATAAAGTAGTCTGCAGAGATTATCTTAACTCACTGCAAACATGAAGGGTCTGATTCCAGCATGCTCTTTCTGCAGTCCCTCCACTGGCTGTCCTCTAAAATAAATAAACTACACAAAATTATGAAGAAAGAAAGAATCTGTCTCACCATGCCTCAGCTTGATTAGTCAATTAAAATAGTGAACAGGTAGCTTATAGGAGAAAAATTTTCTGATGTGTTTTTTTTTTAGAATGACTAAGATGGAAACCCCTGATGTGCCAAGATAGATACTTTGAGCTTGCCTACCACAAATGTGTGCATGTTTCCATACTTTTCTAACCTGTATGGATTAACCGAGGACTTGTAAAATATAGGCATAAAACTGAGGCTTGCAAACTTTACAGACAGATACTTTTGAGAATAGTAGAAGATTGGTTGGGATTTTGTCATGAGCTATTGACTTCCAGAGTGCTTTTTGTCTTAATATAGAACTCTTGAGATCAGCAAGCATATGGCAATACAAATACCTGAATTGCTCAAACCCTATTCAATTATTTTGCTCCATTCTATCATAATAGCATTGGTTATTAAAAGTCTATTAAACATCTAATGGGAATCGTGACATGGTCAAGTGCTAATCACTACCAAGGCCATGGGTTCAGACCCCCCAGCTTTGAATGTCATGTTTGGAAGTTTTCTGAGCTGCAAGTTGTCACAGTGCAGAATTGTTTCTACCTGTGTGATACAGATCAAGTGATAGCCACATCCTAGATCCCATTCCATCACTAATGGAGCTGAGTTATGTGTGTCGTTGGTTCCTGATCTGTGAGCCAGGGAGGAGGTAGCAAAGAGGCATCAGAGACTGAAAAAAAAAAAGTTTATTACAGGGAGTTTTCAGCTGTGTCAGTAACAGATTACAGCTGAGACCAGTTTACTTTTCGGGGCTGTAAAAGCTGGGGGAGATCTGTTGATCTTTTATTGATCTTTGCTTCATCTCCAAGGGCTTCTCTCTGCCTTTACAGCCCTGTGTGGGCTACAGAAAGCATTGGCGAAGCCCAGGTTTCAAGTTGTATGAATTGCTTTTATTATTTTGACCTTGGCTGAACTACGGAGACTCAGACCAACTGCTGAAACTATCTGGATCCTTAACTGGCAGAAGTTGTCCTTTATAGGTGAGTATGATGGAAAGGAACTCTGTCTGGTTTCGGGTTTTTAGATGTACTCATAAACACGTGCAGGCAGGTCTGCACAAAAGGATGGGATGATTTTGAGTTGCTGTGTATTTTCTGTTGATTCACAAAGCCAGCAAACTGAGCCTTGTTGAGACAGCTTATTACTTGCTGTAGTCATGTTCTCAGTAACAGCGTGTAAAGTCTGATGTGCAGTTTGAATTAGCTTACTTTTCAGAGCTAATTCATTTATTAGTGGCGAATAGAATTTTTCCTGCTTTGACATGCTTCAAAATATATTTTTCATACACTACCTCATAGCTGAAGACACACTGAAAAAGAGAATTGGGATGGAAAGCATTTATTTATTTTCTTTCTATTTGTCTCTGGCTGCAAGTTACCATCCTGTAGCAGCTGTCTCATCATTGGAACATTTGTTTCCCATTGAGATTTCTATTGACCTCCACCGAAGCTTTGTTTCTGGGGAGAGCAATGAGCTCTCAGTGCACTGTTTGGTTCCACCATATGGGAAAGGTTCTGCAAACAAAGTAGACTGCTTAGGTCTCAGACCTGAGCAGGAAAGGCATTAATGCCAGCACACTGCCAAAAGCTAAAAGCAGCGGGATTGTTTATGCTTTGGAAGGATCTCATTTTGTGAATTTACTGCGTGGGCTCCCTGTTTATTTCCTCTTCCTTTCTTATGGTGTTGTAGCATTTTATTTCTCTGTCCAGCTTTCCTTCTCACAGTCCAATTCCTTTGTGAGGATCAGACAACTGCTGTTAGATTTCACCTTTTCTGCAGCTGATTTTTTTATTAATTTAGGAACAGCTTTTGAGGAAGGCTGTATGGTCTAATGGTAGAAAACAGACGCTGACAAAGATTGCTCCATGTTGTTGTAAGCCTTTGTGACAGGGTTGAGAAGGGTCAGATTGTGACTGCCTTGGTTTCACACAGCCCCATTGCTTTAGTTTGGTTTGTAGCAGTTGAAACTTTTATTGTCTTGCTGTGATGTCAATGTGCTTTACAGGCAAAATATTTTAAATCCTGGCTCCAGGTTCTGAGTCTAGAGAGAGCTTCAAAGGCAGTGGGAAAAGATTTTATTTACACTCCTAGCTGGTTAATCGAGCCTTTGGTTCCCACCCTTGAAGCAAATCTGCCCTTCTTGCTCCCCATCCCACCCCACGAACTTTCCAGGGTCCCACAAAAAGGGCTCTGCTGGCCTAAAGGAAAGGTGAAACTGCCAGTGGAGGGATGGAAAGGCTCCAGGCTGGAAAAATACAAAGGCTTTGATAACAGCCAGAAGAAATTGAGTCAAGAGATTCACAGTCTGGTCCCCAGCTTGCCATTTTCCCCAGGGATCAGTGAGTGATGCTGGAGTTTTCTCTCCATATGTGCATCTCCCATCACACAGCCACTGTCACCCCGCGCCCGCCGGCAGTCCATGGGGACTGTGCCGTGCCGTGCGACACAGGTAGCTTCCAGAGGGAAATCAAGAGTGTTCCACACCTCCTACGCTCTATGAAGACAACTGCACAGGGTAATTTGGGGCTTTAATTGCTGAGGAGCTCCAGGGACGGTGAGGAGGCGTCAAAGCTGCGCTGCCCGCAGTGCTCCCGAGGGACCGGGGAGCTTGGGAGTGGTCAGAGTGGGAGGATTCTGCGCTAAATGTGTCAACAAATTTTCACAGAGGATAAAATTAGCAGGCGACAAGTGAATGTGATGCATTGGAAAAGTGCCACCGCGGCTTTTTTCAAGGGGATGTAGTGCCTCAGAAATGTCCTGGCTTTCTCTGGAATAAAAAAACCCTGAAGTAGTTGGTGAATCAGGGGATGAGCCAGATAAAATTATTGAGCACACTAGAAGCTATTAAAGAAATTAAATTGCAGTGTGGGAAACATTCTCATGGATTAGCAATATGTTAGGAAGGAAGGTTTGTTGTACTACTACTGATTTCTGTGTTTTGCTGCTGTTCATCTTTCTCCAGCAATGGCTAGAGGTAGATACCAGAGGGAATGATCAGGTTTTTGGGTCTAACATAATATATCCATTCTTATTATTTTGCTAGCTGCATTGCTTAAAAACTTCCTGTTTGAAATATTGTCTTATTTTCACCAAAGTGTGACACTTCTATTTTCTGGAAATATTTTCACCTCAGTTGAAGTACTTGGTGGAGAGAAAAAGCTGATTTATTGTCTTAAATTGAGTGTAATAGGTATAAAAAAGCTTAACTTTTGTTAAGGAACGCTCTTTTTCTGAGAGACTAATTAGGAAATGAAACTTTTTACTGTAGAAGCTGAGAATCCACACTGGCAATAATAATTAATAACATGTCAGTAGGAACACCACAATGCAGTAGAAATAATGTAAGATTAAGACATTTCAAGCATGGTTAATGATTTTAATTCACTGGACATTTTTTTTCCAAGCATCACTGTAACTTTTTGAGGATAATTTAAAATTATCTAATAATCTAAATGGTTTACAATCCTGAGGTTTAGCATGCATTACCACTGCTATTTGAAGAGCTTTTCAGAGACATTGTCAGCTGTGGTTTGAATGTTATTTCAGTACAAGAAAAATTTCTAATCCCTGTTGTTAAGAAATAACTGTTGCATTTCTAAAAGCCTTGTTAAAGATTTTAAAAGAGGTTAGGAAGTCATCTAAGCTTGCTTGTTTACCCCCAGAGAGGTTATAGAGACCTCCAACCCAGCTGAAGAGACTAATGAATTAAAAGTGTAAGAGCTGACTGTACCGTGTGGGTGGATGCCTGGTGCTCATGCTGGTGGTAATCCCTGCAGGAACTAATTTATTCTGAAAGTGGCAGGTAGCTAAGGCAGCTGACTTCGACTAGAATTTATTTGAAGAGCTCACTTTTGCTTCCCTTTAATGCATCCCACCAAATGCTCAAATGGAGTTTGAGGAGAATCAACAGGACACTGCCAACGTGAAAGCTCTGTCTGTGCCAGCAGCGGGGTTGTTGTTGCAGTGCCGCGGTGTTTGCAGTGTGAAATACAAGACAGCCTTAGAGCTGACTGTACTGAACTTACTGCTGAGTATTTACTGAGCAAATTGAGTGCTGCTGCTGCTGCAAGATGAGCTGGTGTAACTGATCCTGACTGAGGCTCAATTTATCTGAGCGGTGCCGCCCTGTTAGGAGCGTGGTTTCGAGGACAGGTTGGGGAGGTGGATGCTGTGCTCTCACGATGAGCTTGATGTGCTGTCAAAATTCATCCAGACTTGGCTGCTAGTCAGCATTTTAAACCTACTGCTGAAATCCACTTGTCCTCACACTGTCGAAGTGAGACGCAGGCCAGTGTTTCCTGTGCCTCTCTCAGGGGGTCCCTGCAAAGCACCAGTCCCATGAACAGAGGCAGTTTTAGGCCACAAATCAACAAAACTTCACTGTCAAAGAATATTTGTGCAGCTTGCTTTTCTAAAAAAATTGCAAATGTTCATGGTAAGTGTCCCCTTTTGCTTAAATTTGAGAAAACATAGGTATCCCTGCACTAGAGCTATGCTGGATGTAGACTGGGGCATCAAAGGGATCTCCTCAGTACTGACCGGTGCAGGACATTTGTCAGGTCACAGCAGAGACTTCTGAAATCAAAGTCACCAGTCTGTATGAAGAGTGGGCACTAACCCTGAATTTAAAAAAATAGTTTTAAATAAGCAAATGAAAGCTTTTTCTATATAAGCTTCAATTTGTCAACGATGAAAGGAATGGGAAGGGAGTGGCTTTACAAACAAACTGAGTCTGCTGGTAGGTAAAGCCAGATACTGAGAGATAGAAGAAACAATGGGAAGAAGTTCATAGGAATTCTACTGATTGACTTACCCAAGACAGTGTTAAATCCCTAGATTAACTAAAAAGAGCAGAGACACACAGAAAAGAAGAGGGGGAATGTATATTAGAAGGGGGTCAGTATTGGGCATTCCAGGAAGTCTGTACTTCCCAATGGGGAGAGAGGGGAACTGTGGTTGAGAAATTAGAATAAAAAGAGGCTGAGTCCTCTAGCAATTTGAGAGACACCATGGGAAATGCCCATGACCTCTCCCTTTATGCATTAATAAAGTTACAGGATTCCTCTGTCTCCTTTTTGGACATAAACTAGTCTGTGTGGATTAATTTTCCTGACAATGATATTTCTGTCCTAGTTCAAGTTTTCAAGTCCTACTGCCTTGGATACATGATTTTAGCTTTTCAACCCTGAGGGCTGAAGTAGGTTGCACAAGAGAGGTGACATATTTCTTTGATAATATGGTAGTGCAGCATTTCTTAATATATACTGAAATGATTAATGTCTGCCATCAAACACAGCAGTAGTAGCTGGAATTGTTCACTCTTCTCCATTCTTTCATATTACATGGGGAAGGACCTGATCTAGAGGGATTTTATTTTATCCATGGATTCATTTTCCATTTTTCAGTTCATGAAACAACCATGACAGTAGTTGATGGCTGGATGAGGTAAACATTTAGGATCACTGTTGGATTACTGAGGGAAGGGTTTTAAGGACATGTCTCATATGTCAAATTTCCTGTGGCCCTTGTGGGCAGACTGGAAGAGCAGCTAAGTAGGACAGTGTCTTAGGAGGGAGCTTTTTGAAGGGAGCAAAATGTAAGGCTTGAAGCAGAACACTCTTTTTCTTTCTCAAGGCAAGACTGGAAAGACCTTGCTGGCTGGATCTTCTTTCCAAGGTTATTTCTGTATGCAGGTATGAGTGAAATGGGAATAGTGTGGCACCCTGCTGTGGGAAACCAATGGAGAGCACCAGCCTCTCTAAGCCAGGGGGATGATCTCTTTGTGCAGGTTGTTTTTTCTGTGCTTTGTCACATTTCAGACACTGAAATGTCAAATTTTAGACCTCCATTCATACTTTCACAATCAGTTTTTTACCAACACACAGAACTGTTTTTGTGAATTACATGTACCTCTTTTCTGAGTGTGTCTTGTGCTGCCACTTTTCAAACAGTGAACACAGACCTGCTGGCCTTCCCTCTGCCCTGCAACGCTGGGACTATTTGGTGAAATATCAACACTTCCAACACAATATCCTTTTGTCCTCAACTGAGCCACTTCTCTCCCATTTTATTTAATCTCTAGGGGAGCTGTTCTGGCGAGAGTCCTTCTTACAGTGTTGAACACCACAAATGCCTGCTTACAAGAGCTGTTGCCCCACATGTTCACATAATATCAGCTGGCAGGTGCTAACTACTATAGCTGTCTTGTGAGGGCTGTGGTGACAAAGATAAACCTCAGGCTAATTTTCTGAACAGAATCAGTCAGCTTGAGCGAGTCTTCTCGTCTGGAAATTAGATAACGATGATCTTAGCTGTAGCATTTTAAATTAAGGAGTAAATAAAGAGCTGGATGCTTCCTCATATAGTTAGCTCTTAATTATCATCTCCGGTGGCAGTGACTGGATATGTTGATGTTTATGATGGATATAGAGGTTGTTCCAAAATTTCTTTAGGCAACAGTCTGGAAAATCTACATTTGTTTACACTGTGTAGAGTAACATCTGGGTTTCTGTCATTCTTGACAATAGGCACCAACTATATTTTATAATGACATAAATTGAAAGTTTTTTTTTTGTGTGTGTGTGTGTGTGCATCTTCAGAATTAGAGGTTTTCTACATTAAAAATAAAGAAGGCAACAGCCAGGTAGACAGGATCCACCACAGGCAGATGGGAGGCTTCAAGCTGGTCTCACTGCACTTGATGAGCAGTGCCCAAATGGTTAAAATTAGCAGCTGTGTGCTTCTTGGTGTTTGTGCTTGTGACTGATAACATCAAGGGTCTCCAAATGGAGCTTCTCTGGGTCTAGGACAAAGCTTCTCCAGAAATACAAACTTTCCTGAACTATTGGCTAAGTGAAGTCAAAGTTTCATGGGAGCAGGTTTGTAACCACAATCCAGAATGTGACTGCCAGCATGGAAATACTGAGAATTTGGGAGAGGCAGAGTGAAGGGCTGTATTATATATTATATACAACCTTATTACATATAACCTTATGGATTATATACAACCTAAATTGTAACCTTAATTTACTCTTTCCATCTCTAAGGGCTGAATGGGGAAAATTACTTTCTCCATGGCTGAGGGACCACATTCCTCAAGGCCTTGGTGTTGAGAACTCACACATTGGCTTTGCTGTGAAACAAGCCAGAGTTTCAAACCTCAGCCTCCTGATGAGATCAGTCAGAATGCACCACGAGAAAGCAGAAATTCTGTGCAGGGCTGTGACAAAAGATTTCCTGTACACCTGGCTATAATTGTGTGGCAAGCCTGGGCTGCAGGTTGTCATAGCTAGGGCATTTTGCAACATAATTTGTCAGGAAACATAGTTTGCAGCAAATAAGTCACCAACTTTTGGGGCCTAAAATAGGTAATTTAATCCTATTAAATTTATTTTCCTCATTTACAGCAGCACTAGCAGCAAGCAAAACAGTGATTCTGTGCCATTAAAATTTCCCTGATGCAGTCTTTGCCAAAGACTACATGGACATTGCCATTAAGGCTTCCTGAGAGACTGCTTTGAGCAGCAGAAAATGTGCTATATTTTCTGGATGTCCTCATAAAGCTGAATGTGAAATCAGACTTAGTGTCTCAAAAAAAAGCATGCATTTAATGAGACAATAAATACTAGACATCACACGTGATACTGACTATGGAGAAATATAGATCAAGTGCTTTTCATAGAATCACTGAGGTTGGGAAAGACCTTTAAGATCATTGAGTGATTTTACCCACTTCCCTGGGCTACCCACTTTTGTATATTATACTATAGAATATTTATTCTGCTGGATTCTCCCTCTGGACTGACCACAGATAAGCTATTAAATGAAAATGAGCAAATGGTGCTTTTTAGTTTTGATCAACTAAAAAGTTCCTTCCTGGGAAGTCTTGACTTTCACCTCAGTAACTCCTTCTGTATATGGTTTGTAGGGTACACTACACTAAAATATCAATTAAATTCAGTTCCACTTAGAATATATATTTTCCTGTCAACTATTTTTTTAATTACCCAGGTAATTTTGTTTCCAAGGGTGAAGCCCCTGCAGTCAAACACATTAAAAAGTCCCAGCCTGTCTGAAAGTGCTATTTTTTTATTATGTCTTTTTTCCCATGCAGGCTGTTGGAGGGCTCTGAAATGTGTTTTAAAAGACCTAGGAAAGACTTTGAGCTTAAAATCCAGCCTGCAATGTGGGGAAAAAAAAAGTTTTAATTGGCCCCATTGTAACGGTCAGTGAATGAGGCACCATCTCTGTGTTAAGAGGGAAAGTTCTAAGCTTCATTTTGCAGGTGGTTTCATTTCAGTAGTGCTTCAGCTTCCAGAATGGTTGCCTTTTTCATCTGTGTCTGAATTTAAGCTTGTGTGATGGACCATTGATAATAACTAGAGGGGAGGCAATCTCATGCGGATAGGTCAGGGAAGCATTTTTTAGCTCTGGACGGCTTTTTATTTTTTTGCTGCGTTTCAGAGGTGTTCTTGCTGTGGATTGACTTCTCAAATGGCACCAAATGTCTGAAGAGTTTGGTTTGACTCTCTGAAAAGCTGTAATGCCTTTGCTGGCCTGACTCTCTTTCTTGAGGTATAACATTTCACAGAGGAGGGTTTTGTTGTGGCAGACTCTGTCACTTTGAGGTGACGCTAGAAATGATCTACACATATGGGAGAACTGCAAAAGAAGGTGTTGTTTTAAAACTTGCCAAGTACCCCATTCTACTTTAATGTTCTAAAGTTTGCAAGGAAAAGTTTGCTCTTCAATCTCCCGAGAATTTCTTTTTTTCTCCTGTTCATGTCCCAGAGTGACTCTAATTACCATCCCCTTAAAGTGGCTGAGTGAGCTGGAGCTTAACACCCTGGAGGTTGCTTTTTAGATTATGGTAAAAAGGATTCAGTGGTGGCATAGGAAGTGAGCAAACTGGGGAGGAGCAGCATAGCTGCCAACCCCAGTTCCAGGGCTGATGGGAAGAGTGGGGATGAGAAGCCTTCTCACAGCAAACATTGATCCATACTCCAACCATGCATGGAAGACAGATCCTGAGCAGTGCTCAGCTGCATGTTGAGCATCACATGGGTGTTGTTTTGTTCAGTTTCTTTTGGTATGTGCACAAAAATGTCTCCAAATGACTTGGAGATGGAAAGAACTTTCAAAAAGAAGTTATTGGGTAATAACCACAAACAATTAAAAGTGCTAAAAGCACTAAAACACCCTAGCTCAAACAGTGGCCATTAGGCAAGCTCCTGCAGCTTGGTATAAGGTAGTAGTAAATGATGCCATCCCGAGTTCCCTGTGCTGGGACTTGTCATTTGTTTGGATACAGTTCACTTGTTTACAGTTGTGTTCTTGGAGTAAAGACTAGACGGGTTTGTATTGACATCAGCTTTCTGATTCCTTTAGTTCAGACCATTCTATTAAGACCTATTTTTTTAGAACAAATGTGAAAGGACACGGAAGTTACAGATATTAGTATTGCATAATCTATCTTCTAAATACATCCTTACCAGTTGTGAATAGGAAATTGAAGCCTCAGGTGGTGACCATGTGCTTGCCTCTACAGATTTCAGGTAGAATTGTACTGGCACTTTCAGTAGATCTGGTTTGAAGAGAAAAAAAAATCAATGGATTTTCTTCCCCACATCACACACGATCTCTGTCACTTCCAGACCACTGCTCAGTTTGTAGAATTATTTCTAGGTGAAGGAAATCTTCAATGTTTGCATAATGGAAATGCTCCACGGCAGTGCTGTGCATGATTCTATGATTGTATTTCTCAAGGAAATGTCATTTGAAAAAAATCAGAACAAGTGGATTTAGTGCTTGTAGATATCTGGAGGGAGGTGAAAGTGAGAATAAGTGAATAAAGTTGAATTTACTGAAGACGTGCAAAACCAGAGAAGTGACAGGAAGACAATTATTTGAGGTGTAGCTTCAGTATGGACATGTTGAAAGTATTTTGAGTGCCTTGTAAGATGGAGGTACCTTTAACCAGAAGGGCAGGTAAAATATACCACAAGGTGGTAAAAACTGTGGGAACATCTTACTGCTGTCTGTTGAGCTTTCTAGTTTGAATGCGTGCCTTCCCAAGCAACCTTGAAACCCTGCAGTTCCAAAAAAAGTAAGAAGGGAGCAGCTATACAGCTGGAAATGAGGTGTCTGGGTTTTTAGCCTAATGGGGATAATTAGTGTTTGACAACAGTGTATGGTCATGAACAGAAACTAGAGCAGCCTTGAAGTAAATATTTGCAGGAAAAAATGGTAACTTTGTGGGTGTTTGGATGTGAAATTGGAGCCCAGGTTGGTCTCTCTGCTTCTGGTGATCTGGATAAAAGCATTAGCAGCAGCCTATTTTAGCAGAATTAAAAGTGAGAAGTGTGATCAAAGCTAATGTGTGGGTTTCATTGAGCAGGTGTGCACTGCTTCTCTTCTGGCATGTAATTATGTTCTGATTTTCATGATTCTTTTCATTTAAAAGCAGTTCAGGATTTAGGACTTTGAGCACTACCAGTTTTGTTCTTCAGGGGAGAAAGTCTAACAAACAGTACAGAAGAAAGACATTAAAAATCAATGTTTTATGCACTTGCATATAAGATAACATAGAAATTATGATAAAGTACTTCTCCAAGATAACCGATTTTGAATTAATTCCAGGGCCTTTGGGGGAAGAAAAAAACCCCAGGAAACAAACTGAAAACAGTTCTGAAAGCAGCAAGGTTCAGAATTTATTAACTGAATATTCTATCTCCTGCAGGGGGGAGGGTAATATGTTTAGAGAAAGGAGATATTAGGTGAACAAGAAGCTTTTAAAATATTTTGGCTGATGCAGCAAAGTCGTGGTGGAGACAATAACTGCAGGTGCTTTCCACAGTGCTCTGGAGAGGGTACAGAAGGAGATCAGGAAATTGCTTTATGGATAAGGCTTGCAAGAAAGGCTTCGAGCTGCTTGGAGATTTTAATTTAATGAGGGTGGGGTAAAATTTTGGAAGGGCCGCTTTTTTTAAGCGCGGAGGTGTCTTTTATACGCAATGTGTTGGAGTGACACGATCTATTTTTGCCCTACCCTCAGTAAATTGAGCCCACTGTGACAGACAGCGCTGAAACTGTGCCTGTCTGGGGTTTTTCAGCTTTAGATGTCATTATATTCAGCAGTGTCATGCAAGCACATTTTTGAGGAGTAGCACAAGAGTGTATTTTGCCTTCAGGAGAGCTGACTTTATGTAAATGTGAAATGCCCTAGGGATTTTTTTTTTTTCATTGGAATTCAGTAATGTGTTGGAAGTAAACAAAGAAATAAAGCTAGTTTCAAAAATAGACTGATAGGTAGGCCTGAAAGGACATTAATAGAATTTTATTTCAACAGGGAAAGCACAGCCATATCTAATCCGCAAAAATCTGAAATGGAGTATACATAGCTAATGATTAGATGATGTGAAGCTTTTACTGGGTTTTTAACCTCCCCTTCCAACAGATAAACAAATTCCAAATAACAACAGACAAAATGAGACATTAAAAGAACCCCAGGCTGGTAAATAAGTTGGTGTACTAAAATGCAAAGGAAGTGGGCAGTGTACAAATCAATGAAAATGTCTGTGCTGGACGTTGCTGTCAGCTTTAGCTAATACAATCCTTTGCCACAGCTAAGGAATCTGGAGCCTTGTTCATGGGACTTTAGGTTGGCATGAGGGAAGGTTGAAGTAATGCATGACTGACCATAACGTGAATTTGAAAACAAGAATTTTAGAAAAAGATAGATTTCTTCAAGAAGTCTTTGCTTTCTGCCTTTCTATAAAGCAAGCACAGCAGAAATCTGTTTTGAATACCCAGGGAGAAGTGAGTGGTTGGTTATAGGAAGGCTGCATGCCCCAAAGCAGCTTTCAGAGTTAAAGAAAATGTAGAACCTTACTTTCTTAAAACACTTAGTGAAAATTGAGTACTGCTCTGAATTGGCCGACTCCAGGAATGTTAATGTAGCAAATCAGCTGGGTTGTCAAATTGTGCACAAACCTGCTTTTTTTTTTTTTTCTCCTTAAGAGTTTGTGAGATTGAGCAATTTAGACTGGTTGGCTTCAACCTTAATTGCTCTCCCTCTTTCTCTCTCTCTTTTTTTTTTTTCGGTAATTGAAAACCGATTAGGTTTTCAGAAAGCTGATAGTGTGTAGCGTTATCTAGGAGCTATAGAGAGCTGAAAATTGCTCTGTCAAACTGTTGTAGAATAGTTGGCAATATATTTGTCTTCCTTTGGTCCCGTTTTGAGCATTGCAGGAAAATAGGCTGGGAAGGACGGGAGGAATCAGCTGGTGGGGGATATTTAAAGGCAGTTCCAGGTACAGTGTATTGGGGAGCTGACTTAAGGGGTTTCTGTGAGGGGCAGTTGGGATGATCAGTTAGGGAATACTTTCTGAGCAAGGATTGATCCAGTAGGCTGGGAGTGTTGCTTGGGTAAGAAAGAACTGAGGCAGAAGTCCCTGAAGTTTATGAAAATCAGGGTTGCCAGGGACAAGATGGAATGTGGTTGCTTGTGCCTCTTCCAATCTAAGAACTAAAATATATTAAATAGTCACAGATTCAAAGCATGAAAAGATTTTTCTTCATGTAAAAGGTACTGGAGAGGGGCAGCACTATGTGCTTGCCTCTGCTTTAGCAAATACCACTTTCATGGGAGACAAAATATGGGAAGATGCTCTTTAGATATTAAAAATAATGATAACATTACCATATATGGCTCTCATGGCTTTTCCAAATATATTAAGGAATTTGCCTATGTGATTAACTACAAAGAATAATTCTGGTTAGTGGATGGATGTATTGGCCTACAAAATACTGGGAATTTCCAAATTAGCTGGAATATACAAAGAAGAAAGAAGAAAAAAAAAATTCACTTGCAAATTCATTGGCCTATCAAAGCAAAGGTATTCCATACTGGTTGTTACATTTCCACAGTGGATTTTGGGTTTAGGTAGGCTTTAGGTTTTGGTAGGTTTTTCTCAAGTGGAAATAAATATCTCCTCAAAGTGCCCCTGAGTGGCTTTGTGTGTGAGAAGATACCTTGGAATGAATGTGATCATTGAGAAACTTTGGTCAGACAAGGTCTAGTTTAGGACATTTTAAAGTTGTTAAGATTTAGAAGGGGGTTGTCTGTTCCTTATCCATGGTAACATATTTATTGTGCAAAAAGTGTGTAAAAATACAACACTGTGTGTAATAATACAATGCTGTATGTAATCTATAGCATTGCAACACTGCTGGGGCTGAACCTTGTCTCAGCTCTGTGAACACTGGGTCATAACTGAGGCTTCAATATTATTTTTCTTGTCTTGTTACAGGAGAATGCAAATTTGGCTTTAAAAAGTAGGGCAATATAGGTTGCTATTGTTTTTAACTCTTAAAGATCACCTTTTATACGTCAACATGGTATAGAAAGCTCCTTTGTTAACTACTGATGGAAACGAGCTATCTAATGCATCTAGACTAAATGATGGACTCTTTGCAACATATTAATAAATTTACTGGTTTTAATAATTGATGAGAAAACCTTTTGTTGCTGTGAATTTTTGCACTGTGTGTTTATTGATCCCAGTGAAGAGTTTAGTAGATCACCAACCCAAGAAGTGTGCCAAAATAAATCCCATGGTTGGTGTCCTGCGGGTGGATGAGTGGGTGATTTGAAGCTGGGCTTCTGGGGAATAAAGCAAGGCCCAGGAGAAGAGACAGAAGAGCTGGCTCTGTTTCCATGGGCTGGAAAGGAACTTTCAGGATGAGCTTTCAAATTGCATTTTGGATTCCTGTGTATTTGTCCACTTCAAACACATTGAAGCATCTTCTGCTGGGGTCAGTGGTTACAGAGGATGCAGTAAGTGTCTAATTATGTTGTATGACTCATGTGCAATTGCCTGATTGCTGCAACCTTCAGGCATTGCTTGTGATTCCAGGGATGCACTTAGTGAGACAAATGGAGGCAGCAGTCACAGGTATGCAAGTGCTGATTTATTTATGGCAGCATAGGTTTAAAAAGCCTCTTTCTCGGTCTTTTGATTGTTTCTTGCACAGGCTGTGCTTCATAATCAAGGTCTTGTTTTCATGATAGGCTTGGTAGGAAATTGGTCAAGGAACTGGTTTCATATATGTAAGTCTTCATCTGTACACTTTTCTGCCTGAAAGTACACCTGCCATGTTTTGAAATCTTCTTGTCCTTTATGTTTCTACAGTTGCATTTTAGAGCAGTTCCATCTCGTATCTTTATTAAAGTACCAAGCAATGAAAGAAGCTTTGTCCATAAATCTTTTTAAAGTGAAATGTATTTAACTACTGACACTTTAGATTAAGGATAATGTTCAACTTAAGTTAGAAATTAAGATCTGATTGAAAATCTCGGAGTCTACAAAACCAGGTTAAAGCAAAGTTGAAGAGGTTCTGATCTTACATTATTTTATAATGGCTTAGATTAGTTTTCTCAACTCAACAGTTTTAATTACATAGGAAGAAACACCCAGCTATACCCAAGAAGGTAATTGCTAATATATCAAGCAAATTACCTGCAAGCTTTTGGAACAATGAACTGTTAAATAAAGCATGTGATAAAAGTGGGCTGTTACAGAGTTGGGCTTTCATTCCCAGATTAATCCAGTGGCACTTAAAAGAAGTGCCACTTCTCTGAAAGAAGAATGAAAAGTTTTCCAGATGTTCAGCTAAAATGCTGCAGTAGTATTGAAGAGCTTTAATGCGCATTTTAGATCCCAGTTTTGAGACTCTGTACTGACAATATTCCTGTCCTTCTGCGTATGTTCATGATTTGTAGGAGAAAAGAAATGGAATAAAGAGGTCACAGAACAGCATGGAAGAACAAGTGACAAATATTTAATATGAGCATGTGCACAGTTAATGGATGTGTAAGTGGTAAACACATTTTGTTACCCCTCAGTCATGGTATGTAGCTCATTTCCCCTCTCTTTCAGCCACTTGTTGCCTGCCAGTAGGAATTTGAATGTGGCCCTGAGTTAATGACCATTGTCCTTGCCTTGAGAAGAGTGGAGTTCCTGTGTTCTCTGTTTAGCTGTTTATTTATTCCTTTTCCTCTTGGAACTCCCTGGTCCCATGCCCATCAGCCTGAGCAAGACTTTTTTGCATTGAGTGATGATGATTTTCTGGAGCAATCCCTTGAACATCTGGATTTCAAGCCTGCTGCTCATCTGTGCTTTCACTTTTCCATCATGTATAAGCAAAGCAGGAAGGCTGTCTAAGGAACACAAAAATTAGTGCAAATGGGAATGCAGGAAACCTTTGGCAAGGTTTCTGATCACAGTCCTTGTGCATATTAATGCAGTGTGATTGCACAAACTGTTGAAACCAATCTTTTTTCCTACAGGGCTCTTAAGATAGAAATTGATTAACTGCAAATGTGCAGATCTTCACCATATATAATATATTAGTCCTTGCTATAAAGAAGAGCTTTGTAATAGAGATCAACACTGTGTCTGGTAAACTGTAGAAAGTTTGTCAATGCTAGGAAAGTGTGTGAACACTAGTTCCTTTTTCTAAGCATTTCACAGGCTTCTGGCTTTCAACATATTTTCCAAACTTCATTTAATTTCAGCCTGAATGACATTTTTAAAAAGCCAAAAAAACCCTACCACAGTTGGGATGCTAATGTGCTAGGATTTTTATAGGAAAAATGTCAGGTGTACACTGTGATATAATATACCAATTCCAGGAACTTCAGCATTATCTTAATAATAAATGAGAAGTAAAGATTAGTAGTGGTTTGTTCACTGCTTTTGTTTTTTGGTGTGGGGTTTTTTTTTTTTTTTTAAATTTATTAGCGCAATTGCCATCTAAATTGTGAAGCTGTTTTGATTCTGATTAAGAGTTGAGGGAAAGCAGAAACCAAGAAAAATTGTTACTTTAGAATATGAGGTCCAAGAAGATAATTCTCATCTCCCCATGTTTTTATCATCTCTCCTTCAGACAGCTGATCTGAAGCTGATATTTTTGAAATGAAAAATACTGTTTTTCTGTGCTGCTTCCAAAGCATTTTCTGACATCTTAGCTTGTTTTGTAGGGAGACCTTAGGAGAACACAGTTCGTGGAAGGAGCTCTTGTGTGTTCTGCAGACACAGGAGTGTCTGCAGAAAGTGACAAACATTGCAAAGGCAATGCTGTCTGTGTGACGGGGACTGCAAGGAGCCACACCAACCTTCAGGGATCAATGTGTGTCCTTGACTCCCTCTGCTCTAGGAATGTGAACCTGAGAGTCTGCTTGGCTTCTTTTAAGACACATCTCATTCTGTTAAGATGGGGGTGGTTTGAACTGATTTCACACACTTTTTTTTTTTTTTCCTAAGCTCACTTAGACCTTGATTAATATTCCTAAAAAGTAGCAGTTCCTTGCATAATGCAGCAGCTGTCCCTGGTAGCCCTGATCCTTGTGCTGTGTGTGGAGACAGCTGGTCTCATACCCTGTAAAGCCAATGCCAAGCACTGAACAGTTGTGCAGACTAAAGCAGCCCTAACAACCATCTCCTCGAGGAGCCTCTTGTCTGTTTAGACTGATGGTGGTTGTTGGAGCAGTTCACCAGGGGAGAATGTGAATGAGAGGAAATGGAGGGGGAAAAAAAAAAAAAATTCTCGAGAGGACAGAGGTTGCAAAGAATGTGGCAGGAAAAAAGAAAGAGGAACAGGTGGGGAAAGTGACTGAAAGACCAGGAGCCAACCCGGTCACCTGCTCCTGTCTCCTCATGGTGGGGTGACATATCTGTGAGTAGATATGTGCCTACATCCTGAAGGATGTACAGAGCTCAAGTGGCCCTGACTGAGGGAAACACCAGGGGTAAGATCCAGCTGTGCAGGGGCATTCCTGAGTTCAGGAACCTGGTCCAGCAGCTCCATTATGACCCTGAAGCCCTCAGCAGCCAATGAGGTGAGGAGGAAGTGGTGCTGTGAGCAGCCATGGGATATTGGAAGGGCTGCAAGTGCGAGGTGAGCAGTATTTGAGTGAACAAGCAAGAGAGAGACCAGTTATTTTCAGAGGTTCTGCAGTCTCAAGACCCTTGGGAGTCTGGAACCTCCAGTGCAGAGGAGAAGCAGATGGACTCAGAGCCCTGCAGGGTTATTAATCAAGGGACTGTTAGCCAAGGGTCTGGTAAAGATTAAGGCTGGAAGCAAGTCCATGCACGTATCAGGAAGAAGATTCCTCCTCCTTCTCAGAATTAGACAAGTAGGACTGGCACCTTCTACAACAGGTCTGAGGCTCTGCAACAACAAAGCCAGACAGTGCTGAGGTGGGAGAAGGTCCTCCTGGGATGGTGGGGCCTCCTAAAACAGCACCACGTGCACCCCACATCAAGACCTCCTCTGTTGACAGGAAAGGAAGGGTAGTTGTGGTAGGAGACTTCCTCCTGACAGGGAAGTCTGCTCTCTCCCAAGGGCACAGCTCTGGTTAAGAATCAAAGGACAAACAAATAGTGTGGATGTCACCGTGGGAATCTGTGACACTCCCAGCTGGGGTGATGATGCTGACAGGTTGCTCTTTAAGGAGCTATGGGATGCTTCCAAGTCAACTGCCCTTGTCCTTATGGGGAACTTCAGCTTGTCAGAAATTAACTGGGAGCATGACACAGCTGGTACAACCTGGGCTAGAAGATTCCTAAAAACCTGGATGGCAATTTTATGGAACAGGTCCTAAGGAAGCTGACTGGAGAAGATGCCCTCCTCGGTTTGCTGCTTCTCAGCAGAGTGGATCTTGTGAGCCAAAGGGAGATTGGGGCTTTCTTGGCCACAGTGACTACTGAAGTGCTCAAGTTTAAAATCTCTGTTGACAATAGGAAAAGTGCCAGCAAAACTCAACTTTGGACATGAGGAAAGCAGACTTCAGGCTGCTCAGGGAATTAGTGAGTAAGGTCCCCTGGGAAAATGTTTTTGCAGTTCCTGGGGTCCATCAGTGCTGGTCACTTTTTACACATCACCTCCTAAGGGTCCAGGAACAGCAATTCCCAAATGTCAGAAGTTAGGCAGGTGAGGCAAATTGGCCCCATCTTGGCTGAACAGGAATCTTCTCTTGGAAAAAAAGGCAACAAAGGAAGGTGTATGTCCAGTGGCAGATAATTTGGAGTGTGGTAGAACTCTTGGGTATGGTCCTGTGCAGGGCCAGGAGTTTGACTCAATTATCATTGTGGGTCCCCTCCAACCGAGCATATTCTGTGATTCTGTGAATTAAGAGACTATATAGAAAAGAAAAGGCAAATATAAAACGCAGAACTAGAAAGGAGAATGTACTGGACAATGAAAGAAAAGGTCCTATTAAGATTAAAATAGTGCATGTTTAAATTATTAAGTATAAAATTTAGACAGCAGACGTCTACTTACTAAGAATGACTGAGAGAAGCAGACAATACAAAATGGTGAAAAGGAGGAGTGAATGAATACAGAAGAAAAGAAAATGTAGGTTACATGATCCATTTAAGAGATACTATAAAAAGTTTTCACAGGTATTTGGATTTGAAATGGAATTAAACTGTAAGAAATTGCTTTGATTCTAATAAGGAAAATTAAAACAGATTTTTCAAAATATTAATATATATTCATATGGTGCCTGTGATCATTTTAATCATCTTTATAATGTAGCTTTTCCTCATTTGCCTGGTTATGAAATAAAAGCTTTTCCCATCTCTTTCTTTCTCTGAGGTATGCCCAGCACACCAAAGTTGGAATTAATTTCATGCAGGAAATTCAACCAGATGGCAGCTATCAGTATGTTGAGAAAGTAGATATAAAGTAAGTAGAGGGTTTTTCTTTTAGAAAATATCTTATTTTCTTTTACTAGGCATGTTTTTAACAATTCCACATCTTTAAGCAGTGATTGCAATATTTGAGATGATCTTGAATTAACTACTACACATTTCCTACACATTTGACAATGTGTAGGAAATTACACATTGTAGGAAATTACAGCAGGGCTGTATTCACAGGACCAGTAGTTCATAGAGTTGTTTGTTTAGCTGCCCTTCTCAAAGGCTCTTTAGTCAATAAGTAAACATGTGAAGCCCTAATCTGCCACCAGTTCTGCATGTAATGAAAATGCTATTCATTCTCCTCTTTCATAGGAGTGAAAGTTCTTACAGAAAAGAGAAAACACAGTAAGCATCCTGTATGGACAGACATATAGGTAATATATGGAGTACATAAACCTGTATATGCATAATATGTACTCAAGAAAAGATGGTAGCAGAAGCTAATTCTGCTCATCTGCAATAACTCTGAGCAAGCTGCACTTGGAATTCTGTCCTGATCCCCCATGTCAGGAAGGAAAAAAAATATTATACCTTGAGATTGTTTTTCCTTTTCTTGGTTTATTATTTAATCATGGCAGAGTTTTACATAATGTTATCAGCTGTCTGAAATTTGACCATTTGCCATTTGGAGCTGCCCCTCAATTGCTGTGTTTTCCTTGAAAATAAGCACTTAATTGAGAGCTTTGTTTTCCTTGGGGCTGCTGCCTCCTGGTTAGGTCTGGATGAAACCTTGTTCTCTAAAGCCTTTCAGTTCCAATTTGCTCCCATAATTCCTTTTGAGGATGTTTTTGCAGTTCTGGTGGTGTCACTTTTTGAGTCTGTCACCCAGCTGCCACTTCTCAAGGTTTTGTTGCTGAATCATGCTTTTGAGAGAGGATAAGCTTTGTGGAATTTTTGTATGTTTGAAGAGCTGAGAAGGAGGTGGTAGGGATCTGTTGTTATTAAGTGTATTTTGAATCCAAGTGCTTTGTATTGTTGCCTCTGAAATAAGTATGCTTCAAACTATGAAGAGTTTTTTCCCCAAAGGTCAGGTTCTGTGTGAACCAGACTCCAAATCTCTTGGGAAACAACTTCTTTGTATCCAGGACTGTTGAATTTTTGCACTCCTTAGATATGATCTGAAACTGCACTTTCAGAGGGTTGGTACATAAGCATATATCTGCAGCCATAGAGTTCACTTTATGTAGTATTTCCTTTTTATGACTTTTTAAAGATAAATTACTTACCATATCTGACATGAATAAAATGTGCAAAAGCTGCAGTTCAGTTTCCACTCCAGCATTTCAGTTTGAGGGTTTATATTCGCTTCAGAAGAAAGTAGTCAGGCATCTGAAAATCTGTCTCACTGCTAAAGTCATGATCTGAAACTATTTAGTGCCTGAAAAAATGACCTTTACAACCTCTTCAAATTTAATTCTTTTGATTGGACCAGTCCACAATGCGAAAAAGGATGACTGTGACCATATTTCTCTGAATATTGTCTGAAACTCTGAAGTTGTGTAAGAGTATTAAAAATTGTACTGTGGAGGAAGAAGCAAGTCAACTGTAATTTTAGGAATAAATCTGCTTCTTGGTTAGTTAGGCTTTTGAGGCATCATGGACGATCTTTTTGTTTTCCTGGTGGGATGTGCTCGGTTGGCTGCTGGACACTCACCCAGCTGCTCTCTCCCCATGTCTCCTCAAAGGGGCAGGGATGGAAAATAGGATGCAAAAGCTTGTGGGTGAGGCTAAGGACTGTGAGATCACTTGCCAGTAACTGCCACAGGAAAAACCTTGACTTGGGCAAGAATTAGGTTAATTTGTTGCCAATTAGAGTAAGATGATGAAAAACACCTTCTCGCCACACACCTGCCCTTCTTCCTAGGCTCAGCTTCAGTTCTCCTTTCTCAACGTCTTTAGTTTAGCTGAGATAAACCAAACACTTCTTAGCATGAAAATGTTACTATTAGTGTTTGTTACAGTAAAATATTGGTGTGGGAAATACAGCACTACAGTACTATTGGTGTGGAAAATGTTTACTGCTTTTGTGGATTTCTTTGGAAGAATGTTTGTTTGGAGTGAAGGACAGGGCTTGCTTTGATGCCACCTTTCTTTTCAGATGATTTGTGCAATGCTGCTAAATATGCTTCCGGCTGTGGGAGCCATGTACCCCTCTAGAGAGCTTTGATGCCTTTACCTTTCACCACCCACATTTGAAATGCCGGGAAGTTTTCTTTCTTTTACATCTTTACTTTGGATTGGGTGAAGTACTGGGTGAGGAGAAAGGAAAAGATTTCTAAGATGTGTGGAAGCCTGCCAGAAGCAAGTAACTTTCTTTAGGCATATTAGTGTGGAATATGGCATACTGGGGAATTATTTTTACTGGCCTCTAAAATTTTGAGGCTGACTTCACTCTAATAATCTAGGCAAATGTATTTAAGGTGGAAGGTAAACAGTCTTGGATGATCAATGTTGAGAAACACAGAACAATCATATTTTGTAATGTCTATTCTGAACATTTGATAACCATATGTCCTGCCTCTTGGATGAAACAGCAGGTATAAAAAAAATTTAAAAAAATAAAAAATTTCTCTGTCTCCACTTGTGCTGACTTACTATAGCACCTCTGGGAGCCCCTGATCACTGCAGCAGGTGGAAATGGCTTTACAGCCTGAAGAATTAAGATCAAGAGACAATTCTGTAACTTCAAATCCCAAAACATACTGTAGCAACTTGTCCAAGTGTGAAAAGATTTTGGTTTACAGTGTTTTATTATAAATAGCACCAATGGAAACAACAACCATAAGCAAAGAGTAGTGCTAGCAGGAAAAGTGTGTGGGGTGGGAAGGTCTAGAAATGGAAACAGAAACACTTTGTAATTTTTGGAACATGCATTTGATTAGAGAATCTTCAACTACCTTAGTTATTTATGTGGTAAGTGTCTTGGTATTAGGTCATGACTCCAGTTCAGGGAAGCTCATGCCCTGATAATCCTGTTTTTCAGAAGATGGATTGTTTGTGCTTTGACATGCTGCCTATATGTTAGGAGGAACTCTTTATGAAGTCCCTAAAGAATTCATGACTGAATTATCCAGTCACATCCCTGACCCTTGTTCAAAACTATTTGATAACCATTGACTCCATGGCCAGGAGTGCCAAATCATGCAGCCAGAATCAGACCCCAAAGCCAGATCACTCATTTTCCCCTCCTGAGACTGCAGGGCAGCATGGCCTTGTCCCAGAGCAGCAATGCAGGGTCTGGTGTAATTCAAGGGGACAAAGACAAAGGGACAAAAAGCACATGAGCTGATGAACCACAGTAACCCCAAAGATGTCACAAGCAGCAAGGCGAGTGGAATTCAGTGCTCAAAGACGGTGAGCTTCTGTGTTTGTATTTTCTAAGTGTGGCATTTTCAGATTTCTTGGCTTCCCACCACAGTTAATTGCCCAGTCCCCAGACAGTGTTTTCTCTGAGTGAAAGACAGCCTCTGCACATTCTTATTCACATGAGGACTGTTTTATACAATACCTGACTGTGGGCAGGAGCACCAGCTGTTGGGCTCCACTGAGGTGTGCAGCACTCATCTGGACTTAGTTTGATTACTTTTATATTACTTTAGATTCGTTAACTCTTCAGAAGCCCTGCCTGATTGTCTACTCCACGCCCAAGTTGCCTTGTTCCTTTTCTAGATTTCAGTCCTTTATGGCAAAAGATCTTTTCTTGTTCAGCCTGTCAGTAAATTTGGCTGCTGTCTTCAAGGACACTGTAAAATTAATGCATTGAGCCTGATTTATGATAAGAAAATGCCTTTTAATTTCAATTGCTATTTCAGTAGCTATTTGCATCTTTCTCATAATAATAAGAGACTTACTGCAAATGAGTCAATACTTCTCTGAAGCCACAGTACATTCCTGCCCCTTGCTGTGTGTTTCATATTGTAGGTCACATTGGTATGATAATTTTGGCTAAGAAAGTATGATCTAATTAAGTAATAGTACGATCTTGCTACACTTTCCCACCATACTGCTAAATTTCAGTACTTTGGATGTGTCAACACTCAGATATGTTACAAAATGAAGAATTATATTCGATGATCCCTGGCCATGGTGGTGGGGTTGGAACTAGGTGATGTTTAAATTCCCTTCCAACCCAAACCATGTTATGATATCTGAATTTTCTTTGCTTTGATGATTATTGCATTGTAGCTTATTTGTCCAGTATGCACATAACATTTACCTTTAATTTGTGAAAGAAGTCTTACTGTACAGCACAGAAGCACCCTGTCAATGTCAATCTTGCTTTGGCTGTCCTCTTAGAGATGTGAAACTGGAGGGAGTGAGAGAGGGCAACTGTGGGCCTCTGTGGGGGAAAATCTCCATACCAGGTGCACGTAGTAACTTGTTGGGTTTTGACCAACAGACCTGAATTTTATGGTGGAGGAGGCCATTGGGGAAAAAAGAGAAGCTCTATCTGGGATATTGGATTCTTCTTTTAATAGGTTTGGGTAAATGAAACTAAGTTTAGGAACACAGAAAAACTCCTGGGAGCTTATTTACTTTGATTGCTAAACCTTTTGAAGTGTGCTTATTGCTGTAAGGAAGGAAATCTGGAAAAGGTCAAGTATGCATTACGTGAGAAATACAAAAAGGAACTGCTTGAGATGGTCATTAAATAAGACAAAAATGAAATTCAGGAGTAACTGGAACAGTATCACTGTAAAGGTGAAATGTCTCAGCATAAATCAGCAAAGACAGTGAAACTTCAACAAGTCTATCCAACATGCATTGATTTTGTAGAAGTCTAATTCCCATCTGGTGAAATCACTATTCTGCAGGAGCCTTGTATCCCAGTCTACAGGTGTTTGTGGAGACCCTGCAAAGACTAAAGGTCAGTCTGTCTGTCTCTGCCTACTGTACCTACATATTTCTGACAGAACCATTACCACCACAGCTAGGCCATAGGAGAAATGATCAATATTATTATCCCCTGTGTTGGGGATAAAGCCTTGCTCCATTAGGTTCTGTTGAGTGACTGATACAAAGACAGACCCTGGGAGCTCATGATCTCATGTTTTGGTCAAGGAAATAGTTCACCTCTTGGTATCAGAGGAGCAGGAAACAAAAGTATGGAATTGGCACTTGCAGTTGGAATAGTTTTCAGTGCAGCCACAGGGGGATGGAGACTGGGCCTCCAAAATATCTAGATATTCCTCTGAGAAGGGACCACATCCTTCTTCATGTCACGGCACTGGGGAGTCTTTAAGAAACATTTTGGGACCTTTCTGGTGCTCTCTTGCTTTGTGGGAAGACTGAGTCCTGCTGGTCATGTGAAGTTATTCACAGTCTGAATTAATCCAAACATGAATTGCAGGTGTAATTCTTGGGCTTTCTTATTCATCCCAATGTTTAAATAAAGTAAATGCCACTGACGTGAAGCAGATAATTGCTGTGAAGGGGGATCTGGGAGTGATCACAGAGATGAAATCAGGGTGGATTAATTAAAAAAAGCCCTGCTCAGCACTTTACCCAGGTCCTTGCAATATTTGCCTTTTAAAATGTCGTCTTTGTGGGAATAATGTTAGTATTAATATCTGCTGAGATGAACAAAAATAACAGTGTAATAGAAAAAAATAAATGTTGGCCTGCACAAGAAAATTTTCAGAGGAGAGTGTTAGAAAGCCAATGAAAATCTGCAAGGACTGATTGCATCTCTGAATTTTAGACTGGTGTCATTGTTCTACTCAGTCTGTCAGTGTTGTTTGCTTGCTCCCCTTTTATTAATCTGTTTCTAGACAGTGGCAGCTGAACATCCTGCACAGAACATCTCCAGTTTGTGTTTGCATGAGTATGCATAGCTGGTTTCAGTACTTAATGGCTGTTATCTTTAACATCATGCCTGTATCTTTAACAGAAGATACAAGAACTATGTGTAGAGTGTGCCTTTTCCCTACAGGTTTTCTCTAATTGCCAATAAGACCTGTTGGTTGTTAATTTATTTAATGTACTCTTTCTTGATATTTAAAAATGCTTTAAAGTGAAAGTGGCCTTAAGAGTTATTTACAAAAGAAAACAGGGATCACCCATTGCTTTCCTTTTTTTTTATTTTTTAAATCTATTTTCTTTAGTTTGTTTTTACAGAGGAGATTTATGCTTATACACACCCTACAGCAGGGAGAGGGAAGAAAATGCTGTACAGTTCTATGGTCCATGATGCTATTCTGGGAGCCTTAAACAAGGGCCTGGATACCTTTACAACATTTACAGAGAGAGTTGTGAAAGAAGTGGCTCAGGGGATGTTCTCTCCAGTGACAAATACTTGGGATCTCAGTTAGGAGCATTTTATTCTGTGAAATACAGGGCCAGGAGCAGCAGCTGGTGTAAATCAGCATCGTCCCTCTGAAGACATTAAGGAGATGCTGCTTTGCATCATCAGCTGCATCTTGACCTGAGTTTTCAAATTAGGATATTATGGATAAACACTGCGAGTTACTCTCCTCAATGGTGTGGGAAGCACACATTTTGATCCTACTGACCTGCAATCTGTTAGCAGTTTTTGGCAATTACACACTTCATATAAATGATAAATGACTAATATTACAGAATGCACTCATTTTACACTCTTTCACCTCTTTGTAGTTACTTTATTTCAGTAAAACTATGTCGTGATTTTGGGTAAATGAATAAAAACTTTAAAGAAAAATGAACAAATATGACAGGAATAGCATGATACAGCTGTCACCCTCTGTGCACTGCACTCATCTCCTGCAATAGCCTCATAAACACACCAGGGTGACTCCATCTTCCATTAATTATCTCAGTCTGAGAGGAGAGGATCTCCTGCCTTATCCAGACATCTTGTGAGGTTAATTAATTTTTTTTCTGCAAATTCCCCTAACCTGATTTGTGGTTTGTACGAAGTAAATTCCCCTGCACTTTCTGTTCTTCGCACTCTGCTGTCCTCTGCATTCAGTCAGCTGGGCTTTTTCTTGTCTTAAATGTTGGTCCCAGCAGTGTGACCAAGTCCTGCCTGGCTCTGGGGCTTTCCACTCAGCTTGGTTTAGCAAGACCCCTGCCTACCTGGCCTTCCCACCTCCCTAACTGCTCCTAGCTGGGAAAATACTTCCTTTTTGTGAAACAACACGCTGACAAAGAATCTTGTCTGGGCACCAAATCTGGCTGTGGGGCTTCCTAGATGGCTGCCAGCACAGGTCTTTCCTGATTGCCTCTCTGTGGCAGCATCACGAGAGGAGGGAGCAGGTTCATTGCAGCGTGCTCCAAACGCTGTTAGGTTGTTTGCAGTACTGTAGTTTGCTTCTTTACTGCCATTTTCATCGCCTCCTATAAAGCTTAATTTAATTGTTCCTTAATTATCTCTTTGGCTTGGTGTGTAAATCTCAGATGGAAGCTGCAAGCAGCATACACAAGGCTATGGATGCCACAAAACACTGCTGCTCTCTCTTATCATGGCCTTGTCTGGGGACAGAGTGGGCCAAACCTCTGCTGCCGCTGCTCTAAAAACATTCAGGAATAGGAAGAAGGTCCCATGCTCATAAAACTTAATTTTTAGACAACTTTCTGGAAGGAACAACAAATGATTACTCCAAGTTCTCCTACTACTTTCTACTAGGGCATGTATTATTTCACATTGCTTTGGTGTTTTCTCAAATTGCATGAAGAACAGAAATCTCTGATCTACTTAACACACAAGGTATTACCTGAATACTGTCAGGACCACAAAGCCTTTTATTTACAGACTACTCTTTAAATAAACCACATATCCTGCTTTGGGAGTGAGCCAAAGCAGGAACACTTTTTATTTGAGTTCTTAAGCTGGTTTCTGTTAAAAGCAGTTGCACTGAGCTCCACCTCTTTGCTCACCTTCCCAGCTCCTGAGAAATCCTGGGACTTTGGGAGATTCTAATATGCTTTCATAGCTTGCAAGGTGCTTTTCTCACCTCCCCCTACTCCAGCTGGGAAGCTCTCACATTCATTTTAGACTTTCAATATGAATCTTCGGTGTCTTAGTGTATGTTAATTTAAATGTTTTTCCTTTCAAAGATGGTGCAGTTCTACTTTTCAGATAGATTTCTATCTGGAAATTATGTATAGAATTCAACACAGAGGAATGTTGATCATAAATGAAGCCGTCTTCAGCAGATACTATACAGATCATTGTTTACAACAAGATTATTTTCTTCTCTACATTATGCTTTTTATGCTTTTATGTGGTTTTCCTTTTTTTTTCCCTGTGCCTTCCTCTCCAGGTTGTACTGTGTGTTTTGCCTTACTTTTCTCCATTTTCCTGCTGCTTCCTTCCTCCTACCTCTTGTAGGCAGAGTAGAAAGCCATTACCCATTAACCTGTTGACTGAAGCTTTTAAAGCCATGGTGTTCATAGGAATTCAGAAATGAGCAATGTGAACTTCCCAGCTGTTATTGAATATGTATTTATAAAAAACAAATACACTTGACCTTTCATGAGGTTTCTAAATTATTTTTGTTGAATGCCTCTGTAAAATTCTGTTTATTGGAAGACTGGATAAGAAGTTTACACAGAGATCATGATTCGATCTTCTGTGGTTTGCTGTGAGTTTTTTTAAATTGTTTTTTGTTTCGGTTGATGGGGTTTTTTTGGGGTTTTTTTTGCATATCAGTCTTGCTTGGTTGGTGACATAGAGGGAGCAAGAGCTCTCCACTGGTGCTCTCTCTCTGGGTCATGCAACTGGACACTTAATTTTTCTGTGGTCTGAAGGCCAGACTTCCTGGGAGAAGTGATGAGATTTCCATAATGAAACATATCTTGACGTTTTATGTGAGGTTTGAAATGCATATTAACATATCCTGACTTATATTCTACCTCCTTAAGTGACTTCGAGGAGGAATTTTGAAATGTGATTTACCCTTTCTACTTGTAATCAGGCTTGTGCTTGACATCCATCTACTTTTAGCTGATGAAAGCAACCAGACCATTTTGTTTCCATTTTCAGACAGGTTCTGGGCAAGTTTCAATGTCACTTATCCACATAGCAGCAAGGTGCTGGAGTAGCAAACCCAGGGCAGATTTTGATTTAGTTTAAAATGTGCTTTCCTTTTTAATTACTTCTTAAAATTGTAAGCATCTCGTATTGGCTCTGACACTGCTCTTTTACTTTCCCATAAAACATTAAACTGGGGCTAAGTTTCACTTGGTGGTGTCTCTTTAGACACCACACTTTGCCTAAGAAAAGATGGGAAAGATAGATGTTGTACTAACCTCTGCTGATTGCTTTCTGATTGCCAGTTTAGTTGTCTGTCTTCAGCCATTTCAGATGGCCATTTGGGAAATCAACAGTGATGATCCTTAACAAAGTACCAGAAGCGAGGTGCTTCACTTACACTTATTTTCAGGGGAGGGATCTGAACCCAATGAGAAAATTTATGAAACTGTCAGAGCACGCTACTCATTTAAAATTGCTGAGGGCTGCAAAGTGAACAGAAAGCTTGACAGAATATTCACACTTGTTGCAGGTCCTGTATGTCAATTAACCTCAGAAATGGAGAAGGCCACAAACTTCCCATAGTTTGTTTTCTTTCCTGTAAAGTTTTGGGCAGTTGCTTGTTATTGTGAAATGACAGATGAATTAGTGAGAAAGGCCTTGGAAAGTTCAGTTATAAAAAAGTTATTGGAATTTACTCCCACTGAGTGACAGGATAAGTCAGGATCTCATCTGGTATTTCTGATGCTGCCTGTTATGTTTGGAATTAGATGGTTCTGCTTAACATTTACTTTTCTAACAGTGGGACCCATGATGATTTAAAATTCTTCAAATGGTACCAAAGTGCTTTGGCAGCAGTTGTGGGAAACAAGACAAATTCACTCATTGAGGGGATGATGGTCCTTGGACTTTTGGCTGGCTCAGTGTAGTGTGTTCTTAAGTTAAATGTATAGGCTCCACTTTTAAAAGCAACACCTTCAGTGGGCTAGAAATTGAAGTTTTTTATTTATCTGCCCAGTCAGTACAGCAGAGGCTGCCTCTGTGTCTTAGTGCTGTTGAAATCTTTTTTAGTGTCTCTGTGCCCTTCTGCTGCAGCTGTGGTTTTGTTTGCTGCATTTATTTTGGCATTCCATATTTTGTTCCCCCAAAGAAGTTAAATAGAATTTGTTACTGGCCCAGATTCTACTATTTGTGAAAAAATGGCAGATCTTTCTCTCCCAAGCTGTATTTAATGATTTGTCAGTGGTTTGGTGCAGTTGTAGGTCCAGTTGTACATCATCCTTTAATTAGAAACAAGTCTTCCACACCACCAGTTCCATTTTAAATCTCCAAATTTGTACCATTTAGAAAGGTAGGGTAGTAATTAACTTCTGTAGCTGTTGGGAAATCCAGAAACAGCTTCATTTTATTCTGCTTTCCATCTGACTGTTTTTAACAATGCCTGTGCTATGTGGAGCTTTCTGCATGAATGTAGTTATCATCTCAGAGGGGCAAAAAGTCATCTAGCTCATGTCAACTGAAGTATCCTACGTGGTTCCCCGTGGTCAGCAGCTGGATGGCAAAACATCAAAAGTGCATTAGGCAGCTTTCTAATTAAATATCTCCATTGCATCCAAAATACATGGTGGCTCTTCCTTGCTAATAAAAAGAGAGCACATTGCAGTCAGTTTGTTGCAGATACTGCATTGCCTCTCTGTGCCAGGCCTCTTTCAGTCTCTTGTAGGAAGAGGATATGAACATAATGTGTTGTAAAAGGTAATGCTTAGCTGTGATTTTACGAAGTGTTATCCTATTTATTTTAAGTGTCATGTAATTGTCAATTCATTTACTACCTATTGTAATACCATGAATCATAATGAATGTATTTGCATAATAGGTAGGATCACATGAGCTCACTTTTAATTAAGTATTAGCTAAATGTACCATGAAAACAAAATGTTTCCTGTAAAGGTAGGCTGGGGTTGATAGATAACCTGTCTTATACCTGGTGTATCACAAAGGCTGTCGTGGGAAATCTGTGGGCTGGCTCTGAGAGGGAACTGTTTTGTAGCCCTGTCATTCATTCATTTCTTGTCCTGTCTCCAGCCCCCCAGTTTAAATGCTCTCCAGCTTTGCCCACTTTGTAGGTGAGAAAAACTTCAGAAACCTGTTTTTGCTGTTTAGCTGGTGTGTTGTGCTCTGCTTGCTGAGGCCACAAGGCAATGCCTGCTTAAAGATTGAGCTTATTTCTCCTGTGGTGCTCTAAGACCTGCACATCGTGCTGGGTGACTAAATCAGGAGCAGCCATGCTGGTGACTTCCCCGCACAGGATTGCCTCAGCCACGGGTAGGCTTCTTAAAAAATCTGTGTTTCCAGATGTAGCTTCTTTTTAAATAAAAAGACCTCAAATATGTGCTCCTGGAACAGGAGTGAGCTCTGTGCTGGGGAGTAGGACACAAGAATGCTGTCAGCTCCTCAGGAGCACAGTTTACTGGAAGTATCCTCCATGTCCAGGCTGATGTGTGTCTTTATTCCTCACTCCCATCAATACAGTCAGCAGCAGCTCAGAGGCCAGGACTGCTCCCCAAACTTCCCCCTTTAACATGTCAGACCTTCTTCTCCTACCCCAAACCCTCTGCTGTGTCCTGCTTCTGCCTTTAATTCATGAAGATTTATGCAGGCAGAATTGAACCCTGTAGCACTTTGCATACAGAATAAGTGGTCCATGCCAGCTCTGGTTTAATGTGTTTTGAAGACACATGATCTTGCAATAGTAGAGTGCCTAAAATAACCCAAATGTGAGCAATATCTAGTTTCTGAGAAAAGTCTTAATGGCTTGTACCTCTCTCTTGGTTCACTTACAAATTCAACACATTTGCTGTGGCAGAAGATAGACTTGCTCACACAGTAGCTTGAAAATGATCCTTGTGTGAACTGTTGTGTCTGTAACAGATGTGTATAATCCCACTTTCCACTTTTTAAATGTATCCCATTTCCATACAGAATATAAAGTGCTTACTTTCTGGCTAGCACAGTTGATTTTTACTTGTTGCCTGCAAGTTAGATTAAGGACACTGAAATTGCAGAGGATAAAAAGAGAGTTATTTCCAAAAATACAGTGTAGTTACTGGTACTTCAAGGATTATGCAGCCTGATCTACATTCAGGAGACAGCAGTGCAATGGCAGAAGGCTAACACAGTGGATAACACTTAATTTATTTGGACTAATGTCACTGTTGGCTTTCTGATGTGACAGGAGAAATACATAGCAGGAACTGATGAAGTAGTGCCACATTTACACAATTCTACAACTCTCTACAGTCATTTAGGGCAAGCTTTCTCTCTTGAAATACAAGATAAAGCTCCTGAATTTCATGTGTGTGTCATTGCTGGTTATGGTTCAGTTTGGCAAAGGAAATGGGCAGTGGAAAGGTAGCAACATCCTGGCTGGGTTTGGGGAAAATTAGAGTATATTAAAAATGTATATAACAAGGGTTCCATGCAATATCTGTACAATAGACACACTGCCAGAGCTGGAATTGGTAATCCCCTGGACTGGGAGAAGCACTGGACATGATAGGATGGAGTTGTCCATATGAGCTTACAGGGGATGATTTACCCTGCAGTAGAATGACTCTCCAGTGAGAAAAGTTATTCTTGAGTCTGTGTCTTCACCAAGCCAGCTTGTCAGGGAATAGCATCCCCAAAGGAAGTGGCTGCTGGGAATTTGAAAGGAAATGCTTCTTCTTTCATGGAAATATCAACTTATGTTTCCATAGTTCTCTCTGACTTGCTGCTAACAGGTGGGAGTTTCTGGGCCTTGTTCCTTAATGGGAACTTTGCCAGTAAGGATTAGGAGGAAATGAAAAGCTTAAGTACCCATGAATTTCACAGGGGAACATTCCATGGTGTTTAAATTCAGTGTATTATTTCAGTTTTCAGCATGTGTCTTCGAAATGTGCCTTAAATGTGTTTTTGTTTTGCTCTGGTTTTGCTCCTAATGGCTTTTTATAGGACAGGTGCTTATTCAGGTGGATCACAATTCAGAGGAGCCTACTGTGAGGGAATCAAATTCCCTAGGTGATTGCACTTGCACAGGAGATGAAGTACTACACATGGTCAGAGGCAGGACAAAAAAGCACTATAAAAGCTGTTAGTGTGACATTTTCTGCAATGTGGCCAAACTTATTGTGGTGTTTGTATCAGCCACTGATGATTTTGTGCAGTGAGTCATCTGTCACTGGACAATGTACAGGGATCATCAGCTCATCTGGGACAAGTTATGAGCTGTCTGGGAGGGATGAGTTACTTGCTGTCCAGGGTGAGAGGAGCTCTCTCTTACCAGCTGTCACCTTGCACAGGATTTCCAACAAAACCACCAAATTTAGATCAGTTTGCATCTCTTCCTATTATTATAATCACTAATTTTATAATTATTATTGCAACAGCAACAACAACAACATAATAATAGTAGTAGTAGTAGTAACACTATAGTCTCAAGGAAGGGTGGAGCCTGTGGCATGTTTGAATCCTAACTACTGTGTGTCATGTAAGATCCACTCCTGATCTAAATTCTGGTTCAAATCATCTAGTCCCTAAATAAGAGGAAAAAACCCCAAAACCAGAACTGCCCTAGGAATCAGACCCAGAGAATTAAAATCTACTTCATGTGCCTTGTGATGCTTGGTGTGATGTTTGCTGGGCCATAAGAAGTGAAACTATGCAAAAAGTGCTGCTTGACCACTGTAATTATTTGCTCCTCCTCACCACCCCCATGCCTGAATAATCTCTTTAGAATTCTGTATTGCTGCTAAATGTTTTGACATAAGGCAAAGAGAAGCTTGTGTTTCTTTGCTCTGTACAGATTTTTCCACTTGCTTCTGGACAAGATATTTCTACTAAGACCATCCTTCCTTAATTTTCCCTGCAGTGATGCAACATTCATAATCATTCTGAAATAAAGACTGAAATGGGATATCTCTCCAAAATCATTTGGCACAATAACACTTATATAGAATTTTAAAGCTCAGAGAGCCTATCAGTGTCTCCTCTAATCAAAGCTAGAGAATACCTTCTTATCTCTTCTTCAAGCTTTTATCTTTACAACATAGAGTTTCTCAAGCTCACAGCTGAAGTGCCTGGAAATTTTGGATTAAATAACCTTTTTTTCCCCCCGCAGCTGATTAACCCTGTTTGCATGGTCTGACAGCAGGAGAGCTAAAGGCTGCAGGGTGGTGAGACATTAGTGCCAGCTAAGGAGAGGAAGCATGAGATGGATTTCTAGTTTCCTGTCTCCTTTCAGTTTCCACGTGGTGACATTTCTAAGTGGCAAAAAAGGATGAAAGTCTGGAGAGGAAGCCCTTCTTGCCTTTCTGATGTGGATTCTTATTCTTTGTCCTGTGGCTGCTTACAGATATCTGTTGTGTTATGTTGGTTTTAGTCTATGGGTGGCAGTCACTTTCTAGATTTCCTGTGCAATGTTTGCAGTCTTTCCTGCACCAGGCTTCTCAAATTTGCTGTTAGTAACACACATCAACGGGCAATCGATAGAATCAGAGCTAATTACATAATGTGGGCTTTTTAAAAATCTGTCTGCAGCACAAGCAGATGTTAAATGAAAGCTAATAAAGTGTGGCATCCTTTAAACAGGGGTATGCCCCAGGATTTGGTACTGGACAAACCCTGCAACACAGAAGGCAATTTCCAGAGAGCTTGTATGCAAGAAAAGAATGAAATAATCATGCAAGCAACGTATATTCGAGCTAAACCTGAGCAGTCATGACAGATCTCTGCAAAATCTCATGAGCTTCTTAGAAAATGAGCTGCCAGGCAAAGGCAGCAAGCAGCACTGGAAGCAGGCTGCCTGATAGAGAAGGTTCACTAGCAGCAGACCCGGCTGTTCCCATATGTTTGCATATGTGCTCCGTGGAAATCCATTGTTTGTCTAAGCAGTGGCTCTTTAGGCATAGAAATAATGGTTGTTTACTTGGCTTTCCTTCAAGAAGGGAGAATTTATACTATGGGCTGGCTGTTCTGGAAGAACTGCACAGAAGGCATATAAAGTCAAATCTTCCCTTTTTTTATTTTTTAATTTGTTCAATTTAAAAACCTCTCCGCTGCTATGAGCTATTTTTAGACTTTGGTTTTGTTTTTCAGTATTTTTCAGCAATTCTAGTGGCAGGCAGATCCCAGTGATTTGGAGCTGTGTCTCTTTTTGAGATAATAAGTAAGTGGGCGCTAAATCTCAAAGCTGACTGTCAGTGAGAAGAGCCAGTGAGAAATAAAAGGGAAAGAAAATCCTGAATTCCTCTGAAATCTCCAGAAAAGGCAGATTTGGTGCTGCCTCACAAATACTAGTAAACCTCATGTTGTGAGTGAGGTAGTGTGCAGTGCTGTGCATTTGCTGTCTCAGAAAACTTGTGATTCCTCTGGACTTGGGGTTCTTTCTGCTTGTCACTTGATGAAACTGCCACCACTAAATACTTATCTGCCAGATCCTGGCTATCACACAGGAAAGTCACTTAGCTGAAACACTTTTAGTTAGCATTTGTTTCTGAATTCCTAGGAGCTCAAATTTTTTAGCCACTTTCCTCAGAGTCCATACAGACCTGATTTTTTAAAAATTTGTTTTTTCTGTTTAAGAAGAGGCTGTGAATTTCAGGTAGTTACATCCTGGGGATTTTTAATGATGTCTCAATTATCCAAAGACTCAAAGTAAGCTCTCAGGATATGTTACCATAGGAAACTGGAGATTCCAATCAGAAGTAGAATCCAGATCATGTTACATCGACTGGCAGTCATTTCAGTTGCTTCTAAAATGGTTGAGGAATTTCATAGATAAATTAGGTTGAATGTGAAAACAGAGGATTTATGTGTGCTACACAGAAGCTTAACAGAGCAAAACCATAAACAGCTGGAATGAAATGTTTATTGTAGACATTCTTTGGTGTGGTGTCTCTAGTTTTGGGACAACTTACTAAGGGATTTCTTAAAAATGAGCTTTTATTTCTGTATTCATAACTTACTGTTTTTTAAGACAAATGAAGCAATGGCCTCCGACTTTGGTGCCAGGAGCATCACAGGAATGAGTCCCCTGAAAAATCTCACCCCAAGCCTCTCTACTGCACTTCTGTATTGCTGTGGGCTATTAAATGGCCTCAACACTGGTTGCTGATCCAGTGATAAAAATGTTTAAAAAAAAAAAAAAAGAGATAAATATTTGAGTGTGAATAACATTAAAAAGGTTAAATTTTGAATAATCACCTTAGTGCTCATGAACAATGGCCAGTTAATATTATGATCATATTAAGAAGAGAAAAATCACATCTGACTCTAGAACTTCAACTTGTTTTGTGAATATTTTTTTCATTATTTATCTTGCTTTATTTTTCCCTCCAGGAGTGGAAATTGCTCCTTCATCCTTATCATCCTATTCTTTGTGCCTTATGATTACCATTTAAAAGGTTATTGGAATGGTTTGTCATTCTTTTGTGCTGGGAAGATCATCTTCCCCAACACTGAAGCCCCAGTAAAATCTGGAATTATAACTCATGCAGTGCAGAAGCCTCCAAACATTGGTGTACACTTTGAGAATGCAAAATAATGTGACTTTCAGTTAAGGTATCTCAGGACTTCTCGGGGGGGCTAAAAAAATAATAGAAAAAATCTTCCAGCAAGTAATTTTTAATTACCTTTTGTCTGCTATGAATAGAGAACCCCTTAAAAAGTTCTGCTGAATAGGAGTACCCTGGGATGGAAATGTAACTCCAAGGACTTTCAGTCAGCTTAATAAAATCTTGCCTGGTATTTACAGCCTGCTTGAGTTCATCATCCATCTTGTCTGGAGGGATTGTACCCCTTTTCTGACAATTCATCAGTTATCACCTGGGCTTTTCAATCTCTCTGTCATCAGGCCATGGCTCACCACAGAGTGGCCTCTTTCCCTTCTGTAAGTGGATTGTAGAAGGGAAATATGAGATATCTACAGTGACCACAAGTGACTTTTTAGAAGAGGACAGAAAACATCAGTGATATCATAGCACCTTCCTTTTCCTCCCTTCAGCACAGCCAGCAGACTGAGTCCTCAGTGTGAGGTGCACTGAAGAACCAATATAAAATGAAATAAATATATTTATTAGATACAATTTTTATCACAGTTTTTTTTAAGTGTGGAGTGCTACTACCAGAGATCCTAAAGGCACTGTTGTGTTAACCTTTCTTTGCTGTTTCCCAGTTCCTTGCCTTTCATCACAATCAAGGCATCACACATAATAACTAATCAGATTCTGTGAGCAGAAGGGCTGTGAGGATGCATTTTAATCAGAAATAGTGGAGAAGTTCTACATATCTCTCTGTGCTACATGGTGACATTTTTAAATGCTCAAAGGGCACACAGGTCTCCAGCTCCTGGTGAAACTTCGTGAGAATGTGATGTGCAGCTCTGATTTGCGTTCTTTATAGTAGCATTAAAAAAACCCTCTTACTGTTATTTATTTATTTTAGATCCAGATCTTCAATTTTCTACTGAGAAAAAATGCCAGTCATTGCCTCTAAAAAAAAATCCCCTCAAGGAACTGCATCAGCATAGCTGAGGGCACACAACTTCCAGTACTTGTATTTTATTTAAGCAGAATATACAGCTATCTTTTAAGATCCCATTATTATGTGTGGCTAAATAATTGCAGCCACTTCAATTAGATTCCATTTAATTTGGTAATTATGTGGGTTTCAGAAAGTGCCTGTACCTCCTTTGTGTATTCTTTTCATGCATGTTGGAATTATTTAATGCTGCAACTGAAAATGTCTATTCAGACAGAACCTGAGAGTACTGAGAAAGCTCAAAAACTCTAAAAAGCCATCTTGATGTTTTCCGGATTATTTTGTATAAAAGATGTTTTCTGCTTACTCATTTAAGCATGAGTATTGCAATAGGCTGACAGCCAGTCTCTGATACTCCTGAAGAATTGTATGAGTCTGAAAAGGATGTAATATGCTACCCCAGGTGAAACAAAACTATTTATTTTTATAAAGATTACACTTGAAAAATAAGATTCTGCACCCTGAACTTGACTCAGTGTTTAGAAAACCAGGGTGTGGAGCAGAGGATGTTTCTGATGTGCTCAGACAAGTCACCTTGCTGAGGAGATGAGTTGCAGTGGTTGGGAGTTTGTAGTTTTAAGATTATGTTGTTTTTGACTACGACATCTTTCCTCACAGATGGGCCAAGATGACTCAAACAGGTGGATAAAATCCTTCTGTGTAGCTTCAGAGGTTTGGAAATGAGAAGCTACCAAGGCATGTAAGCACATCTGAAAATGCTGTGGATGTCACTGTGGAAGGTAACTCAGTCTTGGCTGTCTCACTTTCTTTCCCTTCACTTCCAGTCTCTTCCAGTTAGTCCTCACCGTTTGTAGAGCTTCCTAGTCTACAGTAGAAGTGTATATTTGAAATTTGAGGAATCTAGTTGATGTTGAATGTGGAGTATCTGCCAAAATTATCTGTTGAGAACCTCACTAGTTTTTCTCTCCTTCTGCACACTGTGATCAAAATTGATTAGAATAAACAATATTTGGTTCAAACCAGTTGTGTACTGGGGAGAGATGTCAGTATTATTATTAGATTATTAGATCTCTGAAATAATCCATAGGAGGTGAAAATGATTAAATCCTGAGAGGTTTTTCCCCTTTTTGAGCTTCTCTTATGCTTACTCCAAGTGTATATCTGTCTCCCATATTTCCTACTGTCAGATTGTGCAAGTAAAATGCTCTAGTTGTCTCAAGCCCATGGACTCAAATGCATGAATTAATGCTTAAAACAGGAGCTCAAAACCCGAAATATTTCAGGATTGTAACATCACATAACATTCCTGACAACACAAAGAACATACATCCCAGCTAGAAACAAGTGAGCAGAAGTGGAGTGAGATGATGGCTCGTTGACTGGTGACAGGAGCAGAGGATGGATGACAGTAGGTGAAACCTCACCCTCCTACGTGGAGCTCATGGCTGGCTGGAGATTGGCTACAGGGAATGCTCAGAGGGATTGCTTTCAAAATGCAGCTGCTACCTGACACTGCTTGACAATCCAAGGCAAAACAGTTATGGAGTGCTTGCTCTTCCCTGTTGTACTGCAGAAGGATTTGGCTGTTGTCCTGGTTCTGGCCAGGACAGAGTAGTTTTGGTGGCTGTGGGTGTGTTTAAGAAGGTTATTCTATACCATCTTGAATGGAAGTCATCAGATTCTGATGGACATGGTTAACAGAATAGCAGCTATGTCCCAGTGAACAACAAGGAGGAGACTCAGGCTTTCCTAGGCACTAGGCAATTGGAAAATAGACTATATTGCTCTGTTTTTTGTTTAATTCAGAAAAAAATCAAGTTATTGATGAGCATTATAAGTACTTCTAAATGCTGTGGTTTTTTAATTATTTTGTTTTTATTAAGATACTGATCTAAGGGGATTCTCACCAAACTGTGCAATACCTACTATTTTTTGTTCACTGGCTTTGGTCCATGTAGACTGAAGTTCTAGGATCTCACACAACCTTAAATTATGCATTGAGATTCTAATTTAGCTATTTAAAGGACAATTATGTTGTTTATGTTTGGGTTTTGCCACAAGCAATAAATTAGTCTGAGCAAACCTCAGCTAAACTCTTGAGAAACTTCTTTGTTGTTACAGATTCCTAAAAAATAATTCACACACCTAAAATTGCAGACACTAAGGATTATAATCTAGATTTTCAAGTTGAAATGAATATTTTTTTACAAAAGATGCTCAGATTTAAAGGTTAAAGGAACAGAGCGATAATCTAATCTGAACTCTTGTCTGTCACAGGTTAAAGAATACAGAGGTTGTTAATTCAAATGCGGAGACTTGACTGGTTTTGTGCAAGTGTCTTTTGGTTTGGACATCACAGGCCAACAGTACTGTGCCCAAAGTGGGTTGGATTCCATGTGGAGAAGGTGAAATAAGAAAATATAGTGAACAGGTTTTGGCCAAGTTTGTTAACACAACAAAATGTAAAAGCAGTTTTCCCCAGGGGTCAGCAGTGTTGGTGGGTGGCTGCTGTTATTTTGTGTTGTCCAGTGATGGTGTGATGAACTTGGCTGTGATGGACATCTGAGGACTTTGATGTTTCCATGCTGTTTTGACATGATGATAAAGTCAGATTCATTTTCTTCAAGATGCTCTGGACATTAACTTTGTTTATTTGTTGGGGTACATATTTCCCAGCCTGCTAGGCAGCTCTGTTCTGCAGTCCTGCACATTTCTTACCTGGTACTGTCTAGCTCCACTGAAGTGCTATTTTTTGAGGACAGCATGTGAGGGGAATTCATGTTTCTGCCTAGCTGTCCCTGTCACTGGGCTGTGTCCTGTTGCCAGTGCTATTTTTCCACTGGGGAAATGGATAATATTTCAGACATCCAGTATGATTTCATGTACTTGCTTCAAAAAGCAACAGCAAGTAGTAAAAGATGAGTTAAAACCTGTGGTATGCCTCAGCATTTTATTTCATTTTAATATCTTTATTTATTTTCTAAGCAATTTTTTTTTAAGTTCCAGGAATTGTATGTGTGCTTGGCTGCTTTTTCTTTAGTTTTCTTTCCTTCAAGGAGCCCTTTTAAATGAGGTACTGCTTGCAGATGCATTTCTTAATTAATTGTGAACGCGTAGTGTGGTGACAGATGCAGAGGATGTTGCCTTTATCCTGATCACATTAAAATGAGTTGTGTTGAATATTCTGTGATGCTTGGGGAAATTGCTTAATCCTATTACTTCTTGGAGAAGATTGAGTACCTCCTAATGTGAAATACGAAACCTCAGAGCCACACAGTGCAACTGCTGCAGCACAAAGTGTATAGGATTTCTTCTAATGTGAGTCAACAATGATTTCTAGGCTTGTTTATCACATAAATGTTATCTGGGAAATTATTGGACAGTTGCTATGGAAACAAAGACCTAGTAGTAGAAGGATTTGTTACCATAAGTAGTTAAGACAATGCTCAGACCCGAATCCCTGCTGCAAGCATTCAGCTCCTAAAGATGGAAGCGACAGATAACACAACACCTATTTTTACTGATAACAGAACAATTTAGAAATATTTATCAGCTGGCCTTTGCTTTTCCAGCAAACACACAGATATATGAAATAAAGTGCAAAGGTGTGAAAGCGCTAAGAGAAAAATATTCTTTTATCTTGTTTCATATGGTTCAAAAAGATAATACAGTCATTGGTATCTGGTAGAACACAGTGAGTAAGACAAGTCTGAACAGGCTTCTTTTGACACTCTAGTGTTTTGTGAAAGAAAAGGACAATACATTCCAGCTGCAGGGAATATTAATCGCTGATTGTTGGGCTGAACAAAAAGAAAACCGAGGCATTTGGGAGTGGTGTCATCCTTCTGATGGAAGGTATAGTGGAAATATTGTAAAAAGAGAAATACATTCTGTTCGTGGAAAAGGTGAGCCATAGATGGATTGTTCCAGATTATCTTCCCTGTGGATCAGCAAAAGTAGTATTTCCATTTTATTTATCTAGTGAAGAATGGCAGGATATTGTACTGTAAAAGCTCCAAGTTGCACATCAGTTTCAGTGTCCTCAGTGCTTATATTCTTCATAATATTTTGTATTTTATCCATCCCCTGAATCAGGCAGTTATCTGAAGCTCTCAACTGATGTTTTGGAAGTCCTAGTCCTTGAATTTGCAAATAGAACCTTGGAAGATGTGAGTGTCAAAAGCAAAACCAATTAGCAATTACAGCCATGCAAGAGGGAGAAGAGTCCTGTGGAAGCAGCACAGCTGAAATGGGAAGTCAGGTTCCAAAAATGGGCTCTGCTGTGGCACCTGACACCAGCTGAAGGGATTTCCCAGTGACCCAAGCATATGGGAAAATGTGCAAGGCACACAGCTGGGCAGAGAGTTTGTCATCACCTTTATGATGTCCACAAAAAGAACAGAAAGGTGACATTTGTTGTGTGATTTTTTTAAATTTTTTTTCCCCCTTTAGCAGCTATGGGTAGCAACAGAACAGAAGATGAATAGGCTATTGATCTAAAAGCAAACAGGGTGGCTGTTTATTTTAAGTTAGATGCTCATGCATGGTCTAATATATTGCCACAACTCGTGTTCTAGCACTAAAAGAAAAGCCAGAGGCGCTGGAGGATTAAAAGACTAAAGCAGATTTATAGAGCTGGATTTCTATGTACTGAACACATATGTTGAGTATCTGGGAAAGGCAAAATGACTCAACTTGTGCTAAGACTAGAAAAAAAGAAGCAATAATATCCATCATTGGGTTAAAATTGCATCAGATGTTTAGCAAGAGAACAAATTATTTGGCAGACAACTAAGGAAATGTGGAGATATCATCCAGTGAGTGAACAGGAGAGCCCTCAGTAGAATCCTGAATTGAGCTCAAAAAGTTCAGCTTTGCCACAGGGTTAATGCCCTGGGATAGATCTGCCTGGCCAAAAGGGAAAAGGAAAGGAATTGCACAGATCCTATTGCTTTGGAAACTGCTGAGTAAATGGAAGAACTAACAGGATGGGTATGTTAATTTATTGGTCTGTGGAAAAAAGGAGGACTAAAAAAAGGCATTCTACCACCTACAAAGGAAGACATTTTTGGAACTGTGAATGATGCCAGATATAGCTATACCAAATTTCTAATATATGTATATACAGATATATATTTTGGAATGAGCATAGCAGTAGGATTCTGGCAGCTTTTTTTGTGTGTGTGTGTGTTCAGCACCTCCTTTGGAGAAACTGTTTCCTCCTGCTGCTGTTTGGCTCATGTTCAACACCTGAGGTGTAACACATTTTTGATGGTATAGAGAACTTTAGGTTTACATAGACGAATATTTTATCCAGGGAAAACCAATAGAAGAGTGCCCAAAGGCAACCAGACTTTTTGGCAAGGATGAGAATAGTGGCTCCAGCTGAGTAGATATGTGCCTTTTGAATGATAGAAGTAAGCTACAGCAGAAAAATGAATTTAGCAACAGGTGTAGGTAGGTCTTCACTAGTACACCTGACAAGGAAAAACAGGCAGAGATTCCATGTTTTGAATGATGTGGAGGGAATTTGGGCTGTATCTTACAGGCTTTGAGATTTTTGCTCAGAAGATGAAATTTGTGACCTCTGGCATGCTGAGACAGAAGTTTTGAAATTAACTGCTGAAAGTACTCCAGAGAGCTTCATTTCTGAAAGTCTGTTCTATTAGTTTTTCTGGGACCAGGAGATGTGTTTGCTGCCTTCAGTTATGTGTAATATAAAACTGGAATGTCACAGCCATCACAGGCAACTAAGGGAGGTAACAGGTCTCTTGCTTCAATATTGCTGTGGATCTTTCCCTTTGTGCACGACAGAACTGCTTAATCAATTACAGCTCTGTGGAAAGATTGATGTCCTGGGTGGAGGGAGTGTCTTGGTGGAGTTTTGAGAAAATTCTCTGGCAAATGGGGTAGTGTGTTAATTTTGTCTATTCAGCGCTGTACCAACTGTTGAGCAATTAGGTAAGGATCCAGTAAAGAAGGAAAGAACCAATTCCAGTCTAGATTCTAATATATTAAGATATTTTCAATAATTTAGGTAGTCCTCCATTTTATTTTAAGGTACAAATCAAGGTATAACACTAATGATCCACTACTGATTTAGGAAGAAACTGCAAAACCAGAGCCAGTTTAATGGCAGCAGTAGTATAATATAAGAAATTAGTTACTTATATTTCCCGTTCTTGATTGAATTCTACAAACATTTCATTCTCCTTGAGAATTTTTTATTTTTTAAAAATTTTGATTATAGTGAATTCCTTTTTTCCTGTTTTTGAATAAACACCGGAATAGATCCAGAGAGGGACCTTTTAATAAAAAAATGTATTATGAACATCATGTAAATCATGTCAAACCTATTACAAGAGCTGTAAAAACTTTGTGGGATTTTGCATATTGTCCCAGGAGGGAGGGAGTGAGTGAGAGGCTGTGTAGCGTTCAGTTGCCCTGTGGAGTTGAACCACAACACATACACACAGACTTGCATTCATATTTACCTATGAGAAATAAATAGAGCCAAAAGTATTTTCCAAAGAAACTTAGAAAGGTCGAAGAGCACCTCCTCTTGGATTATAATGCCACTAACATCCCTCCAATACAAAACTCACTTTTGGAAGCAATTCTCCTCAGTTATTGTAGTGTGTGGGAGCATTTTTCTCTTGGTCAAATTCTGCTTAAACAGTTGAAAACCCACACCTCCTTCATTTTCATTCTAAAACTGAGAGTTCATATCTCCTTATGTAATAGCTAATGGCATTATAAATTATTTTGGGCAAGGCAGAACAGTATGAAAAAGAGAAGAGAGTGCTGTTGTTTTCTGCCCAGAGGCCAGCAGCTTCACTGAGCCTGGTATTGGAGAAGTGGAGCTCAGAATATAGAGTTTCAGGGAAGAAAAACGATTTTAAACCTTTCCTTGTGTGGAGTCGATTTTAATGTGCAGATAACCACCAGTGACTGTATTGTGTTCATGACTTCAGTCTTAAAATTCTTTTGCCCATAAGACACGGAGTTTATCTGTAAAACACATAATCCTTTGAACCAAGCATGTCAGTAAGTGTGCTGCTGCAGATCTGTGCCCAGGGAAAAACTTTTTTGTGATTTAAGTCTTCATTTATCTTGTTTAGTGTTTATGTATTTGGGCAAAAGAAAACAATAAAAAGCCAGCAACTCTCCTATTTCTCCCCTTATGCTTCTTTCACATTCATTAATTTCCTTTCCTCCACCTCAATCCTAACACTGGGTTGAAATGCATTCGCTTTTGTGTGTTAATACTGGGGTTTTTTGTAGTTAGGCTTTGAATCTTTTGGAGTGGAAAGATGGTGGTAATGCTGACAAATAGTGTTCTGCTTTCTTTTATTCTCTAAGTCTGATGCTCAAAAATTAGAAAATGGTGCTCAGAGATGAAGATCAACTGATAATCTTGCCAGGCTTGTTAAAATGAGGTTTCCAAGCTGCAGAGTTTAAAATTCAGGAACTCTCTTGGTTTTATTACAACTCAAATCAATCTATTGATAAGGGTGGAGGTCATAAAGCATGAGAATGCCTCTTTATGATGACCTTTGATATTCAGCTGAAAAGTGGAGAGAAGGAGAAAGCAGACACTCTTATGTAGAACTCTCAGAGAAACTGCATTTGTAGAAGTTTTATAAGAACAAGCAGCTGGAAAGATGAGAGCCAATTCCTGCCTTCACTGAAACAAAGTTCCTGTGAGAATTCAGTCCTTATTAACCAACAGAAAATCTACACAAGGGAAAGCCACAGGAGACACAAATGAGTAAGAATTTGGTCTTCATTACTTTTATTGGTCATGGAATTATTTCTCAGTGTTTAGCAGGTTCTTGAGCAGACTTGTCTAAATAACACTATCTGCTCCTTCAGCTTGAAGGAGGGGGAAAATAATAAACTCTGCAAGAATTGGAGGGTAGGAAAATGCATTTCAGATATCACTAGCAACGTGTACCTTATTTTTTCTGTCAGCTCTCGTGTGCTGATTAGATTTTTTTTTAAATCTATGCTTTCCCAATAAAGTAAAACATCTGTTTTTAGAAATTGAGACACTTTTCCAGACTTCTTTCATTTGAATCTGACTTACCCCAAAATATAATTATTGTGATCGCAGATTTGCACACTTAATCACTTCAGGATTTTAAATGTTAAAATAGCTTAGATGACTTTGTGCCAGACTTATGAACTTATTCAGCTGAGTTCCAGTCAGCTCAATTCTGCATATTAAATTTTAGAGACAAATTCGATCTTGGCAAGCATGAAGGTCTGGGCCTTTGTGCAAACGACAATTAAAGGTCAATACCACCCAAACATAACAAACAGAAATCTTAGAATATAAATTGGCTCTGTCAGATGTGCTTCAACTTGATCTAGGCTGTAGGCTCCCTAAATGCAAAGTGGAAGGAAAATTATATGGATTGGTTTGACTAAAACATTGCAAGTACTCCAGAAATCAGAGGGAGCCAACCACTGGTATTTTACTCCAGGCTTCTTTTTCTTTTAACTGGCAGGTAGTTCTACGTTCTTTGTATAATGGAGAGATAAAGACATTTAGTCTAATATAAATGAGGACTTTTGTGCTGTTTCCTTCTTCTAACACTGCAGCAAGGAATTTGCAGTTAGGGTTTGGGTTGAATTCAATTCACATAGTTTCCTACTGCGTGTGTATCGGGGTAAATCTGTCCCTTAAATTGGTGTTAGAAAGAGCACTGTGTTGGAAGAGATTAATCCTGGTCTTTCTGGTCTGGGTTTCTGGAGCCAGAGCAGGGGTGATAAACACCTGATAAGGAAGGCTTGGTCCCTGATTTACAGCAGCAGTGTGTGACCTGTGCTGAATGCATCCTCTGCCACACAGCACAGGCACAGAGAGCTCAAGCTGCCACCACCTGCCCTGGCACAGAGCTCTGCCAGTTCCTGGATACTTGGGCAGCTCTCCAAGTGCTCCTTGTGGCAATGGCACTGGGCATTTCCCTGCTTTGTACATTTTTCAGAGAAGCCTGTGAAGGCAGGAGAGGAAAAAAGTGATTTACACAACTTTGCTTAGCTCATCTGTGAAACCTGTGATCCCTCGGGGTGTGATAATTGCTTGTGGTGCTACTTTCTCTAAAGACGATCATGTCTGCAAGGCAAATGTTCATTAAAACCCACTGATTTGTTTATATCTCTTCACTGGGGGGTTTCTAGGTTGCCCTTATAATTTTTACATTTGTAGTAAAACAGTAAACCATGAATTTAATGTCAGAGTTTCCTTTTCCTGCAGTACAGCAAACCTGCTCTTGCAGAAAGCAGATGGGGATAAGCTGGATGCTGAATGCTTGACCAGTCACCTCAGCAATTCATAGATAGCTGGGGAAACCACTGTGACACTAAAGAAAAATTTCTTGAAGAAATTGCATTGGAAAGGAATGTTTGATATTTGACTTGCGTTGGTAGGAAGAATTGGATACTAGTGGTAGCCTCTGTCACATCTGTTGAAATCTTCATATTTTCTGAAATTAAAAAAATTCTGGCTTACAAGTCTAATCTAGAAAATAAAAAGGAATATCTATTTTAGGGAGAATTTCCCTTTTGATCATTTCCACTGAAATGTAGTGCATGTCTGTACCCAAAGATTATATATTATTGATTATCTGCATATTAAATAATAAGATGAGAGACTTGGAGAGCTCCCATGGAACACAGCTGGTGATCCCTCCAGTACAGGAAAGTCTGATTTGGGCTCAAGAATTCCCCACCATAAACAGAGCAGAGTATTAAACCTTCAAGAGGAGAGTGAGGCTTCAACATGTGAGTTTGGCTTATTTTCATGGCAGGATTTTCAACAGAAAATCTTCAGGAAAAAATGATTTAGCTGGCAAACCATGATGTGGCATGTGTGTTCCCACATTGCTGGATTTAGGTGGTTATTTTTGTTCACCTCAGCAAAAGCTCTGTTGCTGATGCTGTGGGGGTTGTGTGAGGCAGCAGAGCTCTCAGAGGTACCAACAGAGCTGTTCTGCTGCTGGCCTGCTTGCTTGGTAACAAATATTTTAGTCCTGGGTTTTTCAAGCTTGCAGCTGGGAGCCTTTGGCTTATCTGCAACAGGAGAGTGCAGGCAGTGGCAGCACCAAATGTCCTCTCCTGAAATTCTGTTCTCCAATGATCGCTTCTGGGAGCACCAGAGTCATTCCCATCTTCATTTCTTTCCCTGCTGGGGCAAAATTGTTCACAAGACTGCAGCATTTTAGCATTTTGTGTCTCCCCAGATCTAGACTTATAGTCAGCAATTCATTTCAGATCATCCCATAAATGGTTCTTAAGTGGAATTCAATCATGTTGTCTGTACAACCAATTCCAGTATTTTCTCTGGACATAGAAATGATGGGAATAAGTTGATGTTTCCCATGCTGGGGTTTGCTGAGCTCTAGATGTACCTGCTAGGCTGGGCGTGGGAGAACTTCCAGTCTCATCACAGTCAAAATAAGCACAAGTAGTTCCAGCTACTCCTGACAGAAGTGGGTCATGGAGGGATCTTCTGGCCAGCTCAGTCACTCTGGAGGGGCTGGAGACTCCCACTCCTCTTCCCCTGCAACAGAGGGAAGGGAACAAGCAGGAGGAGGGAGAGCATCTCAGGCAGCCATGCCCAGGAGTGCTCGAGTCTGCTGCCTCAGATGTGACCTGTTGGGGATTTTGTTGGGTCTTTTAATGTATTTCAACCCCTTTCTACTGTTCTTTAAGCCATTGAGAAAGGGCTTTGAATGCTGCTGTTTTGCCCAATCCTGTCTCAGGTTTCAGAGTACTTGATCCATCAGCAGATAACATATATCCATGTGTAAGGACAGTGTAAGGAACTAACATGTCTATACAATCTTTGTTACTAGCTGTCTATTTTATAGTAGTCATCTCTCAATTAACTGGAGTGTGAAGAATAAAGAATTATGCCATTTATTTCCTGTTGATGGGGGGAAGGTTGCCCTGTTGTTTCCTACTGCTTTTTATTTGCACATTCAAGATTAGCACTGTCCTCAGGAGAACAGCTTCAGGCAGCAGTTTGTACCATGAGCTCTTCTTAATGGCTGCTCTTCCCCTACAGTGCTGGTAATCTGATTTTAGAAAACCTCACTGAATTTCAAAGCCTGTCATGTGAAACACGCAGCATGACATTAAAAATAAACAGGATGTCTGGAGCCAGAAACAAAAGCACATTTCTGCAATTCCTGGCTTTCCTAGGTGTGTAGGTGAATATATATATGTTTATGTATCTCTACATATTGTTAGGGAATTAGAGATTATTTAAAAGACTGATAAATTTTCAATTAAAACTCCCTGTCTACTAAATTTATACTGTCACTATATCAGCTGGAGTGCTGCATACAACTGCTTGCCTTTGACTCTCTGATGGTCTGAAGTTGCTTATGCACTGCATGTGTTTTGCTGGGCCAACGCTTGCAAAATTCTTATGTATTGCTGTTGGATGTGCTTTTTTAGCATGCTTGTATTTGGGTTCAGTACAAGATAATATTAATTATATCCTCATATGCACAACTTAAATTTCTAGTTAATTTAGGCATCGTGGGCTGTATCAGAAGGAGTGTGGCCAGCAGGGGAGGGAGGGAATTCTGGCCCTCTCTCTGCTCTGCTGAGACCTCACCTGCAGTGCTGCATCAGCTCTGGGGTCTACAGCACAGGGAGGGCATGGAGCTGTTGGAGTGAGTCCAGAGGAGGGACACTGAGATGATCAGAGGCATGGAGCATGTCTCTAACTAGGAAATGCTGAGAGAGTTGGGATTGTTCAGCCTGGAGAAGAGAAGGCTTTGGGATGATCAAAGTGCAGCCTTTCAATTTGTGAAGTAAGGATGGAGAGGGACTTTGTACAAGGGTCTGGAGTGACAGGAAAAGGGGAAATGGCTTCAGACTGAAAGACATTAAGTTTAGATTAGATATTAGGAAGAAATTCTTTACTGTGAGGGTTTTGAGGCACTGGACCATGTTTCCCAGAGAAGCTGTGGATGCCCCATTGCTAGAAGTGTCCAAGGCCAGGTTGCATGGAGCTCTGAGTGGTCTAGTGGAACCTGTTCTAGTGGAAGGTGCCCTGCCCATGGCAGGGGAGTTAGCACCAGGTGATCTATAAGATCCCTTCCAACCCACACCATTCTATGATTCTACGATACGATGATAACTTTGGCTTAAAATAATTTTTGTCTTCAGCATTGTTTTCAGGACATAACTCAATACTGTGCAACTAGCAACTGGGAGTCCTATTTCTTGAGCTGCCTCTGTTTCTTATCCTTTTGCCTGATCTGGTATCTGGCTGAATATTTTGTGCCAGCTTTATGGATGTGGAAGAAGAAATATGACAGCATTATGTGAAGTGGGAAAAATACAATACAGCATTTAGCAATCTGTACCTTGCCCAAGAGCACAGATATCTTCCTGAAATGTCTCAGTCTAAAATAATATGCCCCTGGCTTTCACATAAGTGATCAGTGTTTGTGTGTTGGTGCCTTAGTGGAAACCACTCAGAATGTTTTCCATTTTTGTCATCAATATTTCACACAAGCCTTGACTGAGTGGTGATTTTTGGGCAGGGTTGGAGAGAAAGACAAAAGTGACCCTCAGTTCAGATGAATCTGACTCTGGGCTAAATACCTGGCCAAGAACTGATGGCTCTGAATGCTTGTGCATGTTGTGTGCATGTGGGGAATGACTGTGTCCTCCACTCCTCAACATTTTCATCTTGGTGTACTCGAAAAATTTTAGTGTATATCTTATTTTTTTGCTTACAGAATTATACACTTTAGTTGAATAAAATATTTATGTTTTCTATACTAAAAAAGGGTCTTGTGGGAATGGCAGTTTTTTTTTTCTTCCTAAAATAATTTTGAGGCTTTTAAAGGATCATATTAAAAAAAAAAATCACTTTTGGTCCACACTGGTTTATCGGTATTCCAAAATACAAATCCAAACATTAGCATAGTACTGTGTTATCCCTAGATACTCTTCTCTGTTTCAAAGGAAGAAAACAAACAGAGCAGCTTGTTATATTTTAATAAAGTCATTTGTTGGAGTAGGTCTTAAGGGGCTAGTAGTAAAGAAAGGAAAATCATAATTTGCAAAATTATTATTTCTGTTATTTTAATAGTAGGGGAAAATGAAAATGAAGGCAATCATGTTTTGGAAGAATGGTATTACCCTTGATTGTGCAATAGTGTGCAGGGGCTGTTCCAGTGGAAAAGATAAAAGATTATTCAATGTGGGACAAATACAGTTAGGGCAACGTGATAACAGCTTTATTGAATAATGGGCTGGAGTGTGAATGCTATAATTTCTAAAGTGATTCTTTAAGCAAAGATTCCTTTAGCCAAAAGGAGCAGTACTGCTTGGGAACTGCTGGAGATGAAGCTTGTGAAAATCAGGATATGTGATACTCACAGGGAGAGAGTAACTTACAGTTGTAAAAGAGTTGAAAATGTGAAGGGGGTAATTTTTTCTTCTCCTTTACGTTCCTCTCTATAAATCCTTTTATAATGATAGAAGAGTTATTTTCCCTAAACCCTGCCTATGTATGTGTGGGCCTTGCATACACCTGATGAGCATGCTGAGAGGTGAACTAAGGGATTTAGTTTTAGTGGTTTGCCCCATTAAGGCTCCTACTCATTATCCCAGTCCTTCTTTTAGGCATTACTGTTTCCACAGAAAGAATGCAGAAATATAAATTTCTGAGAGCAAGATATAAATTGCTACCTCAGCTTCTCTGCTTCACAGCCCAGTCTGTTAATATGGGTGAGTACTGAAAGCAATGAAACACAGATTCTGAAGGAATCACATGCAAAATCCTTCTTTTATAAATCAAGAAAACAGAAAACAAAACAGGAAATGCTCTTAGAGAAGAAAGTTTCTTTCCTTCTGACTCTTTAAAGTGATATGTATATATCCTTCAGTGAATGACAAATAAAGGCAAAATGATTAAAAAATTTTATTCCAATAAAGCAAATTTATTACTTTGGATCAGAATTCAATTATTCTTTGCATTTTCAGTCCTCCAGGCAGGATCTCTAACACTGGCACTCAGATATATGTGACTGACTTTATGTATCACATCCTTTCCATTTACTTCAATATACGGCTCTCCTGCCCTAGAGAGAAACAAATTTATATGGCTTTCTGGGCTTAGAACTGAGCCTTAAAGTGTAAAAATTCACTTGTGTGCTGGTTTTGTCTGGCATAAAGTTAATTTTCTTCATAGTAGCCAGTGTGGGGCTGTGTTTTGGATTTGTGCTGGAAACTGTATTGGTAATCCAGGGGTGTGTCTGAACACTTGCCTGCCCATGGGAAACAGTGAATGAATTCTCTATTTTGCTTTGCTTTTGTGGTGACTTTTGCTTTCCCTATTAAGCTGTCTTTTTTTTTTTTTTTTTTTTTTTTTTTGCTATAATCTCTGTGAGATTGTCAGAGCTTTTCAACACAAATATTTGGTGTTGTTTGTAGGCTGGTGTTTATCATTTTGGAAAATATTTTGAGAGCTCATTTCACAGTTTATCCATCTGGGCTTAAGAGAGGTGGCTTAAATGAAGAAAAAAATAATGATATTGTTATAGCTGAAACTGTCTATTATTAATTACTATTTCTGGCCTGCTCGGGCAGTGTTTCAGAGTTAGGAAAGAATGAATAGCAAATCAAAGGTTTTAAGCACAGGATTTGAGATATGGCTAGCCAAGCAAAGGGGAGCTGTTCTGGTCCTTTTGATGCCAGGGCCAAGGTTTTCCCTGATGAAAACATGGTCTTTACTGAATCAGACACTGAATGAGCCTCTGGTTCACTCTTAGCCCACATCAGAAGTGAACCCTCTCACCTCTCCTAGGACAGTGCAAAGTTATATCCTAAACTGGCTGTAAATAAGTCCTGGTATTGGTCCTCACCAGGCCAGCATCTTTACTTTAACATCTTATCAAAAATAAATGTGAGAAACCTCTTAAAAAAAGAAAGAATAATTTTCTGGCGTCGTCGTTGGATTTTGGAGTGGCTGGTCAGTCTTAAGGTGTGTGAAAAAGGTGTTGCTGATAATGTGTACAACTCTTTTCTAGCAGTGTAGACATCCCTTGCACATTTCTTCCTTCCCTCATCCATGCAGCTTTTTCTGGAAAAAAGCAGGAAAAGCAGAGTACACTGCCCTGCACTCACCCCTGGTTCATTGGGAGCTTTGTTACCCAAAAATCTCTTTTGACCTCCAAGTGGGTGTGTAGTGCAAACCCTCTGACAGAGGACAAGGAATGGGCAGTTTTCGTGTTTCTGTGAAATATTCACCTGATCCTCCAACAGGGTTTTGGAGATCCCAGTTTCAGTGGCATTGCAGCAGGGCAGGGCCTTGATGGGGGATTTGGTTTAACACTGAACACTGGCAATATACATTTTATGGTTCCCTCAAATCCTGTAGGTTTTTTTTTTTTTTTTTTTTTTTTTTTAAAATAATGGTAAAACTGCTTAAGTGAATAGAAATGTGAGTGCAAATGAAAATTGCTGAACACTGCTGCTTGTGTTCCAGAACCTCTGTATTTTTGATTGTCACAGGAGCAATAGATGAGAAATGACAGTATAATATGAATTTAAATTCATTTTAGGACTTACATTTCTGATTAAAGATTGATCCTTTGTCACTCTCAAGCAATAAATCTGGGTAGTGCCATGAGGGGAAATCATTTGCTCACAAGACCAAGTCCTTAGCAGCTGTACAGTGCTTTTAAAAGCTGTGTTTATTTACACTAGGTGAGTATTTGCCCTGTCATATTTATTGCAGCATGAGTGTTTTGATCTGAATAAAAGCAGACCCCTGTTCATCTTCAGGAGAATGAAATAGGCCCTGGGTTGCTATAAACATCTGTAACACCTCTGGCCTTGACAGCTGTCTGCTGAAATTCTGAACATGCCCTCACCTCCACTTTTTAATGGGGGTGGACAGTACATTTCCATCTGTTATTTCCTTTCTTCCTTTTTTATGCTCTTTTTGTACTCTTGTGTCGGTGTACATCCAGATATATGCTTATTACCCAGCTGTTATCCCAGGGAAATGCCTTTTCTGTGGCAAGAAATGCTTTGGAAGGGCTGCTATTGTGCTGTCAGGGTCTCTCTGGCCAGAGACCACCATTGTCAGGGCAGCCTGGAGCAGCATTGCCTTTGCCCATCACAAAATTAGTAGGTGCTCTCTAATTTTTAATTTTTTTCCCCGCCCTTATTTTGCCAGTCCCACTGTCTACAAAATTTTACCTTTTTGAAGTAAAGAAGAAAGAGTCTGCTAAACGTTGTCCCCAGTCCTACAGAGCAGCAGGATCTGGGGATGGGTGTGAAACGAAGAGCAGGATGAGGTCAAAATAGTTTCTTCCACCCAGGGGAAGCCAGAGACAAAAATTAGATGTCTCATTACGTGATTTGACATTTGAGGTACTTTTACCTAGGGATGAAGTCCTGCCTCTGAAATGGGATCTAAAGTAGTTCCATTCATACTGGAAAAGGATGAATTGAATATAGGTGCTTTTGTTATATCATCTTGTCAATGATTTGGGTCAAAACATTAAAACCCCAAGGTTTGTATGGATTCTTTTATCTGAAAAAGAAATCCAAATAAGGGCTAAGATTTTTTAGTGTTGATGATGTAAAATTATTGTTATTATTATTATTACTGAGGGTTTGATCACTTAAATTTAAATTTAAAATGATTCTACATGTAGACCCAGATCCTGATGTAGTCATTATCATGGGAGAAGGGAAAGTACAGCTGCTGGTCCATTTCAAGAAAATCCAAGCCAGGGAATAAGGCATTTTTATTTTGTTCTTTACACTTAAAATAACCCACCCTGAAATAAAACAAAACCACTAAAAAACCACCACAACAAAACACCCTCAGCCCTTCTCCCCTGATTTAATGTGAAAAATCAATCTTTCTTATGTAGGTTATGTTTCTAGTGGGGTAGATAAACCATCCTAAGTCATTGAGGACTGAATTTGGAATTTTATTGTAAAGATTATAATTAATTTTTAGCTTGGTTTAATTACTCGTTGAAGTGCTGGTTTTCTTATCTTTATAGCCATGTGAGGTATGAAAGAAAAGTGCTGAAGTATAAACAAAAAAAAAAATTAAAAGTACCTCTTCCATAGACTGGATCATATTTCTGTAAGGGCTTTTTGTTATTTTTCCTGTATTATGTGTTTAATACTCATTCTCGCCCTCTTTGGCAGGGCTTGGTATTGTAACCATGAAAAAGGGGAGGAAGCATTTTGTTGAGTTTGAACTAAGTTTTGTTGGCAAGTTATGGTGAATAAATACCCATTTATTAACATATCATAAAGGCAGAAAATTTTAGAGCTCCCTTCTAACTGGTGAACAATTAGTGCTGCCACAGTATAGAAAATAACTCTCATTTGTATATGTTACAGATATTTACATGAGCAATAATATTTACCATTACCACTTCACATCTCGTAAAATTGTTCTTAGATAATATGCATTTACAACCAAAACCAACAACAACAACAAAGCCAGCTCTTACACAAACAAAATAATTAGCATCCATCTCTAGTCCTCTATCTGCTAAAATTATTGAAAGCCACAATATCTAAATCTGTGCATGTTAAATCAAACCAAAATAAAACCCATAATTGGCTGATGCAGACTGCAGGATCTGTTCCAGATCATCACTCACACAAAGCATCCTTAGATCCCTTTCCTTGCATGCCTTCTTAATCCATTTTTTGTTGTTTTAACCTTTAATCTGCATTGTGGTTCCAGTGCTTGCTTTATCTCTCTATCCTGTAATGTAAGTCAAGTAATCCAGGAATGGCTGCAGTCAGTAACCAAGCCTGAAGTGACAGGGACCATTTGGGGCTATCAGGGTGAGCTCCCCTTGCTGACATGGTGGCTGCAGAGTGATGTGGAGCAGCATGCCTGTGTTTTCCTGTTGGTTTTAGACTTTTCATTATTTTAGCTTGCTCCCACTGTAAAGGTGCCTTCCCAGAGATGCTCAGGTCTGCAGCACTTCGTTGGCCAGGCTGGAGATAGGGCAGAAGGGGACAGATCTGAGGTCAAAGGCCTTCCTCCATTTAATGGCTGAAAAAGTTCAGATGAGTGTTTGTGTGCCTGGTTGGCCTGTGCTGTGTAGCTGAGATTGGATTTGTCCTGGAGAAAACCCCTGAAAACTCAGAAGCTTATCCAGGTTGCTTCAGTGTACTAAGCTGAGCTAGGAATTCCATCAGCACGAGTTTGTGTGTGCAATTTATGCCATCTCCCCATCTGGAGTGTAGAACTGGAAGACCCTTATCTGAGATTTTCAGACATTAAAAAAATTATTTCTCATTTTGGTCTTTAAGTGATGTGAGGTTGAGTGGTGAACTAATATGTTTTCATCATTTTACTAAGTTCATTTCCCTCCCACCTGAAAACAGAGGTATAAACCCTGACAAGAAGAGCTGTAGATTTACTGGGAGCAGAATGAGTGGATGTTAATGTGCAAAATCTTGTAACAAATGTATGGATTAACTGAACAACTGCATTATAGAGGAACGTTTTTCATCACAGGGAACAAACAGGCAAGGACAGCTGGCCTTTTTAATGTAAGCTGATGATTAATGTGATATAGTATGAGCTGCAAAATGTGCTGATAGCCTGCTAAACCTCCTCCACCTGAGTTCTCATGGGGCTCTTTAGAAATGCATTATCTGTCACAAAAAATAAACTGGCAAAATTTTAGTCGAGATTACATCTTCTATTTTGCCTCACTCTTTCTGATTTGACAGGAGTGACACATCTCAGTCCAATTCTACCTCAGAGCCAAGTTGTCTACTGAAAGAAATTGGGACAACTCACCTAACCTAGGCATGCCAGTGAGATCATCCATTCCATGGAAAGCCAAAAGGAACACAATTGCCAATCAAGGTGAAAAGAGTTAACTTACAGGCATTGAATTTTGTTTAATTCATTCTGGTTAGTTGTTTTAGTGGGACCACGAGTTTCACCTTGCAATCATTCATAACTCATAACTGCAGTGGTGTGATCCTCTCTACCCAGACCTAGGAAAGGGAGCTTTATGGTTCCACAATTTTGTGGGTTTCTTTTGTTTCATTTTTTGTTGTTGTTCTTTTTTGATTGGTTGTGATTTTTTTTTGTTTGTTTGTTTGTTTTGTTTTTTTTGGTTTTTTTTTTTTTTGGTGTTCCTTTATTAAAAAAAAGCAAAGGGGAATGCAGATATTCCAAGAATAATGTAAGTCCACCCTGGGTCCCCAGATTTTGCTAAGAAGTGCAGGAGTTTATTTTCCTAACACATCTTTCTGAGATATTATCCATCCCAATTCAATCTGGCTGGGTGCACATGTACTCCTGTGAATGCTGATTAATGAAACAACAAATGCAGTGGATACTTCAGCGACTTTCTCATTTCCTACCTGGAGCCACTCAGTGCTGGCTGACATTATGGATGCTGTAATCCCGCTGTCTATCAGGTATAAAGAACATCTCCCTCTGTCTAGGTAAATCCTGGCTGGGTGTTTTGTTGTCTGTGTCCCATGCTGTTGAGGGCCTAGAGGGTCTCTTGCTTTATGAACATGTTGTTGATTATTTCGACTCTCTTAATTTAAGCTGTGTGTCTGCATCTGTTCCTTGAAGGGCTATTAATTTTTAGAACATGGAAAATTTCCATATTCACCATTATTTTAGCAAAAAGGAATGAAATGTGCATATTCCATGTAGGCTGTTGATTAATTCCCCAGGCAAATGTACCCTTTAGCTTTACCATTTCACTCAAATTTTCCTGTTTTGTGCGAAGAAAATACATTGAGCTATGATCCTGACAACTGCAGTTATGAAAACATATTTAATTTTGATATTAAAATTAGTCTTAAAATATTACTGTGCAGCTACTTGGTCAGAATATGCAGAAACATATTTTGTTTTGATACACATGGCTGCGCAAATAAATTACCTATGCATTTGTAATTTTATCTTCGGCATTTTTCTTGAGGGACATGGGTGAACACCCTTAGTAGTCTAAATGTTAGTCTTTTCTGCAAAATATTAGTGAAAATTAGGTTGTTGATTCTTTAAATAACAATAGCAGAAGGAGCAAATAGAACCAATTAATCTTTATGAGTAGATCGATTTATCATAGTTATCTCCTGATAGATTTGTCACGGTTATCTGCTCATATGGCATTCACATCAACCTCTGGAAATAAATTTAGGAGAGAACCACTGCTCAGCTGACTTCCAGCTTGTCTGATGCACCTTGGCAGGAGTTGCCACCTTCATGCCTTCAAAGATACTGAAAGAAATGAGGAGTGGGGAAGGGTTTCTATCATGGTTGCTCAAGCTTGAGGATTCTTGGCTTCACAAGAATGTCTCTCGCAAGAGGCTGAGGAACAGCTGCAGCAGGACAGGAACTGAGTGTCCTGCAGATTTGGACTATTTTTCTAATGAAGGGAAACTTCATTAACCTGTGGCTTCTGGAACCTGCTCTGGCTTTGACTAGGTTTAGGCAAGTCCTTGAGGGAGTTGATTTTGGAGCAGCAGGGCTTGCACAGTGGCATGTGTTTGTCAGGTACCTCTGAGCATGTGATTTTCTAAATGGGTGCTTTGATTCCACTGGTGAGCATCCCATGAAAATCAGACTTTATTTAAGAACACTTGCCTGTGCTCTGGCAAACTGGCTTAGCCAGTTGAGACAGCAGCGTGGGTTGAAGTTGGCAGAATCTATATTTGACTGTGAGCCAAGGCCACCGAAATCCTGAGGGTATTTTAAACATGTACTGGAAGTGGGGCTAAGCTGTTGGGGAGCAGTTGAGGAAAAAATCTGTATGAATCCCTTTTTTATGCTATTTGTAAGGTTCACATTTTGGAGTTGAGTCCAGGAGCACATGTGAATGGCACCAAAGGCTGTAGGTATAGGAATTCAAGTTGTTCACCCTGAGCATAAGTCAAAATGATGAGTGGTTCAATTCTTGGCTGACATGTTCTGCTCTTTACAATGAAGAGCACCCTGTAACCAGAGCCTCATTTGTCTTAGTAGGGGACAGGAAGAGCTGGTAAAATATGTTTTGTTCAAAATATTGTATTTGATGAGTAGTAATATTTATCAAAAATATCCTATCATGTTCATATTGAAAGTGTTGACTGAAGTGCTTAGCTCCTAAATGCAAAGGGTTTAATTGTCCAGTGGCTCCTGAAGCCTTTTCCCTCAGAAAGTTCTGAAAAATCTCATTCTAACTCATTACTTTCACAGTAATATTGAATTTTTTGCATATTCATTTGCACATAATGGATTGAGTTTAACAGCAGACTGAGTAGAAGTTTTTTCCTTTGGACATTCTAACAGTGAAAATTGTCGAAAAAAAGTCGTTCTGTTTATAAAAGCTCTTCAGACACACCCCACAGTCAATAAATATTTTCTGGTAAGAAAAGAATTCAAGTGCTCTGAACAAATTTACCTACACAAGAGGAATAGAAAAAGTACTGATTTTTTAATTAATAATTTATTTTTAGTTAATTTTATTAATAATTTAGTTAATATAAAGAAAAAAATCACAGTCACGTAATTGTAAATAGTGTAATAAAAGTTTCAGTAGAATTTCTTTCAGCAGTTCTGCAGTAGGTTGCCTGTGCATGCAACTTTTGCACTAGCAGGGCACACACTCATATTTCCCTGGGATAAGAATGTGGAGTGAGCAACCACTACCAAATGCAGTGTGATTTTACCCCCTAGTTAATTTCTGCAAGTGCTATTCCTGGGAACTTTACAAGAAGCCAGTTTCGTTTGAATTCGCGAGGTTCAGTTACATCTTACCCACATTCACCATTGTATGACACTGACTTTTCAAACAGGCAGAAATAACACCCTTGACCTTTAAAACAGGGGTGAAGATGGGGTTGTTTCAGCCTTGAGCAATATGCTGATGCCATTGGCATAAACCCAGAGAAGGGTCATGTATGCCTGTGCACTGATTAAGGGCAAAGGAATGCCATGGACTATTTTGGCTGTATGGTTGTATTTTGGCTGTATTTGGTTGACTTGGTTGTATCACAAACAACAACAACAAACTTGAAAATGGGCCAATGTGTATCTCAACGTGTGTTGGTAACACTGCTGAAGTAATACAAGATACACTGAGAAAAAGGAGAGGTGAAGGAAATTCTTGAAGGTTAAGCTTAGAGGAGTGGTAGTGGTGATCCCCTTGAAATCTGAAGTCTGACATACCAAGTTTTGTACTATTCCCTTCTTTTTAAACATAATGCATATATGACATGACATTTCACTTGCTTTTTACTGCAACCACCTTACCTGTGGTTGGCATGGACATCATTATTTTGACACAAGTTCCAGATGATTTGCTATAAGGATTCTGCTGTTTCCAGTCATATTAGGGAAAATAGATGCAATACAACTGATGTTATTATTTTAATAATGATTTTATAATTCTCCCTCATCCCAAATCCATTTATTTCATTGATGGTCAAAAGTAAGGACTTTCACTTTCTGTAGGTGGAAGTTGGGCTTTGTACACCCTTTCCACATCCCTTTGTAGGGATGCCTGGGTGTGAGTCTCTGTACTTCGATCTATCTGCAAATCAGTGAGATAAAGTTAACATTTTGCTTATATACCTATATGTGTTAGTAATGTAATTAATGCCTCCTTGGATTAAAAAAGGAAACAAAATGATGAGAGGTGATATATGAGCATTCAAAAATATTCATATAGCAAACATTCTGCTTGCATTCTCCAAAATTATATTTCTATTTGGTCCTGTATTTCACTCCAGCATCATTACTTCTGGACACCACCACCCACAGAAAAAATGGCACAAAGCTACCTCTAGAAGAATCAGTATAAAAGCCAACAGTTCTCCAGAAGAGAGTTCTCTTGTCCTGTGTAGTGCTGTAGCCATGTCCAAACCACTACTGGGACTAGTCTCAGGCACATGATAAGCCTCCAATAATACCTAATAAAATTTGGAAGTAATGTTAATTGGAATGGGCTAAAAACCATGCCAAGGAGCTTTTGGACAATGCCATAGTTGTGTGTGCTCCCACCAGGAAACTTCTTTGGATGCCTTTTACTTAGGATATATATGTAGCTCCTCATTCCACATCTGATTCTTCCATGACATGTCTGTGTCCCCAGTCCAAGGGAGTCTGTGGCTGGGTGGAAAACCCAAACTGCTGACTGAGCCACAAGCCTGGCCCTTGGGGGTTTCAAGAAGAACCCAGTGCCTAAATAGTTCTAGAAACAGGAGCACTCTGCACATCAGGGCTGCCCTGGGCAGGCATTCAGGAGTTTTAGATGAGTGGGAATTTCTCACCTTTCTCCCAGATTTCACAGCTTTGTAGACATTGGCAGCCACAGGCATTCTGCCTTCATTATTTAGCAAATTCACAGGTCATTCTTAAGAGGCATTTGTGAGAATTTGAATGAAGAGGTGGCATCAACAAACCTCTGACAGTAGCAGAGATGATAAATCCCAGCTGGAAGTGATGGACAGAGAAGAAAGGGAAGGTGCCTACTGAAAAAAAAAAAAGTGCTGGCTCTGATAAGACAGGGTTAGAAAGCATCTTCTGCACCTTTTCTGTCTTTCTATAGAGCATATAAGCTCTTTTAGATCAGCAAACTGTAAGTGTTTTCTTGCTCTTCACAAAAGAATCGAGAGACTAAAGGTCAACAGGTAAACTTGCAACAACATTTTCACAGGCTGAATGTGTGTGATTAGTAGTGGTTGGTGTATGGGAATGGAAAGAGGTTCTACCAGCATTTTTCCTATTAAGGAAAGATAAGAGAATGAATGCAAAACGATACTCAAGGTCTGTTGGATAATTTTTCTTTACTGTTATGATGTTCTTTACCTTTGTCTTCATTTTATGAGGAATACAAATACTGAATTGTAAAACCTTTCCCTAGAAATACATTGAGTGTAGAAGTTAAATGAAGACAGAAATGGGAGAAGCATACAGTGGATAGAAAATCTAGAGAACAAGAAATGATAGGTAGAAACTTCTCATATAAATGAAAATTTAAAGTCATGAATTTATGCAACAGGGTGAGAGTCATGGCAGGTTCTATAGCTTAAACAGTAACATCCATATAATGAGCAACATCAGATCCCTGTAATGCAAACCAAACAAAAGAGAGCAGTTTCTGGGCTCTAAACTTGTATGCATCAGTTTTATTTTGGACTTCTGACTTGAACAGATGTGATGATGGACCTCATGCATTTACTAATGCATTATAGTATATTAGTCAAAAACGTTGTTTCAAAGTTGCCACATTCAACCTAAGAAAGGGCAGATTAAATTGCTGGGGTTAATCTTGAATCTCTTTCTTGGATGTACTTACCACTAGCATAGAAAATCTGTGAAACCCATGAAAACATAGGAAGTAAATTATTTTGGATTAATCAAATGTGTTGTTTCTTAGTCAAGTCCTAGTAAATGCACTGAGGTTATTTACACAGAGATTGTTAACTACTTTTTGGCTTAGTTGGCTTTTCTTTGGCAGCTCCCATGGTCATTATTCCCATTATTTCATGTGCATTACAGAAAAAACCTTTGCAAAACTGTAGAAGTAGGAAGACATTGTTATCACATCATTAATATGCCATTTTACAGTGTGAGTTCCAGAGCCAAGAAGAAACATCTCTTAGGGGATTTAATCAGAAGATTCCTGTAGCATCCTCTCTGTCATCCTTTTCTACGCCAATTTGGGCAAAGTCTGGCACAGGCAGTGTCCTGCTGTGTTAGGCCACTAGTCTAAGCATCCTCTTTGGTGCCAGTTTATTTATGGGGTAATGAATCAGACACAGCTAATGCCTGTGTAGCCCACATGAGTTAGAAGCCAAGCTTCTATTGCATGGTTTTAAGATTGATAGAAGTCAGAAGTATTCACTGTTATATGCTTTTTTTTTTTTTTTTTTTGTTACTGTCTGCAAAATCCTTTTTGAAAACCCTGCTTGGTTTTCATTACCCTTGGGCAATATTTTAACATCTTTAGTGTAACAAAGGATTTTTGTTACTATTTTAATTTGTGGAAGAGTGCCAACTCCCCAGCAAGATACTAGGCCAGAGCTGTATGCCTGGATCATATATTCTGGTTTGGCACAAGCTGTGCCATTTTCAGACAGTTACTGTATTAGAGAGTCCATATTAAATTTGGTCCTGTACAATTAAGAAGGCTGACTGGATGAAAATAAGTCTGCAAGCCAAAAGTGGTTCCAAAAGTTATGAAGGAAAGCGTCTGACTCCTGCAGCTGATTGCTTATAATTTGTTAAATAGGCAATATATAATGTGTTATTCTAACATAAACATATTCGTTTATGTTAGAATAACATGAGGCACAGCAGAAGAGTCCCAGGGCCTGAATTGTGAAGGCAGGGTGGAAGACACTTCATCTGATAGAGAGAGTGCACAGGCAGAAGGTGCAAAAGCATGTGCTGCACGAAAGCAGAGAGCTGACAGTGGAATTGGGTGAGGTGGGAGTGATGGGATGAAGTCCCCAGAAGCATCCAGGCAGCTTATAGGCCTCTAATTCCAGCTACCTGTTCTGGATAGCAGAGAAATGGGAAGGGAGGTGGGGGAGAACTTTGTTGTTGCAAGTCCCTCTACTGAGTCTGATTTTCTTTGAAACTGTGCTGGTTCCTTGGTGCCTGGTGGGCAGAACTGATCAGCACAGTGAGCCAGCAAGGGGAGGAGCATCACCTTTGGTGGCTGGGAGAAGAGCTCCAGTTGGGAATGTTTGTGTGGAAGGTCCTCCACCACCTCTTGGGGTCTTCCTGCTGGGTAACCACTGGATAAAAGTCTCATGCAGCATCAGTGGCTGAGGTTTTCTGAGAAGGTAATGAAGTCTTTTTGTGCACAGCTGTGCCCTTGTTCAGAGCTGTAATGCTGCCAGTGGTGCAGACAGCAGGTACTGACCTGGGGGGAGGAGTTTGAGCACTGGAAAGTGAGATGGTTCAGATGAAACAACGAGCTGCATGTTCCAAAGGGGCCACTGATTTTGGATGCCCTACTTTTTAGGTGTTGAGACGTGTAATGTCTTAGTAAAATTCACAGAGGGGTTAGAAGATTCCACTGAAGTGAAAATGAGCACTCATTTCTGCATTGCTTTGCACAAAAGGAAAATAACAGGAGTCATCTATGGCTATTTGTGAGACAAATGTTTCAAACCAGAAGAATATTTTTAGCATAGCAAAAAGACACATAATCACTGTAGGAGAGCTAAGATTAAAAAAGGAAAAAAAGGATGGTGAAAAATTTGTGGGGAATTAAAAATTCGTGAGCCCAATTACATTATAGCTAATAAAATTAGTAATTAATAATGAATTATTAATTCTTAAATACTACTGTGACTTACCACTGGAAAAGTCAATTTTTGACTCCATATTTAGTGAGACTGTTATGCCCTACAGCAGCAGGTAACCATTAGTGTATACAGATCATCATCTGTGTTTGCTGCAAGCCGTTGTTCTGCAGCTTGGAGAGGTGCTGACTGTTTTCCCAAAATGCTCAGTATGGTGCTGAGCTCCATCTCTGGCTTTCTCTGTGAATGCTGGGAGCTGCAATGCAGGGTTTTAGAGCATAGATTACTCATTTAGGACACGTGTGTATTACACGTGCCACTGCGCTGACCTTTCCCATCCCTTCTTTCTGTTTCATTTGGCTTATGCAGAGAATATCCTTGGGGTTTGTCTGCTCTGTCAGTCAAACAAGGCTACAAGGCTGTTTTTAAATGTGGATTTGCCCACTTTTCCCTGTATTTTTTTTTGCAGAAGTATTGCTTAGGCGCAGGATGAGAGCTGTTCTTGGGGGTATAGTTCCATGTATTCTGTGCTGTATTACCTTCAGTCTGGATGAGTTTGACATAGACAGAGCACAGGAACGTGCTGTTGTTCTTCCTGCCAGAGAGAACTGCCTTTGCAAGCACAACATGGTCTTGAATGATGCCCAGAATTCTGAAGCAGAATGTATTTGTCCAGGATCTTGATTTTCTCTGTTGAGTTTGTTTCTCAACCTGATATCCTGCGTGGTGGCAGAAGGTTGCCAGAAATACTTGAGAAATGGGGCTCAGCTCCTACAGCTCTCCTCTCTTAGGTCTCTGTGCAGCAGATCTAGAAGAATTTACCCAAATCTGCTGTATCTGCACCATTGCATCTTTGCCTCAGACCTACAGCAGTACTTTAATGAGACATTACACAATTGAGAAGATTATGAGACATTATACAATTGAGAAGATTAGACATGTGTCCAGATAGCTGAACTGCATGAAGATTGATGACAGGTCTAAATATAATATGTTAATAACTGCATCACCATTGCATACAAAGCATGTATGTAATATACATATGTAATTATGCTAGTTGATTATAGAAGCAATACCTTTGATACTCAAGCGCAATGTCCTTGATGTAAAAATATGATTTCAATTGCCAGCCTGATGCATTAATGTCAGGTAGGTTTTATTTGACAAGTTCTACCCAGGCAACTTATCCTTAATAAATAGCTGTGCATGAGAATAAGGTTTCTTGTTCTCAGCAAGGTGAACCCAAGGAACTATTCGTTACTCTCAAATGGAATTTCAAAATGAATTAGATAACATGTTACTGGATTACTCTAAAAACCCTTTTATGCATGCTCAGGGTAATGAACATCTTTATAGAACAGGATAGCACAGCTTGGGTGTGATGTAGTTAAATTAGGGGGTAGCATTGCTGTAGCCCAGTGTAGCCAGGTCATAAATGGTGGCTCTTCAGCTGATTGACAGAATTCCTCACATTTCTTTACCTGTTGAGTCTGCATTGTTATTGAGAACAGCATTAGGTACTAATAACTTTTAAATCCTGCAAGCCTTACACTGAGCCCTTATTTTCCTTCGTTGTTTAGGAAGGGGTTACTTAGACTGATCCTTATTTTTTAAACTACTGGTAAGAAAACAAATGTGTCTTCAGAACCTGGAGTTTAGTATTAGGAGTTTAATGTGCATTGGTAGCAATATATCTATGTCTCATTTAGTGTGCTGCCATCAAAATACAACATTAACAGCTTCTTTTTATTAAGATATCCCCTGATAATACAGTGAAAGATTACAAGTTATTTGTGACAAATCCTTTGCCAGGAATTGTATATATAGCTATGCCTAAAGTAATTAATGTAAACTAGATTTTAAGGGAAAACATTTGTGTGTCAACATTTCATTTCGTTCCTTTGCCTTACTGGGAACGGCGGAAGCCATTCTGTTTCTGAAACAGCATACATATGGTGCATAGCTCACCATTTTGGGGAATGCTGAGCAATCCATAAACGTGGGTACACATACTGTAATTGCTTCCAAAAGAAGAATGACTATGGCATGGAGCTGAATTAAGTAATGGCTCAATTAAGCTATTTCTCTTTTTTTTTTCCCCTGCTGTTTACTATATTTAAGGAGCATACTTTTAAAGTGTTTATTTTTCCTAATTTAAACTTGCAATAGTCATATATCTCTAAAACTAAGGCCCAAATATGCCTTTCCTAAAATAGAACTGATACTTCAGAAAAACAAAACAACACATTTCAAGGTGATTAAAGCTCCCTGGTAATTTTTGCCTTGATCATGTCTTTTATTGACTGTAAACATTATTACTCCTGAACACAGTCATTGCACCAGAATGCTTTACTGAGGTTATTGTATTACCCAATTCCTAGAAAGATTCAGTTTTAAATTATTATATATGCTTAGGCCTAGCTTATACATGGGGTAAGGAGTTTCTTGTATTTCAGGTACATTTATATTATACCCATATAATCTAATACAAAATAATGGGTATAATGCCAAAAACAATGATAAAGGAGTGGAAACAATATAAAAAATACAAATCTCACCTGTTTATTTTTCCTGTAAAATATAAACTCTACTGTGAGTATTATGGAATGTCGTGATCCAAAACCCATGGAGAGCAGGAGCGACTAATTGGGTCAAGGAAAATTAGAATTACATAGAAGTAATTCCAAATCCTATACTTATAGGATCCTACACGTGGATACATTAGTATAGGAGATACAATGCTTTGGATGTTGCTGAAAACAGCAAGCTAAATCTCCACTTACTACATTTGCTTTCAGAAGCTCAAAATATGTTTTTTGGTTGAGGAATGTAAAAACCCACAAAAGCAGAAACCTCTGCAGCTGTGTGCACAGCCTCTGTGGGTTATGGCTGTGTTGTGCTGGTCATGGACAGGTGTTGGCTTTACCAGAAGCTGAGGATAAAATTCTTGAGTTTCTCTATTAAAATGCAATCAGAGATGAGTCATCAACCTTGCTTTTCTTGTTAGGAGCTATTTACGATGTTCTTGGTACAGCTGCTCTGTCTACTGTTGATGCCAAGCATAGTGCCAGAGCTGCCAGCTCTTTTGGGTCAGAAAAGGACAAATTAAGGACCAGAACAACTGGTTTTGTAAAGCGGAAAATTGGACTTGCAAAACACCGTTCATGGATCTGGTTTCAGCAGGGAAAGATATTTTTGGTAGAAAGGTCTGTGTGAGGATCTGACTGTGCTTTCCATGAGTGTGGGAATGGGTGTGTGACTTCCCACATTTCCTCCAAGTGAGGTGATATCCACACCCTGCCCAGAACCTGCTGCAACACACTGACCACCAACCCCATCTCCCTTCTTGCCATGACCACACAAAGGGGCTTTGGGTAAACCCTCAATGTATGAACTTGTGGGCTTCCAGAAGCTTCTTTCATGAGAATTGTTTTCTTGGAAGCAATTGCCTGTCCTCAATAAACTGAGAGGAAACTCTGAAATGTGTTACGAGAAATCTCTTATATCTGTTCCACTCAGATGTGTGGCTTCAATGGTGAATATCTTATTTAGCTGACTCAGAATTTCCATTAAAGTAATAAAGATAGGAACAGCTTTTTAATAAATATTTGCAAGTTTTTTCAGTTCCATGGAAATTCTATTGCCAGCCATTCTTTAAAAGTCCTTTAAAAAGGGTAAGCCTCTGCCAGCATCTCCTGTGGTCAAAACTGTCTCAGTCTGGTTGTGTATTGCATCCGTGCTTGAATATCCCTGTGGCTTTTAATTTCACTTCCTTTAGGAGATAGTTTTCTCTTGGCAATGCATAATTGAGACCTCTCAACTCTGCAAGACAAAATGGAAAGTTTATCAGAATTCTCCAAGCATCGATTTTGATGTTATTTAGGACTCTTTTGTTTATGATGACCAAATAGTTTTGTGCTCTTTATCAATTGCTTTGCTTTACCTGCACAGTTCTGTGTAGTCCAAAGCAGCTGAGAGGTAGTGGAATATAAGCTGGCCTAACTGCTCCATTTAACTTAATATGCCATGCCACTAAGCTCTTTATCCCTGCTCTGACCTGCCTATTTACAGAAAAAGTCGCGTTGTTTTTGAAAACCCTTCTTGCATTTTAAAACTTAGCTTTTGCGTTCTTATCTGGTTTAATTTAGGGGAAAAAAAAAACCCAAAAAAACTTTGCAAAATAAATCAGGGGCAAGTATGTCCCTGTGCTGGCATAGTGCAGCTATGGAAAGCCAAGAAGCTCTCAGCTGGGATGCAGGATTGTGTTATTGCTGATTGTGGGGCTAATGCAGATTTGTATCTGGCGATGTGAATCTCCTCAAGAAGCAGAGTGGCCTGTGGCATGAGTTTGTATCCTCATAAACCCTTCCTGTCTTTGGCACTGAATTCAAAGGCAGCATTTCCACAGTGGGTGAGTGCTACTGAATCTATTTTCAACTGTGCAGGTATTTCTGCCACTTTTCCGTGGGTGCTGACATCTGTGCTGCTCTAATGGGTGTACAGAGCACTGCCTGTGTCCAACAGCATCTCTGCATCTATGGGGAATTGCAGTTTTGCCCTCACCAACGGTGGGAGTAGGAGTATTGATGTATGTTGGCTTGAACTTGGTTCTTGGACAGTGGAAGGGAAACAGGGAAAACGTTTCTTGTTTAGAAAGGTTGCCAGGAGTTTGCATGTTGAAAACAACAGCTGAGGGGGGCCGTGGGCACAATTCTGTGCCACCAGAAGCTGGGTCTGCTTAAAAATTTACAATAGCGAGGTGTATCTGTTAGTCAGCACTTCTGTCCTTGGTGCACCACTCTGGAGAGGCTGTGAGACCGCATCAGCCATGCAGGAATTAAACTTTGGTGCAGATCTATTTCCTGTAGTGCCTATTTTAGAAACAAGGTCAGCTTGATCTAGAGAACTGTTGCTTACTCTCTGATAAAGGAAGACTTTGGGGTTAGTTTTGCATACTTGCCATCATCTGAGTGCCCAGCTGAGTGCATGCCAGGTGAAGAGACCTCTTCTTGGCTGTCTGGAGCAGCAGCCAGGTGGTGGCAGAGGTGCCAGTGCAGCCCTCTGCCCTCTCCTGACCTGGCTGTAATCTCCATTCACTGAGCTGGCTGATCAAATGCATACTGAGAGTCCTTGTGATAGCACTGACTCCCTTGAGCTCTGCTAAGCAAGCTGTGAAGGCCAAATTATTAGCTCATAAAAATCCTAAGGAAGTGGCTCTTCCTAGGTTTTTGAGGGAGAGGATGCTCCTGATACAGCCCAGCTCTGTATATACTACACCAGTCAGGAGTAGTTTCTTGCTCTGACTAATAAGGAGCTCTGAAAATTATTTCTGTCATGCAAACAGCAAGCTGGAGTACTTTTATGTAAGAGAAATGATTATAGTAATTTACGCTTATAGATTTTTTTAAAGCAAAGCATCATCATCACATTTTCCCCAACTTAGAGGTGAAGTTAAGGCAGTGAAAGGCAAAAAGACTCAGGGTCAGAGTCAATCTGCTTCTCTCAAGGTTCAGTACTGCTCCAAAGGGGAAAAAAAGAAATTCAGAGCCTTCATTTTATATCTTTCTCTGTGTTCCTGATTTTTGTAGGATTCATGTCTCAGTCTTGTGGAGGTTTACTTTTTCTTGAGATGCTAAATACAGGTTTTTCTGATAAAGGTGGTAATGTGGTATGTTAAAGCAACATTCCCAGGGTTTGCCTGTGGCTTTAATTAAATTTTTTGAAACAAGTGCTTGACCAAATGGTCACTTGTAGTGATGTTACATCATCACTACTGAACTACCCTCTTAGCCCAAGCAATGAAAGCCCTATCCTTTTCTTTTGTTTCTTTCTGGAAATACAAAAAGACAAAATCCTGAGTATGGTGCTAGTGGCACGTGGGTATACAGTGCAAAGCCTTGTGGGTTGTTTTTTTCCTTTTTTGTCCCTTTATGCAATGAATTTCAAGTGACTTCCCCAGAGGGCAGCTGGTTTCCTCTCAGGGAAGAAGAGGTTGGGATGGAAGGAGGTGCAGACTAGAACACTGCTCTTGTCCCAGCTCTTTCTGTATCACTGAGAGAGTGAGATAAAATGACAAAAAGTATCTCTGGTCTACTTATATTAATCTGAATGAAGGGTAAATGTGGCTCAGTGTTATATTTGTTGCTCATGGACTCGGCTTTGATTATAAAGAACAGCATGGTAGGAGCAAAGGATTGCATCCTGATAAATATAAGTGATGGGCTTTCCAGATACTGAAAATTCAAGTGCTTATATAGAGTCAGATAGGTAATGTCAAATATCTCTGCAGTGAAGCTTTTCTGATTAATAATGGAGTAACACTAATTTACACCAGCTGCAGACTTCTACTCAAAAATTAACCAAAGTGCTTGTTCATTGCTGTTGGCTACATATCAAAACTGATGTTGAAAAGGAAACAGATCAGTTGCAGAAAACATGGATAACAATAATACTCTGCAACAGGGAAAAATACAAAAGTAGGGAAAATAATAAAAAGTGCAGTTCACAGCTCAGAAAATAGCACTGAGGAACTACTGTGTAATTAATAAAATTCACAAAGTGTCAATCAAGTAAACAATCTGGTTTGGGGCAGATTGAAAATAAGGGGCCAAATTCTGTCTTTAGCTGCTCATATGTGGTTTTTTTCTCCAAGGCAGAATTTACTTTACAATCTATGCATGAATAACACCACAAAACAAGAGAAAGGTTATTTTAATGGTAGCCACAAATGGCAGACATGAGGCAAATCTGCTAGATTTAGCTCTAGCTTTAATTGAGAAGGTTGGTCTTGCATAACAGCAGCAGAGTGAGCTGCCAATCTTTGGACCTATCCTCTAATAAAATACCATTGTTAACTGGTAGTCCTGATGAAAACTGCATTGGTTTCTGGCCAGAGAATCATAAGCAGTTGATTGCCCAGGCATAATGGTAACAATTACCACTAATGTCGTGTTGCAGCAGTTTTAGAGGACACAGCAGCATGAGAAAGATGTTCAGATGGCTGTGAAGAAAATATGACATTGGTCTTGCCCATAAGGAACTTGATTAGCAAAGAAATTGTTGAAAAAATGATCGGATTTTTGGAGTAGGCAAAGAAAGTGAATGAAGAAATGTTTGTCTAAGTTCATCTTACCCTACGGAAGGCAAGAACATGCCTGTGTCTTCCAAACAGAGTTAATTACAGTGGATAAAGAGCATGAGACTGCTATTCTAAAATCTTTGGTAAGATTAAAATTGCACATCTAAGATGATAATTTCAGTGGTGGAAGGGGTTTTAATGAGAAGGACGTTACCAAAACATAGGGCAGCAGGGCCAGATTCTTCCCTTGAGGCACAGCAGTGCAGTTAAGTGTGTGGCATAGCTTTCACTGGGCACCCTTTAGACATCAGAAACTGTGGAGGCCACAGTAATTTAGCATGTCTTAACAATTCAGGTTTGATAGTAGTGGTGAAATTGTCAAAGGACATGAATAGGGCATAATTTGTAGGAAGAAGAGCCTTGCCATTTATTGGATCATTTAAATAAATGGAAAATGAAAGTAAGCTTTTGGCCTGCAAGCATTCCTTTGGCAAGGACTCCACGTTTGACAGTCTCAGGGTATCCTTTTGTCTCCAAAACCCAGACATCTTGTTTTCTGGGAGATCACTACCAAAGTCAGTAAAGGATACCAACAGTTCTTTTGGAGCAAAAATCCTATTCTCATTTTGAGTGATGCAAAAACAACATTTGGTTGTTTTCTTTCAAAATTGTATAAGTTTTGGTTGCTTTCTCAAGATCTGAGGGTGATTTAGACACAAGATGATGAACATGCAGCCTGGAAAGGGGACTGAATTTTTCTGTTGCACTGAATTACACAGGTAAAACATGGAAAAATGAATGGGCATAAGGTTAAGAACAGAAATACGATTTTTGTGCCAGAAGATCTGTTACTCTGCTTTCTACTACTGGCTTTGATGGGGTTGCCCTGGGCTCCTAGTCTCAGAAAAAAACCCAAAACCAAGCCTGTATTTTGGAGAAGAGAGGGACCTGAATGCCAGGTGATGTGGAGCCTGTGCAAGGACAAGCTTCATGGGGATTTGTGGTTCAACCACACCGAAATGTAGGGACTCAATGACACATCTGTCCTTTGCCTAAATCCTCACTGGCAGGTACTTCTTTAATGCACATTTAAAACTCTGTGGCAGATATTTCACAACCTCCCTACTTGTAACTTGCTCTGATGACTTTTATACCAAAGGAAATCAATGTTCTTCTTTAGTCTTCTCTATCAGTACATTTACATTGATAAGTCATGTATTTAAACCTCATAGTGTTTTTCCCCCCTCTGTGGCATCTTTACAAGTTTTTTAATGTCTTTTCCTAACATGTGATTGAAAAGAGGACAAAATGGTTCAGTAAAGGCTGTGTCTCTACTGAGACAAGGAGAATAACAATGAGTACCTTCTTATCCTCACCATACTCCAGCTAGCACCTCTCAGAAAGACACTTGCTGTTTATGGACTGAACTAATAATGCTGTTTTCCTCCTCCACAGGAGAGGAGAATGCCATGCCACACAGTCTCAAAAGCCTCACAAAAGTCAAAATCCATCATATATATAGCTTTTCCATGCTCTGCAAAGCCAGTTATCCCATAAGAGATGTTAATGAAGCTGGTCTGATATGATCTGCTCTTGACAAATCTAAGTTGTCTGTTTCTTTTAGGCTTTTTATGCTTGAGAGGATTAAAAACTGATTATTAATCATTTATTCCAGTACCTTTCCAGGTGTCAGTGTAATGCTGCCTTGTCTACAAACCCCCAGATTCCTGTTTTCCACTTTTTAACGCTGTTCACTTTTATTTGTCTTTCCTCAGGCCTCTGGGACCTCACTATTGTCAGTGAGCTCTTGAAGACAATCGCTAATGGTCTGGAGGTTGTTCTAGCAAGTTCCTTAAGCACTCCAGGGTGAGTTTCATCAGGCCCTACTGATTTGAATTCATCTGACTTATTTAAATACCCTGCTCTATCCCTGCTCTCACCTGTGTTTCTCTCCTCTTGCTCAAGCTAATAGTGCTAAGTGTTTTCTTCAAAGATAGAAGCATAGATGGTATTAAACACTTCAGCCTTCTGTGTCTGTCCTTATCTGCCTCCAGTTCCTTCTAGTCTTTATTATTACCTTAATGTAGAGCTTTTTCCTAAGCTTGAGCAATCTGTGATTCATTTTGTGCTGTAGCTTCTCAAGGTTTATTCCAGGCCAACTCTTGGCTTGTTCCACATAGCCACTGGTGTGTTTAGTCCATGTCCATTCAGAGTGCAAACTGGTTTAAATTGTGTCTCTGGTGCAAATATGCTCACTGAGCAGACAGTCTAGACTTTCTCTCCTCTGCCAGTGTACAATGTATACAGTTGGATATATTGGACTTCCCATGCCTGTTTGAAAATTTTACCCAAGGCCACTGGGTTGTCTAAGATGCAGCTGGTATTCCTGACTTGGCCTGCATATTTTCTTCTGTGCACAAAGGCAGCAAGATGAAAATATGGAATGGGAATTCACAGCTGAATACAATGTCTGTGGTTTTCAGAACTGTGTGTTCAGGCTGACATATAATAGGGATGCTGGGGAATGGCATTATCTTCTCCATGGGCCTGAAACCCAGAAGAGGTGAATGCTTCCAGCAGCCACTGGGACCACTCCTTAGGACTCTCCATAAAGGAAAGACCTTTATAAAGAAAAAAAATTAGTGAATGCGAAATGCTACTGCTTGTGAAATCTTAAATAGCAACGACCTACAAAGTTATCTCTTTGCAGCAAGATTTTCAGAGGTATTACTGGAATAGTAATTTTATTTGTCTTGGAAAGACTGGGAGATATCTTACAGGATGGCTTACGAGGATATCTTACAGGATGGCTGCACACTGTGGCTGTGCAGCAGAGCTTTGGGAAATTGAATAATTATAATAATGAGGGTTCTGTGAAAGGCAAGGCTTAGATTGCCATTATTCACTGGAAAGGTAAGAGGTGTTCGAAGGCTGTTAGCAACTTGTGAAAGAACATGGGCCAAGCTGCTGCATCAGGGTTTGTTCAGAGGACCATATTGGTCCCTGGGCTTCCTCTGGGTTTTTCCTGAGCCCTGAGGAAGGAGTTGCTGAGTGAAGAGGAGCTCACTTGCTCTGCTCAGCCTCCCTCTGCTTCGACCCTGTGGGAATGGCAGAGGAGCTGCTCCTCTGGCCTCCTCCTGGCACACCTGCCCTGTGGGATCAGGATTTCCTAAGAGAATTCCTGCTTCTTTCCCCATGTGAACAACTGTTCACCTGATGGATGAAATGCTAGTCAAACGAATGCACATTAGGCATTCCCCCATTGCAGCAGGAGGTGTGCAGGAGTCTTTGACAACAGTAGCTTTGGGAGTTGATTTTTTATTTTCTCCTGGCATGCTCTAAGCCACCACAGTTCTAGTGGGACCCACAAGGCTTTGGCACCCCTGGATATTTGGGCTTTTGCTGTGTAAAATATGTAAATATTAATTCAAGAGTTGATCCAAAAGAAGCTCTCTCAGGAAGGAGGCTTCATGGAGGTATTAGTGCTTGGGTTTTTTCAGTCTGGTAGCCCTGCCTGGAGGGCTGGATCAGTGCTCAGGAGTCTGCCCGCGTAGGTGATAGCAAGGGAGTTCACTGCAGCACAGGAGAGAGAATAAGGCCCATTAAATACAACATATTACTAACAGCAGTGTTATTATGTACCTGAAGTGTTGACAGTAAAAGAGAATAGAATCCCCTTTTATTTTTAAACCTGTGACAGATTAGGAGACAAATCTATATGCAGTTGCATCAATTTGTTACTTCCATTTTGCTTTGTAAAGGCAATTTTGATTGCAGAGCTGTCCTGTGCCATGCTATAGACTCCACTGAGACTTCATGTTGCACTGAATCAGCAGGCTGTCAAGCCTTGAGAATCATCCACTCAGACAAGGCTTTCACAAACAGCTAACTATTTCATAGCCAAGAAAATCCTGTTCCTCAGGAATCTGTAACAGTCATGCATTGAAACTGAGAAAGGGAGTAGCATCGAGATGTCTGTCTCACATCAGCAACACTTGTGCTCTAGGAAAATAAAAATGATTGGTTTAGTCATTCAAAAATGTCTCTGTCTCGCAGCAAGTAGTTGGGGGTCACAAAAAGCTCAGGAATCAAGTGGAAGATCTCCCAAACTGGAATGCTGCAGAAAGGTCTGCTCAGGCTCCTTGGGTGTTTTGCAGGACACAGGTGTAGTTTTCAGGCATCTGGCAAGTAAAATTTCATTTCTGGCAAAGGGATGCAGTGGAAGTCTAAGCTCAGGGAGTGACTCCCAACACAAATTTAAATAAGGATGTCTAGAGCTGAAAAGTTGTGTCTGTAAAGGAAGGTGTGGAAGCTGTGTGAGACCAGAGACATTCATGTGGAATTTGGCTTCTGCAAGGTCAGAAGTTTCTTAGGTTATACTGAAAAATAGTGCAGGGACCTAGTTTTTAAGTCAGGATTGAGAAGAAATGAAAAAGTTGGTGCAGAATGCTACATCCACCATGTGCTCTTGTGGCTTTTGATCTGAATTTGTACCAGACACAAACTCAGTTGGAACCTAAAAGTTATCAGCAGACCCCCGTAAAATTCACATTGAAGCACTGTTTTCCACTGCCTTATGTTTTCTGGAGCTTCAGAACAGGTTTTTTATGCATCTGTGGTGGCTGAATTCTTCAGAAGCCAGAAATCTCTCTATATGTCAACATATATGCCAGGCAGAAAACCAACTTTAAGTGGGGTGGGGGGATTGCTTTTAGGAGGAGGCAGTTTTACTGAAATCGTCTGGATATGTTTTGGTTTAAAATGGTGATGGACTCAATTGGAAGAACCACTATGCAGGGCATGAATGCATGTTGAGCAAGAAAAATGCCTGATCTGCAGAGGGACCTGAGACAGCATCTTTCTTGCCCTCTCTGGAAGCCTCTCTGCTCTCACATGTGGTGGTGAGGACTCTGTGAACCAGTTTGCAGAGGTCCTGCTGCAACTGCAGCTGGGTGAGATGCAGTTTCGTTAAGGAACTGAGGCATTTTAAAGTTCACTAAATATTTAAGCATCTTATCACAAAAGCATGAATTTCTACTCCATAGTTGCACTCTTTGCATGGCATAGGCTGACCTGAGAAAGAGAAGCCTGGAGACCTGGTTCTGTCAAAATCTGTGTTTCTGAGTGAAATGAGCACAGAACCATGGTGATGAGTAGCCCTGCATGAAATTTCAGCTTTTTCTCCTCCTAAATATGCTGTGGTCCTTGACATTTGGACAGTTGTGGTTTTGTTTTCTTTCAAGTCCTCAGCAGAAAAGGACAAGGACAGAACAAAATATGCAAGCACTCATATGATTAAACACTTGATTTAGTCTGTGTAAACCTTTTGTCTTAGTTAAATATCCATTTGGAATCTTTGATTATTTACAACGTGAGAACATGGATTCAGGGCTCTGGATGAGGTTCTGAAAGTGTCTGGGGAGAGGCACAGGCTGAGAGGTGTATTTCAGACCTGTGAAATGCCTTCCAGTGCCACTCCCAAAGGGTGCCAGTTTAGCAGGCACTTGGAATTTGTGAGCATCACTAAGGTAGGCAACTGCTTCCCAGCAGTGCTGAAGCATGTCAAAGTATATGAACAAGATGGAGTCAGATAAATAATTTAAAGAACCCTGCTTTACAGTGCTGGTGAAATTTTTTTAAACACAAAGATATTTCCCCTCATATTTCTTATAATTTCATTTATTGTTAAACACCCCCACCTCATACCTGTGAACAAATATATTAATAAATACAATAGCAATGAAACATTTACTTTTGTACAATTATGTCAGCTGTGCTGGATAATCAGTACGGTTACAAAGTCCCTACAGAAACTCTCTGCTACCAGTTAGCACTATTATCACTTTGTCCCAAGTGTATAACAATTTCCAGCACTAGACCTACTGAATTCTCATTCCAAGCCAGAAGAAAGTAGTCAGACTAATGAGACAATGTGAAAATGGATGTTGTTCCCCACTGAAGCAATACTGTGGAAACACATGCCTGCTGTACTGCTGGAAGAGAAAAACCCCCTGCCACTTAAATGAACAGAAGTCTTGTTATTTTGGAGCTCTCGGAGCCTTCTAGACCCTTTCTCATTATGGACCTTCAGCAATAAAAGCAGGACTGAAACTGCAGTGATTAGTGAACCCTAGATGATTTGAGAGATGATTGGTAATTGCTTGTGTATGTGTGAAGATGTTTTACACATTTTGTACAAAATTTGATTATTTCAAACAAATTAAGAAGGTTGTCTGGCACTGGGAGCCAGGTGCACTGGCTTCATTGCTCTGCCTAAAGGAGTGGCTGTAAATCTTACATATCAATTTGTTCCTACAGCATCAGGAGCTGTGCATCTATGTCTGTTTGCCCTTTTCTACCTGACAGAAATAAATCACGGATGCAACAAGATTCCTTTGAGTGGTGTTGCTTTAGGATGTGTACCTAGAAATCTGACAGTTGATGGGTTAAATGTTTGGCCATTACTTGATGTATTAGTCCAATGTGAAACTTCCTAAAGGTTTACATGTAATACTTAGTTGGGCTGGACAGTGTTTCAGTAGGTTGAGTAATGCAGTCAGGATGAATTGAAGTTATATTGTTCCTGATGAATTGCTGTTGCTCATTTGGCTGTCTCTCAGGGCACTATTGATCTGTACAAGGCTCAGAGGATGTGTGGTTCCCAGGTGCATTCCCAGCCTGCCATGCCCACATGGGTCACTGTGGCTCGGGGTGGAGCTGCTGCAGACATGGAACAAAGCTGCAAGCAATTTGGCAAGGCTGCCGTGGATGCTGGGGACTGTTTGTACTTCCAGTGGTTCAGCTTTAAAGAGAGCAATTCTCTTGTGCAGTCAAGGTTAAAATGAAGGCTATTAATTTCTGAAAAGATCATGAGAACTGGACGAGTGAAGAGAATTGTCCACCGAGGAGTCTATTTTTGTTTTAATAGTGCTCTTTTGGAACAATTTAAACTGAAATCTGAGCAGGCTTGAGGTCTCTGTTTTATAATGGTGAAGGGGAGTGCAGTGCCCTTGAGCTCTGCTCAGCTGCCACCCTTTGTTTCCAATAGCTCCTGCCTCTGGGAAAGTGATAACATGGCCATAAAGGAGTAAAACTGTCTCAATTCTGTGCATGCCTCAAGTAAATGAATGCAGTGGTCTGGTAGTGGGATCACCGAATCATGGGATGGCTGAGGCAGGAAGGAACCTCTGGAGATCATCTAGGCTCAAAGCAGCCAACTTGAACAAGTTGACTGGGACATTGTTCAGCTGGGCTTTGAGTATCTCCCAGCATGGAGACTCCAGCCTCTCTGGGCAACCTATGCATTTTTATGTTACTTCTCGTACTTCAGTTTGTGCTGTTACCTCTGTTACTGTCACTGGATATTTCTGAGCAGCATCTGGCTTCATCTCCTTTACTCCTCCATGAGGAATTTCTACACATTTTTAGGACAACCCACCCCAAAGCCTTCTCTCCTCCAGGCTGAGCAGTCACAGCTCTCTCAGCTTCTCTTTGAGTGACCCTCCAGTTCCTTAATCATCTTTGTGGCCCTGTGCTGGACTCTCCCCAGTATATCCATGTCTCTCTGGTCCTGGGAAGCTCAGACTCTGCTTCTATGCATTGTGTACTTTAAAAAATATTTTTGTTGGGATCTCCTTGTGCATCCATGCAGACCTTCTGCAACCTCCTTCGCCTGACTCACTGCAAGGGCCATCCTTGGGTTTGGAAAACATGGTATTTGAAAACTTCCTCATGAAAAGTCCCTCATCCCTGGCTGTGAAGCAGAATTTACTTTCACAGCTTAACCTAATTTGCAAGACTACTCTTTCTCCTTGTGCCTCAAGGAACCACCTGCATGTTTTGCTGGTATTTTTCAAGAAACCTTAATGAAACAAGGCACACAACTGACATTGTATCCTGGCTGTGTGGTGACTGGGATATTCTAGAAGTTTAGAATAAAATATTATTGCTCATTCTTCCAAAGGCAAAATGAATAGCTTGTTCAATGTCATGACTTTTCACACAGCTAAAAAGTTATTAAGGTCTTGGATTCTGCATTTTTTTTCCTCTGTCAGATACTGGATTACTTTCTCCATTTTTTTCATCAGCCTCTGTGTTTATGCTGTATCTTCATTTGGGCACAGCAAAGCCCCATTTAAAATTCGTAGTGTGTCCTTTCCATTTAAGTACTCCGTGTCAAAATTTCCATAAGAGTGAGATTCTGCATGGGAACACTACATTTTATGGAGTCATAGAGTCATTTGGGTTGGTAGGGATCCTTAAAGGCCTCCTAGTCCAACCCCCCTGTAATGAGCAGGGACATCTTCAACTAGACCAGGTTGCTCAGAGCCCCACAAACCTGGCTTTGAATGTTCCCAAGGATTAGGGATCCTAATCCAACATCTCTCTGACCAACCTGTTCTGGTGGCTCTGCACCCTCATTGTAAACAAATTTCTCCCTTAACATCTTGTCTGAATCTACCCCCTTAATATAAAATAGATTTGGGTGCTGAGAAACAAAGAAAAATCTAAACACCTCTTTGGGGTGTTAGGGTCTTGAAGAGGTTCACTACAGGAGAAGGGCTAAGCATTTCTGTTGTGCTCACTCAGGGTACCAACACAGAGCCAAAATGTGCTTGGAGACCTTATGGATGATGATTAATTACATTTTCCCACTCCTATTCAAGTTGCCTTCTCCCTGTTGAACTCTGAGAGTTTGTTTATCTGTGTTACATTTTCACTATTTGAAAGCAAGCTTTAGTAGGTGTTGCTCTATGCAGTAAAATCATCGCACTTTGTTTGTGATTACCTGTCAAAGGTTTGTTTACAAGAGCTTTATAAATCAGTCTGTCATATAATAACCTTTTCATTGGTAAATCTCCTTCTCCCTGTCAGGGAGCAAGGTGAGATGATAAAAGCTTTCACAGCATGGTGTACGAATAGAGAGCATAGATGAATATTCCCATTAACAGAAAGAAATTATATTTAGGAAAAATTACAAAATCACAGAATGTTCCCAGGACCCCCAATCCTTCTCCCCAGAGCTGCTCTCCAGCAGGCTGGTCCCCAGCCTTAGGTTTGTAAAATTTAAACATTGGTGGGGAAAAAGATTGTGAAATGAAAATTGGGATATAGGACAGGGATTAAATGTGTTGAATTCCCATTGGAAACTGCAGAATATGTGGACACAGTTAACTAAGTACTTCCCTCAGTGGTGATATCAGCCTGCCTGAATCTGCATCACAGAACTGGCATGTGTGTGTCAAGATTGCCTGAAAAATCTTTACTTCCTTTCTTGTAGAGCGGCTTGAACTTGAGATATATGCAACAAATAATATTTGTAGTATTTTTTTCAGTATTTTGAAAAGTGTAATCAAGAAATGACTTTAAAACAAGCGGCACGTTCTCTAAGTTGCCAGTGCACAAACAGAAGGCTTAAATACTGTGTGTTTCTGAAACAGAAAATGCATGCTAACCATGCTAACAGACAGGAAGTAAATGCACACCATAAGAATTCCGATATAAGCTAGAACTAAAGTAGAGCTGCATGATCACAAAAAATCCCAACAAAAAACCCTAGATAATTTAGTATAAGTGGGAAAAATGCCTTCAGGATTCAGTATGTGCATCAATGAGATAAGCAAATAGGAACTTACTGCTCTTCGATTCATAAAATTTTAACACAAAAGATATAAGAAGGAAGACAAGTCAGAGCCAGTTAGGTATTCATCAGTTTGCCTTCTGGAGAGGACAACAAAATTAACCTCCTCTTTATTTGGTGGTAAGCAAACACAAATGCATAATTTTCCAGCTCACAAACCTTCTGTATAAAGTGCCATTAGAAAAGGAATGCGAAACTTTCAGGTGCATTAGTTTTCAGAGCTCTTAGAGGGAATTCTAAGACAAAAAGACACCACAACAAACCAACCAAACCCCAGCCTACCCTGTTGTATCATCCACAAAACCTTACAGGATCAGACAGTTGGTTAAGCACCCTGCTCTGACTCAAATGCTCCATGGAGTAATGATGGACCAGGAGAGGCTCTGGGTGAGTTGGGAAGATCCTTGTTGACTGACCCACAGTCCTGCAGTGAAGAGCAGCTGGGGTGAAGAGCACCACGAGTTCCCACAGAAGGACAGCCTGGGGACCTGGTCTGATATGAGGATCCAACACCAAGTGCAAGCCTGTAACCTTTCAAAATTGCAGTCTCAAATAGTCACAGAAGGCAGCCGGCAGTGAAAATTATTTCATTATAGTTCTCGTCTGACTGAATCACTATCGAAATCACTCAGCTTCTCAGCACCATTCCTCTGTTATTTCCTTGTTAGCACGCGCCGCTGTCAGAACAGAGAGATTATTTATTGCCCTTCAGCACTTCAGAAGAAAGTTAACTGTGGCAACACATCATGGAAAAAGGAATTATTTGTTGTAACATATATCTCACCCTTTGCATTATGGGGAAATCTTAGTGTAAATTTGTTCTCTATGCAAGTATTTGGATCCTTTGGGTCTTTGCATAAGCTAGATTAGTGCTCCTCACGTGACAGGAGATGTGCCTGCAGCTTACAGCACAAACAGGGCTGTAGCAGGGTGCCTGGTTTGTGATTGCAGTGTGGTGTGGATATTGCTAAATGGACTTTAATCAAGTCTCCTGGTTCCAACCTGCCCTTCAGAGCCCAGGGCTGAGCGTGCTGACTTTCCACGTATTTATTGTGGTGCTGAATTGGGTCTTGCAGCTGCTGGTAATGCTGTAACAGTGAGACTGAAGTGCAGTCACATGTATGGGGGGGCTTAAAACCAAGGATGTCCATATCTGTGGGGCTCCCATAGGTATATAAACATTTAAAGAAATGTTTCCTGGCTGCATCTGGAGGTCTTTTTAGTTTACTATAAGTCTAGTTTTGTATTATAACTCTAAATTATTATATTGTCATAACGCAGCCCTTGAACTCGCTGCCTCTGTGGTCTCAAAGACAAAAAATGGGGTTTTGTCACAATTTTCCCTGGAGATATTTTGTATAATTGCTAATTTTTTACTTGACCATAATGTAATAGTTCTGCTCTCAGTGTGGATTCCCATCAGCAGCCTGACCACGACACAGAGGTGCTGAGACTGTTAGTGACACTAAGGCAACAAACTTGGAAGTTTTTAGGTTCAGGAAGCCTCCCCTTTCCCATGGGCTGGATATTATTGCAAGGGTTTTAGGGCTAACCTCTTCAGTTATTTCATACCACTCTGACTGACATCAATTTAAGTCTGGCAGCCAGGATGCTGGACAGGAAGGCAGGGTGACAGGATATGCTCTTAGCTCTGTCAGCAGCTACACCTGATACACTGGCCAAACCAGGACACGTTTCTCTGCCCTGTTTTCCCCACCAGTGAAACCACTTCAGCAAAGCTGAACTCTATAACAGTGCTAAATGTGTTTGGAAACAGTCAAGGACAACACATAAACCCCTGCTCTGTAAAGCAGGAAATGTGTTAAGCAGCATCTTGACAGGATTATATTTGCTTCCATGGCTTCTAAAACTTACTGGATTCTGATTTTCAACCCTGTTTTCTTCTTCCATGACCATACCTTCTTCTGAAGTGAGTTGTTGAGCTTGTCAGCTTGGGACTGACTTGGTGATAAAAGAACAGATGAAGGCGCTGACCCTGCCTGGATGTCTCAGACGTGTGCAATAATCCATGGTGATGCTGAGCATGCCTGGAAGAAGCTCTTCCTCATTCTAACATTCTGATCTAAGGATTTCTGGAGCTGTTTCTGTAAATTAGAAAGGTTAGAAAGCCCTTGAGGTCACGGTGCTGCACTGTCTTTGCTAGATACACAGTAAAGTTAAAGAAAAAAACAGATATACTAGACTTGGTAAATTGTCCAACCTGAGCTCACAGAGCTAGTTCGTAAAGGGATGAAGTCTACAGCAGGAAATGGGACTATTTGTTGAGATTTAAAGCTCTCAGTCAAGCTTTAAAGCTCTCTGTTCATCATCTTTTCTGACAACTGAGTCTGACAGAGTTGGAATCAAAAGTCTGACAGCGAAGGGATCAAAAGCGCAAGGCTCCATCCAGGGCTGCAAGATGCTGATCTGGTCAGTAGAATATGTATATATTAATTTTATTTTTTTACCAACTTCCTTTTTCTGTTTTCAAAAAGATAAATTTTGAAAGTTACATTTTGTCAAATTCAAAAGCTGAGACCAATAAAGAAAGAGACCATAAAACCTAGTGGCAAGGCGAAGCACAGCTTTGTTTTCCATTCCCTGCTCCAGTAAATGTAGGTACCTGTGACCACACTTCCTGATGGTTATGGTGGAGGTTATGTTTTGCAGAAGGAAAAGGGACTTTTCCCTTGCCTTGTGCTGCTGCTGCAGTAGATTAAGGCTCAGCACATCCCACTCCTGCCTGCTTCTCAATTCGTTCCCCAGTATTTGGCAAAATGTAGTTGGTGCCATGTCTGGGCTGTGCAGTGCAGGAGAGCCCTGGGATTCACAGTCAGGGGATTTCTTCTCAGTGCTGCTGCCTCTCATCCTGAGCTGCCGTTCCACCCTGTGGTTGTCACTGCTGGTGTTAGGAATTATCCCAGCGTCAGGAGCAGCTGCACCATTTTCTGGATGAGAAAAGCTCCTTGCAAATGAATGCCAGTGAGTTCCCATGCTTGGCACTCACAGCTGCTCTGCTGAGAATGCACAGCATCCACCAGCAGAGGAGGGCTGGAAAGGCTGAGAGCAGCTGAATTCACAGCAGGTCACTGCTTTCCTTTCTGACAACAGCAGGCAAGGAATCAGCAGAGATGGCTTAGGAAGCTGCATTTACTTAAAAAGGGGGGGGGAAATGGGAGTGGGGATATAGCCTTGGTAATTCAAATTTACTGTGCAAAATATAGTAATTTACTAGTAGTTAACCCTAGTAACAATTATTGAGCTGTTCTTTCTCTTAGAAAATAAAGATGAGAAAAAAGCAGGAAGATGTCCAGCTACCTGAACAGGCAACAGTTTTATGGTTTTGTGGTGCCTTTTTTCTTCTCTTTCTTTTTTTTTCTTTATATTTTTTTTCCTTTCGTTGTCTCTGAATCTGCTTCATTCTGGCTAAATACTATTTTGAGTCTTTTTTCAGCTCCTTTTTCTCCTAAAGTAGTATGTATTTTTTTTTTTGTTTTGGTTTTTTTTTTTGTTTGTTTCCTTAATGAACAATGTGACTAATGGAAATCAGAAGTCACAAATATCTCCTGGTGCCTTTGATAGAATTCATCTGAATGTGAAGGAATAACAATATGAGCATTTAGAGGCTCCTGCCTGGAGGAGTTCTGTGAAGCAGAGTGCAGAACTCATTGCCACTTTGGAAGGATGTGTTGGCAGCTTGACAAACCACCTTATGTCCACAAAGAAAACTTGGAATGTGACAAGGAACTTGGAAACATCAGCAGTGAAAAAGTGTGTTCTTGAAGCTAGAACCTCTGGAACCTCTTACTGTATAATCTTTTTTTTTTTTTTTTTTTTTATGCCTTGTGTGGAATCCCTCTAACTGATTTAGTTGGTAAAGTTTTTCTACCTTGCACTTCTTCAGTGGCATGTTCAAGAGAAAGAACATAATACAGCTACTGTTACTTCAAACTGAATTAATCTCTAAGTAGGTTTCAGACAGGGTTGTCCAGATCTGAATGTTGATTCGAAAAATGTGAGGGAATTGCTTTCTTTACCATTTCACATGGTTAATGCAGTAAAAACGTGCGTGTCAAAACAAAGAGAGGAATTTTGGTCTGAGAGCTGTTCTGCAATCAGGTTGTAATATAGTGATAGCCTGGCAAAAATGAATAATTTGCCATGAATATTGTGTCCTTTAAATATATGAATATATTTCTAAAACCAGTCTTCCTCTGATTAATCTTTCACTTGATAGAGGGCTTGATATTCAGCAGCATTTCAAACAGTTCATGGTTGGCTTCCTCTGTCCTTTTTCTTCTCCATTTGTTTTTCCCTTTACCTAATGGAGGAATCATTTTGCCTGCTTGACTGTACAGCAGTGAAATCCTGTTTCAGTGTGTAGTCTGTGCTTTAGAAAGGGTTGCTACAAAGGCATTCCTAAATGGTTTCGATGCTGCGCTCTGAGGGTAGCAGTTCCTTCTGTTTGCACACTTGGAGTTGGGAATAGAGTGCCTTTTTTGGTAGACCATATGTTTAGTAAAAAATGACCTTGACCTTGATTGGGAGAACATCGTTCAAGCTCGTGAGCAGCATGTGACTTGTGAGCTGTTGTTTAAGGCTTTCTCTTCTGAGTTTGACTCCTGGCAAACGCATTGCTGAAGGTCTCCTTGGAATGCCAGACCTCTCCTACAAAATGCCACGCACGTTGTAGCAGCCACGGAACGATGACAGGCACTCCTCCATCTGAAGTGGTACCACGGTGCTGGCCAAGGTTGCCATCAACAATTTGTTCCGTGTGCTGGTTTTGATCCTTTGGTGGCACACAAAAATAGCTCCTGCTGAAGCCACGTCATGTGGTGCTGTGTTAACAGACGCCCTGCAATGTGGTTCCTCAGCACGAGCAGGTTTGTGGATGTGTAATTCTCCAGAAACGCTCCTGTCGCAGTTTAATAGGTCTGGTGTTATGCATGGCTGTTAAGAAACAAACACCTGTTCTTTTGTTATTTATGTGAGAAAAGGATTTGGGGGTGCTGGGGGGTGGGAGGCTGGACATGAGCTGGCCAGGTGTGCTGGCAGCCCAGGAAGCCAGATGTGTCCTGAGCTGCATCCAAAGCACCATGGCAGCAGGGGAGGGAGGAGATTCTGCCCCTCTCTCTGCTCTGCTGAGACCTCACCTGCAGTGCTGCATCAGCTCTGGGGTCTCCAGCACAGGGAGGGCATGGAGTTGTTGGAGTGAGTCCAGAGGAGGGACACTGAGATGATCTGAAGGCTGGAGCACCTCTCTTGCGAGGAAAGGCTGAGAGAGTTGGGATTGTTCAGCCTGGAAAAGAGATTTAGGCTTAGGCTTGACCTAAGCGCTGTGGCCTTCCAGTGCCTGAAGTGAACCCACGAGAAAGCCACTTTGTACAAGAGCAGGGAGGGACAGGACAAGGGAGAATGGATCCAAACTGACACAGAGTAGGATTTGTTTAGATATCAGGAAAAACAGGAGGGGTTTTTGGCCCTGGCACAGGTTCCCCAAAAAGGCTGTGGCTGCCTCATCCCCAGAAGTGTTCAAGGCCAGGTTGGATGGAGCTCTGGGCAACCTGGTCTTGTGTAAGGTGTCTCTGCCTGTGGCAGGAAGATTAGAACGAAATGGGCTTTAAAGGTCCCTTCCAACCCAAACCATTCTATAATTCTGTGATAACATGTGTTTCTTACCAGTGCAAACACCATTCTTAAAAGCAAGATAATATCTCTACTATCCAAAAGACATATTCTTAAAGTCTATGAATTTCCTTGTGCAGCTAGAAATCATACTTGTAGTACTTTGATTTACTGGCCATAAAGCGAGTTTCTTACAGATTTTACATCAATGAAAATATTAATGGATTGTCTGAATTTTTAAAATTTCTTAGCATGAGATGAACATACATACAAACTTTTACTGACTCTAATATTCCCTAAAGAGAAAGGCTTTTTATTACAGTCTAGGAGAAAGACAATCTTTCAGTTTTTATTTATTTTTTAAGATATGTTCGTTCAGGAAACAAAATAATAGAGAATATGATCCATAGGAATTCATATGACTCCAGGATATGGAAAGATTTTTGTCTTTTTGTATCCTGGAGGAATATTAGAAAGTATTGGATTGTTCAGAACTTTTCTTACATTTGGAGAAATAATTTGTATTTTTAAGATCTTCTCAGGGTTTTCCCTTCAATATTCAATCCTTAGAACAAAAATACTAACAAAAAATTCCAACTAAGTATGTTGATGAAATATGTCAAATGATGAACCTCAGAGGGTGAATGACTCAACTGATTAAATATTCATCGCACACCTATCTTATCTTGAGAGTTGATGCATGATGCACAAATGCAATTAGATAATGCACTTTTAGTTCATATGTGAAAATATCTCTCTTTTCTTTTTTTTTCCCCTTAAAGTATGAAGTTGAAAATTGAATGACTAAGAGTTGTGTAACGTATTTTTGAAAGCAGAAGTTTGGAATGGGAGGCTGTTTAGTTAAATACAGGCTACTAAAATAATCTGGGTTTCTAAAAAGCATGCTAAAAGGCTAAAGATTTTCACCTATCTCTTCTTAAAATGAGCTTCCTGGTACAAAACATAGATATTTCCCCCCCCAGCTTGTCATTCACAGTTACAGACATTCTTGTTAGATATGCTTGTCTTTTCCTGGGTTTTCAAAAGTTCTCCAGAATTGCTCTTGGTTCTCTAAGAGTAGCACTGCAAAAGTCTGATAATCCAATTGTTTCAGTCAGTTATTCAGAACAGAGCTGCTGAGTGCTGAAAATCTAGCCTAAAAGAAGGCTAAAATCTCCTCAAATTATAAATTATTCTGCAGATTTCTTTGGAACCCAGTCTGGACCCATGTAAGTGAATCACTGCCCTTTTTTGTGAGATACCTTAGTAGCCATTATTATAAAATAATGATCTGATATTTTAAAAAGTGATATGAAGTATTTAGGGATATGTAGTTCCCTCTCAACATTGGGAGGTATTCAGTTGTAGAAATTGCATGGCATATTTAGTGCAAATTCCATGAGATGCACAGTTAGCTTTTGCGTTTGGTAAATATTATGAACAAGAGTTTTTATTTTTAAAAATCAAAGCAATCTTAATTTAATATTCCCATGTTTCATTCACTTTCATCTTGAGTCTGAGCACTGACCCAAACACCCACTTTTTTTAAACTGACCTTAGGTTTGCCAGAAAGGTTCAAATATTTTATGTTTTGAATTTGGAAAGGGACATTAAAAGAAGATAATTTCTCTGACTACAATTTATCTTTATAAACGTGTCACACTACTCAGATTGTGCTTAGTACAGTGTAGGTGGCAGGTTTATTTTGTGACATAATTTCTGCACTTCTCTTTCAATGTCTCTTTTGATTTTTCAGAGACTAAGATTTCCAATTTCTGAAAATCACGAAGCCTATCAGATCCAAGGAATATCTGCAAAATGAACACCTGGGGATGTTTTAGTGATAAGAAGTTGGGGTGGAACTTCAGACATATCCATTCTTTAGTTTGTGTGGATTCTTACTGCTGCCTGCATAGAGTGTCCTGATATTATTTTTGAGTTTATGGTATTATTTCAATTTTCAAACTGTCATTGTATAAAATAATGCAGGTTAATTTTGGATGATGCAACCTGGGGGGCTGGAAGTGATTTAGTTGCCTTAATGCTGCTTTCTTCTCAGGCTTTCCTGCCTTTCCTTTTGCTTTTGTCATGTGGGAATATTCATAATGTATCCAGTGGTGTAATTTACTGATTGCATGCAAATTGATGTGATTTTTCTTCCTTAAAGGACAGGGGTTTTTCTTCTACTTATCCCACTTCTCCCCTCTTTTGCTTCAAAACATCCACACCAGCTTTTTAATAACAGGAAAGGTAGAACAAGCCCTAATCTTCCAAGTCTCTTGTGAAAAGCATCAGTGCTGAGCTGCACAAGGAGCTTAAAGAAAAGCCCAGTACCAATTAATTCCAATTGTCTTAGCATTTAACACAATGTCTGTGTGCATGGAGTGGCGTGCAGCTGTTTGTGTTCCACTCTCACAGGCAGCCACACTGTGACAAGTAGAAAATAGGATAAGGGGAGTTGAATGCATTATTTCTTATGCTTGTTTGCAGTTCAGCCACACAGAGCACATGGCCTTCCCTGACACCGAACGCCTTCAAAATGTGAATAATCCAGTAAGGTCTGTTTGTCTGCCACTCTTTAAAGCATCTCCCTTATGGGATGGTCGTTTTAAGATTGTCAGGTCTGGCATCAGCTCAGCTGGCATTGCTCTTGTCACTGAGTGCTGTTTCCTCCTCTCTGCTGGGCTCCAAACTGGAGCCTTCTGGCTGGTCAATGCCTCTGAGGCTGGGGAAACAAAGCTATGAGGAGCTGAGTGTGCAGATATTGCAAATTCTGCAATGGAAATGGTTTTAGAAAAATGGCCTTAAAACACTTATTCACGACACGTAACTATTGTAGAAATTGTTTTAACTACTTCAGTACCTTTACATATTATTTAAGGAGACTATATTAAAACTACGCAACTTCTTCACCCCACTTTAAAAAAAACAAACAATGCAAAGGTGAATTTTGTTCCCTTGGTTTATGAGCATTTTTCCTCTGAGTTGAAGGAGACTGGATGGTTTCTTAAAGTTCAATTCTTTACTTTCAACAGCTTCTGTGTATTAAGTCTTGGGTGCTTGGAACAGATTCTTATCCAGCTTATGCTTCCATGTCCCATTATATATGAAAATGAATTCCCTCCCTGCCTCACCATGCAATTCCTGTTACATCGGATGAGAGGGATGGAAGCATGTAAATAAATCTGCTTTAGAGAAGTGCATTTCACCCCGAATAGGTTGGCAGTTTGCAAACAGCTTAGCAGGGAACTTGAGACAGCAGTGAGCCCCATCTGCATTAAGGCAGCTCAATGATTGCGTGAGAGCAGCTGAATGTGTAGAGGCAGTGATGGAAAGTTCCAGGATGGTCAGCACTGCATGGAAATGTGCTGAAAAACAGGGGGAGGAAAGAGGGGAAACCTCTGAAATGGAATGATTCCCACAGCAGGATCTGGGCTCTAGAGGTGGAGGTATTCCCATCAGGTCAGATGCTTTCCCATGGGAACCCTGCACAAATGTAGGAGAGCTTTGATCTGTCATTATGGGGCATCCACATCCATATCAGATAACACAAACCTGGGTCCATTTGCACAATTTCTTCAGGTAGTTTGCAGAGTTTAATTTCATGCCTGTACCTCTCTAAACCTTTGTCTGGTTTACAGTTTATAAATGGCTAACTGCTTTAACTCATGTTTTCATCTCATTTGAGCCAAGAATGATTTTGAGGTAATGGTGCCTTCAGTGTGAGAGAGATGTTGATGAAGCAGAGTAACATGTAAGGGAAAGCAGAGGATGATGGTCAGGGGGAGGCATTAAAAATGAAGAAATGCTAAAGAAGGTTTGAGGGGAAGGCAGCCAGACGTCTCTCAGGGGTGCAGTACAAAACCTGAAGCATCACAAGTTGAAACAATGGAAATTCCTATTTTAGATGAAGCAAACCAGATTGAAGAGATTATGGGATCTCTGTCCTTGGAGAGAGATTGTGGGATCTCTGTCCTTGGAGAGTTTCCAAACTCAGTTGGAGAAGATCCTGAGTGATCTGTTTTTACTTGGAAGATAATAATATTTTAGACAGGGCATTGCTCCAGGTGATCTGGTCCTGGCCAGCCTGAGTTCCCTGCAGCAACCATCACTATTCAGCAAATCTTCACTGCAACTTAGCCTGGGGCAAACCTAGTCCTGATGTGCAGGTGAATTTAGGATTGGTTTGCAAACAGTTCTGAGGGTCTGGGGACATCTCTCTTATTTATGTTACGTTGCTCTCCATCTCTGAAAAAATGTAAGAAAAGGAAAGTGCATATCCAGGTATGGCTTTCCTCTTTTCCACAGGGAAAGAATAGCATATCCTGACCTCTTTCTATGTCCTGACTGCGAGGCTCAGGTTTTCCTTAAGTTGACAGCATTTCACAAAGGCAAACTGCTCAGTGATGGTGTGGTTAGGAGGCACTCCCAGCTTCTCAGTGCCCGTTTTTGCCTGCACACCCTTAGGTAGCTGAAGGCTGGCTCAATTTTCGTCCTCCAGAGTCCTGTCTGCTGAACAAGCCACACGCAGGTTGATTCAGGAGGATTAAAGGACAAAAACTGAATGAGCAGGAAAATCTCCAATATAATAAGGAAACATATTTTTCAGTTCCTGCTGTTCTTTCTTATTACTCTTATTTCCAGTGCATTCTCTTAGCCTGCTGCTGTTAATTTTGACATTTTTAATTTATCCATTAGCTGTGATTAAGATCATAATACATTCATGGGGAGTGACTTTGCTTGCCAAGTACCTTTTCTGAGGTACTGCAGCTCTAACAAGGACACATACCTCACTGTAGTCAAGTTTAATCTTCCCTAAAATATTCATTTGGAAAAACCGGCACGTTTAATTCCAGCCCTTTCCTTGCTAATTAAATGGTATTTGTTATGTGTCTGTACACATGCAATACAATTATTTCATTACATGATGCACTAAAGGACTTGCAGTAGAGCAGCCCAAGAGGGCAGATTTGATCATCAGTTTCCTGTGTGGTTCTCGCTTTCATCGTAAAGAAAACTTTACACACTGATAAGCATGTGATACAAAGTGTTTATGACATGGGTAAGTTTTTCACAGGGTAGAAGGAAGAGTTGTAATGGGTTATATATGGTCCGAGGACATGTGGAAATGGAACGAAGCCACATCAGGGTAAATTCAGACTGAAAATTAGGAAAAGGTTCTTCACTGAGAGGGTGGTCAGTCACTGGAATATGCTCCCCGCAGAAGTGGTTGTGACACCAACCTGTCAGAGCTCAAGGAGTTTCTGGGCAATGCTTTTAGTCATATGGCTTCAATTTAGGCAGTCCTGAGGTGATCCATGTGGATCCCTTTCAATTTAAGATATTCTATGATTGTATGATATACAGATAAATAGGTAATACAAAAGCATACCAGGAAGAACCATGAAAAGGGAATACATCATGCATATATGGAGCAAACAATTTATTCACAGTACTATTAATTACAGAATCAATGAATATGCTGGGTTGGAAAAGACCCACAAGGATCATTGCATCCAGCTCCTGGCCCTGCACAGAACCATCCCCAAGAGTTCTAACAGACTCCAATTATCAGAGGAATACAGAAAAACCTTATCAATCACACAGTCAAAACTGTCACACAAGGATCTTATTTCCCTCTATGCCTTTTGTCTAGTACCATGCTCTGCCTGCTCCCCAGGTGTGGATCCTATGCTGGCAGCCTCAGCTTGCCCCCAGAAGAGCAGAAGAGGGGCTGTGGCAAGTCTTGTGCCCCCTCAAGGTCTTCACAGCAGCTGTTTGATGTTTTTTCCTCTTCAGTCTTGAGTCTGGTTTTATTTTTATGTGTTTCTCATCATAATTTTCTCCCTTTTCCTTGGTTTCCTGCTCAAGTTTGGAAGCTGCACTCAGTGCCAACTAACGGAAAGGGCTATTTTTTTTATGCAGGGACTACCAGACTTGGTCAGACCTTTACCACATATTATTATTAAATGTGCAAAATTTGAGATAAAACAGACTAGAGAATTACCACTTGACAGCTGCTAAGTTCTGCTAAAGCCAGCTGTGGCTGAGGCAATCCCAGGCAACTGCAAAGACCATGTGCTGTCACATTAATGGAAAAACTATGGCTTCTTATTTTTATGGCAAAAATCATGTTTACTCTGCTATAAGGGAGGGTGCAGTGGTTTTACAGGTGGTCATACACTCTTGTGCAGTGAAGGTTCATTTGTTACTCCATGTAAAGAAAGAACATGAATGCACTTCTCCCAGAGCAGAATATTACAGATATGCACATGTGATAGCACAGCCTGCACTGCTTCAGCACAACACACACCTGAGGGGTGTTAGTGATATTCTCAGTGCCACAAAATGCCTCCTGCCAGCTTTAGTGGGGCTGGTGAACAAGGCTAAGAAAAGAGGGGGGAAACTTTAAACTCTTAATTTGCCTGCTTTCTGAGTTTGAAATTATTTTTTCCTACTATTGTCAATGCTCACTGTTTGTTTTTTTTTTTTGTTTTTGCCTACCTGTATTTGTATTCTGAGTGGGAAGAAAGGATACAGAGATTGTCTTAGTTCTTGTACCATATATTATGTAAATGCTGAATGAAAGTATATAATTTATATAACAAGTATGTAACAAGGCAAATTAGGTGACTATAAAAGTTAGAGTTACCTTCAACCCTGCTATTTCTCTGCAACTCTATGTCTTTGCCTTCCTCTCCAGTGTGATTTCTATATTCTTTGCAAATAGATGAAATGATGAGATTCATGCTGTTTTATAAAAGTATTTGGCAGTAAATATTTCTGTCATTTGAAGTAATTTCTTTGTAAGTGTCTAGGTAAATTGCTGTGTTCATTGGCTCTTAAACAAACAAAATAAGTACACAACAATAGTGCAGATTGTCCAGGTAAAAAGTGCTAATGTGCCTTCAGAAAGGGTGGCATGGGGATTCCAAATTAAGCTAAATTTATTCTTTGTTATCCTCCATCACCAAGAGGAGCAAAAACAATGTGGGGAATGTGGCAGTTAAATTAGGAAAGAATAGTAGATAATGCTTTTTTATACCCGGAGGCTGTAACGCTGGATGAAGGGGAATGGTTTGAAGGAGGAAATAATGGGAGGAAATTATTAAGCAAAGTTTAGATTGGATATCAGGGAACTCATCGAGACAGCGAAATCTGTTACAACCTGGAATTATCTCCCAGAGGAAGATGCTGAAACTTAATTGCTTTGGACGTTTTTAACGAGTCTTGTCAAGCTGCATGGAAGAAATGTAGAGAACAATCATGGGCCTGCAGAGGGATACAGTAGGTGACATGCTTGGCCTTGCCACTTCTTGTTGTTCTGATTTTTTAACTGTCACCAGGAGTGACAGTAATTACTGCAGCAGTTTTTATTGTTGGTGGAGACCTGTTGTTTAAGAGCTGAGTGGAATTTCTGCATCGATCTGAGCTTGCCTTTGGATGGCAAGGAAGTTCCTCTTGGATAGCAAAACTTCTTTCAGGTGACCACAGGAGTGGTCAGGGAGAAATGTCCATTTCACTGCAAAAGAGAAAGTGTTGGAAATGTCCATTTCACTGGAAAGTGGAAAGTATTTGGATGAAAGGTGTAGGAGGTCTCTGCTGCTTGCTTGAGAGGCAAGAGCTTGAGCTGGGGGCTTGGGAGAGCAGAAGGAGGAGGAGGAGGACAGGAGGATGTCCTCATTTGCCCTGAGGTCCAGTTGTTAAGTCTGATCCCATGTGTTTTATAGCTTTGCTTTAATGCAGCAGGCAGCATTAGAGCAGGAAGGCAATGCATGACAACTGTTCTATGGGACTGTTTAGTGTAATTAATAAACAAATAGTTGTTAAAGTTTAATTATGATCTCCTCCTACACCAGTCCAGAAAGATATTCAGGATACAGGGCTATAAACACTATGAAAGTAGGCTCTGAGAACTGCATAATTAGAGAATTTCATATTAGTTGCAGTGCAGATTTTTGCACGGTCACATTTAAATCCTATTAACTGAAATACAATGTAAACTCATTTGTATTAATGTATGCCACTGTGTGGGCACATAAGCGTGCCAGAGAACAGGTGTTAAGAACATTGCAACTTGTGGAAATAGAGTGCATAAACATCCAGAAAGTCAAAGAGCAGGGACCCAAACCAGAGAGAAAAACAGTTGTTTTTCCAGGAAATGAATCCACTGGGATTTCAGTAACAAACAGTCCTGGTCTTCAATGGGCCTGTGACTAGAGCTCAGCTCTTCTCTAGGCTGTGTATTTCTTTGACTGAAAGGTCAGTGTTTCTTCTGTTTGTTTCCCAGTGAAGACTGAATTTTTGATGAAAACATGTGGAAAGTGGGGGAAAGAAGAGGGAGCTGGGTGCCTGTATTTTCACCAGAGGTACCACTGCAGTTTTACCCTTTCAGTGTGATGGAGTTATGATGCTCAACCATTTGCTGAGTTTAGCATGTGTTAAAAACAGCTACACACTGACGTGTGGAAAAATTTAGATGTGTCATAGGTGAGATAGATTTCAAAGAGCTCATAGAAATTGTGGCAGAAGGGTGGCAGTGGGTGATAATAATACATTGTGTAAACGACAACAATCAATTTTAATTAAAAGAGACTAAGATGCATCTTCAGAGGGATAAAATGTTACCCAGAAAATGTGGCAATAAATGGAAATAGCTTGCTGTGCTCCTGCCTTTGCTTTTGGAGAGGGTGAAGGGGGTGACACACTTCAAAGATTCTGCATCAGTTCAGCTGCTTTATTAGAGATGTGCTTAGCAAAGAAATATTGATCCTAACAGCACAGTGAATTTAAGATAAGATCTGACTGTATTAACAAGAATAAAGCTTGATGGTCTCTTCCATACTTGAAATAGAATCTTGGGATACTAAGAAAAATAAGATAAATTTACATTTCAACATGTGAAAAATCGAGATGTAGTGTGTGATATACAGGTTTGGGTTTTTTTCTTTTTTACTCCTATCTAGAGATGATTAATTTCAAGGAAATTATTTTGAATTTGAAGGGTGTGGCTTTTAGTCCATATTGATGCAGATTATTTTTCCTCAGTTAACAAACAGAGTTATAGATTACATAAGGGAGCTTTTTATTAAGATTCAGCTACAACTGTGCAACCTTGGGCAAGTTATTTAAATACACATATATATATATTTAAATATATGTATTACTCATGCAACTGTTTAAATCAGGCGCACAGCTCAGATTTGGGGCATGAGGATCTTACCTTCAGAAATGACATGAACTCCAGGAGAGACCTTACCAACACTGAGAAAAAAAATAATCACCAGTGCTCTTGTCTTCTGGATTGCACTGCTGTCACTACAGAGCAATTCTTGAGGCTTTTTTTTTTGTCTTTTTCATCTTAGGCTGTGCTGACCTGTAGCTTTGAAAATGGGGATTTGTTTCCAGTCTGGGAGCAGCAGCTCACTCCTGTGACTGTGCCTGGGTCCTCAGTTGTGTCCCTGCTGGAAGCACAGCACCTCTGGCCTGCTGCTCTCGTGGGACTCTCTGCTAACACCTTTTTAGACCTCATGGGGGTTTGGAGCCACATTATCTTTAAGGTCCCTTCCAATCCAGGCATTCCATGATCATGTGATTAGAGATGTTTCTTTTCTGGCCACAGAAAAATGCTATTTAGTAGCTTTGAGAGCCATCCTAGTGAAATCACCAGAAAGGGCTGTGCAGCATTTGGCTTTTATCAGGTTTCTTTTATAATTAGAATTTTTATTAGAGTTGTCTTAACATGGAAGCTGAACACTGGCATTCTGGAAACCTTCACAGCAAGAGAAAGTAGATGCAAAGTCTCATAAACAAACAGGCAAACGATGAAGTTTTATTGACTACTTTGAAATAAAGAGGAACTTCATACTGCATGCTGACCTCTGCTGAAATGTGGATCCTCTGGAACTTTTGAAACAAGAGGTAATCTCTAAATAGCAAAGGCTATTTATTGCTCAGTCTGTGGTCAGCCGAGACAAAAGCAGAGGTCAGATTAATGGCATCAGACATAGTGGTAAATGGTTTCAATTCCATGGAAAATTTCCTAAGAAATGAGTTAACAGAGGAACAAAGAATCTGAGGAAATATAAACTCTAATTCTAAAGGAGCAGCTTCTTAATATATATATTCTTTGAGACAGCTAAGAGAAGCTAAGTTGTATAATTTTGCATTTGCCAATCTGATGGTTTACAAAAAGCCTAATTAGCATGGATCTAATCAAGACATTCATATGCCTGTTGCCTGGTTAGGAAAATCACAATAGCCATTCTCTCCTCAATAGGGTGCACCTGTTTTAAATATAGGAAATTAGTGTATTAACTGCTAGTAGTCATGAGGAATTTGAGGCCACTGTAATTGAATATTTTGGGGGTCATTTTTCTTGTGACTAAGTTATGCTTTATGGTGGTATCAAAGCCAAGAACTAATGCAAAATTATAACTTACTATCTGAGATCTAGAAAAGAGACATTTTTCAAGGTGTTTGCTTTTAACTTTACTCTTCTTGGCTTTGCTTCCATTTTGTGTGATATATAATTAATTATACTGTTGAATCTACAGAAGCCAGATACAGTGTCTGTGGCTTTAGAGATGAGACATAAACTCTCAAATTACACTTTATGACCCAGTGTCCACATCTAATTTTAGCCTGTCTGCAGAAGCAGTGGGCAGTTGGAGTAGCTGCTGGTTGATTCTAGTAAGAGTTCCCTGGTAAACTGATGGCATCAAGGCTGGCACTTCAACCCCCTGTTTCCAAACCACTTTCTGATGTGTCTGTATGTCACTGGTTACTTCCTGTGGAGTGCAGGGAAGAAACAGGGTTTGGTGGCTGAGATGCTGACAGCATTAATGTGATGAGTTAGTCAATCAACTGGCTTCCCAAATGGGAATGGGAACCTCATGCTGCTTGATTTGTGTTTTCACAGGCAACAGTCTCTGATGAAATGATATAATCTGAATTTGGGGAAGAAATAAAAGGTGGAAGGTGGGAATATTAATACATGTGTATCTTTTTTTCTATAATTGAAGAACTAGAGAAGCAGCATCCCCAGGAGGACCTTTTGGAACTCCATTTCTATTGCAAGGGAACCTGAGAGTCTCTGGCAATATATTGCTGATGTTCCAGTTGGTCTCCCAACCTGGTGCTCTGCTTTTAAATCTCCCCTGTAATAAAACTGCTTCAGGCTGATCTGAAGAATACAAGCTTATTTCCCTCTTTTTGAGTGGGGAAAGCTCATGGATGCTGGTCATGGCACTGAGGTTATGTCTGAGTTATGCCTGAAAATTATGATTTGCCAAACATTTCCTAACAAGATCTTCTCAAAACTGAGGCTACCAGGTGCCAAGTTGGTGTGGAGTACCCTTGCAAATGAAAGCAGGGCTTCTGGCAGCTGTTCAAAATTGAGCTGTTTTCTTCACTGAGAACATTTTATTATTTGCAGCTGATTAACTGACTTGCAATACTTACCCTGTGATGAGGATAGGTGCCCAAGACTTCACTAAATTGTGCTCTAAGGACAAAAATTTCTTAAATGCTGGTTCTGTGAAAATCAGATAAATTGTTAAATATCAGGGATATCTTTTCATTTTGTGCAGATTGTCCATATGCTCTCAGCTGCTGAAATGACAACCCATGTACAGACTTAGATGCCCAGTTTTGGAGATTTGCCTTTCATTCTTAAAACGAGGTGGGGGTGGTAAGAGAGGCATGAGGATGTGGAAGAAATGATGAATAATGTGATATTTTGGATTTCTTCTGAAGCCAATTTCAGGGCACAGCTATTTTTAAAAGAAAATGAGCATCCCACCGTGTGTTAAGATGTCTTTTAGGGAAGCCTGATGTTCAAGAATTGAAGCTGGTACTATATTATTGGAAAAATATGCTGATTATGTATGCACTTTTCAACATACTGTTGGTTTTGGAGCATTCCCATATGGTTGAATTTATCTTGGTCATCCCCAGCTGATTTTTTTGTCTTTACTGCCTCTCCATTTATTATAATTCATCTTATTTTGCTATTATTTGGTGTATTAACTATTTACTCTTGCATCTTTCAAGTATCTCTCTCCCACCTGCCTTGGTGCTCACTTGTGTTCCCTTTTACAATGCAGTTAGTGTTGCTGTCTCCTCAGCTTGGCAGAATGATTCACAAGCAATAAAGGCTGGCAGAGGAAACTTATTTCCAAAGCTATATCATGTGTAAAAGAGCTGATTTTAAAGGCTGGGGAGTTTCATTCTCCTGTTGTTGTACTGCCAGTCTGATTTGAATGAGATTTATATTCTCTGAAGGAGGGATTGCAGCCCGAACCAAGAAACAGTAGCCATTGGTAAATATTGGAAACAGTGGGAATCATTCCATTGCCTTCTCTAGGCATTTGATCTGGTCTTGGAAACCCCAAAAACTAAGAGGCAGAGGCTTTATCCAGCAGCTCTTCTATAACTGCACAGGAGATGACCTGAGAGTGAGCAATTCTGCACCTATGTATTTGCCCATCCAGTGAAAAGAAATGATAAATCAAAATATTCTGTCCAAACACAGAACAGATTTATAAAACTAGAAATCAAAGAATCACTTAGGTTAGAAACACATCTTACACATCTTTTAAATACCTCTGGGGATGGTGACTCTGTCACTGCACTGGTCAGCCCAATTCAATGCTTGACAACCCTTTCTGTGAAAACTTTCTACCCTCCAGCAGATCAACACTCTCACCCAACTTGGTGTTGTCTGTGAACTTGCTGAGGGTGCACTTGATTCCCCCATCCAGGTAATTAATAAAAATATTAAATACTAACTCTTAATACCAAGCCCTGAGGAATCCCACTAATAACTGGCTGCCAGCTGGGTTTAACTCCATTCACCACCACTCTCTGGGCCTGGCTGTCCATTCAGTTTTTTATCCAAATATTTCTATCTTTTGAAATGCAAGAATCATTTGTAGAAAAGATTGTGTAGGAATACACAGGAATATCCCAAAGTAAATACTTATTAACTGCAGCTGATATGGAAATGAATGCGCAGATTATTGCATTGCTGTCCTAATTTTTATTTTTCATAAGATTAATTATGTTTTCAGTTTCTCATCACAGCTCCACATTTCTATTCTTGGCTTAAAGTATTAAACACTCCAAATCCCACTGCTGATATTGTAATGCATCCTTTTCACTGTTTGCTGACATCATGGCAGCCAAAGCTTTGTCTTTCTGCTGTGTTCTTTGCAGAGCTTCCTGTCAAGCAACGAAAATATCCTTATTTCAAAAATACTGCCTTTTACATTTCGAGACAGCCCTCAGTGAAACCCAAAGTAGCTTCATTTTAGAGATGAGAGAGGCCTAATATTGCAATGGCATCTGGTTCCTACTGAAGGCCAACTGGAGACTAAATATCTTACCCATTGAAAATCTCCCTGTTGGCCTTTTTTTTCCTGGCTTTGTGTCCTCTGTAAGCAGTACAAACACTGCCTTCCATGCGCATGTGACAAAAAGAGAATTGCGTTTTACACAGATAAGAGCAGAATCACAAAATTGCAGTATATTTTGAGTCAGAAGGGACCCACAAGGGTCACTGAGTCCAAAATGGTTAAAATGAAAAGTGATACACACAAAACTCAGCAAAACTGAGCAAAACTCAGGTTCAGGAATATGCAAGAGTGTGTGGGAAATAAAAAAGGGTCCAAAGGAGGGAAATGAAAATGGAGAAGGGCCTTGAGGGGAAGCTGTGTGAGCAGTGGCTGAGGGCACTTGGTCTGTTCAGCCTGCAGCTTCCTCATGAGGGGAAGCAGAGGGGCAGCACTGATCTCTTCTCTGAGGTGATCAGTGACAGGACCCGAGAGAATGGCTCTGAAACTGTGTCAGAGGAGGTTTAGGTTGGATAGCAGGAAAAGGTTCTTCCCCCAGAGGGTGGTTGGGCATGGGAACAGTTCCCAGGGCAGTGATCACAGCACCAAGTCTGACAGAGTTCAAAAAGTGTTTGGACAATACTCTCTGGCATATGGTGTGACTCTAGATGATGATCCTGTGCAGGGCCAGGAGCTGAGCTCCATGATCCTTGTGGTTTCCTTCCAGCTCAGCTTGCTCTGTGATTTTGTGGCTCTGTGAAATTGTGTCCAAGTATGAATACTGCTGGCTGGGGAGAGGGGAGGTAAGAAGCTGTGGGGGAAGGCAGATATTGCTGGGCAAGCTGCACCTTCACTCCATGGTGAATTATCAACAGCTGCAGGAGTTTCTCTGACTTCCCTTGTATCCTCTTATAATAATTATTGTTATAATAATAATTATAATAATTAATGTGAACCCCTCCACTGTGTCTTTATCCTAATTGCTGAATTTAGGGAAGCATTTTTTGGGGGGTGGACTAGGTGATCTTCAAAGGTTTATATCAAACCAAACCATTTTGTGATTGTATGAAGCAGACTTATACCTCATCAATTGTACCTTTCTAGACAAGAGGTCTGTCTCTCTCTGCTTCCACAGTTGCCCTTTTTTCTCTCACAGTCGAGCTGTATCTCTGCAATCTGCAAGACCCCCAAAATGGGTTTTTGTGATGTTCACTCAAACCTGTCACAGGCAGTAAGTTGTTCATTTTGCAGTTTAGACAGTGTGCACTGATGTGCTGTACAGTTGAACGCTGTTGTTGTGTATTCCACAACTTGAGTTAAAATCGACTCAATTGCAGCTTAATAGGTGTTGAGCAGACTGTATAAATGCAAGTCATTACTGCCTAAATGTTGTGGAGCATTATGGTGAGCAAAGACAAGTGTCAAATAACCCCCTTTATCCCAAGACAGAATAATTCCCTCCTTTAATCCTAAAACAAATGCAATTTGTGAAAAGTCAGACATGAAAGAGACGTGTGCTTTGATAGGCTTTATAAGCTGATATTGGGGTAAATGTGATATCCAGAGAGACATGTCATGCCTGTGGGTTAGAACAAATTCTGTAAATAATTAGCAGGGTAAAGCTCTGACAAATAAATTGTAGGTGCTTAATCTGAGCTCAGCCTTTGCCTTTGTGGACTGTGATTAGACTATCAGTGCCATACCAATGGTAGTTTTTTGTTTTTGATTTAATATTACATCACTTTTATCCCCAATCCAGTGATATGATAAACATAGCTTGTGTCTGGGAAAAGAAACAGCATTCTCACAGTTTAGTTTACCCTTCCTGACATTAAATACATTCCAGGCACACTTTTCATTTATATTCCAGCATCTGGCTTTGAGTGGATGCATTTGTAATAGGAATTTTAAGGGATACATGCTTATTTTGACATCTAGTGTTAAATGCCTTTGATATGTAGCATGGCAATGAATCCCAGCTTGCATATGCTACTGGCTTTAACTTTGAGATTGCAAGCAATATTCCAGTAGAGACTGAAAGCTCACACACTAACAGCTTTTTTCTCAGATATCTCATAGGTATTGCATCACCTTCCTTTTCGTAGGAAATATAGAGGTAGATGCTATCACTAATAGTGCTAAAAAGCCTTACTCTGTGTCTCTCTGTGGACTAAATTCAAGTCCCATTAAGATCAATTAGAAGGTTCTTCCTGCCTGCAAGGAAAGCAGAGTGGGCCTTACATCTTTGAACTGCACTGGCTGCAAATGTCTTCAGCACACAAAACATCTCAGTCATCAGTTTGGAAAAAAACCAGTGCTGACAGCACCTGGGATTGTTTTCATGTTCACAAAAACACTGCCTTAAAAATAACTCATGAAGGTGCACTTAGCTGCAAACACATTTCAGAGCATTGTTAATTGAGAAAGTGTTGAGGTGTTTTAAAAAGTTTGGGGTTTTTTCAGTAAGATGAGACACAGTATTAATAATAGTGAATCTGCCATGTAGAAATGCACAGCTGCTGTGTCAAAGGTCTTTTGTAGCATTAGGACTGTTATGAACACAAAGAAAATCTGTGTCTTTGTGTTCTGTTTTTCCTGTCTGAGCAAGGTTCTGCCATCTTCTGTTATTCATCATATGTGATGATAATGTCTAATTAATGCCCTTTTTTGCGTGCTTGGAAAATACCACAGGAACTCTGTATTATTGTGTCTGTATCAGTGGCCAATATCAGCTTGACAGTCCATGTCAAGGGTCAGCTTCCACAGAAAGCTAATTGCAGTTAGTTTTGGGAATTTTAACTGTAGTTAACTGCAGTGGAGATGCTACATCTATCATCTATCTATTATCTATCTATCTATCTATCTATGTATCATCTATCTATCTACCCATCCATCCATCCATCCATCCATTTATATCTCTAGGTGCCTGCAGTGGTGCAAACCCAGAATGAGGGATGCCTGGGAGCAGAGCTGGAATTGTGGCTGAGTGTGCAACCAGGGGTGGAAAGATTACTGTGAAATTAATTCTCCATAGATTTACAGCCACCCTGACTTTTATTAACTCGTGGCTTGGCTCCTGCCTGGTGATTTACCTTGCTGTGTCACTGGGCCTGATGTAATTCTCTGTCTTCAGCTCAAGTCTGGAGTGACTGAGATGCTCCAACCCCAGGGAAGGTGGCGCCTGATCTGGCATTTAAATGCTCCCTGTCCTGTCCCTTGTGACTCCCAGGCTTGCTGAGTGGATTGTTTCTGCCAAAACCAGCAGGTTTCCTTTCTCCCTTAGTGCTTGGAGAGTCCATGGCTCTTCTGTAGCAGTGGAATATGTGGACAACTGTTTTATCTTATATGTGACCCATGCAGGATATTCAAATTCAGGAAACAATCGCATCATTTATTTTTCATGCAGCAATTTCCTTTTAAATTGTATAGAAATGCACTGGACAGCCTTGTTATTTGTTTTTAAAAATAGATTTCCGTCATACATCTAGTTTTATTGTTGTCATTAGGAGAGAGAAAAACAAGTATATATCCAGATAGGTTCAGGTGCAAGTAGTCCATGAACACCAAAGGCAGATTTTAAACAGCTCTAGAATTGCAAGCCATATTAATGCTTTCTAATGCGTGTGCATATAGTTGTTCACTTTTCTGCTGACATATTTTCCCAGGGGAAATAAACACATTTTTCCAGTTTGTCCATAGCACACACTCCCTGGCTTTAATTTCATAACAGTGGAGCAAAAAGCCACATAAGGGTTTGCCTGATAAACAGAGATGTTTCTCTCCTTATCTAGCTATTATGAGGCAGCCATCAAAATTAAGTCAGGAATGAAAGGAAATAAAATCAATGATAATGAAATGTTCTGATACATGGTTAGCATTTTACTAAATGGCAGTGGTGTTAGGTCATATCAAAATGCTTATTTGTTCTGTAATTACAATACCAAAAAATCCTGTTCTATTAGCATGCTATTCCATCTTTGCTTCTCTGTGGAAGAGGTAACAACTCTATGAGGTGTTATGGATGCCCATTTGTTCTGTAATTACAATACCAAAAAATCCTGTTCTATTAACTTGCTATTCCATCTTTGCTTCTCTGTGGAAGAGGTAACAGCTCTATGGGGTGTTATGGATGCCCATTTACATTTAAAATCTGTGAGGTCTTCTGGCTCAACCACTCCCAAAGCCCAGGAGCCTGGGTACTATTCCAGTCTCTGTTCCCAGCTTTAGGGGGATCTGGCACATTCTTCTTCCTCTGAGGTTTCATGTGCAGTTTAGGTACAAAGAGGGACATGGGAGGTGGTGTTTTTAAAGCCCAGAAAACTACCAGGGTGAATCAGAGGTGGTTTCATTTATAAATTTGATAATGGGAAAAAGTTTTGTGATAATCTCTAAGTTTAATGATACAAGTCTTTGAACACTCTAAAAGTCTATGTAGGTATTTTTTTGAGTCAATACATGAGTAAGGAAACAACAAAGACTCCTCTCCACTCGACTGAGAGGTGCAAGCAATGTTAATAGCTTATTATCAAGCAGATCTACTTAAAACTCACACATTTGTGCCAAGTATTACTGGGAACAACGAGAAAATAATGCTCTGGAGTCATTAGTGCTCACTTTGCTGTTGTATTATACAGATCTGTTCAGACATTGAGACCTAATTTTAGAATTTTTTTTTAAGAGGATGGAGACAACCGACTCTTTCTTGTGTTGTTGAAAATCCACATAGGATTGATGCTATAAATCAGTAGTCTGTAGCTGTAGCCCCTTAGGGTTTAGGGTGGAATATATCAGCTGCTAAGGAGGAAAGTGAACTTTGCTGTCAGATATCAGATGTCCAGTCTCTTGAAAGCCTTGGGGTTTACGAGCCAGGACTCCAGTGCTTGTGGTCATGGCAAAAGCAGTAAGATAATCAAATGGCAAATAAAATGCTTAGGCTGGAACACAATCTAAAGGACAATAATTGCAAAATGAAAGGCTCTGCAGAGCCCAGAGCAAGAAGAAAGCTAAAGATGTTGAGACTTATTACAGAGTCATGCTTATTACAGATTCGGCCTTAAATGATCTGCGAATTCTGTTTATGAATCTGCAACTGTATTTAATCTGAGATATAAAGAAAACAAACAAACCACAACAGTAGGTTATCTGTAGCAGTTGGAGAGGAAATGAAATGAAACTGCAGTTGGGGAGCTTCCTATGTTTTCATTTCTGCTGCAGTTTCTCATTCTAAGGATCTCTTCCACATGGAGACTCTCTTTAATAATGGTGCCCCCTGTTTCTTTTTGCCTCTGAAATAAAATGTAAGGCAAATGCAGTAGGTAACTGCCTGCAAATTTATTTTTACCTTGCAGTGTAGTTGCTTTTTAATGAGAACTATAGAGGCTGATTAATTGTGGCTCCTGCATCTATAATTTAGGCAGGACACATTTGCAAACAGACTGCCCATCAAGCTGAACTCATCAGGAAATCCTTCTGTTTACTGTAACAGAAGAGGACATTTAAGCATTTCTCCCAGCACTAAGACTGTAACACAGAGCCAAGGCTGTGCTGGAAGTGCTGAGAATTTCCAGCATCCATGAAAAACCAGTGGGCTGGTGCTGCACACCCTGTATTCACCATGAAGGGAGTGTTTCTTCTAGCCAGTGTGAGCAGGATGGAACAATGCAGTTTTGCCTAATACACTAGATTAGAGGCTGATTTGATAATTTGGTATTTGTCTCAATAGACATTTTTCTTTTCGTATGACTTGATATGATTCATAATGTTTTTCAAGTTATGAATTATAATTCTGTCTAAAGTGGAAATCTGACACATGAAATCTCTGAATTAAGGTCTTGTTAGCAGTCTAATGTGCCCTCTGTGGCAATCATGTGTTGTAGTATGCTTGAAAGCAGGCAGCTGTTATGATCTTATAAGCAAATACTCCATTTAGATTCTGTTTTCATCTAAGGTGGAGGGTAAGTATAGTTTCTTAAGTGAAAAGATTGGCATTAAACACATAGTGCCAATTCTGGAGGTTTTCTGCTGCCAAAATACATGGGGACATGCAAGAAAATTACCCATTTGCTCTAAATGGCTTCTGTTCAACCATTTATTTTATGGGATTATTTTGTGCTGCAGAAATTGTAACCCATTGCTCAGTTTGTCTCTTGGTTTTGTTTAATAACTGCATGGGGTTGCATTAATACTGCAAACAAATGTGATGTCCTTCCTCTGGAAGAGAGGAATGGTGCTGAATTTTCAACCAGAGCAAGGAGGGTCATGCTGTACGAGAAGGTGGCTCTTTATTCCAGCTGAGTGGCACAAAGAATTTAGCACATTGCAGCATCAGAGTGCAAGGTGGCTTTTGATCTGCTTTATGGCTTATTATCTGTAATATAATGTTGAACTCCCCGAGAACAAAAGGTGTTTACCCTAAGATGGCTTGTTTGGATTTGAGAAAAGAAAGCAAAAATATGAAACCAGTTACTGTGTAATGATGATTATTTGACTCATGGCATATGCTTTTTAGTTCAGTGGGTTTCTTGTATTGATTTTTCAGCTTGAGCATTAATGAATTCCATTTTCAAGCAACATGCAGCCTTTGGGATGTTCAAGCTTTCTGAATATCATTGAATTAAGGCTGTGGGATGCTCACATGATGTGTTTTTCCCTTGGCTGCTGATGGGGATTCCAGCTGAGTTTTTGTTCTGCTGCACTGTTTCTGCTTCATGGTTGTTGTCTCTTTTGATTTTTTTTGGCACATAATCTAAAGGCTTGATAATTTTAATTAAAACATTTGATAAATATTCATACTAATTTGTATATGATTTGCAACATTTTTGCTAGAGATCAGCTACTGCATTGGGTATTCTCACATGTAGGTTGAAGAGGCATTTTTTTCCATAGCTTTCTGTGGTTTGGGTTTTTTTAAAATCATCTGTGCAATATTCTTTACAACTTTCAGTTCTTTTAAGTCATTCACAATCAGCTCTCTTGTATTATCTCTCAACAACCTCACCAGAAAACCATCAGGAACCAGTTTCCTTACAGAAGTATATTTGGTGGTATTTAACTCTCAACTTACATCCTATTTTGAACATTTGAGGTTATCCCTTCAGCCATCCTCCCAGATGATGATGACTAAATTTATATCTTGTGCTTCCCCAAAACAATGACATAGCATTAAATTACATTTAAGAGGAACATATTTTTCCCTATTTGAGTATTGGATCCCATATTTAGTGGTATCTTAACTGGAGAGGGACTATTCTGGAATGTACATAGTTTTTACTCACACTGGCATCCCTCAATTAAGTGGTTTGAGACACCAATTTGTGATTAAAACATTGTAAAGAAATACACTCTATTCTTGTGGTGGTGTTCCTATGTTTCATAACAGCAGTGATTATGGAAATGTGATGCTGACACTCTGTTTACAGTGAGAAAACTAAAAAGTGAGAACTCCAAGTTTTATCTTGTCTGTGGCAGACAAATTTACAGAAACAAAAACAATCTCTGAGGAATAATATGAGCAGTAATATGACCCATGTGTAATTATATATGCACTCTGTAGGAATGCAAAAGTATTCACAGAATATTGTTTGCAAGAACTGTTGTGCAAGTCAGCTGTTTGCTCAGCTGTGAGAGACAGGAGAGATGACTCTGATCTTCTGAGAATTGTGTCCCAGTGGATGACAAAGCAGCAGGTTAGATCTGTGTGTCACTCAAAGAAATCCCCATGCAGAAAGAGAAGACCCTGCTGGGAAATTCTGGAGTAGTTGTTGGGTTGGGCCACTGAGCATGGAGACTGCATGGATTCGTGAATTTGATAATGGACTTGGAGGCTGCAGGTACAAATACTCAAAAGGAGGCTGTAGCCAGGTGGGGGTCAGTCTCTTCTCCCAGGAAACCAGCAACAGGATGAGGGTGCACATCTTAAGCTGCACCAGGGGAGGTTTAGGCTGGACATTGGGGAAAAATTCTTTACAGAAAGAGTGATTGGGCATTGGAATGGGCTGCCCAGGGAGGTGGTGGAGTCACTGTGCCTGGAGGTGGCAAGGAAAGGAAAGGATAGACTGGAGGTGGCACTCAGTGCCATGGTGTGGTTGACAATGTGGTGCTGGGTCATAGGCTGGACTCGATCTCAGAAGCCTTTTCCAACTATTTGATCCTGTGATTCTGTGTGTCCTTGTCGTTGGCATCAATAGCACAGAATAGCTAAGCTTTAGGTTAGGCCATGCCACTGCCAGTTTACTCTTTACTCTGCTAACTTTCTTTGTCATAAAATAAGCTGCTCCTTCCCCCACTTAGTCTTTGGGCACAGAGGCAAGGTTCAAGATTCCCTATCCTCCCTATCTCTCTGCTCACCCTCTGCCTTCAGCAGTACCAGAGGGCCCAAGGAGCTTCCCAGTACCCCTTAAAAGCTGAAATTTCAACTCCTCAAAACACTTTCTCATAATTCCACTACTGTTGTGCCAGGGCCAGGGAATGCCTGCCAGGGTTGCTGTGTGTGGGTGCATGACTGTAAGTACCCCTGAGTCCAGTACTACTTATGTTCTAAAGCCATGAATTGGGAAAGATCAAGTTTATTGCCAGGCCATACTTGTCATGAAAAATATTTCTGTTCCCTGCTTGAAATATCTCAAACTACCAAGATGGGCTGCTTTTGCAAGTGATCGCACTTTCTGCTATTATCACCCACAACTAAGTCATCAGATCATCAGATTTTTTATTTATTTTTAAACTTTTTTATTTTCTGGCATTTATGATGAATAATGGCAAGCAAATCGTCCTCATTATCAGCCTCCTTGTCTCTTTGGCAACACTTAGAAATATATTCCAGGACATGCTCTCTAAGTAGCAAATGCTTGTTTATTTTTGTGAATGTCACTTGATCAGCTTTTCAGCTGGAAAACCGAGCTCATCTATCATTTGCCAATTGCAAGGTATTGAACTCTATCCAGGGCCTAATTTGCAGAACCAAACCACTCTACTAAGCAGCCAGCTGTGCCCAGGGATGCCAGTGCCCTTCTGTAAAGTGGGCTTGAATAGCCCCACAGGTAGGTCTGAGAGCTCATTTAACCGACTGTTCTTTGAGCTCCTTAATTTCCAAATTAGTTTGGCACCTTTGGGAAAGGCACCCCAGTCAGTCACAGCTGAGAAACAGGCAGGCACACTGGGAATGCACACAGACAGCATATATTGCTCCAAGAGAATATATGGAGCCATCTGCTATTGAGTTAAATAAAAGCATCACAACATCATGTCAATAATGCTGTGTAGTAACAACAATTAATCTGAGTCTTCTTTTGTTGCAATAAATCCTGTCTTAAAACTGTGAGTTCTTCAATGTGAGCCCTTATATTGTTAATTGACAGCTGCCAAGGTATAAGTAGTTTATTCAGTTCAAATTTAATTGAAATATAAATAGATAGAAATATTCTCATGAAGAGAAAACACCTGAATTTGATAAGCCTCTCCAAAAGGAATTTTGTAAGGAATAGCTTTTTCTTCTGGCTGTGCCATGTTTTCTGGGAACAACATCATCTGCTGTGCAAGCATGTGCCTCTCAGAAGCAATTTATAATTAATACAGTTACTTAATGGCACATTTCCCTTGACCATAGCACGCCATGCTGCCCAAACATCCTCTTACACTCCAGTGCCCCGCTGAAAGGCCAGTGGCATTTGTCAAACAGGAGAGAGTAAAAATATTCCCAACTAATATTTCATTCAGCATCCCTACAGCAGGTCAGTAAGAGCATCACATCACCCCAAATCTCACCTTTTGTTTCTGTGTGAATTGGTAATTCATGGTCTACAGCCACTGTCCCAAAAGTGTGTCTGCTCAGGAGCTATACCTTTAATTATATGAGTTCTGAAAATTGCTTTACACTGCAGACAGCCCACTTGGGATGCCAAGGGATCGGTAAATAATACACCTAACCTGCTGTTGCTATGCAAATTGTGTGTCCTGGCATAAAGGTCATTTTTCTGGGAAGAAACCTTTACTGAGTTTGGGGTGACATCTCTTTCAAAGATGAGAGGACCCAAATGAGTTGAAAAATGAGTGAAAACTCTTTGTTAGAACTTGAGCACTGTTGCTGTTTTGTTTATAAAATAATCATGTTTCAATTTCCTCACCTCTCCTGTGCTTTACTCTGTTGTAATTAAAAGGCTATTGAAAGAGCTTCATAAAGCTTTTTTTTCTGGTAAATTATTTATAGCTTTTAGATTATATGAAGTGATCTGCAAATTAAGCTGAGTTTAGTGGCCATTTTTGTGTCACATACACACACACAAGCAGTCAAAAAGAAAAGGTGGAGAACAAATGCAAAGATTAAAAAGTCCCAGGAAAATGAAAAATTTCATGTTAAAAATGAAGTTTGGTTTTTGGTTTTTTTTTTTCATTATGGGCATTTGAAAAAAAAATTGTATTGACCTCAAATAAATTACAAAGAAAATCAGTATAAATTGTTCCATTTGGGTCAAAATACTCCAGGGAGGGGCAGAGGTTGAAGTACCAGGAGGGAAAAGCATTCCCATTTCCAGTTGACCAGAAGCTGTGACTTGATTTGATAACTGTAATTTAATTTACTAAATAAAGGGTATTGTTTCAATAATTCCCAGCTGAAAAGTACTAGAAATACTACTAGGAAAAAAGAAAAGTCTGGATGGTATTAATCTGTTGTCTTGGAGGTGATATTTAAGATGTTAACCTGGAATAAAACACACTGTGGCATCTGTGGACACATAAACCAATGGCCCAGAGAAAAGTGAGCTTTGGAAAGTACAAATTGAGCTATGATTTGTTTGGGGGTTGGTTTACTACTCTTGGGATGGGGCTAAATCACCTTTAGTTTTGTTTCACATGTTCACAGGACGGAACAAAGTGAATTTCAGCTGCTGTTGTGATATACGCACAAAGATGTATCTAAATCTGTTTCAGGGTCGGTGTTCTGTTTTTATAGCTCTTTAAAATGGACCACATTATCTTGCTAGGACTTCATTCTTCATGTATGGTTGGGTTAATTGGCTTAAAGTCAAAAGGCAATTCAATGCTCACTTTTGCAGCAGAGCAGAATGGCCAAAGTACTTCTGGGATTTCAATATATATTCTTAAGGCGTTTAAGTGCTTCAGCTTTCTCATTTTTACATTAGAGGCAGGGGGAAACAAGACTGTGCATCAGCCAGAAATGGTAGTTTTCTTATATTTCTCAGTTCATTGAAATAAATAGGTAATAAAAAATCCATCACAATCAGCACTTTCCATTTATGCTTTCAAGCTAACGGACTAGCTAAAATGCAAACATTCTTTTGCCTATTCTATAAACTAAAATAATGGTCTTGGTATAATTTTACTTGTCAATAGTGTAATAGACAACAAAAGTGTTTACTGTGTTTTATTACCCTAAAGCTGTTGTCACTACTTTTCAAACCATGTGCTACTCTAACCTTTGTCATAGTCTGCAAAGGGCTTATTTTCTTCTGCTAGATTCTAAGCTTTCCTGTAGTATTGTGAAACCAGTTTAACATCTGACCTTTTAGCCAGCAGACTGGAGAGCAGCCCTGCTGAGTTTGTGGAGAGGGCTTGATTGCTCTGCTGGATAGTGCGGTATTTTGGATATGCAGATGTTAGCGACTGAAGTGTATTATCCATCTTGAACACCACTTGAATTTATGCTGAAGCTTTCAAGTCCTATTCTTTGAATGGGTCCCACAGTAATTGAATTCTCACATTGTGCACAAAAAGAAGTCATTCATAATGCGCAGAGCTGAGAACTCCAGTGATTTTTAAAAATTGGCATGAGAAGGCTTTCAAATAAAAGGACGTCCAGCACCTGCAGCAATATTCTAGCTCCAGGTTTTGCTGGTTTCATATAGAAATTGATTTCTATTACTGACCTAGGAATGACAGGAAAGATGACAATGTGCTGAGCATTGTTATTGCACCTGCTGGAGATTTGCTGAAATTTTCACTCCTTCATTCCTCTTACCTGCCAGAGCTGTCTTCCTGGGCTCAACTCTTTTCGTGGAATTGGTTAAGTTCCTGTGAGCATGCTGCTAAATGAAAGGAGGCTCTCAAAGGGAAGGCACGGGACCAAAGAGTCAGACAAGGTTACTTAGTATGAGACCAAAGTGAAGAAATATTTCTTCAGATGTTAGTTCAGACCGTACCCAAGAAAGACCTTCAGCTTTAAAATACTGACTCTGGAGATTCCAGTAGACTTTCACCACAGGTTTTCCAATGACTTCTGTAAGGAAGGCAGGAATACCCAATTTACTATGAGTGTGTTGGGGGGAAATTGCCACTGTGTCCTGGAAAAACACAGACAGCGATCGATTTTTCCCACAGTAGGAAAGAGAGGCCTCAGGGACAAATGGAGATTGAAGAATATGAGTTTACAAAAGTGGAGGTGAAGTAACAAGCATTCCTTTAGAGCAACCAAGGTCTTTGCAGAGTAGTAACAATAACAACTGAGCACAGGCTATCAGCTTTAAGAAAACAGTGACTTGAACTGAGGTCTTGCTTTGTTGAATCCCATTCAGCCGAGGAGGACTGATGGGAGAATTTGGGTATTTCTATTTTAGCTGAACAGCCACGGGAGGTTTCTGTCCCCTTCCACAGTGCAGTAATTTGCTCAAATGCTCCTGCCAGTGAAGCAGCTGCTGTTGACTTAATGGAATCTATATTGAGCTCACAAGAGCACATGGGTCAAGGCTAAGCAGTCACCATTACAGCAGAATCGGGGACTGATTAAAAATATTGAGATGGTAGAAAGAAAAAAATCTTGCCTGACCATGAACCCCATTTCCTGTGGACTGTGTTTGACAGAAAAACCCAAAGAAAATCCTTGATTGTCTTGCTGTCAGATGCAGAGAGCCACAACCCCATGTGAAAGGCAGGTATGGCCTGGAGTTGCCTGGGACGTCTGTCTTTTTGTCTGACAAAAAGGGGTGTGTGGCAAGTGCAGACTCTTTCCCATGGGAATTTTTCTCTTCTTCTTCTTGTGTTCTATAAACAAAGATAAAGTTTGGAGGTTATTGAAACAGTTTCTGGAAAGATAGGCAGTTCAAGCCTGGCCAGTCAGCCTAGGGGGAGGTTTTGAATTGGCCCCATCCAGACGACCTTTTGAAAGTCTATATAAGTTTTAGAATTAAATAATAAAATCAGAAATTTGCCACATTTGACACGGCTTGGTTCTTCACTCCGCTAGCGGTTCAACAGCGACAGGGGTGTTAGACAATGAATACTGAAAATTCTTGAAGAGTTTGTCTAGATTATTTTATGCTAATAATGGTTAAAAAGTTCTTCAGTAATAAACCACTTCTCCAACTAACACATTGAAAAGGATGGGTTCTGAGTTCTTATAAGAAGTCGTGAAATCTTTACAGCTAATTGCAATGTTTTCAAAAGGGTGTGATTTCCTTACTGATGTTCGGTTAACACCCCCTGCATGTGTCCCTCCATCCATAGTTACAAGACCATTTTATTCTCATGTATTTCTGTTACTGAGCTTTCAATCTGTGTTGGGGTTTCTCACTTCAAGAAATATTACTCAAGAGGTTTGGCAGTCATGCAGAATTTACCCTACAAAAGCAATCCTGTCATCAGGGACACTCCTGTCTCCTAAGGTCTGAGTGGCAGAAACGTGTTTTCTGATTGAGTTCTGCCAGTGGTATTTGTGTATGACAAATAGGACCTCGAAAGAGAAAAGTTTTGGGCAAGACAGTGTGATAAATTCTTCTGCAGAAACATAAATGATTTATTACATTGTTATGAATTATTAACAATATTTCATCAGATGGACTTGAAAATCTTCAGCACATTATTGTAAACACCGCACCATTTTGAGTGAATCCAGGCAGGATTAAAGGAAAAAGCAAGATAGGAATCAGAGCTGAGGGTAGGGACTCAAAGCCTCTGAGGGTCACAGAGAGAAAGAGCTTTCATCAGTGTTATGAGATGAGCAAAAAACCCCATCAGAATTTTTGTTGCAAGCATAAAGTGCCATAAAAGTATAAACGCTAGAAAAGAATTTTTTTCACCAGAAGAAAAGTTACCAGTTACAATACCAGACATAGGAAATAATTCAGAGTAAAGTCGGTAACAGTAAACTAAGGACAGGCTGGCAACCCTTTCCTCGAGTTGTCTGAAGCACTGCAGTGACTGGAATTCAGTAAATTCTCTCTTTTCCTCTTCAAAACTTCTATGGGGATCTGCCACTTTGAAACCATGGTAGTTCACATCACACACTGCATAAAACTCCATCTGTTGCTTAAGGTTTCTACCTCTGCCTTTGAGGCAAAGGCCAAAACTCTCTGAAAGGGGTTATCCCAGCTTGGCAAAGCAGAGCTTCTCGGTCTCTGTCCAGAGTTTGCAACAAGCCTCACTTCTTTGCTTCTCACTAGACTGTCTTCAGTGTACATCTTTGTCTAAAATGTGGTAAAAAATTCGGTCGTTTTCACTGTATGGGTTGGTCATCAGTTTGGAAAGAAACTTCCCCAAGGACTATCATTTTCTTGCGTGTCCTTGGCATCATCAAGGCAGCACACAGCATCTTCCTCATGGGTGTTGGAGCAAACAACATAGATAATGTTTCCCAAACTTCTTAACTGAAAAGAGTTGCATTTTTTGTGAGTTCCTTTCCAATCTTGCTTTATGTTGATAACATCTTCTCTCTCTGCTTGCCTAACCCTCTGTGTCATTTTCTTCTCGAGCCTAATGTTTCGATATAATGCATTTTTCCTTTCTTTCATGCCTTGAGTACACAGTCAGTGCTCCCAAAGATGCATGGGGCAGCCTATTGTGAAGATAAACATTTCGAGGTCTTTGGGGTCTTGAAAGCATCACAGATAACAGTTTGGTTTTCTTAGAGGAAGTTTCCCCAAGTCTAAACTAGTTTTTCTTCTGAGCTGAAACCTGAGACTCTCAAGGACAGATTAAAAGTTTTCCCCTCCCCTCTCAAGCTATTTCTTTGTATATTTTTGCTATGACAAAAGCCTGTTGCAATTTAAAAGGGATAAAATAATTAGATGTGTATCTTGGCTGGAGCATGGATCCACTATTCTGCTCGGTTCTTTGATGAATTCCTGATGGTCAAGTGTAGCATAAAATGATGGCTTTTCAATTAAAACTTAGGTCATTATTTTCTCTTTCTATGTCTTTATTGTCAACTGAGGTGCTGAGTCTGGATTCCCAGTGGTAGAAGAATAATATGGCGCATAAAAATTCTCACACAGTTTTCGGTCATGAACTTCAAAATGCATTTTTATGCTTTGAAATATTTTTTTCTATACTTTTTAGGTTTTGAAGCAGGGCATGACTCTGTTCCTTTTATAATTTCCAGAATAGGGAGAGGCACTACAGGAAGAGATATTTGTTGAGGAAGTGTGGCGGTGTGAGTCACTGGCTGTGTACCCTTGGGAATGTTTGTGTGCTGACAAAGATGCATTGACTTGGAGGCTTTGTGTGTAAAAGCCCTAAACTCTTGGGTGAAATGGGTGTTTTACTTTTGGAGCTTCTAAAAAAACTAAAAAGGAAAAGTAAGAAAAGTCACAGATATTTACAAACAAAGAGCATGTAATTGTAAAAAGTCAGTCGGCAGAAAATTTGGATGAAAGGAACTTATGTCCTTGTTTAATTATTTGCTTTTGGGCAAGTGGGGTGTGTATCAGACTTTGTGTTTTGACCTCTTAGGGAGCAAAAACGTAGCAGCTAAAGAATCATATATTCCTCTCGTGGTGGCTATGTAAGGCTAGGCTATGCTGTTTACTGATGAAGATCTAAACAAAAGCAAGGATTCTGTCTGAAGTATTACACCTTCAAAGAAGTAATTTGACATTTGCATTGATTATCAGTTTTTCTGGTTTTAATATCCAAGCACTACTCATCAGTGATACCAGTTTTCAATGTTATTTTGTCCATTCTATGGCATTTATATAATGCAAAATGTCACAGGAAAGAAAGCTGTTCCATCACTTAGGAGGGGTGGGTTTTAAGGTCCAGGGGGCCCCGAAAAGAGGGCCGCCAACAAAGCCCAAAAGGGGGAGAAGAAAATTTTTTCCCCCCCCCCCCCTTCCCCCCCTCTTCCCCCCCCACGGGGGGGGGGGGGGGGGGGGGGGGGGGGTTTTCTTTCTTTTTTTTTTTCTTTTCCCCCCCCCCCCCCCCCCCCCCCCCCCCCCCCCCCCCCTCTTCCCCCCCCCAGGGGGGGGGGGGGGGGGGGTGCTCCCCCGAAGCTTTTCTAAAAGAGCAAATACAAAAAGTGTTCTTAAAAATATCCCCCCAAAATATCTGACAGCACAAAGAACATGGACATTATAGCTCAGTTGTAAACCAAAATAATTTAAAATAATGTGGGTGGACTAGAAAATGATATTTTTGTTATAAACTGGTATTTGCATACATTCAAACAAGGTAAATATTTTTTTCTCTTTATTTAAGTCCAGTTTTATATATTTTAAAACTGTGGATAGCCCCTAAACTGGGACTGTTTTGGAATAATAACTTGAAATATTCCTTTTATATATGACTGTAAAACATTGTGTGATTTTAAAGATGAAAATCCATTTAAACTTTTCTAAAATCCCTTTCTTTTTTTCTTCCCAACCATTTCATGAATTGCAAGCAGATACATGACCCGTCTGAATATCTCTGAAGTCACGCTTTCATTTTCTCCAAACCTGTGGGTTTTGATGAACTTTCTGTCTGTGAAATAGTTTTGATCAGCTCTACTTCCTACTGAAGATGGTGATGATTTTATCATGGATCAAAATGAGACGTCAGTCAGGTTCCAGGCTGTAACCATTGCAAAACAGTTTTCTATGTTGTCTAGTGAGTTTCTTTCCCACTAAACTAAGTTATTTTAGATGTATAGGCTGACAGAAACAAGGGCATTTTCAAACATCAAATCTGAGCTTCTTCCTCAGGTATTCAGCGATTTTTTATGTATTTTAAGTAACCTCCTTAGAAAAAGTCAGGGAAGAGAATAATACAATTTACTCCATCCATTTTCTGCAGTGTTAGGCTTTTTGTTGATGCATCACACCAATGCATTTGAATGTCAAACCAGAGCTTAGCTATTAAAAGTGCTTTTAGTTTTCATTTTTGAATAGTATTATTAGCCTGCTTTACTACCCTTTATGGTTATAATGGCCTCTCAGATGAATTTTAGTGCAAATTCAAATCAAAATGAAATCTACCAATATTCTTTTTAGTACTGCTCTAAGTGTATTTGTGGGCTGTACTATGTTGATTGTTCAACACAACCCTTTTTTCCACAGGCAGTTTTTCCTCCTGGGTTTGATGACTATAATGATAATAAATGGAATATGCTATTAATATAACTTTATACACCGGGCCTGATTCTACACTCCTACAATTTTATACTTTTATAAAACTAAGTTTTATATTATTATTTTACAATTTCATGAATTATTTAACTGTAGCTTGTATTTTCTGCTTTTTTTGGGGAACAGGAATAATACATAAAAACTCAGATAACTAAACCAGTAAATATATTTGTAAATCTTTGAATATTGCTGTTTCTGAAAACCTTTTCTTTTTTAAAACATTCTGAGACACTACACCCACTGAGGGCAGAGGTTAAAAGAAGGCTGATGTTGTGCATGGGGACTATTACATAATTTAATATAGGACCATTTCAGCTGGTACATGTTTATGGTGAAATGAGCCCAATTTTTCTTTTGGTATGTGTTGAGCGGAGAGCTTGGTCTGAACTCAGATCCTAAACAGAAATGAGATGTTGAAATGGGATAAATGTGTTGTGTGTGGCAATTTCTACTACTGATCCCATGGAAAATAACTTGAATAGAAAATTGTTTAAAAGTTGGGATTCTTGTGGCTAGCACAGGTCTTTCCCATGAGAATTTTCTCCTGTGTTTTATAAACACAGATAAAGTTTGGATGTTATTAAAACAGTGTCTTGAGATTTGGACAGTTCAGGCCTGGCCAATCAGGCCTAGGGGGAGGTTTCTGACTGACCAATCTGGGTGACCTCTGAAAAGTCTATATAAGTTGCAATCAAAATAATAAAGCCCTCTTTTCTTGCCATGCTGAGAATCCAGGATTTCTTCTCTGCTAGCAGCTCAACAGCGACAGATTCTAGTCGGTATGTGTGCATTCTTACATTAATTTCTGTGTAAACATTAAAAAGATCCCAAAAGTAGAAAGCTCCCACCTTTCATACCAGAGGAACACAAGGATCTGATGATGCCAATGATGTTATATGTTCAGTTCTTAGTGAGCATCCACCAGTATTTCCTGTCGGCCTTTTTCTGCCCTTTTCACAAGTACTTGTTGTGATTTCTCTTTTCTATTCCTTTGGGAACCCTGTAGGTTTCCGGTACAGTATTTTTATGAGGTGAAGGAATTCCCATGTGGAGCTTTCCTGCCAGAAGCAGTGAGTGCTTGGTGTGACTCCTCAAAGTGTGAGACATAAGAAAATATCTACTGAAATCCAAAGGATTTCTCAATGTAGCTTAACTTTATAGTAAACATGCTCTGTGTGTAGGCTCTTTGTGCCCACCATTATCAGAATATAATGACGTGGGCTGCTCTAGGATTGCTGTGGATGTCAGATGGTGAATCCACATTGCAAGACTGGAAGTTCTGTATATCTTATTGTTACATAACTGCTGCATGGTTTAATGGCATTTTTAACAACATTAGGGCATAGCTGTGTCAGCTGAGATTGCCTAAATACCAAGAAAAATACTATTGAAATAGCACTGCAGATTGGGCAAAGAGAGAAAGTACTATTTCTTTGGAATAGGGTAACACATAAATCGAGTTATTACAATATCCAGAAGAATAGTAGAAGAGGATGAACTGACTCATAAATTTGTTGAAGATCTGTGCTATTTCCTCAACAATATTAATTTCCTGGGAGACATCAGCAGATGCCAGGCTGGCCCCTGATTTTCTCCAGACGGTCTCCAGTTTCTCCAGAGGCAGCAGACCAAGCAGAACAGAGAAGCCTCAGTCTGTTCCAGACTGTATTCATCTGGTATTTCAGAGCTCACTGCTTCCACATCCATCCTTCCAAAGAAGTGGAGATACAGGGAACATCAAGCAGCATGGAGCAGGCTGCAAATCTTCCCATGCTTTTTATATGCCACGTTGGGAGAGGTAAAGATTTCTTGCTGCCTTTCCCCCAAATGTAAACCAGAGAAGACCAACTTCTGTTTTACCCTTACGGGGACATAAAACATTTCAGAGGCTCACACTGCAAAGAAGGATGAAAAGCAATTTTGTCAGTATAAATCAAGAAGAAGAAGTGAAGAATAAAGGTTGCATTTGAGCAAAGGTGTGGAAGTTTCCAGGCAAAGCCGGGCAGTGTACTAGTGGGGGATCTCCATACCCAGAGGAAAACATTTTAATTTTTAATTCTTTTTTTGCAAATGGAAGTGAGAAGGTGCTGGACCTGGTGACTGTGTGGATGCATAATTGAAATATAATATCATTCATAATGGAAGAATAAAATTAAACAGTAGATTTTTTAATTACTTTGGGATCAAGGTATTACTTGATACCCCACAGAGATGCATCTGGAACATTGATAACTGAGCTTGCCACGCAGAACAGATACAACCTACGTCTTTGATAAGTACATCCAAAACAACCTCAGAAGTAGTTATTTCCTACTAAAAGGGAAAACGTCTCTTCTGCTGGCAGCAGTTTGACTCAAATACCTACTTTAACCTGGTGGCTAGGTTCCCACACTGGTTTATAGGTCTGACAGCTCCTTGGACTATCAGAATGTAACAATTCAAAGGAATTGAAGAAAAATGGAATCATTTCATGGTTGCTTTTCCTGCCCTGAAAATAGTATTAAGTATTGCTCAGTACCTGGGCTTGGTGACTCCTGTGTCTGAGTGCTGTCCCTGTCTGGTGGTGGCAGTGACACAAGGATGTGTGGCCTCAGAAGAAGGGGCTGGGCATGGTCTGTGTCAGCATCCTTTTCCTGCAGAGCTCCATGCCTGCTCCACAGGCAAACCTGCTCATGGTGGGTGCCTCCTTCTGCAGCAATTTTGGCCTCTAGCCCGCCAGCCCCTGGCTTGAGCTGGCATTTTGTCTCGGACTTGCTGTGCTGTCCCTGCACAACACGCACCAACAGAGCTCTGGAGCTGCAGGCCTTCCTGGGAGCACAGGAAAATTAATGGGAGTTTGCTTCAGAGGTTTCTTGCTGCTGTGTCCGTGCACTTGGCAGATAAAAGGCCATTTTCTCCAGCCTCATTAGAGGCACATCTTGCTTTTAGATGCTAGTAGGGAGTCTGTGGTTTGCCTGCTCTATTTCTGCCTTTACATTCCCTGGTGCAAATCCCCCGAATTTCAGGTCCATTTTAGATCTTTTTATGGTCACTGACACCTATGTCATTCCTTTCATAAACCAGGTGATTTTCTTGTCTTGCATATTGTAAACTTCCAAAGACCAATCTTTTTTTTTTTCTTAATTTGTTTCCCATTTACTTCCATGGGAAAGGGATAATTCCTTCCCTGATTCTGTCTCAGAAAATGATATAATCTGGGCATGGTACCACAATGTCTCAACAAATTGTTCCTGTTGTGCTTTCTAATCCAAACAACGCGTGCTACATATGTGAATGCAACTTAGGGTGTAATCCTTTCTGACTATAATTCTGGTTGTTGCTGGTAACTGGCATAATTAAAAAAAAAAAATCTCATTTGCTTGCTGTAGATAGGAGGTTTAATAGATCACAGATGACAAATATAATTCTAGAGTGTGCTGAGTGAAATCCCTAGCAGTGAATTGTGTGTGTGAGAGAGATATCCTTGTTACTGCAGTGTATAGTGCTGCTTTGCTTCAGTGTGTCTGGGATGTTTTAAGAGAGAAACGCATTTTAGTAGATCTGTGGGCCAAACTCAGAAAGTATGAGAAATGAACCTTGAAAGTGCAAAGACTGGATCCAGCCTTTCCTCTCACTTGCTCCAGTCCTTCCCTGAAGGTAATCATTCGCAAGCTGATGTGTTCATTTTCTTTCTCAAATCTAATAGACTTTCCCTCTCCCATAGTTGTTTTTCTCATGACAGTTTCTCACATAAAATAGCCACTTCCTTCCACCTCCATCCAAGAGGCTCCTTTCCTTGTGCTGGAATTTTCTTCAGGCAGTTTCCCCACCTGCTTGTTCCTCCCTCCAAAGGGTTGCTGGAGGTCAGAGAGGAGCTGGATAGAACAACTATCATCCTTCATTTTGAAACAGAAGACTTTGGGATTTCTATCTCGTATTTCAAAAAAGTAGGCAAGGACTGCTTGAAGGGGAAAAAAAATTTTAACAGTGCCATGCTAAATCTGATTTTCTATTAATTAAGATATATCCAGGGCACATTGAATTTTAATAATGTTTAACACTGAATCTTCATAGTTTCTGGATTTGTGTAGTAAGATAGCATGTATCATGTAACAGCCTTGTCAATAATTGTAGTAAATCAGTTTTAAGTAGTGGAAGACACACTTGCAGATTTTGCTTGTTTTTAGATTGTTTGCTTAAGCAGGTGAGTACTCTCCACATTTTCAGTCCCAGGAAGAATTAAGGCTTTAAAAGCCTTGTCAACTCAAGGTTAGGCAAGAGTCTGTTTATCATGTTTTATCAGGAGCGGGAAGAGATCGCAGGGAATGGGGAAACTGAGTATTTTATAAGGTTTCAGCATAAAACGTGAGGGGAGCACCAGTCAGTCATGATTTAGGAGTGAATGAGCAGGTAGGGAATAAATTGTCCAGCTGTTGCAACTAACACAGTTTCTAAATCCCAGATCAAGCATATTTAACCTTGGTGATCCTGGCTAATACCCAGCAATAAGCTGTTCCTTAATGTGTGAAGGTGGCTTCTGAAAGCACTGTGGCAGAAAAATTGGGATCTGACCTCTCTTCCTCCCATGGAGAAGTCCTCCTGCTCCAAAGCCCAGCTCTGAGTCCCTTCTCTCCAGCAGGTCAAGCTTGGCACTGGGCAGAATCACAAGGTCTTGTCTTGCTGCAGGACAACATAGTCCTGGTTGACCTGAGGGCTTTAATGTCCTCTTGCCTCAATGTATCCTCAAGAAGGGGAAAACTGTGGGGTACAGGTGATGTTGTTTTAGGAGGCCAATGGATGCAAATGGAAACAATCTTTTTTCATTATTCACTTGGGAAATGACTCCTTTTTCAGTGGGCAACAAGTGTTTAGTGAATAAGGAAGAATGTTACACACGGGAAGAAATACAGGCTTTTCTTTCTTCTTGATCCTCTTTGGAATGTGGAAAAACTACTGAGGGGTTTTGTTGTTCTGGATCCTCTCCACATTTTTCAGAATGATTTAGAGCAAGAAAGTATTTGTTGAATGTAAATGTGCTGTGACTGTAATAGTGAGACAGAACTTGCCTCAGATGCCAGCAGGCTTTGTCTCCTCTTCCATCTGCTTCAATACAGAAGAAATAACAAAATTCTTTGTAAAACCTTTGAGAGGGTCACAAACCTGTGCTGAATGCACAGGATCTGCTGGGACACTGGAGAAACAATAATAAATACATCCCCTGTGCCTCCCCCATGATGAGGGGACTTCAGCACGGCTCAGTGCATTCGGCTTAGGGCACATGAGCTCCAAGACTGGGCTGAAAATTTGTATTTTTCCAAGCTTGTATTTTTTATACTTTCTTTGAAGTCCATAGAATGACTCTCACTGACTTTAGTGCATCTTGGAATGAGTCCTTACTTTCCTTCTTTCTTTTTTTTAAATTCTGTAATATTTATTCCGAAGATATTCAACCTCAAACTGAAGTTTAATAGCAACATTTTGTTTCATATGGGCAATTCCACCTGGAGCTCAGTAAATATGATTACTGCTTGCAGCAAGAAACAAAAAAGGAAGCAACTTGCTGACTTTCCTACGTATTTGTGCTTTTAGAAAAATAAATATTTTCTGCTTCACAAACATGCTGAATGAAATGCATGTCTCGTTTATCACTTAAATAGTAATAACAGTGTCCGCTGCATGCTGCAGGCTGGGTTCTGACAGAGGTGGATTGACAGTGTTCGCTCAGTGGAAGCAATAAACAGATCAATAACTAAATGTAGCCTGGGGGGCTGGAGGTGTGACAAGTCAACCATGATTTCAGAGTCTTGCTGGGACCCTTATTAAACTCATTTGTACATCTGAAAACAACTGTTGCCTCTTTGGGTTAAAGGTAGCTGCACGTATTGGTCTGAAGCAGGCTTGAATCCTCTCTGTGTCCTAGAGGAATGCAACGGCTTGGGAGCAGCCTGCTGCTCTTTTGGAAGCTCAAGCAGCAGTGAAATTTAACGTAACTAAGAAAAAAGACAATGGTTTGTTTGTTTTTTGTTTCATTCCCTGTGACTGTTTATTTGTCAGCGACTATCTGCACTTTTCTTTATGAGAGAGGAAAGGAAATCAGATCGCAGGATAAGTTGAGTTGAAAGGGATGTTTACCTGTCCTCCCCTCCTCCTTCTCTCCTCTTACTCCCCACTAAGAGATGGCAATGGACCTCCTGGGGAAAGGAAATAGCCTGTTCCTTCTCGTTGCTTTGCTGGAAGAAGTGATAATGAAACCTTGCCTTGCCTTCTTGCCAGCTGAATGCAGGAGCTGGCTGTCAGGAGAAAAAGTTCACTCTTTTAGGGAAGCAATCAGTCAGGTTCCCACTTTTTCCCAATTTTGGGCTGCCACAGGAGGTGACCACGTTCAGGCCGTGGCTGCTGTGCTTTGGCAAGAGCCGTCCCTAAAATCACAAGCAGGCCTTATAAATGTTTTCCTTGTCTTCCAGGCTAGAGAAGGAGGAGTGGCACCCATCTGGAGGTCAGGCAAGGCGACAGACTCCTAGGCTTGAGCACCAGGTGCACGTTCTTCCTTTTGCTCAGACGGTGAGAGCAGGGATGAGGCCACTGGCAGGCAAAGGCACTGTGTGGTGCCACCACAGGCTCTGTGTGGGCAGAGCGCGGCCGTCTCTCGCGCTTTTCGGGTGGAAGTGCCTCGTCCTTCTGGAAAGGCTGCTGTGGTGTCTGGCACTCTGCGTGCTGGAGTGTCTGCTCCCAAATGACTCCCTCCTGCAGGCGGAGCAGGAAGGGTGCTGACCTCGCTTTCACGGGCTTCTTTTTGGCAATGGCTTTTTTTGAAGAGTAACAAGTGACTCTCTAAGGAAATAATTTGCCAGTACTCGATGTTAGCACCTTGCTCTGTCTCTAGTTAATGATCATTTCAGTAAGGATCATTATGGGGGGGAGTAAGGTGGTTAGGGTACATCTTTCAGTTTAAGAGCTCATTTAGCCTGCTTCTACCCAAGGAAACTTAGAACTGAAATGCTCTGCACAGGATGGTTTCAACTGCTTTTTATTTTTGGAAATGCAGGGTGACAGACAGCGATCAGCCGAAAGGAAAGGCAGCACAGTTTGAATGGCATGGCGTGTGTCTCTGCAAGCAGGTGACAGGAACATCTCTGGGCTGTGTGCATGGGCAGAAAGGAGCCTCTGCACGGTGGGGAGCTGTCTCCTCTGGTGGGATGCCTCCTGCACCCAAGCCACGAGGATTCCATGAGCTCCTGGATTCACAGTGTGGCTGCTCTCTGCTCGCTGGAATGGCAGTGCCTCAATCACTGCCTTGCTCCTGCAACATCTGTGACTCAAGATGATCTAGATCAGGCATAGAAACCCACAGTGCCAGTTAAGTGACTGAAGGGAAGCGAGAGGGATCTGACTGCGGATTTTGCAAAGATCGTTTTATTTTTGCAGAATCCACTTCAGAGCGCACGCAGATACTCTGTCACAAAAGGTTACATTTGCAAAAGCACTTAATTCCATGGGGTTTAGATATTGATTTAAATTGGAGTCACACAGGCATGAACTTTGAAAATATAAAGGAAAAATTAGACTAGGAGTCCGACCTCAAAGAAAAATAAATCAAATATAGAGTAGCTTGAAGATGACCCAGAAAAGAGAACAGCTGGTTTTGGTTCAAATGAACAAATATTAAAAAAAAAAAAAAAAGAAAAAAAGCGCCATATCACTTCCCACACTCAAAGTTCATGTTCAGTGATACATCCTTGTGTAAATATATAAATAACTTATACATGGCAAAGATGGAAATTAAAAGGGAGGAAATGGCAAGGAGAAACAGAAGTTTTGGACTCTGAGTGTTGGAGTCATCAAATCCATCCTGGATACACTGGAGAAATAGCAGAAAATACCTTACCCCTAGGTTCTAGTGATTATCTAAGCAGGTTTGAATTGACATGTGCAAGAAGTCCCATTAGTTGTCTTGGAACGTGCATGCAACTACAGATAAACAAGAATCTATGCAGATCTGTATCTTCATTTCTGCATACATAGCCACTGGATAATGATATACTGTACCCAAAGTATTGGTACATCTTACTGATAATCAGATCCTTAATTCATTTAGAAGTATAGTTTATCTTAATATACAGAAATTCATAAACGTTCAAAAGAAAAATGGAATAAATAATGCTTTGTGTTCTAGGTGATAAATGCATTTTCACCCATCATTTTATAATGGCAGAACTTAGAGGTGGAGCACCTTAATCAAACAAAGGTATGAAAAATATTAAACTTTCATTTGTGAAGTGAAGAAAGGTGGATTACACAAATCAGTGTGCTCCATACAAAACTGAGAAGGAACTCAAACATTTTTAAAGACAGAAGTCTTTAGATGTCTGTAGTTATTAATGCAATCAATGCAGCAGCATTGCATTTATTACATGTTTCTGTAGATCTGTATTTCTATTGATTTCTGGTAAGTGAATGTCTTTGACTTTACTAAAAATGTAAAAAGCTCACCAAATGTCAGAGTTGTTCTCCATCATCTTAACTCTTCTTTTGCTGGATTTAAGAAATGAAATATTTTTTTTCCTACAGGATTGCCAAGTATTTTTCATGGAATAATTTTCACAATGGTGTTTGCATTGTTACCCGTTTACTAAGTTTTAAATTTTGCCTTATAATGCTATTTTTGATGCTGCTTTCTGTTTTCTTTCAGCATACTGAAGGACAGTTACAAATAAGAAGTAATCTTATTTAAGTAGATTTAAAAAGAAAAAAAAAGTTTATTTCTCTACAGAAACAATCTAAACAATCCATACAGTCCTAAATCATGTTTTCTAGGTTGTTTTCAGCTAGTAGGGTATTTTTACCTTGATTATTTAAAATGGTCACAAACCAGTGCAAACGTATTACAGAAAAATATTTTACTGGGAGAAGAACAAATTCATTGCTGCATACATTGTACATTTATGTATTGAAATATTTGCTCTAGTAATTACTTTTCAAAATAGGGCTAGTAAGATAGATAAACTAACAAAGTAAGATAATTTGTTCTGCAACTCTCATGTGATTTTAATTTACAGTATGTTATTGGAAGGAATATTTGGTGAGATGGCATTTCTGAAGGACAATGCAGCAGGACACATATGAGAGAGAAAAAATAAATTTTATCCTTTAAAATTGGCAAACTGCACGTAGAAGGTTGTCCTATTTCTTTCACTTAGTACTAACTATATAGAGATTTTCTTTTTGTCTTAGTGGGTTGAGAGAAGCATCTATCACTAAATTTACGTGGCAGAGATTATACATCTCTTTCTTGTTTTGCCTTTGCCAAACTTCAGAGCCATAGAGGTGAAATGTTGTGTGCCTAAGGTTTCATGGAGGCTGCTCCCAACATTAGTTGCTAATGGGTGAAAAGATTGACATCCAAATGCATTTGCTTGTGCCTTCACATCATCACAGTAAAGACACGGTCCTTGCTTTTGTGCCTTCTTAATGTGCAAATTTTGGCATGAGAAATCATCAACTCTAGTCTGAAGTGTGCTAAACTCTTAACATTTACAAAAACATTTTTTCTCTTTTTCAGGAAAGAGTTAGTGGAGAACTACTTCATGTAAATCACCATGATTCCAGTGGTTCAATAATTAAAACAAAGCAAAGCTACTTCCCTACCTTAATTATTTATACTTTATTATCCATTATAGCTATGAATATTGTGGAATTAATGATGCTTTTCTAATTTATATCAGCATGGGCATGATACACTGCCCAATATATGTAGCCTAATTGGAAAGGAGTGAATGTCGTTCCCTTTAAGCAGAGGTAGGCTTCTTCCTGTGCAATTCATTAAAATACATGGGGTGGCTCCTGGTTTGGTGCGGAACCTCATTTACCAGGCATCATTAACAGGAAGCCCCACATGTGTGGTTTGACTCAAAAAGGGGAACTGGTTCTCTGCCCAAAATAATTCCAACCTTCTGCTTGCTTGAGGGAGAGTGAGCATGTGTGTGTGCATGGGTGTGCAGGTGAGGAGACATGAGAGAAGAGGGGAGAGAGAAAAGGCTGCACTTAATTTGAAAGCAGCTGTTATGGGAAATGAAATGACTCATTTTTCCTCAACAAACAAACAGTTAGAGGCGAATCATCCAAAAAACCCCCAGCAATAATTATGAAGTCTGCTAAACCAAACGCACGCCTCTGACCTTCCCGGTGCCTCTGTATTACAATAAATATTTTACGACTGTGATTTCCACAGGCCTTCAGTGGGACTCTGTAGGGACTGAACTGAATTATGGATAAATAATGAAGGGTCTAGACTCCTTTTCATGTGTCCCTGACCTGTGTATGAGATATTTCACTTTGCTCCCCCTGAACAGAATCAGGCTCCATATATTATGTTCATTAGCCATTGTAAACCTCTGCTCTACATCTCATAGACTGAGAGGAAATAAAACCACAGTTTAGGAAAGAGATGGGGTCAGAGGAGAAAAATTCTGTTAGGTAGCATGAATCCACTCACTTCTGTAGGATAATTATAACTATTTGCCTTGTAGGACAATTACTTTGCAGATACATTTAAACATTTAATTAATTAAACTGTAAATTAATACACTTATCTCCTACTATTTATTAATACAATTAAGATTGTGGAGGGAACAGAAGAAAAAAGGGAAATAATGGAATTAAGAACAATTTTATAAGGAAGGATGGTTTTACGATTAATAGAGACAGGAATCTCAGTTCCACTCTTGCTCTGCTGCTGATATTCCAGATAACTACTGAATTACCCTACTATAGGGTGGGTGTGGTAATTTTTACGTTCCAGGTATTTGTTCTATAAATGTTTTAGGGCACATTTGTCTTGGGCAAATGCCTGTAACCTCCAAGACAATTGGAACATCTTTTGGGACCCCATTAAGAAACCCGTGATGATTTTTTCATTTCCCTTTTCTCTAAGTATTTAGTAGACCTTGCAGAGACATTGTTTCAAAATTTCTATGGCTGGTATAAGAGGGAGGAATCAGGTGAATTTACGCAGTTTCTTGTTCAAAAGGAAAAAGGAAAACGATTCGTCAGTTACCTTTTACACCTCCTTTGCTGTGGTATCAGTACAGAACAGGGCAGTCAAGGAGGCTGGATGTGTCCTTGCTTTCTGTTTGCTCTCTAGGCCAGGCTGGAGTTGATTATTTCCATTTTCACTTCCTTTTGCCAATTTAACGGCTATTTGCCATAGCCAGCTCCACTCCTTTGGCGTTATCTCACCTTCTGGATGTTTTTTGCCACCTATTACGCCGCTTGTCTGTTTTTGATTTATGGCTGATATGATATTAGAAATGAAAAAGAAGTGTCAAGCTACCAGAAGGAGAGAGACATCCAGAAACTTGAGTAGTTTTTCTACATCTTCTGGGAAATATCTCTTCTCTTTTCTTTTAAGATGCTCTTGAATAATACTTGGCTTGCTCATGTTAGACTTTCCTGGGGCCTGGGGCTTTTGGTTTCTTTTTTTTTCTTTTTCCTTTTTTTTTTGGGTTTACAAGTATTTCTGTTGTTTGCACGGTGTTCATACATGATGTTGGAACTGTTGTCTAATTCGTGTAGCACTGATTGCTGCATTCCCTCGGCTCTGGCATTTTTAGCAAGATTTAACTTTGCAGGTTTCCTTTCCATATTTTAATTAAGGCAAGTCAGCCATGTAGAAGGGAGCTCGAATGGCTTTTTGCTAGCATTGAAGGGCAGAAGGAGGGCAATTTGCAGGATTCTAAAGTTGCTCTGATATCCATAATGCTTCCAAGACGACTTAAAACTTTTCTGGGATTTCCTTTAAAAGCTGTGGAGGGACAAATAAAGAGTATCAGCAAATACTTTTCCATACTAAATTTTTTTAAAATGCTGGGGACCCTAAAATGAGTTTTTACAGGAATTTTGAGATTGAATGAGGAACTTAAGTGCTTGTTTAAATGCTGGATTCAAAGCTTTTTTGGTTTACATGGTTAGAGAAATTAAGTGAAAGTAGCATCATTCAGTGACACCCTTTGGCATATTAAAACTCTTGGGTGGCCCTTGAAATGGTATTTTCATATAATTTTGAAACCTGCTGAGTATTTACTTCCTGTAGCTCACCTTGTGGCAAATATCTTACAAAGATATTTGACTAAATGGTTTAAAACCCAGACACATATTTGGGAAATAGAACCAGAGTTTAAATGCAGATGTTATAGGGTGATGGGGTGGTGGAAGAAGTCCAGCTATTGATTGTAAATTCTGAGGTCAAGGCTGGTGCCAGTTCCTTTCCATATGCTTAAAAATAAGGGTAATCAGAGAATTTTGTTGCCTAAATGAGAGAGATAAAATTTTTATCCCTTGCTGTTTACTAATATTGTTGTCCTGTATTTCTTACACATTTGTTAATTGGGTTGGTTTGGGAAGGACTACACAAATCTCTGTGGTTGTACTTGCCAGGTCTGCATGACAGGGCCCAATAGCTGTTGCTATTCCTTAGAGTAAAAAGGATGGAAGAGGAAATTTAAACTACATCTAGCTTATGGGAATTCAATCTCTGACTGCACAAAAGAAACTTATTTTCAGGAATGAGGATGGATACTGTGACTTGTGGCTATAGATGACTTACTTATTCATTTCCTTTGTTTGTTTGTTGTTTTCAAGAATACTTGATTTTCAAGAACTGATCAGTTAGGGTATTTGCTTTCCTGGCTCTGTAAGCAGTGATATCTTGTGCAACTGAACTCGAAAATGGGAATCAACAGTCATAATAACATCTTAAATTCAATGCCCTGACCAGATGTGCAGGACATCTACACGAAAGGCATGCGACAGGGTGGGAAAAATGGTAAGGATGCAAGTTAGGGTTTTGAAGCTGTGAAAAGGGAAATCAGTGTAAATGAAGATGAGTAAAAGGTTCAGAGCAGCTTTGGCTGCTCAGTGTTCGCCCATGTCTGCCAGACTTGTACTACACATGATTACAATGTAGTAACTACACTAAGTGCTTGAAGAACCAAACCCAATCCTGTATGACTCAAAGTAAGTGATAATACCTTGATTGATTTCAGAAGAAGCAGTTGTAAGTCCCAGACACTTGTCTCTTTTATTGACTTGAGAATTAATTAATTTATGAGTGGGTTTCACATTTTCACATGGTGTTGCAGAATTAGAGTAGAATTAATTATTTGGTAATCAGTGAATCCTATTAGGTGAAACAATATGGACTTGTTCAGTAGCTTAAACATTATTCAGCATTAGCGTAGCAGTTGTATACTCATTACAATGATGATGCTTTTATTAAATATACCTTCAATTAGTTCTGGTTCAATTTAATCTCTACCTCCTGAAAAAACATTCAATCAAGTGCTGTGACAAGAGCAGAATGATGAATATGCCAGGGCCAGCACTGCTTATTCCTTCAAGGGTATTGCACAGTCTACATTAAGGTGAACTTTAGAAATGCTTGCCTTAGGTTCTTCTCTTCCTTGAAACATCATCTGAAAAACATTAGTGTGTCATCCTTCCTTCATGCTTTAAAATAACTAACATTCACGGTTCAACCATGTATAGTATCATGTTTGGACCCATGGCAGATAATTAGGGGAGAACAGGGCATGCAATATCTTTCTAACTTTCTCATTACCTCGTGTACTCCAGGTCCAGCAGCCCAGGAACATAATACTGGGGAAGGGATTTTCCTGGCTGCACTGGGGTGGGAAGTCAAGCCCTGTCCTGACAGCCAAGGTTGCCCATGGGAGGGGATCAAGGAGACCTGCCCCTCTTTCTGCCCCCACCAGAGACCTCAGCAACTACCTTAGTGAAATCTGCAGAGTGGCTCTGGTGTTGGGATGTGCAGGTCACAGCAAGGAATGGGACTTGGCCCCCCCAGAGCAGCCCTGCTCCTCCAGTAGCCTTGTATTCAGCTCGGATCTGATGGTGCTTTGCTGCTTCTCTTGCCCATATTTAAATCAAAACTATCATTATTAATCAGAGAATTATAATAACTAACAAAGGAGACAGTTCTTGTACCCTGGAGGCTGAGGTTTTCAGGGAGGCTGTAATGGATACAGAGCCTTTCCCCTTTCAAATCCCAGCAAGGGCAGCTGTGACTGCAAATCATTACCATATGCTATTTTGTCTGTTGTCTTTGTGAAATGAGTAAGTGGACTGGACAGCTTCCATATTAGATAAAATAATATTACAAGCGACATCTCCTGAGCCTCTGTGCCCTAGCTGAAGACAGCAGAGAGCAGCACGGGGGAAGTGAGACCTCTTGACAAAAATTCAGTCCTCCACCACATATTTTTTGTGCAGTGATGTTTTTGAATGCCCAGCCTGGAAAGCTGCATTTCATATTCATTTTGAATGCCCAGCATGTGAACCTGAGCTCTTTAATATGATTTTTTTTCCTGGGCTCTCAAAATTGATGCAATTGGTGTGTTTCTGATCAAGAGCACTCTGAAAACCTTGGATGTGAATTTCTTGTGCCCAATGGAGTCATGCAGTGATGGTGTGAAGCTCTCAGTGACCTGGCACAGCACCTTTCAGAAGTGCCACCCACTAATAATAATAATAATAATAATAATAATAATGAATTCATCCTCTGTTCCTTTCAGTTCTGCTGCTGGAGCACAAGGATGAAGAGTTCCTTCGCACACTTCATGTGCACTTGTCCTGGGAGATTGTGTGAGCACTGTGTACTTCAAATTCATTTGCTGTTTTGATTTCTCTGGCAGCTAAGAAGGTGCCTTTGATCCCTCTACCGTCACTTTGTTTTTGCATTTTGATGATTTTATCATGAATTCATGTTTAATTCACACTGCAGTGATGAAGTAAGTGGCAACACTCAAAAGAAGGATACTTTCTGCAAAATCAAACCATATTCATTTGAACTCTGTATGAACTACTTCATTCCTTTGAAGTAGAATATATTAATGAGGGCAGATATTAAGAAAAAAGATACTTATACTAAGTCACATTTATTATTTTATCTGAGGTTACAGTTGAGGTAGATCTATCAGATGAAAAATGGAGTGTGCTTTGAGTAAACTTTTAGTTGGAACATGTGAACAAATGGCTAATTGTCTAGTGTTAGCTTTTTTGATTTCTTAATATTTTTAATCTCTATTTCTGCTTTTGCATTACATACTCATTGATGTACACAAATTTTAAGGCCAAAACCACATGCATAATTAACATCACATGCACGAGTTCAAAATGCATTCAATAGGTTGGTAGAGCAAGGATCCTTCATGTAGCCTGTGGTTTTTACAGGCAGTAATCATCTTCTTAATATAAGGCTCCTTGTGAAAACATTTAGGCATCATTTTTGTTGTTTTGCTTCTCAGTGAATCAGACAGTGATTGAAACAAGGAAACTGCTTGCATTTCTTTCCTTAGGAGCTGGAGTGCCCTGCTGGGATGCTGGCATGTTCATCCTGCTCCCCAGGCCAGAGATGCAATGGGACAAATGACAAAGGGGGATAAATCAAAATCAGACCATCAAAGAGCAGCGATGGCTTCAGCAGAGAAGTTTGGCTGGTACGTAAAGCTAAACTGGATTATATTTAAATGCACGTACATTTGATTGAACTTGGATTTGAATCTCTAGGACAACATTTTATCTCACAGTTGCAACAATTCGAACTTTTGAGCAGAAATGAGCTTATTTGATTCTGTTACTCAGAATGAGCTCTGATGGACAAGTGTGGTGCTGGTGCAAAAAAAAGCTGTGAAGAAAGTGAAAGAGGGAGAAAATAAAAACAGGTGGCAAGGGGCCCAGGAATAATAAAAGTCTGAATGAGAACACCTTTATCACTTTTGTAACAGCAGCTTAAAGGCCCAAGGAGAGAAATAGATTTTGTAAATCAGACTAAATATTTTTTACAGGGTGCAGTGTGCAGCTTAAGAACCCAGCTGGGAAAAATAGCTTCTGTGAATCAGTGAAGAAACTATATTTTATTGGCTACTGTTTAAGAGCAAGGAGAGACAGGATAGGGGAAGACCTTTTACAAGGCAAAGAACACATATATATATATATGCATATGTGTGTAAAGTTTGTTTTGATTTGAATTTTTGGGATGGGTTTTTTCTGAGTGTCCATAAAAAGGCCCATAAAAAAGCTACCAGCATTGCACAGCTCTGTTTACTGGTTCCTATAAAACCTGTAAGCCTTCCTTAGTGTTTTAAAAATCGTGTATTGGTGTGTGTTTTTACATTAACTAGTCATTTGTGCATATAAGAACCACCCCTTTAGTAGAGAAATCTTGTTATGGATCCTGCCATACAACAACTTTGGAGAAGCCTTTTGAAATAGCAGAAAATGAGTAAAACACATTGGATGGTAACTCTTGTTTTGAAATAAGAAACAGAAAGTTTAAGAAATCACTAGTGATAATCCTCCCAAAGATGAATATGTAGCTTATCAAGGTAATTATGTTAAAAGGAGATCATAATTGTGTGGCAGCCTCAAAGGGCAGAGGCTGGTTCCAGAGGTTCCAGAAATTTTTCTGCTGAGTCCTGTGATCCTTTCCAGAGGCATGATCCCTGCCATTGCCAGTCCAGGGAGGGTCCTGCCCTGAGCATGGAAGGATGACTGCTAGTAGAAGTGTAACTTTAGCAAATAAGAGGGTTTTTTATTGTTAGTAAAGAGAGTGGTTAATAGATCTTTAGAAATACTGAAATGGGAAGGAGACGTCTGCTAATCTGATGAATTTTTTTGTTTGTTTTTGGTTTTCTTGTCTGATCCATCTCTTGAAAGATGGACAGGAACTCTGTGCAGATTGGGAACAGAATAAACTGTCAAAGAACATACTGGATCTGCCCACTCATTTTTTATGTGAATAAGCAGCTGAATAGAAAAGATGCAAACACTGAAATATGTTTTATCTTTATAAAAAAAAATTGAAAAAAATACTCTTTTTAGATTTTTTGGCAAAACTGCATGTTGGGATTTTCCAATTTCTCTACATTAGTTTGTTTTGGAGCAGACCCTCTTGTGCTTGAAAATTTTTGAAAGAGGTGAATTGCCTTACCTCTGCTCTCTGCAACATAAGTGCTGCAGGAACAGTCACCATAGCAAATAAAATGATGTATTACCTCTGTCAGAGGAAAATGTTATATTGGCCAAGATGTTTCCTCCTTCTTTGGGACATTTTATTGATAGGAGTCTCCAGGTGTCTGTTGCCAGGGAGAGTGCTGGAAAGCCATGAAAAACCTCCTCCTTGCAAAAGGACAACTTTTTTTTTTTTTTTTTGCTTTGATATCTGTTGCACTGGCTTCTGTACATTTTTCTTTTGATCAGTCTGCTTGTAAGTGTCATCCTAGGCTGATTGGTATGCTGCTTTTAAAAGAGAGTTTCTCCTAGAGAGTGATTTTTTTGATAACCACTGGTTGCAGCTGTTATCTTCTTAATATGACACTCCTACAGAGTGTGAGGGAAGCAATAGTTAAAAGTGCATGGGCTCAAAGGGGCTGTAGTTTCTTAAAATTTGGAATGGACTCGGTGAAACATTTTGCCCCATAGAGGAAAAAAATACACATCGATCTTTTCCAGCAAAATATCCTATTGATGGTAAAGCCATCCTTATGTCAAAAATTAAGATAGCCAAGTTGTGACAAGAAAATTCTATCAACCTTGTTTAGGAGACAATGTACACATTCTGTGCACCTGCAACAGCTTTGCCTATGTGTTAAGTTGAGCTGCAAGTGTGTGCCAAGTGGATAATAGAAAGGTTACAGCTGTGCAAATTGTCCTTTCCTTGGACATCCTGTCCTGGGGGTCTCCCCCAGTTCCCTGAAGACTGCTGGTCAGGAGTGTCAGGACCATGTGTTACATCACTGTGGTCAACCAGCAAAGCAATAAGCTGTTCAGGTTTATTAAACTATCCTTTGAAGGATCAGCCTGCTTTTTTAAAATTATTTTAAAAATTTTATTATTATTTATATAAAATCTGTGTTAGTGACAATTTGAACTGAGACAGAGTCCTGAAATAAACCCTTTGTTTAAAAGATGGCTTTTCATCCTCTTGAATCTCCAGATAAACATTCCCTTTAGTTGTTCTGCCTCCAGCTATGTTATTTCCTTGTAGGGCCTGACATTTCCAAAAAAAGCTGACCTTGACATTGCAGTTTAGATTTAAGGATTCATTAGTGGCAAATATTAGAGTGATAGGTATATTGTATTTTCCAAGCTGTAGGAAAATATTACTTCATTTGAACTGTTTTGCTGTGGACTTCAGTACTCTGGCACAGGTTTTGGTTTTTGTGGGTTTTGATGCTGAGGTGCACAAGGTGTTTAACAAAAAAACCCAAAACCCCAACAAATCTGATGGCTGCTAAACCCAGGGTTCCTGGTTTACTGCACTCTGCATCAGTAAAAATGGCAACAAGGCCACTGGTGATCCTTCCTCTGCTGCCCACCAAAGACAAGCAGCAGTGTGACACAGAGCAAATACTTCCACTGCACTCTCAGAGAGGAGGGAGAGCTATGTGCAGGGGAAGCTGTTCTTCAGAACAGGCAGTAATTGTTTTGCCTCTCCTTGTATCCATTTATCGATCAGGGAGACTCCACTTCTGCAGTTTTATAATAGTAAAATGTGTATTATGGGACTGTTTCATAAGCATTTATTAGGTTGATTTTTTTTTAGTATTATTGAAAAAATGTTATGAAATGGCAGAGAATATCTATTAGTGTAACTTCTAAAGCTGTGTAAACAAACGTAAGCTTTTACTCATAATGCAACTATTATTGAAATAAAGGGATTCTTGCCTGAGTCTAAGCAGAGACCTCCAGAAGTACAGTGCACCAGTCAGATGCTGGGTAGTGGATGTTGAACAAGTGGAACTTTATATCTCACAGGAGAAGTTTACATCCCAGAAAAGTGTTGTATGACCAGAGAACCCCTCCTGAAAGGACAGACCAATGCAGAAGAATCAGGCTCACATAACTTTTCTACTTACAGCATCCAGAAAGGCAGAGCTTGGTTTAAAATCATGAGAAGCTCAGATTATTCCTATATTTCTTAGGCATCTTTTGCACAAATATGTGTTTTATATAGTGCTTTTGTTTAATTTTCCTGTTGGAGCTTACAATCGTGTAGGAGGTTATACTGAACCAATTATTTATATAAGACTTACATTATTGCAATTGGTAGTTGATAAAAGAAGTGGAAGAAAGAAACTTGTAGCAGGTGTGGGCTGACTTACCACTTTCTGCCATGCAAGTGCCTTTTCCAAAATTAGAAGAAAACAGGAAGGTACATTTCATTTATTTTCTTCCTGTTCTTATGGCCAGTTGCCAGCTTGTCAATGCAGTGCTCCCAAAAGGACACTGAGTCATGACAAGAGCTGTCAGTACAGCTGGGTTTTTCCATAAAAATTGTGTAAAAGAAGAAAATTCATATGGTTTTGTGGCAAAACTCTGTTCAAGGTCTTGCTTACTTGAATCAGTGGCCAATTTGGTTCTCAAAGTTGTGGAAACTTTTTGACTAATGTCCAGGTTAATAGTTTGCCTTTGTGATTGCTGAGGTTTGACCCAACTAGTGTCACACTTCTATGTATGAGATCCTTATGTGTCGTGTTGGACCAGAGCTTTGGGACCTGAGGGGAAGAATGAAGGTTATTTCATTTACAGCTATTTTCGTCTTTTGTTTCCTTCTCTTCAACACAGAAATGGAGCTTCAGGCTTGTCTTCTCTGCAGAGTTTGATAAATATCACTCTTCTCAGCGTGTGGTAGGTCTAGTGGAAGGTAGCTTTTCAAGAGTGGAGGCAACTTTATTTATCTTCATAAATGGCAACTTTTTGGAGTTCTCTCCTGTTGTGTGGCATTCATGCCTAATTTATTTGGAGATTGCAATGCTTCTACCCATGGACAGAAAATGATACACCAGCCTGGAAGTCATGTAATTCAATCAGCCACAGTCTGTGGCGAGGGAAGATCCTTCACATTTGTCTGCAAACGTGTGCTCATCATGGACACTGATATAATATAAATAGTTGTTGCAGTTACATCTGAGGAATTCTCTAGGAAAACTAGGCAATTATTTCATTTCTCTTTTTGTCAGGGTCCAGCAGAGTTCAGAGAGATGTGGGGAAACGTTATCCTCCACGTGTTGAAATTTTCTGCACTTCCTCAGCACGCTGTCAGCAGAGCAGTGGATGTGGAGACTGCAGTGTATTCAGGTGTGGCTGTGTTCTGAGGAGAGGGCAACTTCAGAGAGAATATTAAACAGCTCATCTTCTGGCACTGTCAGTCATGCAAGGCACTGTTTTGTAAGCCAGTCACATATCGCTGGTGATGCGTATTAATCCACTTTCTGCCTCCAGCATCACCTGTTTTATTTGCTATCCTGGCTTCATACCTTTTTTTGGCAAAACCACAGGGGAAATATATTTCAGTGACAGTATATAGTAATTTTGCTCTATGCACTCTAGCTCATTATGCAATCCTTGTCTTTCGAAAATAGAGAAAGGATTTATGTCTTCTACTATCATTTCTGCCACACACTGATTCAGTGAAAGAGCTTTGTGGTGGTTGGGAGTAAATTTCATTTTCCCTGCTGTTTCATGAAGTGTGAGTCACTTTCGAGCAGATGATGTCACTGCCAATTTACAAGTTTTTCTTCCTGTACTCCTGTGTAGGAGGAATCATAAGTACTCCTTTTGTCATGGTAATGCTGTTAGGTGTAGAGGGTTATTCGATGCAGGAGACAGCATTCAAGCTTTATTTTTGCCAGCACGGATAAATAGCTGAGTTTGAAAGGTGAGGCACAAACTGCCACATTCAGTCTCTCTAGCTAATGGAGAATGAAGGCTTCTTCCAGGTCTGGATCTTGGGTACTGTGAAGATTTGTTTTCTGTGGGGTCTATGACAGTATCTTGAACAGCCAAAAATATGTTTCTGTTGCTTTTCATTTTTGAAACAGAAGTTGAATTATACACTGTGAAGCTCTTCTCCAACTAAGAGACCTTTCTCTTCTGTTGGGAAAAAAACCAGAAGTGCTTTTTAATGTTTAGAACATTTTATACATATAAATTTTGAACTGTGGGTTCTTCGGAACTGTTCTTGAGTCTTTTTTCTTGATGTTTTACTGGGAAGATACCTGTGACCATGTCTGCTTTCACCAGCTTTTCAATAGGAGGAAAATAAGTATAGAATAGTGGAAACTGCTCTTGTGGAAAGAACAGCTGCTCTTCAAAACAGTTTTGTGTGGCAAAGGGAGTTAACGTATATATAAAGTGAAACCTAAGAATATTAATTCACAGCACCTATCTGCTATCTTGGATGCTCTAAGAGCCTTTTTAACCTTAGGATTTTAACCTTAGGACAAACAGAACCACAGAGCACTGAGCTGAACTTTCTCTTTTTCATAGGTGAGGACACTAAAAACCAAATGTGATTATGGCCATGGTCTCCTTCCTAGCAAAGGGTCTTCAAAATCACAAACTGTGAACTGTATCAGGAGGGACAAGCCACCAGAACTAGTTAGCAGGATGGAAAATAAGCATGTGTGGGAAAACTGACACTCCAAAAGGGAGCAATGTCAGCTGAGAGGCAAGGACATAGTATAGTTACCACTGAGAGGGTAGAGGTCATTCACAGACTATGAGGGTTTATTAAATTTCAGTGGCAGATATTAGTCCTTTACATAATTCGCATGTTGTCAGAATTCTTCTTTAAGCTTATTCTACTACAAACATCCTTCCTCACATGGGTGTGGTGCCTTCATATCAGGTTTGACATCTACTTTTAATCTGCTCTTGGCAGATTCCTCACGTGTATATTCAGTATGTAAGTAGGTAAATGCTATAGACTGGGAGGGGTGGGTGGAAATTATTCCTTAAAAACATGAAATAGGAGCAGCTGTCATTTGTTCTTTTCTCTTCCCAAGACCTCGGTCTTGAGAACTGCCCCATCTGGGTGGCTGGCTGGTTGGATGGCTGGCTCTTAATGGAAAAAAAGGCTCTCGTTGAGTGCTTGCAAATGTATTTAAAATTGCATCAAAGGAGGCCTTGCAGAGAGACCTTGACAAATGAGAGGGCTGGGCAATCACCAACCACATGAAATTCAATGGAGGAAAGTGCTGGATTCTGCACATGGGATGGGGCAACCCTGGTTGTGTGCATAGACTGGGGAATGAGAGGCTGGAGAGCAGTGCTGTGGGAAGGGACCTGGGGGTCCTGGTTGATGGGGAGTGGGGTATGGGTCAGCAGTGTGCTGGAGCCAGGAGGGTCACCTGTGTCCTGGGGATGTCCGGCACAGCATCACCAGCTGGGCAAGGAAGGGGATTGTCCTGCTCTGCTCTGGGCTGGGGCAGCCTCACCTCCAGTGCTGGGGGCAGCTTTGGGCACTGAAATGTAAGGAGGATGTAAAGCCATTAGAGAGTGTCCAAAGGAGGGAAATGAAGATGGTCAAGGGCCTTGAGGGGAAGCTGTGTGAGCAGTGGCTGAGGGCACTTGGTCTGTTTAGCCTGGAGGAGGCTGAGGGTAGACCTCATTGCAGTTGCAGCTTCGTTGTGAAGGGAAGAGGAGGGGCAGCACTGATCTCTGCTCTGTGGTGATCAGTGACAGGACCCGAGAGAATGGCTCTGAAACTGTGTCAGAGGAGGTTTAGGTTGGATAGCAGGAAAAGGTTCTTCACCCAGAGGGTGATTGGTCACTGGAACAGCTCCCAGGGCAGTGATCACAGCACCAACCTGGCAGAGTACAAGAAGCGTTTGGCCAACTCTCTCAGGCACATGGTGTGACTCTTGGGGCTGTCCTGTGCAGGGCCAGGAGTTGGACACAAGGATCCTTGTGGGTTCCTTCCAACTCAGCTTATTCTCTGATTCTGTGGGAATGTATCAGTCAGTCCCATCAACTCCTTGTCTTCTTCACCCATGCCCAGTGTGGTCACTCCTGACAGCAGTAGCTGAGCAGCCTTGCCTTATTGTATTCTTCCTCTCAATTCGCTGAGATCATCACTAATGTCTCTCTATGCTAACAAACAATAACTTTAATATTGTTGTGAGCAAAATGCCTGTGCTCTGCAGAGTGTGTGGGGGATTGCTGGGTAATTTCCAGGGCACGTCCAACCCAGGTACATGCTGTGAGCCAGCGTGCTGGCTGTGCCCAGGTCCAGGCATCTGCACTGCTCCAAGTGGCTGCTTCACACTGGGCTGCTTCCATGCACCTGGGATTCCTTTTATTCAAAGGCAGATCCTAATTACAGATGTTCATCTCCTACTTTTTTTTTTTTTTTTTTTCTGCATATTTGACTTACAAATGGTGGGAGAAAGCTCATGGGCTTTTAATATCTGGTGAACATTCTTGATGCATTTTTAGTCACGGAAGAGTGGAGCTGTTGGCTTTCAACAGCCATGTGTTGACTTGTTCTGGTTTGCAAGCTGTATTTGGAAAAATTACCCCAAACTCTCAGTTTTCAGCATCCAACATTTTACTCCAGTTTTGGTTGCAGGAAGCATCTGGATTTATTCAAGATTTATTTTGTGGGTGCGTGTTTCAAAAAATCTCATCCAGTAGTCCTATAAATTATATGCTCAGCTGCATGACCAAATCACCCACCATAAAACTGCATTCTATGACATGGTCAGTTGCTCATTTTTGTTTCTTCTTTTCCTTTTGCCATATTACTGCATTCATAAAACATAAATTAGTACCCTCACATTGTCAAAATCTGATTCAATTACAGAAACTTGACAGAAATTTCCTCACTCACAAGCAGTGAGCCATGTCACTCAGAACATTTGGCCAAACAATAACTTCCCTCCATCCTCACTCCCTGCTCTTGCAGAATAAACACTTGCAGAATTTTAAAGACATGATAACTTACAGAAAATATTTTCTGTATCTTACAGCAGCATTATATGCTACCTTGAAAAGAATTCCTGATCCAAAAGGACTAGTTAGAACAATCTATTACAGGGCAAGAAAGTAAAGTTACTACATTTTCTACTTGTTCCGTTATATCTTCAGAATGAGCTAAGCTATCAGCAGTTTCACTGTGGACATCTAGATACACAAAGTAGAAACAAGGAGACCCAAGTCAGAGCAAGTCAAGAGCTGCAGCTTAGAAGATCTGGTTTTCCTAGAAGTGATTTTTTTCCCCCCCTACAATTTTATGCAAATTTCTCAATTTTCTGTGAAGGAGAAACTGCCCTGACAGCTGTAATGTGGTCCTCTTGTGTGTATGAATTATGATTCAGTCTTTAATCACACCTCCTGTAGGACAACTTTCTGTTCTAGTAGAAAAGGTGAACAGTGCTTGATTACTTATTAATGGGCACATGTACAATGATGGAAAACTATTAATAATCCCATGGGTAGATTTGCCCATGGTGCTCCTCAATGCAGCATCTGAACATCTTAAAGATGTTAATTTTATCTTCAAATTAACCTGGGGGGTAAAGTAATGACAAAGTTCCTGTTTTACAGACTGGAAATTCAGATAAGAGTTTGAAGGCAAGAAGGTCCCACCAGTTGTTGGTCGCTTATTCAACCAATATGAAACATCATCTGTTTCCAAAAGTGAGATGATGCTTTTGTTGTTCTCTGTTGGGTCTGTGGGTACTCAGCGTTTCTGCCAATTAGATCCAGTGATTCTCACGTGACTACTTAGGAAATGGTCACACACGGGTAAGTACATTTTTCTCAAGTTCTTTATGTACTTAATTACTGCAGGCAAAGATATTTAGGTATTTTGTGAATCTCAGTGACTCCTCAGCAAACAATTATTTTAAAGTGTTTTGCTTGATCTTGGTATAAATGCTTTGGCAGAAACATGCATGGAATCTGATTCCTTAGGAAAGCATTTACCTCATACCTCTCATACAAATGATTCTCCTTTTAACTCCTGCAGTCCTGCGCTTCATTCTTCCCTGTGTGGTGTAGATGTGAGAAGGAGATGCATCTTTAACCACTCCATTCACTGATCCATGCTTTGGGCAGCTCTCCCTGTTTCCAGCCCTTTTGCAGCTCCATTGGAATGCTCAGGGACTGTGTGTGTCTTCCAGTTGGAGCCATCCCTGTGTGTCTGGAGGAGGTAGAACTGAGCCTGGCCTTGACCAGGTGGAAGAAACAAGCTGAGTACAGTATATCTGGCATTTTCCAACCTGGGTTTTTATGGCTTTATAAAGTATTTGCAGAGTGCTGTGCAGGGACTTTAAGCAGAGATGACTGCCACATAACTTGGAGCAGGGGAGAACATGACAGACAGCATCTCGGCCCAGTGGAGCCTCTAAAAGTGCCTTTATGGACAACAAAACTTGAGTTTTCATGATCTCTCATGAAAACCATCTCATGAGGTTTAGCCTTCTGTGTATTACTTTCAAAACACTAAAAAGGCACAGTGGCCATACATGGTTTACATAATTTAAATGGACTAGACAAGCCATGGCAAAGCTGAGCAACAGCGGCCTCTCTCGTGGGAAAACATCTTTCCCTGCTGTGGGTGCTGGACTTGCAGACACCAGCCAAGCTCAAAGGTATTTCTAGAAGAAAAAAAAAAAAATTGTCAATAGAGTTAATGGTACAATGAACTGAGACAGCAGTGATGGAAAAGGCAGACAGAAAATAATTAGTGGCAGGACAGCTACAGGAGATGAAGCGATAAAATGTGAAGAAACAGCAGGGAAGCACCTTGCTTGAGACTGGGTCTGTGAGGAAAAGCTACGTAAATATTGGGATTGGAGAGGGAAAGTAAAAAGTCTGAGAAGTGGAAAGGAAGATTGGTGGACAGCAGATTATTTGGGAATTTTTTTGTGGAAGAAGATTAAGACCCCCCAAAAGCAGCAGGAAGGTGGCTGTGGCATATAGATGAGTGACAGTTCCAGGAGCTTTGTATGTTGTATAAGCAATACAGAGACAGTCTTCATGGAGACAATGGATAAGACTTGATAATATTTGTTATTTAGCAGTAGACTTCACCCCCAAAGCCTCAGTTTGTTCAAACTAAACTATGGAAAAAAGATTTTTAGACAGACTTTAAAATGATATTTTAAAGCAAATTATGTCATTCTAATGAAGTCAGACAGATCACTCAGGCAAAATACGACAGTGATTAAATTTTTTTTTATTGTATGCCTCTCATCAGGCTTGCAGGCTACAGATGCATGCAAATAAAGCATCAATTTTGTTTCAGTCTCCCAGATATAAAAATGAAGTTCCCATCTGCCACCTTGTGCTTTTCCCTGACTTTCATTTATCCCAGTCTTATCCCAGTCTGAACTGAACACCACTGTCTCCACGTAAGTGGAGGAAGAGAGCTCATTCAAGGTCTTCCCATTCCTGACCCCATCTGCCAGAAACTTTGTGGTATTTATGCTCCTGTTTCTCCTTAGAAGCTAACTTTGGAAGGGCAATATGGGTTGGTCTGGCCTTCCTTTGACAGGAAGTTTTTATTTTAGTGGAGCCACAATTCCTTGCTCATTTCAGGCAGCGATCCATTGCACCAGGCACTAGGTTGAACACTTAAAAGGAGTAGGCTTCCCATGAAAATGGTTGTTTTAGCACTGTTAACTTAACTCAGAAAGATGCTGAGCTGACAGCAACAGGTGGAGATCCAGCTCAAAGGAGGAGGAAGGAATACTTTGATCAGCCAGACCAGGAAGATAAACCTCTCACTTGGCTTGGCATAGACAGTCCAGGAGATCTGCTGGGCCTCCCTGGAACCTCTTGGAGGCTTCTGCAGGGACTTTCACAGTGACAGTGCTGGGACTGTGTGGGACTGTGTGTGCTCTGCTCTTACCGTTGCCTCATGGGGCATTGCTCCTGCCTGGTGCCTGATGCTCCAGCAGGGATTCCTGCTTCTTCCAGGGAAGCAGCCAACAGCCCCCGAGTTCTTAAAAACAGGCATGTGATGTTTGTGAGTGATACATGTCAGTGTTGCAAGAACAGGTGTCTGAATATTTTCGTGGTTTTGGTGGTTACCTTGACCATGTTGCACTAACTTGTAGCTTAGAAATGTCATGTCTCTTATTGATAAAGAAGACAGCTCTGAATATTTCCTTTTTAAAGGCAGAGCACTATAATATCCAGACCATTATCTGATTTTGGTGTGTTTTTACCTCAAGATCCTATATTATGTACATCCACATGAGCTGGATGTTTTTCATTCCTGAGTGCTCCATGAACTGGGTATTTTTAGAGGACAACCTGCTGTTCATCCTAGGTTGTTTTCAAGCTCCTTTCCTTAAGCCAATCTTGTTAAATTGTGTTGAGCACAATGACTATTACCTTATATCTGTAAAATTGGTTATTTTTTGTTCCTCATAGCAAAGTTTGCTTTAAAAGAAAAGGTGATGGGGGTTGGGGGTGAGGGGAAGATGCATTATTCAAAGCCTGAGAAATCTGTGAGTAAGGTTGAGCACAGTGGTGGTGCCTGTAACCTGTGAAAGCACTTTCACCAACAGTTTACCCCCAGTGCCTGTGGAAACAAATCCTATTCAGTATGATATATGAAAGCATAACTCTCTGTAGTAAAGGAATCAATGGAAGCATTCATATAATAGATGACTGTTCAGGCTTGTGCAGTCTGCTGCTCAAACATAATTGGCATCTATGTAATAAAATACTGAGCACCCAGGGAAATGTCTGGGATGTTTATGAGTCATCACGTGGTTTATTATAGAAGACTGACACAGCTGTGTAAAGCAGAGCAGGCTAACTGGCACCTGAGTTAGCGTTATGGTATTTAATACTCTGGTAAAAAATACACAGATTTTAGGCTTTCCATGTGTTTCACTAATGCACCATCCAAATCTGTTATTAGGGGTCTGGTGGGTATAACAGAGCGTCAGATTGGCAAGCCAGTGTTTTTGCATGGAATCCTTAAGCCACTGCTCCACGATGCAGATGCAAAATCCAGGCTTTGAAGTGCAGCCTTGCTGACAGGCAGAACTGAGCCACAGTTGCACAGTGCCTTTGTACAATGTAGGCTCCTCTGAATGGAGCCTGTCTTTTGCTCTGTGCCTACATAATGTTTAGCACAGCTGGGAGTCCTTATCTCAGCCAAAGGCCTCTCTAGATGCTGCTGAAAAGGAAATAATAATATATTTGTCAGCTGCATGTATTAGGCATGTTAATAAATGCCCTGTTTATAAAAAGGACCTGCTTGCTTGGCATTTGAACAGGCTTGCAGCCTCTTGATCTTATCCTGCAGTTCTTGGGCTCTGTCTGCTTAGAGAACTATGGTAAAATAACTCTTCCAAGAGCTCTCTAATATCACGGCTCCACTGTCTCTAGCTCTGAAAAACAAGTTTAAAACAGCTGTGGTCCGACAGTGTAATGCAGGCTGCACTGTAGACACATTAATGTTAAATGTTGTGCTTGCCCTGTGAGATGCTTCTCACACACAGAGTAAGGAACTGTGTATGCTGAGCTACCAGAACTCTCTTGTTTCATCTTGACTGTCTAGTTTAAGTCACCTTTCATTCAACTGATTTTTTTGAGTGAAGGAAGAGAAAGCAAATGAGTCCTTCTCCCCCCTGCAGTAGAAACCAAGTGGGTGTAAGGCTTTCTAGCAAGAAGCAGCAGCCAGAAGTTCATATTGGGTTTGTTTGTTCCCCACAGCAAATGGGAAAAACTGAATGGTGTTCTGCCTTTTGGTGTTATGTGCATTAGCACATTCTACTGTTTTAAATTTTATTTTCCTTCATCGCTCTTCTCCCTGTCCTGTTTTGATTGTGGGATGGGTCAATTTGTATCAGAGCTTTGAGCCTTCAATTTCACTAGAAAAATTCTCTCTCATTTGGCTATGGTCCTGTAAATCAGGCTTTGCTCCTTTGTCCGTGTAGAGGTGGTTGGTATTTCTTTATTATGGGTTATTCTGGGAATGTGGGTAGATGGGTCTGTGACAAGGGGAGAGACTGAGAGATATTGATCAGGATTTCCCTCATTCTTAACAGTAACTCTCCAACAGGTGATTTTGGACAGTTGAGCCAAGTTTTCGAAGTGAGTAAACACAAGCAGAATTCCTGACAATCAGGAAAAAAAATTAATTTAGGGGATTAGTATGGTTCTTGCCCTCCGAGACATGAAAACTAGAACTGATATTTCAGAGCTAAAGATATAGAAATGGGGAAAAACCCCTCATGATTTAAAAAAATTATCATCCATCTGTGGAAAATACTGCTAAATCTTTCAGAATGGAAGGATGGTACCCATGGTACCAAGCTGCACAAGGATGTGGTGGGGATGCAGGAAAGCAGATGGAGAGAGATTCCCTAGGCTATAACTCCTGTGCTTTATATCAATGCTGAGGTACAATGAGACTTAGGAACAGTAAAAAGGAAATACAAAAGTGCTATTTAGATGGGAAAAGATTATCTGCTTAGACTGCTCCTGGGTAATTAAAACCTGCCAGGATAACTCTAGGCCTCAGATGGAGTGGGAGGGGAATACAGAGAAAGCTCCAGCAGATTAAATCAGTCTGAATCTGAGTCTTTGCTACAGTCCAGGTCCCTTGCTGGGATGCAACTGCTCTAAAGTCCATTGACCTCAGAGACCTAAGCATTTCATCAAGACTTAAGTTCAGAGTCACATGAGGCTTTCTGGGGAAGGTTTATCGTTCTCTGTTGGGAGGTAGACTCCCCAGTCAGCTTCCTGGTGCTGAGGAATTGCCAAACCTGATCCAAAGGAGGTTGCTGAGTCTGGGTGATATGAAACCATTACTTTCACTTCTCCCATGTGGAGTTGGAAGCTCCATCCACTTAACACTATATGGTTCCAGCTCTTCAAACCTCCAGGCTATAGAGAATTCATGTGAAAATATCCCAGCAGAACTTCTCTTGGGACTTGCTGATTCTCTCTAGCTTGGAATGTATTCTAAGACTAGGTAATTTATAGCAGCATATTCCTTTGGGGGCAAATGTAAAATGAGAAGTGTCATGAGAAAAGTGAAAATAAAGTGAAAATAAAATATTTGGAATCTCAGCAGAGATTCAGTATGGATTTTATCCCAAGATAATTTTGTATATTTGGGCCATTCTTATTTACTCAGGGTTTTTTTGTGTGGGTCTAGCAGAAAAATGGAGTTAAGAAAATGAAGGTTGGAAAGTTAGTTTTTCCTTAAGCAGCTGCATAAAATGGGGATTAATCTACGGGTCAGAATAGAGTCCTGACTATTTTCCTTTACATTTTAAGCTTTGAACGGAAATTAACAGATATATATTCATTATTTGACTTCTGTAGCAAAAATAAAAGTAAGATGAAGATATTTTCTATCAGTAGTCTTTCACTACGGTTGTTTTCCCAGTGATGTTAGAGATATATTATTTATTTTATGGTGATACTTTCATGGCCACATGTGTGGTAACATAACTCTTAGCTAATAAATACCTTTACAGCAGAAGTGAAAATATCCAATACCTGTTGCTGTGTGCTTAACAGGAGAAGTGAATAATTAATCATTCAAACAAAAATAAGTTGGGGGGTTTTTGGTTTTTTTTGTTTTTTGTTTTAAAGTAAATGACAAATTGCCATTGTTTTTCTCTTCATCATTTGCTCTCCCAACCTAGAAGGTGTAGAATGAGTAGCACACTTTCCCTCTGGATTTTAAGAATGAGAATTGTGCAAATTGCACAAATTATCTAGTGAGAAGACGTTGGCTATATTTTTGAAACTGCTGAAATGTTCTTTATGGATTGTTAAAGCCTTGGCAAAAATTACCATTGCACACTTCATTTCTTTAGAAGTGGATGACACAGCATTTTCTAGCAAGCAGATTTCATGTCAAGTCTTGCTAAAAATTTAGTTTAAAAGTACCAAATAACCCTTTCCTGCTATTGTTTAATTCATTAGCCAACCTATGGGAAGGATTCAGATATGGGTAGAGAGAGATATTTCCTAATATCACATTTTGTTCTGAGTCCTTGGACAAGTAAAATCTCATTTTTGTCTGCCACTTGTTCTTATGAAGAGATTTTAAGGTATAAATTGATGGTTTGGGACCCAGTCCTGTCCCATGAACAGCAAGGGCAGAGCTGGCAGCAAACAGGAGACTGAGCCCTGCAGCCTTGGTCATCTTTGTGCCACTATTGTCACATCTCTGGTGCAGTGACAAAGGCAGGTCTGAGAGCAGCAGTGGGGGCTGGAATGGGGAAGGGGTTCCAGGTCTAAGGATAAGTTCATGTTCACCTTTAGTACATTTTTCTGTGTGAATACAAAGTGAGGCATAACTGGAGAAGCTGCCAGGGACAATAAGCTGATTTGGTTTTCCATGGGCTTGGAGGGACTTTGTTTCTGCTTAGTCAAGAGTGGCGTGCCTTAAAAATCATCAATTGCCACAGGCCTACAGGTAGGTGGGATTAGCTTTGATTCAGCATTTCCCTGCCATGCCATAACTCAGTGCAACAGAAAGTTGTTGGCTCTGCTCTTCTCAATGTTGTTCCCTCTGTGGCACAAAAAGGTCCTCACTGATGGCAAACAACGTCTTTTTTGCTGCTTGGCAGTAAGAGATTGCCTTGTGCATAGTCCTTGATAGTCTGCTTCCTGCCAAGTGTGGTAGGTTTTGTGTTTTCAAAAGAGGGATTTGTTCTTTTGACTGATTTTTCAGTGTGTAGCTTCTCCACATTGCTCCTTCCTCAGCTTACTGCTAATCCTCATGTATTCAAATCTTGGCTTCCTTCAGGGAAGGATGACATGTAGCTCTTGTGCTGTTTTCTTATTTATTTATTTATTTTTAGTGCTTCTACAACTCGCTGCACCCTGGACAAATCAGATGCTGTGCAATTATACATCTTGCATCTCTGTTAGCATTCCCCTCAAGTGTGCCTGCAAAGCCCTTTTCCAAAAAATTTCCATGCAGCCAAATTCTCCCTACATGCCTCCAAAGTGAGGGAAGCACTGTGAGACATATGCAAAACGCCTCTTGCAGCTATAGATAATTTCTGCAAATCCTACATCTGCTGTGGTCACTGATCTTGGGGTCCATTCACATGCCAGACTGATTTGCCTCTGCCAAAATGGAGTGAAATGTCATTTCCGGTGACGACTCTTCTTTTTCTCAGTAACTCAGTCTATCGTAAGAGAAAGTCTTGTGAAACTTAATTGTGACTCAAGCCTCAGTTCAAGAACACCTTTTAATTGGTTTCTCTGGGACTTCAGAATTATTTCCTGCAGTTAATTGTTGAAGTGAGGAAAAATACTATAGGATTTCATGGATGCTTAATGGACAGGTTCTAGAAAGTCAGACATGAATAATCCCACAGCTTGTGCCATTCTCTAATTTTTCTTTTTATACTTTCTCCTCTTGTAAAAAGTTCTTCTTTTTTTTTTTTTTCTTTTCTTTTTTGCCCCTCTGGCTCGATGCAGCACTTCCATACAGGGGTCAAATATAAAGCAGGTAGCCTCTACTTCCAAAGATCTTCTAGGATTCTGGTTAAAACAACTGGTGAATAGTTCTGCGCAATACACTGAGGCAGCTTTCCACAAACCATCAGGAAGAGCTCCAAGAGAGGCACTGAAGGAGTGTGGATCAGCTTGAAAATCTCTCGGATATTAACACTGGATACAATGTCTATCTTCCTCTCCGTCTTAAACAGTTGCAATGCCATTAAAAGTCAGTTTGCTTCCCAGCAGAAGTGGTTGCGTTTCAGAAATGAGAGGAACAATCGCTGCGTGCAGTTGGCAGATGAGTTTCTAATGTGCTTGGGGATTCTTTTCCATGCTGTAAATTCAAATTACATCTCATCATGTGCCTAGTTAAAGAACAGAATGTGTCACAATAGAGAAAGGGAAAACCAGGGACAGATTGTGATCCTGTTGGCAATTATGGAAGTCTAGACTACTTCACCTTCATTTCCCATCCCAGGGTGAATGAAAGCAGGGTGGGGGGTCTGCTGGGGAAAACAAACAAACAAACAAACAAACTTCTCATACTCGTCTTGCACAATTTATGAGAAAGCACTCCTTATATTTCAAGTGTTTAAGCACAAGGAGCAAAGCAAATATGTAAACATAAACATAGGAAACAAGTCAAAAATGTAGCAGTTTATTTTAATTTTTGGATTTGTCATGGTTTCTTTTCAGAGAAGCAGAGAATGCTTTGGGTTGAAGGGACCCTAAAAATCATTTAGGTCCAGATTCTGGCGATGCTGTTGTGTCTCTAAGCCCCCAGGCAGGGGGTCAGGAGGGAAATTTACTTGTCTTGTGTCACCTGCCATGCTTGATGACCATGTAATATTAATTAGCTTTTAATAAAAACACTTAACGTATGTTCCCAGAACACTGTCATGAAATAGAAGCTGAACTCATATTCCAAGTAATAATGAGGGATGTAGAGACCTGAAGAAATGTCAGAATCTAAATCTAACTGAATCCTCAGGGTGTATCAAGAACTGTAGTGAGCACATGTTCCCTACAGCTTCTCCATAATTTTTTAATCTTTCATTAATCATGCCTAGCTTTATTATTATCATCTCTGTGCAAACCCTGGTGTGTTCATAAGTGAAATAGACTTTTGTGTAGCAGACTGTATTACTTGCTATGCATGGAATTGTTTGTTTGTTTGTGTCATCTCGGGAATGAGCGTGTCACTTCTCCCGGGCATTTGGTGGCATAAAGCCATTAAAATGCACCAGCAATGACCCCTGGTGCTTTGCAAAAGGAAGCGATAAAAACTTTCTTGTCATGTTTAAGTGGCGGGGGAATTTAGGTGTGTTATCCAGAACGCAATTATTCAGCTTGGAGCAGAGCCAAGGCAGTGAGACTAACAATGTGTTTAATCTTATGAAAAGATGGCATGGGATCTTTAATGACCATGTTTTGTCGCTATCTTGGATTTATGATGTCTCCGAGAGACAGTTCTCGCGGTGTCGTGCTCAAAAGACATAATTAGAAAATCCGTAACTCTGCTGAGCTTTGTTTCAGCTGGTCTTTTTCAGAGAGATGCGCATTTATTCAGCTTTATTTCTAATCTGCTCAGGGCAGCCCTGTGATGTTGGGGAGCCAGCCTTGGGAGGAAGCAGCTGCTCCGACCCCACGCCATCCATTGATGGGGAAGCTGTTTCCCTGACAACGGCAGCGATGAGAAGCCAGAGAGCAGCTCCTTTCCAGTTGGTGTTTCTTTTTCACTCGCTCTTACAGGCACTCATTAGCTTCTGAGGAAGAATCGGATAGCTCCCATCAATCCAAACGAAAGCCAAGTGGAACGGTGGAAATGTCATCACATTTTCAGGATTTTCAAGGTTGTGAGCTTCTGAAGCCTGCTGTTATCAACATTAATTTTTTACTTTAAAGTATTAACAAACCAAGACTTATTTTCCCCCCACCTGGGATTTATTCATGGCACTGTATCCAAACAAAGAAATGAGGTAAAAGAGTAAAAATTACTGCACCAGTTTTGCTCCACACTTTGTGCAGGATGCCTTTGTGTGTGCAAGAATGCAGCTAAAGGGAGGGTTTGTGACTCAATTAGGGCTGGAGAGCTGGTGGACACGGTGAAATACATATCTGCCTTTTTATTAAACCCCTAACATTTTGGATTTCCTTAGGAAAAAGAGAAGCTGAGAGACAAGAGAAGGAGGTGACAGCCAGGCTGGCACAGGAAGCTGACAGCAAAGGCATGCTGGTGTTTTGATGCCTGTGCAAATAAGACCTGTGAGTTTGAGTCCACTGTGCCTCACATAAACTCTCATCTGGGAAACTGTCATTTCTCTGACATTTTGCAAATGTTTTTTCCCTTGAATATCTAGAGAAAATGACTGCATGAGTTGCAGGGCAATAATCAAAAGTCCAGATTTTTTTTAACTTAGGGGAAGAGACCTTGGATTTATTCTGGTAGGTATAAGAAAAACTTGATTTCTTGTTTTGTTATGTTTAAGTTAATTAATACAGATATGTGACAATATAACAGTGAACTCAGGAATTACTAAATCAATAATTCAGCAAAACATAAGCCAGAATTCTTATTTTATACCCATACAAAAAAATTGAGTCATTTAATACATAAATTCATAAAATTAGTAGCAATCTTTTTTCATAAAAGAATGGCATTACCACAAAAGTTTTATGAGGCTTTGAAGATTCCCTGTGACCCTCCTGAGGGATTTGTGTTACAGAGGTTTTTGTGAGAGAAGCCTGGTCCAGTATGTCTGGTATGAGTGTGTCATAGATCAATGCACTTCTAAAATACAGCCTGGATTTCTGCCAGTTCCTGAGATAATTTAAAATTCTGGGCAGAGTGTAAGATGTTGCTGACTGACCAGGTAGCATGAAATGCAGGGAATATACACAGATATCCAAAACTTGAGTCTTAACCCTCCAAAAGAATTATCCATTCGTAAACTGAGCAAACAAGTTATAGCTATGAATAGGCAGCATAAAGCTGTCATTTTTGTAAAAGAAATTTTTTTTTCAAAAGATCTGTGCCTTTAAATGTTATTGTGATTACAAGCTATAAATCTTAATAATGACCATCATCTTGTTGTAGGCAATGCAAACACAGAATATTTTAATGTTTCAGCAGTTACTGCTCTTGCAGATGCTCTGAGCAGATCACTGATTTTCGGTCTTTGGAGGTGGGTAAAGCCTGGGCCATGGCATTTATTTATTAATTTTCCCTAGGAAGTGTAAAGGCTGCAGAATGGGTGCATATGAGAGGCTGCCTGATCTTGGATTACAACATGACAAATTTTCATGCAACATCAGGCTCAATTCATGTGAAACTAAAGCTCTTAAAGCCAGCATGTGCTGATCTCCTTCAGGAAAGGTGGCATCCATCCCCCTGCCCAACATGTAAATTGGCTGCAGTGTCGTTCCATGAGCAGGCATTTTTCAGGCTCATGTTTTTGGCTGGCAGAGGCTTGGTAAGGAAGGATAACTCCCAATTAGCTGTATTCAGCTGGGGGGCTGTCTGCTGAGGTGGGGTCAGAGAAGGCCATGTTGTTAGGATGTGGTTGCTGTTCACTGCAGCAGCTCGAGTCTGTAAAAACAAAAGCAGCATTTGAACAAGGGAGAAAATAAATCGAGGAAGCTAGTGGTCAACATCTGAGCAGCAAGATGTTAAACATAAACATTAACCTTTTATTCTCATGGCTGTGGCGTTTTTTTCAGTGTAGTGCAAGGCCTTCTCAGTAGCCTGCTATCACTTTGGTTTTGTTTTAGCTACAATGTTTTAACACATACTTATCTGGGTGATGGCATAACATATTTTTCCCTCTCAAGCCCAGATATTGTTTTTTGTTTTACTTCCAGTAGCCTCTCTACAGATGCAGAGACAAGTCTGATGGGGTTTTTTTCTGACCTCTTTGCTGGTTTTCCCCAAATAAAAACTACAAATGTGTTTGGTTTCCTCTTCAGCAGCCTTATGCCTGACAAACCGTGCTACCAAATTAAATGTGATAAAACCCTTCATAAAAAGGTAAACAAAATGTGTTACTTGAAAGTCTTCCAAATTCTGTGCTCTGATCCTACTTTAGAAATGGACTGTAGATAAATACTCTTCTTCTTCTTCTTATTATTATTATTATTCTCATTATTATTACTATTTTGAGGCTATAACCTGTTAGGCAGTGATCAAAGTGAATGTCTGAATGCAGCACAGGTGTTGTGAGACTGAAGGAAGTGAAGGTAATGGAGTTGTGTGTCCCATATTCAGTGGGGTTTTGGTGACAGAGGAAATGTTTTTCCACTGTATTTTCAGGAAAGGCAAGGCTGGTAAGTCATGGATTGTGTCTGTCTTCTTTCTCACAAGTGACTTTACTCAAAACCTCAAAAATTTTAAGCACAGCCTTTGAAAGAGGGTCAAAACTCAATCCTCACAGCCAAAACCTCTTTCAGGACTGGAGGAGATGCAGTCTCTGATCATCAGGTTCATCATATCTGGTCAGTGTGGAAGGTTAGTTGAGGCCAGATTAGGAATGATGGTGAAACATGAACATCCTCTCGATGTCCATGGCACCTCTGGAAGTTCCCTGTAATTCAGTCTGCTCTACAAATCTGACCTGTGGTTTCACAAACCATGGTAATGCCAGATGAGGACAATGAAGCACAGTTTGTAAGCAAAAATCCACTACAGGGACCCTCTAAACACCATCCTTCTGCTGGGTTTGGAATGAATATAATTGCAGCAAAAAATTCAAGGATTCAATTTAAGTAGGGATCTGAGCATCAAACACCTACTTCAAGTGTAATCAAAGCTAAATATCTGAACCAGAACTGACTCAGTGAGCTATGGTTAATGTTACCACAGCAGATTTTAAATTTTACCCTGTATCAAGTGCAGAGATATAAAAAAATTGAAAAGTGCCACCTTGTCTGAGGGTTGAATGAAACTCCAATTCTCCATGAAAAGGGTTCAGTTATCCCTTCCTTACAAGCTTTTTTTGTGCTACAGAAGTGCACAGAAGTGCAGCGATAGCTGCTCATTACATGTGCACTTATCCTGCAGCACGAGTTAAACAGTCCCTCTGATTTCAGGAGGCCTCTGGGCACTAAGCTGCTGCTCAAACTGCTTGAAGTCTGTGTCAAAACAGCGGCTGAGAGATGAAAGAGCTGCCCTCCAGACCAGTGAGGGAATGATGTGTAATAAGATGCAATTTGTCTAAATGCAATTGTACCTGATGAGAGTCACGGTGCAGATTTGGGAGAAGCCCTGCTTTGAGCAGCAGAGGAGACCTGAACTGCTCCAGCCCCATCCCAAGGGCTGGAGTTACTCATGCCAAGCCTGGCTTGTCAGGTCAAAAACCTTCACTGCAACATCAGAAGCTCAGGAATAGCGTTGGGAGATGATGCAGACTGCCCTTGCTAGAGATTTATATGCAGGCATGCTGAAGGGGAAGGAGGAATCTTGCATTTCCTTGTGGGAGGTGTTGAGGTGGAAAGAAGAGCTTGGATGAACAAGTTCCCAGTGGGTGGAGGTGCACAGCACCTGCAGCTCTGTTAGCTTCCATTTGAAGCTCAGCTTTTTGGACACTCTCCATGCTATGTCACTTCCTCAGAGACAGCATTTGGAAAAATATAGGCTCAGGCACCAGAAGAAATGGGAACAATCCAGGATGGATTTTTTGTGCTGGATTTGAGGGAGGCCTTTCCTATGCATTTGGATATGGGTGGGTTTTCTTGTTGCTGTTCCAGAAATTATTTATAAATATATGGTGCCTAACTGAAAAGCTAAAGAAAACCCCAGCAGAGAGGTGTTTTAATTGAAATGCAAAGTTTATTGCTTGAAATGAGACTGATTTTCAAAAAAAAAAAAAAAAAAGAGAGAAAGAGAAATCCCTCTTAGACAGTGTTGTCTCATCCTCTGAGACACTTGTGATCCATGAGCTCTTTGATTCAATCCACATGAGGCAGAGATACTCTCTAATTACTGAGGAAATGATTTGAAAACCAAAACTCAGACCCTTTTTGCATGCACTAAACACCCATCCTGTCCTGGACAAATTAGCAAACTCTGTGTGTTCTCTATGAATCCCCATAGGGTAATTTACAGATACACATGAAATTATCCATTTTGTACATGTTTCCAACACCTTCAAAAAAGCCAGAAATGAAAACATAGCATCTATCCATAGTTTAGGAGATTGGTATAGAGGAAGCTGAGTATTTGAGAACTCCTTTTAAATATCCAGTTGTTCTTGATACATTTCTAGAGCATGTCTGCTGCCCTAGCCATAGGCTTGCCTAAACTCCCCAGGGAGCTCTGTGACTCATTTATTGTACATATATATTTATTTATATAAATGCTGTATCCTCACACACAGTCTGGACACTTCACACATTACCTCAGCCCTTTTAATTGCATTTTTATCTCCTAAACTGTTACATGTTACAGACCAGGCAAGGGGAGGCCCTCAAGGTCATCTGGTGAAATCCTCTCTTCATAATGAAGGATTATTTAATGTACTGCATTTTCTAGTGCTTGTGCCTTCTTTTGAACATCTCAAATAATGAGGTTTCTGCTGCCTAGCAGGAAAGATTATTTCACATGGTAACAGACCTTGCCAGTAGAAAGTTTTTGTTATTTGTTTCCTAAAGCTCTTTATCACCTTTCAAATGCTGTAGTGAGATTTATACTCTTTGATAACTGTCTTGAAACACCTATAATGAATCCCCATCTAGAAGAAATGCATGAATTTCAGTAAGATGAGGACAGCTAATTTTAGAAAATTGAATGAAGATAGAAGGATAAGGCTGAACATAATGCATATTTTAACCAAAGGAAAAAAAAGACAGAAAATTTACATCTAAATCTGGCATAAAAATACTCCCCACTGTCCCCTTATTTCTGATCAGAACCAAAGGAAGTGGATAATTTACCTGCTCAGAACTGGCTATGACATTTATCCACATTTAAAAAAACCAAACAAATCACACCTTTCTTTCAAGTTCTTGAAATCTATGAATCTTTACCAAATCCTTTGCATTGCATATTATTATATACGCTAATAGACATATAGTTATTTGGGGCTATTGCAGGGCATTCTTGTGCATCCTTAAGCTAGCCTGAGTTAGCTTAAAAAACTTGATTTTGTAGGAGGTAGAGGACTATTCCTACTTAAAACCAGCCTTCCCTAGAGAAATGTAAATGCATATTCACCCATTGCTTTCAATAATGTTGGGAATGTTGTACTGAGAGAGATGAGGGCACAAGAGAGGCACAAAATTATATCTTGGTGATATGATCTTTTTAAAGCTCGATACAAAATATGATTTTTAACATTAATTCTGTGATGAAGGAATAACTATTATGGGGCCATTTTGTATGTGTTGTTGGCATAACTGAAAGAGACTGAGCTGAATTCAAATGAGAAATTTGAACATGTGATGACATTTAGGCTTCAATATCCCCAACTATGTCTGATTTACCTTCCATAGGTTTGTGCTAGTCTGTATTGACCACAGACCTATCAACTTTAAAGAACTAGGGACAAGAACTGGGGAAATGTGCAGCAAAGAAACAGGGCTTGAAGTGATGTTTCATCTGGGTTTACCTGCCAGAAGTGGAAAAAACCATTTTACTTGCTTTACAATACACTTACTGTACATTAGACCAGAAGTATGGATACCCTAGGGGGGATATAAAAAGCAGAGCTGCAAATATAGTCAGTGAAAGATGAGTTTTACATGGCCTGTGCTGCAAAGGGAAGTGGGAAGGGAAATGTGGAGATTTGAAACCTGGGTGTGTAGGGGAAAACGGGAGCAAGGCAGGATGCTTGAAATCATCCAGCAGTGCAGAAGGTTGCTTTTAGGAAAAATCAAGCATGGACTCTGTATGCAAGGAGGAGGGAACAGAAGGTCATGTAAGGGGGAGGCCTGTAGCCCATCTTTGCTTAAAGGTTGGGGTCATTTGGCTGAAAAGATAGTGGGTTTTGCAGTTGATCTCATTCTTAGGACTTCAGCCTCCTGTATGTGAGATGAGGTTAAATTCCTAATGAATTCCCTCTTCTGCAGTTTTCCTTCATTTCAGTACAGTGAGTCACCTATAATCACATGAAACCATGAGATGCAACTCCTGGAGCCTTTGCCCAGGTCTTTGGCCAGACTAAGTGATGCCAGCTGCAACAGATGCCTCGAGGCAAGGCAGATTTGTGCTGTTTGGAGCAGTTAATGAAACAGTTATAATGCCTTCATTCACACTGTATAAATTATTTATTTGTCATCTATTGTTAAGTTCTGCAGATATGTTACTAAATATATTAATTTGCAGACTATTCATAGAAATAATTGAAGAGAGTATTGAGAACTCTTCCATTTATTTCTGGATGTGCATTAAATATTTGGATCTAGGAACTACACTCTACATGGTATAATAAGGTTATTTTATTTACTGAGTAGACTCAGATCACCTGGAATGAAGAATTACAATGTGTGAGAAACTTATTTGTTATTTTCAGATCAAATACTGAGTCTTTTTCAAGAGGCTAATGTTAAAAATGTGAAGCACTTGAAGAAAATTCAAGAGTAAGCGAGATGCAATATTTGCTGATGTATTTATAAAGTATTTATTTGGGGTTTTTCTACCCACAAAATACTGAGGCAGAAGGGCATAATGAATTATGAAACATATTCCTCTTCAGCTTAAGAAAGCCTAAATATGTTGTACTTCTAAATACAACACTGCTCGTTGACATCTTCTTTACTCTGAAGGCGGGAGGTCAAGAGAATGCATTATTTATTGAAGTGATACTTGTTTATCCTGGAAATTATGGTGTTAAATATATTTATATACTTGTGTATATATACACATATTTATGACTGTAAATAAACTAATATAGATATGTCCCTTTTTACCTCATGATGAAAAAATGGGAAATGTTGGGTATTTATCATTGTGAAGCAGGAGGGAAAGGGTTTTCCATGAGATTTACTGGAATTGAAAAACAATTTTCTAACAATGTCAGAACAAAACCAAAATTGTTAGTTGCAGTGCTTATAGATAGGGACATTGGCATATTAAAAAAATTTGGAAATTCAAAGAACTGATGAAACCTTGAACAAGAACATTAGGGAAGTGTTGCCAAGCAAATGAAGATGAGTGATGTCAGATAATGACAGTCAAGTGTTGACACACAAATGAAGCTGAACAAAGTTGGAAGTGGATTGTTAAATGGACATGAACAAATCTGGATGAAAAATAAGACATGATGAATTTTTAATTTTCTTAGGCAAGAAGCAAATGACAATAAGTGATGTCAGGCAATATTTACTGTATGTCAAAGAAAGAGAAAAAAAATTATTTTCTTTCCTAGAGCTTTACTTACACTAGATTCCAGAATAAAGCCTTTTCTGTATGGGCTTGCCTGTTTCAGATTCAGAGAAACTGTCTGACAAGAGAATGATTTCAAAAAACTTCAGGTAATATATATTTTTTTTTTTTAACACTGCAAATATCTGCCATATTTTCCTGGTAGCTGACCACTTCCTTGGATTTAGTTACATTATGATCCTTGCAATCAGCTCCTCATTTAAAAAACAGTGTTATGCTGTGAATGCTAAAGGAAGCAGAAAGGCTTATTAATGCTCCTTCATTACATTCAGGCTTTTATAAATATGAATGCTGTGTTTTCCCCTGCTTTTCTATTCTTCCCTTGTTGCTGAATGTTAAATTGAATTTACATTGTATTTTTCTCCCACAACAAACAAAATAAGCGCCTTCTTGTTTTATTCAGTAATCTTAAGGCCTGTTGTGTATAACATTCTTAAATTTTGTGCTTCGATTGGATTTATTTGTGAGTTTTACTGATTATAAGGGACCCAAGATACTGAGGTCCAAAGAGGGATCAAACCCCACTTATTTGAGTAGAGCTTATTTGAGTTGAGACAACATCTCAGGCCAGAAAACCTCAAGTGACAGGTTAATTGGGCTCCCTTAATTTTGGCAGGTTTGGGCTCTTGTATCACTCACTTGTTCCCCACATGTTTGTGTGATATTGTCTCTATCTTTGGTGCTTTGGTGATGGCAAATTATTATTACCTACTTATTTTATTTAAAATGCAGTGGTTTCTGCTTTAAAACAAAGTACTCTGCAGCACTTGCCAGTAGTTGTTTTGTGGTAGTACTCAACATATGGGCATATTTTTCTGTATTTACACTGTCCCAGCCTTTCTCTCTTCTCTTATATTGTTAGCCACTGTAGATTTAAAGTCTGATTTACTCTTGTTTTTCTCCTCTCTGCACAGTTGCTCTTCCACTGCCTCAAAGTGACTGCAATGTTGTGCCATTCTGATCAGGAACACCTTTTCTTTTTTTTTTTTTCCTATTTTTTTTGCAGCCCAAAAGAGTGGCTGGCTTGCACCAGCACCACACCTGCATTGTCCTGGTCCCTGGTGATGGTGGCCAAACTGGGGCAAGCTGGGAGGGCAGCCCAGGTTGGGAAAGTCTGTGACTCCTTCCTCATCCCTTCATGGCTGAGTGGAGAGCCCTGAAAACTTGCTTGATGAGGCTTATTTTTGGTTTTTCATGCACTCGGAGTCAGACACAGAGGGAAATACCTACAGGATATTCTCAAGAGGTAAAAACAACAGAAAAGACTTTAGTGGCTGCTTTAGAGAATCAGAGAACTTTGGCAAAAGGTTAAGAGCAGCATTGAATCGACACAAAACACTTCTCAAAGCACTGACTTGGCCCATTCTACTTCAAACTCTAAACCTGTTCAATTTAAAGCTACTCAAAAGTTCTGAGAAGGGAGAATTAGAAGAACAAGAAAAAGAAAGAAAGAAAAGATACAGAAAAGGACACCTCCAGCTACCAACTCCTGGATTCCAGCAATGTTCAGCTGATAGAAACTCCAAGAGGAGGTAAGGTCAAGATGTGCTCACCTTGTGTTTGGCCTTAAATACTCCTTGGCCTTCCTGGGTCCTTCCCCCAGGCAGGACTTCTGGCCATTTGGCTACTCAGGAGCTGGGTTAGGGGTTCCAGGGATGGAGTGTGGGGCATTTCCTCCAGTGTGACAATGACTGGCAGCTCTGGGATACTGACACTAGGAGTGCAGTGCCAGGGTAAGACCCAACCTGCCCTTCCCACACACACATGCACTCCAAAATGTCTTGTGTCGCTGTTGAGCCGCTAGCTGAGAGAAAAACCCAGGTTCTCAGACAAGAAAAGAGAAAAGTGCCTTTATTGTTTTGATTTCCATATATATAGAGTTTTCAGAGGTCACCCAGATTGGTCAGCCAGAAACCTCCCCCTAGGCCTAATTGGCCAGGCCTGAACTGCCCAAGTCTCGAGACGCTGTTTGCAAAACATCCAAACTTTATCTTTGTTTATGAAACACAGCAAAAATGTTCTCACGAGAAAGACCTGTGCTAGCCACAGTCTTGAGACACCAACCTTTCCAGTCTCACACTGAGTCACCTGCAGGTGATGATTTCCCATCAGATTTTCACTCTGGGTGACTCAGTTTTATCAGGCTGTGCTGTTTGCCTCCGTGGTCTCCAGTTTGATGGCACAGCAGTGATGGGCAGGGTGTGACTCACTCCGGTTCCTGAGGTTGTTTACATCAAGACTTGTACTTTTCCATATCACTCTGCTGTGTGGAACTTCATATCTGCTCTTGACAAGAAGCAAAAGGAGAAGCATTTTGCTAAAAGTGTCTCTTTCCTCTCTTAGAGGAGTAGGTCCTCCTGTATTAATCACACCCCTGAAAGAACCAGGACAGTGGGAAGAAATAAGTGTTTATTTAATTAGCAGTGGCATTTAATTATCCCTTTGGTTAGGTTTATGGGTTTGTACAAGAGCTATAAATTCATCTAAGTTTAAGCAGAAGTAGTTAAACCTCAGAATGTTATGATGTCAGAACATTTCCCAGCCAGGAAATTTCCAAAAGCACTTATCAGATTAACTGGCCATTTGAAGACACAGATTATAATTAGCATTATGGCTGTCAGGTACTGTCATATATTGAAATATAGCAGCCAGAAAAAAGGACATTATTATCTACTATGAAAAAGCTAGGCTTAGCATTTCCAGGCCCAAAGTTGTCTTTTGATGTATTCTAATGCTATGGAGATGAAAACATATGGAAACCTATTTTGTAAACTGTTAAATTTTAGAAGTATTACCTAAAAAAAAAAAAAAAGCTATCTTCTGTACAATTTGTGGGGGAAATGTGGGGATATTTGGGTTAAATTCCCAGGAACATTTAGGATTTATAAAAAAAATTCTTGATATTACTGGGAATCCTCCAAAAGATCCACAGGTATTTTCCAATCTGAGCAACATTACTGTAAGTACATGTTATATGACAAAGTTTTTTGTCATTGTCTCAACTCCTGCCAAATTCAGTGCCTCTGGGCTCACTTCCCATAGTTTCTTGTTATCTCATGACTGCCTTACAAAGTGCATAGTCTTGAACGGTACAAAATGGACTTTCTTTGTTCCAAATTTTGGTGTGTTTCTCCTTTGGAAGCAGGGATTTTGAAAGTCAGTTTGAGGACTCCCAGCACAGCATGAGCTAGTTCCAGGTCAGATCCAGCGTGGAGGACTTTTTTCTTTCTTGTTTGTGCTTGTAAGCAGACAAATGTGCTTCTAGGATATTGGTCTTCCTATTTTTGCAGTTTGGGAAAGAGAAGATTATTAGCTGATATTTTGGTTAAAAAAAGCACCGATGATGTTCATTTGCAATATTTTAGTATCATCACAGGACATTTTTTTTAGTCAGTTTGAGGTTTGGTGCAATGAAATTATGCAACATTTTTTTTTCCCTAATACCACTATGTGCTATCAACCTGCCATTCAAACTTTTAAACCAGAATACCCTTCAACTCAACACCTTAGACAGTTTTGTGAATAGAAATTGAGCTACTTGTTAGGAATGTTGCTCATCACTGTCTCCTGGGTTTTATGTTCCTTCTGTCTTCTTTTTCTGTATTCTTTCTGTCTCTTCTTGGATATTTCAGGCCATAAAGCAGCTAATGTAGGAAAGTTAAGAATAAAAAAGAAGGCATTGAGTATAAAAAAGGAGGCAATGTCTAAGTTTATGAAATTTTAGTTATTGTATGACCTTTGATACGTATGTCAAGATCTTCAATTATGAATGGTATTTATAAACAGCAAAATGAAGTGCAAATATGGGCTACTGAATCAACAGAAAATGTTGAATTATACTGTAGTTGGTACAGTTTCACTTTCATTTGTCTGTAGTATAAAGTACCTTGGTACTTCTTTGTGGGTTTTCCGAGTACCTTTTTTCCCATACAGTGTTCTTGCCATTCCCTGACATTCCATCTTGCTGACACTTGTAAAAAGAAGTGATGTTTAATCAATTATCGCTTTAAATATATCAAGGAAAAAAAAGGGACTTGAAACAGCCCCAAGCCCCTCAAGTGCCTCATATTATCCAAACTTTAACACTTGAGAAAAAAAGACTTTTTTCCACATTAACCATCTGATAGTGTATGAAGAAAAAGAGGAAATAATGTGTCCAGCTACTGGCAGTTTAACCAGCTTTCTTCTGATGCTTATGTGGTAGAAATGCTGATCTGCTGCTACAGGGATGGAAGCTTCCTGTCCAAGCAGGGACAAAAATTGGCTCTAATCCTGATGGATGGGTATAAATCTTGAAGCACTGAATTTAACTGGCTACACGCAGTGTTAGGCTTCAGATGTACTGAGAGGTTTAAGCGAACCTCTTTGGCCAGTGACAATTACACTTTTATTAAACTATGCTTGCCTTACACTTTAAAGTGCCAAAAAGGAAGGTGATTCCTATGGCCCTGTCATGTTGATTGTCTACCTGAATGAAGCTAATGAGGTCTTAATACAGCGCTGGTTGCTCAGGCAAGGTTTTAATTAATAGGTGTCAGGTACTCAGTGCCTTATCCTCATGCACCTTCTTCCCTCTGTGATGCTTCCTTTAGCTTCCAATTTCAGAATTGGTTATGTTGAATGCAGGCACCTTCATGTTTTTACAGTAAAACCTTTGCTATTAAGATAAATAGAATATATCTTTTTTTATCGTCTTGTGGTGTGTCAATGCATGCTGTTGGCCCTGTGAAATAGTAAGCCATATCTCAAAAGCTTTTTTCTCAAGTTTTGAGAAGGCAAAAAAGTTACAGTCAAGAAGCTGCTATTTTTTTGGTGTGTGTGTGTGTGTTCTTTTCCTCTGGTGCTAACCAGTTATTAGTTCAAACCCATGTCTGCCAGACCCTGTAGAATAAAAGTCTTTGAAGTATCATCTGTCTCTTCTAACAGCTTGCTTGGATTGCTGTGGGAATGAAATTCCTTTTGACTTCCCTCCAGTTCCCGAAGTGTTGGTGTGCTCTTATCTATTAAGAATGAGTCTGCAAAAGATCTATATGCAAGCCTTTGTGTGATAGACGAGAAGGGTTTACCTGAGGCACAGTCTCCTCATGCTATAAGCAAATCAATGCTGTGCCCTTCGGAGTCAACCAAATCCCAGAATGGAGCTCTTTTAGAAACTCATAAATTGCAGAAAAGCACTGCATCATTTCTTTTTCTATGCACTAGAATAATGTTTTGTGCTACGGATCAAAATGAAGCTGCTAGCCTAAGGTTTCTGGTAAAGCTTTTTTCACCCTTATTCAGCTAGTTCATTGGCAGGACGCCTTCAGGTTTTGATGGCCTTTATATAATTTTCTTGCTTTTTTTCATCTCCACAGAGTGGCTGGAATTTTTCTTTGTGAAACATTACTGACGTGTATGGAATTTCACAGTTTAAAAAAAAAATCATTTGAGGATTGCTGAAATATTATTGCACATTCTGTATGATTGGAAACGTCAAAGGAACTTCAGTGTTGTGAGATTAGCTGTGATGTTTCGCTGTGTATTTGGCACACAACAAAAACAATGGGGTTAGGCTCCCAAATAGTGTGATTACTTTCAGGTAGCTTAGCCATTGATGCTTGTGTTAGCTGGGAGAGGTAGATGAGCCCAAGAAAGACGAATTCCAGAATTTTGAATGAACGTGGGGTCTTCACAACCAAGCAGGCAGCTTCAGGGAGTAGGCAGTAATTTTCTGTGCTATTGCAGCTCTAATAGCTGAGACTGCACGAGAGTCTTTCCCTTCCTGACTCTCTAAGGCTCGCTTCCTACAGAAATTGGAAGTAGTAGGACAGTCACAGATGGTTCCAGCTGATGGCTCTGCAAAGCCCTGAATCCATGCCTGCTGAGTGCTGGGGAAGCAGCTCCTCAGCTTTCTGTCATGTCCAGCCAGCCTCTGTGAGTCTGTGTCTGGCTGTGCAAGGAGGCTGTGCCTGGCTGGCGGACCTGAACCATATGGCAGATGTGAGATGACCTCATGTAATTTTCTTCCTGCCCCAGCTGTGTTCTCACAGTGGTGGTTTCAGTCAATTTGGTGGGTGAGTTCAGCTTTTGCATTCTTATTTTTGAGCATGCTAGTGTTTTTTTAACCTCTGTATGTGGCCACAGTGTTTCGAGGCAAGTCCTTAATTACATGTTGTTTTTCAATTCAGCACCTAAAGTGCTCATCAGATAGTAAAAATTGGTTATCTTTGCAGCTAAGCTGTAAGATTTTTTAGGTCTTCTAGAAGAGGAATTTGCTCATTTACTTGTGCTCTGTGGACCACAATTAAGCAGTTGACATACTTGGGTTTGTGTGTGGTACTGACTAGAAGAATTTCCTAATATTTCTGGATACCAAGGCAGAGCTCCAGCTGGCAAATCTATGGACTGTCTTCGCAACGAGGGCAATCTTTTTTCCCTGTGGTGTTCTAAGAGTTTTACACCTATAAAGCTGAAAGGCTGTTTGTCAACCTATACATTCTTTGGAGAAATGTATGATTATTGTGCTTTAATTGCTTCCTACAGGTATTTGCAACTAAAAACTTATTATTGCATGTTGTCTATCCAATCAGGAAACAGAAGCTAAACCAATCAAGTCATTCTGGGGTGTGGGATACAAGAGAAGTGATATAATCTCTCTTTTTTCCTCTATCTGGAGCTGGAAGATTGTTATAGAGAACAATTTCTAGACTTAAAATCTGGGCTTTCATATAGAGAAATCTCCTGACCTGGACTAAGACAGAAAAAGTTTTAAAAATAGGGTGCTGCAATAAGCTGTTTTCCCATCCAAGTCACTGCTCAGGTGTGTGCAAAGGATACTGCTAGGGCCAGAATGAAGATATGAGCCTCACAGGCCCATTTGGTGGTTAGGTGCTTCTGTTGCATGATTGTTTATGTGAATTTCTGCTCTGCTGATGTGGCTTTAGAGTAGCCAGTAGAACCTGTCTGTTTGTATGAGATGAAGACTTGTCCCCTTCATATCAAGAAGGAAATGGAAGTCTCTTTATTTATAGATTGTGGATGTTATCACAACCATCATTTATTTTGTTTATATCAGTTCTCCAGAACTTTATCTTGGAGAGGATCTTGCATCTGGTGGAATGACAGTGTTGAATGCTACCTCTTGAGTTGCTGCTAATATTCTGTCCAGGAAACAGGACTATCAGGGCTGTTGACAAACCTGTGCAGCAGAATTCCCTGCTGCACAGACCCATCTCTGACAGCTTATTTTTTTCCCCACACTGGATGATTCCCCTTTTCCCAGAAGAAGTGACAGAACTGACAATGTTTGTCCTGCCACCATTTGTTTATGAAGTTCTGCCCAAAGCCTGTGAATTATGATCTCCTGACAGATGAAAAGCATCTCAAGTTTTATTTTTGTACCTCCACAATTATTATCATTGTCTGGTGACTGCAAAGGAGAAAGAAACTTCTAGTGAGTATTTTGTTAGGCTAAGTATGTTTGTAGGTAGTCCTTGACACTTAACCTTCTGGTGTTAAGTGGTGATGGGGTGAGACATGATGGGGTGGTGATTACCTCAGCTCTTCCCCATTCCCAAACATCCAGTGTTGGGAGTGGATTAGCCTGGGATAGGCAGATGTTCACATGAAGCACAGAGCAAGACTAGGAGAGATGTTTAGGCAGTAAAATATCTTGCTTGCTGAGGGTTTAGTTTTCATTTCTCCAGTTAAAGTTGTTTTGTTTGAGTTGCTTGTTTAGCAGTTTGTTGATACCACCCCTTCCTTCCTTCCTTCCTTCCTTCCTTCCTTCCTTCCTTCCTTCCTTCCTTCCTTCCTTCCTTCCTTCCTTCCTTCCTTCCTTCCTTCCTTCCTTCCTTCCTTCCATTTTAGGAAGGAATGCTGAGAGCTAAAGGAAGATTCTGCACCCTCACTTATCCCAAAATGTTTCACTATTAATGAGTTTAACACCTCTGCTTAATACAGCCTTGTTTGGCTGCCGTTAGAGATGTGACATCAGCTCAGAGCGAAGAACTCTCAAATTATTTTGTCTGTCTCGCAGGTTAACTGCCTAATTAGAGATAGAAATTGTAGGTCCAGCTGATTCATCAAGCTAATTAATTGAATTAATTCGTCAAAATCAGCTGTGCCAAAATATTGTACTGCAAGTTTGGTACTGTGCTGAAAATACAATACTTACGTAACATTTCACAAACCCCTGATTTTTCAAACATTAAAAATAATGCAAATAATAATACACCAAAGAATAGATGGATTTTAAAACAGATTTAAGCAATGGCTGTGCAAGAAGTCCCAGAAAAATACCTGATATTTTCTATTACTTTACTAGCTCTACTAGAAAAGAAGGTGGAGGGAGAATCTGGTTGGTAATATACTTAGGGAAAAAACCATTGATGGACCTTTCTAGCTATGAAGAAAAGAAAAAAAGAAAGCTTTCAGATTTGATCAATCTGTTTAATCTAACCTCAAAGAGGAATGTTTCCTTTCCCTTAGTAAAGAGCAAGCTTTTTCTTTTTGTTTCTTAAATAAGATATCTTTGATTTTTGAATGCTCAAAGACAGAAAAATTAATGCGTTTCATTTTTACATCTCTTTAAAAACTGATTTTTGGATTTTTTCCTTTTATTTTCTCTTTGGCTTATACAGTTCCTTAATCTTCAGCCATTCAGGTGTGTGTGATATTTCGCTGAAGCATTTGTGAATGCTTCAGTGATTTTTAGCAGCTTTGAGAAGATATCCTTTTTAAGCTAGTATTAATATTGTTCAGTCAATCTGCATTTATTGTAGCTGGAGAAAAATGTAAGCTGAAATTTCACTACACTTCATGGGAAACATCAACATTTAAGGTTTAATTTTAGACCAGGGAGAACAACAAGAGTGAAAGTGGTGGCAAACTTTGTGACTAAGCCCACTTGGCTCAACTGGGGTCTAAACAGCATTTTATCTTTCAGTAGACTAACAGATAGGAGAGCTAAATCATGCCAAGTAATGTCCCAACGAGACTCTTATTGTGTGATTGTTATCAATACACAAAGGTAAAAAAGTGGGTTTTGTTTTTAAATGAAGACTAAGTTCATTTCTTCCTCAAGGATCTTCCCTCCCTTATGGCTATAGAACAGGATGCACAGTCTTCCAGTCTGGTGAACATACGGTCTCTTTGAAACAGGCATGAGTGATTTTTTCCTACCCCTCTTTTCTACAACCTTCTTTGTACCATTTTGCTTTATTGTCAATCTGAAGAGAGTGGTTTTCTTCATGAAATATTGAGTTTTAAGGGGAAGGATTATACATATTGCTTTGTTAGCACTGATAGCAATCTTTGTTGTTGCGAGATAAAGCAATCTTGCTCTCAGATGAAAACATTCCTGGGGATCCAGTGCTCTTACTCCTGGCTTTGGAGCCACAAAGTGCAAGGCTTGTTTATCCTCAGTGTTGAAGAGAGGAGTGTTATCAATATATGAACCTCTCTCTTTTTTTTTTTTTTTTTGTTTTCTGTGTATCTCTACCATCTGCAGGGATGGGAGATTTTCATACTGTGTTTTTTAAACAAGGAGAAAATGAACACAAGTAACTGCACAAGTGTTAATAACATTTAGAATAAGTTTTCACATATGGAAATAGCTTTTCTTCCCTCAGTCCTGGGCACTCTGTCCCTCTCAGGCTGTGGAAAGCAGTCAGAAGAACTGAGCTGCAGATGTCTCGTTGGCATCAGAGAGATGGACTGGCTCCACCATCCCTCACTGCCTCTCCACACGTCACCAAGGGTAGCTTTTGGAAGTGTAGGCAGGAGAGAAGAGGCTGCTCCAATGTGGTATTTCCAGCAAGTGACACAAGCTGGAAGAATTCTTCAGATTCCTCTTGAAACAGATGCGAACAGACCAAGAGCAGCTTTGCTTAAATAACTGGCTTCTTCACCAGCCAGTTCTTCACTGAAAGGGTTTTGGCATAGAAGTACAAAATATCTGTAATTTTTCTACTGATATAGCACTGTTCCTGCGTAGCACTGTGTACAATGTAAGTTCTTTGGAGCAAAACCCAGTCTTTATCATCATTGTGTTTAGAGTGCAAAAGTGAGATTGGAAAATATCCTCCACATTGAGCACCCCTTACTCAGCAACTGCTCCTGTCCAGATTGTGGATATGAACAAACTTCTTAGGAGGTGCCTACATATTAAAAACCAGCTATGTAAAAGAAAATTATTTGGTGTAAACATTTAAGGCAATGAATAATATGCTATTTTGACTTCTTGCTTTTCCTTTTAAAATTATTGCTTTTTAAACATTTGTAAGTAAGTACCATATTTTCTTCAGCAAGATTTTTCTCTTCTTGGGACAATTTGGTTGCTCAACCAGTTTCCAATCTTTTGTTATAGTATCTGCAAGCATTTTTTTTTTTTAATTAACTAATATTTCTGCTATGGAATTAAAATTCATAGTAAGTGTGACACACCTGGCTGAAAATATTTTCAGCATAAAGGTGCCTGAATTTCCAGTTCATGCTGTACTAATTGCTTACACAAAAACAATGCTTTTTTTTCTTGAGAGAGCAAATCATAATAATGAGAATCTTAACTATGGGAATTTCAGGTGAAAAAAAAATTTAGAAATAAAGCAAACTGGTGACAAAAGGCAATGTATATACTAATTATTTTTTTTCCCCAAAGCACCTGCATGTTTTTGCCCTTGAACAAGCTGCAATGGGACACAAAAGAAAAGCTGTGAATCTGAGTCACTTCAGTGAGTAAATCAAACTACTGTAAAGCACACAAGCAGAGGATCCAGCCCAGAGCCCTGAGCTGCTCCAGCAGCTTTCCCAAGGGTGCAGACGTTGGGATTATCTGCTGCTGTTGGTGGGTGGCTGTTTACTGTGCTGCTGGCTCACTCCCATCTGTGCTGCAGCTCCAAGAGGAGAGTGCTGTTCACCAAGATATCTGTGCCAGAGCAAAACTGGCCATGCCATGATACTCCTCATTCCCTCAGTGGGAAGAGGATTGCTCTGTTTGGGAAGGACCATTCTTAACATTTAAAATATCTCACTGTTTTATAGTGCTTAACAGTGACCCTGCAGAGAGTGACAGAATGAGTTAAAACCTGTATGTGGAAATTACTCTTGGAATGTACTATCATGCACAGACATTTCCATTTTCTTACATAGAAAACAGATTTTTCAAGGGATTTTCCTCCAAATATTGCAGGAGGATACTAGAAGGAGGTAGCATTCTAGCAGATATTGTTTAATATGGAGTTTAAAGCTGCTGCCTTTGAGCTTTGCTGATGGTCTGCAGTGGGTAGGAAGGGGAACTGCCATAATTTGGTTCTGTGTAACACAAATTATTTTATAGACCGCCATCAGAACTCCCCTTTGACATCTCTGTTTCAGGTTGCAGGCCACAGCCTATTTATTTATCCCTTATGTGGAAGTTGTCCTGTGTTTACCCCATTCTTGTTGCTCCTTTAATGAAAATTTTCCAATTCTGCTATAGACTTGTGGAAAGAGAGGCACAAACTGCCTGACTTATTCAAAATACTGGCGTTAATGGTGTATGTAGAGAGACTGCATGATGTTCTCTGGTTTTTTCCTTTTTTAAAAATCTGTTCTTTTCCTAGCAATATATATTTTTTGCTTTATTGATTGCCTCTCAGTGGAAGTGAAAGAAATGGGTGTGCTTACTCTAAGGCACAGCAAGAGTAAGCATAATTGATGTCTAATTTCTCCGACATCCTTGGAGAAATTATTCCTTGACTTCAAATATGGATAATGTAGTTTTTCTTCTCTTATCAAAGACAGATTTGGGTAGAGTTAACTAGCTATGTTTACTTTGGAATGGGGAGATTCGTATAGAGCATTTCAGGAGATGCTCTTGAGTTTGAACATTAAGCACTAATTGAAAACAAGTTGTTTTTTTCCTGGAGACTGCTGGTCACTTTTTTCCTGCTTTCAGTGATGGCAGATGAGTTGCCAGAGAAAAGCTGCTGCATTTGATAGTGGATTTCCTGCAGTCTGTTCCTCCTGGCACCAGCAAGCAAAGAACTAGCAGGTCTCCTTTTTGCATTTTGCAGGAGGACTTTGCTAAGCAAAATGTCTTGAGTCCTCTCTCACCTGTGAGCACTGCAGGGCTTTTCATCTCTGCACTCTGAGATCCTGGTCCTGTGTCCTCCCTTCTCCAAGTGGAAGCTGGAGCATAAGGAGTACATCCACCACTGCTCAGCTGATGCACACAGAAGTGTGGGCAGTTTTACAAAACTGCTAGCAGCAGATGCTTGGCTGGTGTTAAACATCTTCAGCCATCCTGTGATGCTCTGCACCAGCTGAGGATCTGCTCCTGGTTATGCAGCTGGGACTCCAGACTGCACTGAAAGCAGCTGAACTTGCCCCACTGATCATTTAGAAGGGATCTTCGTCCTTTCAGAGCTTGTGTTTTGTTTGTAATGACATGTGCTGGTTTTGTTCATTTAATCAAAACTAATCAGATGTAAAACATCGCGACCGACACAAACAAGGAGTTTCTTCATGGCTCATACCTCAAGAAATTTGAACCTCCAAAAATTAACCAGGCCACAGGGCCTTAGAAATGCAACAGCTTTCTCCATAAGCAGTATATCCTTCAAGTCAGTGCATTAACATGGGTTCTGTGAGCAAAAATCTGACTGGTTTTCTAAGAGACTCGAGCATCTTGCTGCTGTTTTGTACGTAAGACAGGAAGGCACACAGCATTTTTCTCATACTCTGTTGTAAGAACATCTTATGAAGAGTCTGGGCCTCTAGTTTTGTCAGATTACATTAATTAGCAGTGAAAATCACCCCTGAAAAGATGTATGCAAGTGCTTTGTTCTGACTGCTTGTACTTGAGGTATTTGTGGGATTCCTCACTTTAATCTTGGGGTTTATAGCCCTTCACGTGTAGGTATTTTTTGTTGACATTTTCAATGTAGGGAGTGTCAGAAAACCACAAATGAGTCTTTAGGCAGTTATATTACTTTGCAACAACCGTAGGAAGAATGATGACTTTACTTCTAAGGTGAAAATAAAAATCTAGCTCCATGGCACTTTCCACCTTTTCATGATTACATTTTGCCACATGATTGTCATGCATACGTGACAAATTCCTTGGTTCTAAAGGTTGCCACTAAATAGTATTTATTTTTCTTTCCTTTTTAAAATTTATTTCGAAGTAGGTTTCACTATTTTAAATGGATGTGTTTCTGAATGGCTCATTCAGAAAAGAAATAACACTATTCAGCTGTACAGAGCACTTAGTGATTATGCACTCTGAATTTACAGTTCATAGCAAATAGATGATCTACTTACAGGAGAAACATTCTCAAGAGTCCTGTAAGTAATGAAGTAGAGGAACTGTGTGTGTTCACAAATAGAAAAACAGGTGAAATCTAATGAACAGAAATCATTAACATTTCTGTTCACAAAGATAAACTAGATGGAAAATCAATAGGTAGGATAGTTGTAGTAAAATATTGTTCTACACTATCTATCTGGTAATAGTTTCCATGGCAGTTTTATGAGCCTCTTCTGGGGAGCTTGAAGCTTGGGTGTGTTTTATTTTGTTTTTAAAAAAGCATAAAATCCCATCCAAAAGGAAGGGACAAGACATCAAGGGAATGTTTTAGTATCCATCAGAGCTACTAGAAAATGAGTCATTTGCATTCAGGGGGCGGGGAGCATCTGTGGTTTATGGCTCAGAGGGAGCTGGAGGATCATGGGCTGGCAGGGCACACAGGCTGGAGCTGAGAGCCTCTTAAAAACTGCTAGCGCTCAAGACATCAAACTGGGAAGTGGAAGAACATGTAATGCACTGTCTTCTAGCAATACTCAAGGCATGCAGGAGGTATTCCTTTGCCAGATATGATTTCTGAATGTTAAGATTCAGAGCGTCTCAACAAGGTGTAATACTACCAGAATTAAAGGTAGTTTAATAGGAACTGATAAACTGTAAGACTGAAGTACTGCAGGTGTCTTGTTGGGAACCTTGTAACTGCAAGTTGTGTCTGGTTTTAGTCTGTTGTACAGCTGCCAATTCAAGCTCCAGAGTCCCACCCATGATGCCATAGTTTCTGCTGTTCTTGAAACTGTCAGATTCCAAGCACTCCAAATAACCCAGAGCACCACTGCTGTAGCATTTTCTCTTCCATTGAGGTTTTGAAGAACTGAAATTTCTAGACATTAAAAACATTAATGAACATTCAGACAAAAGGCCTGCAACTCAATAAATATAGTAATACCTCCCCCTTGCACACAGTCTGAGTTTTGCCAAAGGGTACTAAAATCTGTAAATTGGTTTTATACAGTAACTTGCAGTTCCACTCTCCAAGGCACTTCTTCAAGCTATCAGGAAGCCTAACTTGGCCTCTGGGATTGCCAAATGTATCTTTTTCACTGCAGATTGCCCAAAGGGTTTGTCGGCACCACCAGTTTATTGGGAATTTTTCATTTTCGTAAAAGCCTTGTGCCTTTAGACTGGCAGACTGACATCAGCCTACTTGACACAACAGGTCAGATTAAAACGAGAGGTAAGCTCCTGGCTACTAAGCTGAAAAGGCTGTTGCAAAAGGAAGGCATAAAGGGGGGAAATGAAAAGCATAAAATGCACCTGAAAGCAATCTTTTATCCAAACCACCACAGAAGATGGTGACTGAGCTCCGATTCCATAGCTGAGGGCTGATGCACAAAGCTGGTCACAGAGCAGATGTGTGAGAAGATTTTGGGAAGGGAACAGCTCTGTGCTGCTTGCCCTGGGCACTCAACACATCCTCTTTTTCTCTGGTCTCACACAGGTCTCTAGAAGCTCTCCCTGTCCTAAAAAGAAAATGGCTTTGTTAATTAACATTTTTCAACTTGTATTTACCCCATGTCTTCTTCTCTGATTTTCTGATGTATTCATTTCGCCTGTGTTGAGGAGCCTTCTGCAAATGTCCATTGCCATTTTAGTCCTCACTCACTCAGCACATTTCTTTTTGTCAAAATGTGTTTTGCACTTCACACATTTTTGCTGTTTCAAAGACTTTATTTTAAATTTGTTAGGTTTCTACTTTTTCTGAGCTGACCAGATGTTATGACCCAGCCCTGAAGGCGAAGGTAGCTGAGAACTACAGAGATGAATGAGTGGAGTTAGCACAGAGCTGCAGAATCTCTTGCCATAACTGGTCTGGACCATAGAGAGACTGTGTGAGGTGCTTTCAAAATCAGAACTGCCAAGAGGAAAGATCTGGAGAAGACATCATGAAGCAGCAATCCCAAGGGTCTTTTCTTAAAACAGGTAAATAGAAATAATTCTAAACTTCCTGAAGAATCAATGGTTGCTCCAATAGAAAGCAAGAGTGAGACTTTTCCTCACCAGCTTTTCTGTTTTAAAGGATGGAGGGAAGGTTATCTATAAGTTTGAGGCTCTACTGACTTTTTTTCTTCTCTGTGAAATTGTGCTAAAGCTAATTGCCACTTGGAAGTTAATTGCCTCTACTGCCTGGGGTTAAAAAAGATTTGTCTTGGGTTTAGCTCATACTTTCTACAACTCCTTTAACACAGAGTTCTCATTCAGTTATCCAGTTCTCCTTCTCTAGGGAAATAGACAAAAACAAACCCAAGAGAACTCATCTACTGCCTCTTTGAGTTTCTTATGGCAACAATCAGGTTCTTGGAGCTGCTTCTTTGTTGCTTTGGAGACTCTAGGAGCAGTTGTCCCATGATATATTGTGCTGTGATCTGTTTCATGTGCCTCAGAAGGTTCAGGTGTAATGTAGACATCTCAGACAACTTATCTGTGAGGTAAAGATTCAGCTTTTCAGAGTGAAACCTCAGCACATCAATTCATCAAACACATATTTTGTGTAGGCCAGCATCATATGAATTTTAGATGGTTTGTTTCTGCATTTTTGGACCTATTTTGCCCTGACCAGTTAAGCTGGGAGTCAATTATGATTAGGCACACAACCTCTCCCCATAGATAAGTGGTCCTACTGAAACCCTTTACCAATACTCTTCCAGTTCACTCGAGCTACCTGACTGCAGAACTGTGACCTGTGTTTCTGTCAGCAATAGAAACCAATCTGGTTTGGTTTAGTTAGGCTTTCATTTTTTGGTTTGCAGGCAGATGTTTGAGAGACATCAATGCGACAGCTTCCAAGTAAAAAATCTTGTTGCATTTTTCCTCCCTGTCCCTTATAAATGCCCTGGTCTCCCTGTTTATTTGAAGGCACGAGGCAAATTTCAAAGCAACAGCCAGCAGGGAAATGCTGCATTTTTCATCTGGGTGATACATATAGAAAGTGAGAGACTGCTGAGTCAGGCACAGTTGGCTGTTTGTTGCTGCCTAAAATCATTAGCAATATCAGATTATACAAAGCACCAGCTGAAAGTTCAAAAGATCTTTCGTGAAACCTTGGAGAATGGTATTAAAGTCAGACTTGTAGTCTGTACCCTGCACAAAAACATAAACAATTTCTTTTTCTGAGAGCTTTTATAGCTCTACTAACAAAGGCAGGAAGGCAGCATGATATTCCATGGCTTGACACAAGCCTTTCAGATTACCCAACGTGATCTCTGAAACACATGGTGAAAAGGAGGAGGGGAATTATTACTGATGTTGTTACATAGAGAGGCAGAGAGCAGTCATATCCTTTATTGCTTTCAAATCCACTTTGTTCATCTAGGTGGGTGTGGGTGGCAGTGCTCAACCAACACTGCAGTTTTGAAGTGCTTTGTTGCCTGATGGACTCAGCTGTGCTGTCCTGAGAGCCAAGGTCCTCTGTGCAGTGCAGGAGGGGAGCTGAGTGTGTGGAAAGGCCATAAAAGCTTGACTTAACCAGCAAGAAGTGCTGGGCTGGGATATATGGCTGAAGCCCTGGTCCTTTCAGAAGCAAAGTTATCAAATTGGATTGCAGGAGAGCATCTGTCTCCAGGCTGATTTTCTCCTGGTATGAGAAGGAGTAGGGGAAAGCACCCAAAGAAACACTGGTGCAAAAGTAAGAAGTCATCATGAAACCTTTTGTCCATTTTTCCCAAAGTTAGAGCATCTCTAATTTTGCAGCTGACTGCTGTAGCTGTCTGTTGCTCTGCAGTGCCAGATTCGTGAGTCACACAAGCTTGAAGGTTTTCACTCTCCTTTAAGTAATTAATTATTTATTGGGCAGGAGTGGAAAAAAATACAATGGCAGCCTAATGACTTGGGGGTCTCTCTGGGAGGAAGTATGAAGTGGGTTTCTGCCTGCACTCCACTATGTACTTAGCATTATGCATTCATTGAAACAAGCTCTTGCTGGGTCAGCTCCTCCCTAGGTGACTCCTGAGATCACCAGGATGTGGTTATTCCTACTCATGTTTATCCACTCTTTCTCTCCATACTGCACTTCTCACAGAAAGTGGAATAGTTGAGGGCATAAAGTTTATCCAAGTGCCACTTTTGAAATTTTGCATAGCCTGGTAGTCTGAGTCTTTCCTTTGGTGGTAGGAGGCACAGGTTCCAACCCCTTCAAGCAGAGAATGGAGATTTGCTGATTGTGTCTTGGGAGTGAATGGAGGAAGAACTTGTTCCCCAGTTACAATTCACTTTGCAACCCAGCTGAATACTGTAATCGTGGAATCCTGCATTCTCATGGAGGAAAGGAAAACTGCACCAATTAGTCACAGTGGTTCATTTGGAAACAGCCCATTTTAAAGCCTAGCCTTAATTTCTGAAGGGATAATTGGTCTTTCAAAGGTTATTACCAACTTAACCACTTTGCAAATAGTGGTTCCACTACTAGTAGTATCCAAATATATAGTATCCAAAAATAAATGGATGGTGCTTGTGACACCTTTGAAATCATCATGTTGTTAGTATTAAAAAACATTAATTCCTCCTTATTTTCAAATCCGACTCTTTCAAAAGCAATTCAAAACTTTTGCTCAGCAAGATTATAAAACTTTTCAAGTATTACGTCCAAAGTGAAGTAGGAAATAAATATTTAAAATTACTTTCTCTTGTACTTTAGAAGTGTTGTTTTAAGTCTTGCTTTGACTTGAAGCAAGTGAAATGGCAGCCCCGAGTAGAAGGCTGTGAATTCGCTTGCTGTTGGCATGTTTGAGCCATGTCCTGCCACCTCCTGCAGTTGCCAAAAGCAATCAAAACGCCACAGATGCAGTCCCAGGAGGGTTCTTCAGTCGAAAGGGACTTCCTGGTGGCAAAGAATCAAGGTTTTTATTCTGCTGTCTGTTCTTGCTGTGGGAGGTGTTTGTAGAAGGAAAGGTCTGCAGCCAAAGCACTTCTGAGCACTGCCAGTCCTTGCTGCTGGAGCAGGCTGGAGGAGGGCTGGGCGCTCAGGTGTGAGTTAGAGCAGATTTTTAGTGCCTCCTGCTCTGTGCCAGGGCTTGGGACAGCTCCCAGCCACCCCCAGAAGGCAAACAGGCTGAATTCCCCTGAGTCTGGCACGGTATCACAATAGCTGGGTTCGAGAGCACTGCTAGGACTCAAGAGCAATTTTCCAGCGCTGTGAACACGACACTGCCTTACCTTGCAAATTCTATTGTCCTGGCTCCAGCTGAAGTGTGGTGTCATTCCAGGAGGAGACTGTGCATGCATTTGTAATAGCTGTGTGTGTCAAACACTTTTGGAAGACTTTCAGTCTTTGTGTATTCCAGTCTGAATCAGATTTTGGATGTTCAGGAGTCTGAAGGTAAGCAAACATATATATTGCTAGGAGTGATGCTAAACAGAGAAAATGAGAAAAAAATGACCACCCCTAGAAAAACAAGGTATGAATATCATGAGGCAAGCCTGGAAGAGAAAACAGCAAAGTATAAGCAAAAAAAAAAAAAAAAAAAAAATCCAAAACAAAACAAAGCACCACCAAGAAAACAAGCAGCAAAAATCAAACCCTGAAAACCCAAATGGAGAAAATGAATGCATGGCAACACATGGCAGGAAAACATCGAGGGGTTTTCTCTTTCAAAGCTCACTAAAGAGATGGGTAGAGGCTCATTGGGCAGTCTTTGTGCTCCTTCTGAAACACAGGACTTTAGTTCAAGTCAGTCACTCATGTAAAATATATCACTTTAGTTTGGAAGTTGGCACATTGCTGCTAAAATCAGCGAATGTGTTTTAAAGAGGTTTTTGGCTTGATCAGAGATTAGAAAGTTCCTCCTAAACTTTTCCTTTTGTAAGGAAACGTATGACTCTTCTGCATTTTTGTTTTAGCACATTATTTAACCAGTAGATTCTTGTCTGTGTGATTGTACAATTGAGGATATATCCCAGGAACTGGCACTGAATATCTAACGGGAATAACTGCATTTCAATTGCCCTGCTTTGTGTCTGAGAGCATTTACTTCCTTCTGCCTCTCCTACTATTAGAAGTCATCCTTTTCCTTCTAGATCCAACCAGGAAACCTCTGATAAAAGTCTGATAATCCCCTTTCCAAACATTGTATCATCTCACATTCTTTGTATGAGCTTTTCTCTTAAAACTCCGAAGTATCCAAGAGCTATTCCTTCTTCATTTTACATATGGGCAATTGAAGCAGAAGTACAAGCCAGGAGCTAGTGTCTTCAGAGCCAGATTCCCAGCTTGGAAGCCACCCAGTCAGTTCTTCTTTTCTTCTAGAAACGGAGAAGAGAGGTGCTTCAAATTACCTTAGCATGTTGATGTCACCTTGCCAGTAGAAGCTTTTTTCCTAGAAGGTAGTTTTAGAGATAAAAAATACAAAAATTGGAGGCAGGGAGAGGCATAGAGTAGCCAAAGTTCCTTTAAATATCATGGAATTCTTTGCTGGACTGGTCTTAAATTTACTGTTCACTGCAAAGAAATGTGCTTATCAGTGTTTGTTAGATGGTTAAGTGGGATTTCTTGGTCATTCTCATCTATATGGAATTATCCAGGGTACAGACAAATAGATATTAATGGGCTGTGAGGGTCACTGTTATTCAGTTCTGAATGCCAAGTTGTGCTGGATCCTTTTCATTCCTCCTGCACTTATACAGGCGTGAGGTTTCTATATTTCTATTTTCTCCTGTATTTTCCCAGCCGATCCTTTTGAACATATGGTTGTTCACTTCCTTTCAAGTATGGAATAAATGCCAATTAGTCCCTTGTCTGTGTTGTGACTGACCCTTGAATCTCAAGGGTGTAAAATCCAAGTAGTGCTGCATGTTGGGCTCATCTGAAAATGGAGATTCTGCCTTATAATATTTAGCAGCTTTACACTGGCAAACTTCAAATGTGATGAAAGGGTCTGCATGAGAACTGAGCCCAGTGAGTACAGCAGAACAGGGGGTTTAAGCACATTTGTCACCATTACCTTTGTAGTGCCTCTGCCAGTAAATAGAGGACTCCTTTCAGTCACATTCCTGCTGGTTTCCCAGTGTCCACTTTCATTTTGAGATGAAAAGAATCCAATCTGATTTTCCCCATCAGATCTACATATTGTTACTGCTCTGCCCTTATTGTACTTTTTACCAGCTCATTCTTGCTAATATGCTCGTACAAAATTTCTCATAAATGTTTAATTCCTAACAATAGAGTACTGGAATAATTTCCATGGTACAGAAATGTTCTGCTGACCAACTTACCGGAGTAAAAATGCTAATATGACCCTTGGGTCAGTCACACAGCCGTCTTTAATGTAAATTTAATACAGTGATTCCCCTGGAGATGGAAGATGGCGGGCTTAGCAGAGCTGCACTGAATCAAAGTATCAGTATTTAGCAGCCCCTGGTTACCAGGCTGCTGCTCACCTCTGAGACCAGGGAAAATCATCACAGAAATGAACTTTCAACCCATCCGTCAAATATACAACTGGCTGTGTTGTATGAAGAAAGCTTTTTGCAGATTTGATGAGAGGTTTAAAAATAAAAAAGGACAGGGTAGGAGGAGGCAGGGGGAAGGCAGAAGATACTGGGTTCCAGTGTCCTGCTCTCTCCCCCAATTGTTTCTGTGTAGGAAAAACACAAAAACCCCAATCCATACACTTGCTATCAAATAAAATATCATATTTTTTCACAAGGCGAATAGATGCCTTGGAAAGCAGCCAACGAGGGAATTTTCCTCTTGTGCTGCCTTTGCAGCCTCTTTCAAACCTACTGTTAAGCAGCAGGGGCACATACGCACTTCACTCCCTTTTCTATTATGCAGCTATGACACATTAAGCTCCTTGGAATGGTATTCATATTTTATCAGCTCTCCTAACGTCAGTTCTTTATTTATAACTTGCTCTTTTCTCTCTTTTATTTTTTTTTTTTTCCTTTCCAGCCTGTATATCTAGACTTAGTAAAGAATGAGACCAAAGCAGTTGAAGGGAAAAAAAAACCAACCCCAAACCGCTCTATGAATTTAATCATACCTTTCAGGTGGAATGTGTGTTTTCACTCAGTGTTTAAGAACTCAGCTGATCATTATTTTCTCTTTTCACACACAGCTTGCCATGGCACCCTCTACAGGTCACATCTGATTTGCTTACATTTAATAGAGCACCTTTACTTTGAGGAACTGCAGGTTTTATTCCCTGAAGCATGATATTGAATCTGTGCCTGCGATCTGCCAAACTGCTGAGCTTTCTGCACAGGAAAGCACTGAGAATCTGGGCAGATTTGTGCTCATTTGGAAATGCAATGATACAGGCCTGACAAAGACTTTAGCCAGCAATGCTGATGTATGTGTAGCCTTGTTTTTATAAGCTCAGAGAAGCTGTTTTGTGCTATTGAGGAAAGCACTGATTAATTTATATGTAGATTGCTATCTCATACTGCTGAATGTAAGCTGTGATACCAACAGGAGCTGAATTTGCTACCATGACTCCACTAACCTGAGGAACCAAAGACTCTACAAGAACCTTTTGTGTAGGTGGAGGAACTGGTAACATTTTTGGTGCAATTTCAGCATGCTTGTTTTGTAAATAAGTTCTGTTTCTTTTAGAATACATCAGAAACAACCATCAGACATTTTTCTTATTCTGAAATAACAGGTTTGCTACTCCAGGAAGCTCTATCCTCAGTCAGCCTTTCTCTCTCTCTCTCTTTCACTCCTGCCTCCTACCTCCATTATATATTTAGGTATCTCTTAGCCTGTGTTTCCACAAGCAGGAAAACATTTCTCCCTGGCCCACACAGGCCAGCCCTGCCATGACCTGAGCCATGGCCAGTCAGTCCCAGCCAGAGGTGGGTTTTTTGATGCTGGGCAAGTGAAAAACAGCTCCCAGCACAAGTGCCTTGTATGTGAATGTAGTCAAAGCATTACCAATGGGTAGATGAAATAAAGTCTTCACACACACATGGATGCCAGCAGAGGATTGGGATTTTATTGGCTGTTTGGCAAGACTGTGTCACGGGAAAGGCAGGTGGCAGGGGGAATTGAGGATATTTTCTTTGCTTTGTCAACAGGATTTTGATGTTTGCATTATTTGGAACTCTTGAATATCAAGAGAAAAGCCAACATCTCAAAGCTGGGAAAAGACACAGAACAGAAAAAGGAGTGATAAAAATCTCAATCCTTCCCGTTTGGAAGACACTGCTAGAGTAAAAATTGTGGAATGTTGGTTTTCTCTTAGTGGATGAAGGATGAATTATATTTGGCAGAGCAATAGAAGTGTCTGTGGGGCAGATAGCACAGTGTCTTCCTACCTCTTTTTGGGGGGGAGGGGCTGCTGTTCTTGGGGAGGAAAACTGGAAAACTGTGATGGCAGCACAGCAGAGCCCTTCTTATGTATTCCCTCGATTTATGCACAGGCATAAACCTAAGGGCTGTGACTTACTGATGCTTTCCCAAAAAAGGAGAAAAAAACTGAGATAAAATGAACAATATGAAAAATCCTTTGCCCACTGTAAAGATAAGAATTTTAAAAACCCAGTCTTTTAGTAGGACTTTTGTTTCACTTTCCTTCTCAGATACAATGTCTTCCATCAAAGATTTCAAGAAGTTTTGAATGGAAAAAAGTGAAACATGTTTTGGTCTCATGATCTGCCATTGGCTTTAGAAGAGCATTGCAGCATGCAAGTGGAGTGCAATAATATACAACTTCAGTGCCATGGTCAAAGAAATGTATCAAAAATATTCCCTTGACATCTCTGCTCTCAATGTGATCCCCCAGTGCTGAGCATTTCTCAAAGCCTTTTGCATCTGCAAAATGTACTGGTAACATTTTCTCACAGAAATGCAGGTGCAGGGAGATGGAGAATTAAGGCCTCCAGCTTTCAGAAATGAAAGGCAGATTCACTTCAAGGCAGATTTTTGATCTCAGGCAGGTATCATTAGATCTGTTGATTTAGCTCAAACTTGCTTGTATATTTATCAACTTTCAATTCAGTGCTATTGAATCCTGAGTTTCAGGAAGTAGTTGTGAGAAGGGAGTCTGAAGGAATTTTTACTCATTTAGGTGTAAAGGTCCATAACCTCTTACAGTAATCGTTCCTTTTTATCACTGCCAGACAGTTTCAGCTGTACACAACTAGCTGGACTGACTATGACTTTGAAGAGTTTGAGGAGGATACCACACTCTTGCTGATAATTCTAAAGTGTGTTTATGCCTGTGTTGTTTTGTTATTTATTTATTATTTTTTGCTATTGAAATTTACAGATTGACCACTTCAGTATCTTTTGATTAATAAAAAGGTAAAAGAAAAACAAAATCTAACGTTGTGTACAGCGTGTACACATCAGAACAGACAAAGGAATAAGCAGGTGTAGATAAAACACAAAGATATGACTCCTGAGTCAGAATTCATCACAACAGAATAAACTGAGATTCTCTTTAACTTCTCAAAGTGGGAAGTCTGGTGAACAGTGCCGTGTTTGCACTGTTATTTCAAGAGTAATTTCAGAAAGAGGAGCTGACCACTCAGGTGGTTCTGTACCAATTTGAAAGGTTTTTTCACCATTTTATATCTTGTGGATTACTAGAATTCACTTGGAATAAACATTGTAGCAAAATTTGAAAGGAAGAACTTCATAGCCAATGTAAATCCGTGGATATTCTTCTGAAATCAGTTGAATTTCTCCCAGTTTTCATTGGTATAGCTAGGAACAGAACTTGTCACTTTTTTTGGTTTTGCTAGGAAATATAAAATGTCAAGTAGCAATTCAAAAAATGTCCAAGTTTGTAGGAACTTTGGGTTTTTGCAGAGAACTTTTTTTCCTTTTCCATGAATTTTGGTAAGATTTTAGCCAGAGCTGTTAAAGGAGTCTGCAGAAATAGAGGAAGGATCTGAGCTACTAGCTTCTTTATTATGGGATCAAACTTCTTTACAGTCCCTCTAATTTGGGAGTTCAAACACTTATTTTAAGATAATGGGTGCAGTAAATTTGGAGAAAATGCTTTTATTCAAGGATATCTTCTAAAATAAAATGATCTCTCAGACATAAGCATCTTGATCAACCATTTTGTTCCTGCCTTTTAAAGATAGGCTGAGGGATAAAGAGCTTTGATTTTGGGACCAACTAAAGCAATCATTGTCAGTAATTTCTCATTTTACCTGTGCATTCTCCTTAACTTCTATGACATATCTGAGCTGAAGTGATCTGGTGAGAGCCTGGTTATAGGTTTAAGAAAGTGATGGATAAAAATGTGTCGTGTTTGCATCTAAGGTTATTTTGCTGAGGAGTAAAATTGCATAATAAAAGTTTATTAAGACTTGATTTTTAAAACTATTTTGATGTGTAAGAAATACAGCTTAAACACTTTTAGCATGAAGTCTTCACTGGTAAGTGGAAGCAGAATCCATGAAGAATTTCTGTAAGTTTAAAATGAGATTTAAATAACTTTAAAAGGTTTACAGATTTGAAAGCTATGTTATATGGGACAATTATAGAGCTCATTAATACAGATGGAATTGGTCTCAAGCTGCAAGACTGAAGCCTGAGGCTTTGTTTCAAATAACCTTAAATGTGGGTTTAAGCTGACAGCAAAAAATGTGCCTAACTTTCTTTGGCAAGGAGGGAGGAAGCAGTCATGTTGCAGAAAGCAGCTATGCATAAAACGTAGCAGGAATTTTCTTTTGGTGCCTGAATTATACTGTGCTGAACTAAATGCTTCCCCCTTGTAATGCAAATAATGGCTTGTACATCCCTACCATTCCACACAGGTAGTAATTATAACTGAGAGAAAAAATAAGTTGATAGAAAGAAACCCCAAACCAGCAGTATCTTTATGATTTATATTGTTTATTTTCTTTTGCTTCTCCTCTTAACCACCTGGTTTGTGGACAGCTTGTAGAAGGGAGCCCTGAGGGTTTTAAAAAAACTAAATAATAGGGTTGGTGTGGTCAGCTGGTGTTGCCAGAGCAGACAATTGTGTTTTAACAGGAAACTTTTTAAAAATCAAAATCCCAGTGTATGGCAAATATGCAAACAAGAAGTGGGGAGCAGAGGAAGAAAATAGCCCAAGTGGAGCTCTGTGCTGTTATGGCAAGACTGGGTTATGGCAATTATCTCGTTTAAATCAAGACTGGCAATGTCTGTGCTGCCCTGCAGAAATAATCCTATTGAGAGCACAAAACTGATCCCTCAAAAGGGAGACCAAGAAAGGAAGCAGAGAGGCAATCAGGACAGGAATCGGAAGCTTGGAAATGAACAAAACTTTGAAGGGTGTATCTTTGAGGAGAGAGAAGCCAACAGGGTTGAAACCCAACCGAGAGTTCAAGAAAGCAGAACTTTGTTCTGAGTACAGAAGCAGGAAGCTGGGGAATATCTTCATGGGAAAAGTGAACAAATTAATTTCATTTTGAATGAACATTCACTTTAAAGAAAACTGTTGAAAAACAGCAGACATTTTTAGCGGGTTCAGACAGGGGTTTTGGAGGTCTAGCTGAGTCATTAAAATGTCCCAAGTAGAAATAGTGAAAGACTGAGCACTTGTCTCTCAAAAAAAGTACATAAATCCCTCTTGGTTGGTAACTGGCATAGAACAAAACAGAAAAAAACTAATTAAATTTTCTCTATAACATAGATGATCTGACATATAGTTTAAATTATGTATGTTCAAGACCAATAAGAGCATTTGCTTCACTGCTTTGCTACTCTTATACCTTTTGACTTAATAAATTGTCTTATATGTGTTTACCTACCAAGCAAAGCCTTAAAAACTTAAATTAGCTTCTAATATGAAATTAAATCATACCTAATTACAATTTGAGGTTAGTTCAGTATCACATCAGCTTCATGTTGGGCCAAGAATATGTCAGTATGATTCAGTACACATCCTCTTCCAATTCAAGAAAGAAAAAATGTACCTTTTTCACCTGTGAGCAAAAGCTCTTTTCTTTTTGCCTAATGGTGCCATTAGGAAATTGTTCAAGGTAATTATATGATGTTCTGCATAATCTAAAATGTTTTAAAACAATGTACCAATAGTTTTATATGGTGAAGACAAGTTGTTAAACCTTAACCAAGCTATTATTTTATAAAATATGCTGCCATTTTATTTTGTTCTCAGTTTTGACTTAAAAGCAGTTGGCCTTTCCAGCTTCAGGCTTGACACACTTTTTTACCTCATTTTCAAAAACATAGTGGTTAGAATAGTTTTGTGAGTTATAGAAGAAGTAGTTATACTGTAAATGCTGGATGTTAAGTTGTTGTTCTGGTATAATCTAAACCAGGTAACAAAATAAGGATATTTATTAGGGAGTGTATGATCATAAACCAGGAAACATGTCATATGCTTTGGAGAAAAGCATTTTTCAAACAGTTAAAAATGTCTTTGAAAATTTTTCAAATCAGATAAAATGGCACTGTTTTGTTTTTTAAGTTTATGACAGTCTTTACCTTGAAGCCTGTGCAGATATTACCATTGCAGATATTATTCTCATGAGACAATGAACAGAGCCAAATTACCTGCTCTGTACCTTCTAGAAAATAAGATATTTTAGGACACTGGAGTAGTTACCATGAGCAGTATAAAAATCACATATTAGGGTATTATGACCGGCTTCTTTTTAATGATACACTTCACAAAGGTATTATTATTTTCTGGAATTTGGGGTATTGTTTTCTCATAGGCTGAGAACTGTTGTGCATTCTGTACAAGGACTTTAGAATTTTTTATTAGAAGAGGAGGGCTTCAAGCCTGCTAGGTTCATGGTGCACCCTCAGTGTAGTCAGCTTGTAGCACAAACACATTTTCCTCTCTGTAGCCGCCTCTGAATGATTTCCCAAGGTGTAGTGGTAATCCTGTTTATTGCTTATTGTGCAGAAACTGACATTTTTTCTGGTTGAATATCATTCATTCCTTTTCTGGGATACAGGGTCAAGCTCATTTCCCTTTATAAGATACTCAGAATCTCTGTATTGATGGTGCTGTTCAATTATGGATCACCAGGAATTTAATTAGAGTTGTCAAGGCTTTCTGTAGGTCACCAGAGAAAAATGTGGAGTAAGATGCTGAAAACTGCTTTGGGTGGGGAAATCTGAACTTTCCGCAACATTTTCAGAGTTACATTAGGCTCTATCATCTTCATTTTGACACCTAAGCAAGCTTTCAGAAATTCAGTTTCCAGCACATTTTAGACTTGAGGAGACTGCTTTGGAACTTGAGCTCCAGGAATTACAGTTCTTGGTAAACATTAGCAGCACCACAATATTTAAACAAGGGGTGATTCCCATTCATTGAAGAATGAGAAAAGTCTCTGCAGCTCTTTGAAATGACACCTTCTTTGTGACCATGAAGTTGTAACCTTATGTTTATGTAGCTGTCACTTGAGTTCATTTTAAAATAGAGAGGATTAATACATCAATGTCCCCTTCATTTGCAATTTTTTGACATTATAATCCACATTAACTTTCCAGAACATTTTGCTGTGTCTGAATCCTAATTCTTCATCTTCTTCCAAGACCTACCATCTGCTTCAGAATACATATCAAAGCATGGAATACCTTGGATATAAAATTATGTCATTTTGAGGATGTGCTGGGACACTCTTTCAAGTTATTTTACTCTTTCATTAAAAAAAAAAAGTCCTGGATTGTGTGTTTATAGAAATGCACCCTGCTCTACTCCATGCAGATATGGAGGAGTGAGCTCATGGCAGTTGTGATGAATTTTTAAAGGTTCATTTTTCTTCAAAGCAAATTTCCTGGTGTTAAAAATGGGCTTCAGCAAACTTAATCTCTTTAATCATATGGCTATCAATAGTCCTCAACTGCCCAGAGACTTTGAGAACTGCTTTTTATTGTTGTTGTTGACTGTGGGTGTTTTCACTGGGGTTATAACCACACGTAATAGAAAGTGGCAGCCTGAAAATAAAAGGAAGGGTTAAAGGGAGCCCGCTGTTAATAACTACTATGTATACTGAATTATGATTTTAAAAACCAGTTATTTTCTGTATAAGCCATCTTTCCTTGCAAATTATAGTGGAACATGTCAATTTGTTTCACGGCGATTCAGTAACAGAGTTCAACAAATGGTGTGTGCTGGAGATAGAGGGAAATAGAGAAAAGTGTTGCTGACAATGATAAAATGACCCACGGTAAAAGAAAAGCTGGGCTGTCTGCCTTGCACTGAAGTTGAGTGATCTGAAAGAAGAAGCCAGGAAAAAAAAAAGAAAAAGTGAGATTCATTGAGAGCAATAGTCCTAAATGTGGTATGGCACATGGAAATGCAATCACAGGAAATGATCTGTGGGAACAACACAAGGCCTTTGCAGAAGAAACTGAGAAGGAATAAATATAAAGATTGCTTGTGATTAATGAAAGGGAGGAGCAGAAATTTGCTAAGGAAAAAACAGTGTGAAAGAAGATCCCAAATATTGCTTTTACAGGATTTTTTTTGGTGAATCTCGGTGTCTTCAGAAGGAGGGAATGATACAAATTCTGGTGCAGTAGAAGAGTTTGGACTCGAGACAGCTCCTTCTAACATTGATGTGGAAAAGCATTTCCCACAATAAAGGAAGAGTGGAGGGAATAAAAGAGAAGGAGTTTACTATTTTTATGTCTGCCTATCCATATTTATTTCATTCATATATATGCATGAAAGTTTAATGCAAGGATGTAACGTGTGATTATTCCAGATGAAGCTTTGAACAAATATAGACTTTCCAAGATCTATGATAATCTACATTTTGAAAGCGCATGGAAACATTTCAGGAGAAGTTGATCTATTTCTCCTGTCACTGTATTTGACTGAAATATAATTGGAATATAGGGTTCTGAGAAGAGTAATGAACATGGACAAGGGAGATGCTGCAATAGCCAAAAGTGTAGCAGAAAATCAGCATCTGAATCTGCAGAATAGCAGGGTTGGTACAAAAGGCTAAAGAAAGAGTTGAAATCCTGTCCCTCTAGGAAAATAAGGGAAGACCTGTAAAGACATGTTTACTTAGGTATGACCAGCCCTTAAGAAGGATTATGAGACAGGTTTTACTGCAGTTTTCTTGAGCTGAGAGGCAGGAGAGGGGAGAAATTATTGGGGAGCACTGTGCATATGAAAATAAAAAGGGTCCATTTTCTACCAAACTTTAGGAAGGGTTGGAAGCAATTTTGACTTCAGAAGAGTCACTGGCCATGTTGGGAAACGCTTTTAAAAGGTAATTTTTGTTGGCATCACATATAGCCACTGGTCTTGTCCACACAAAAGATTTGAATCATCTCGTCAGAATATTCTTGGAGGGTTTTTTGTGGAGAGGTTGTGATTTGTCTTTTTATTTAAGACCGGTGAGGTCTGTGAATCCTGGTTTTATTTTCTTTCTTTCCTGTCAAAATAACAAATCTTTTGCTTTTGTACTTCTGTTCTACTCTTGAGATAGTGAGGTTGCCCCCAGAGAACCACTGGACCCCAGTAGAGGTGATGTGTTCATGGTCAGCATAGATAAGAGATGTTTCTGCTGAAATACCAAAATATCAGAATTTCTGATATTTTGGTGGCCTCAGAGTCAACTGTGTGTATTTCTCTCGCCTGAGCAGAAATCCCCTAGATAAGGAAGTATTCTGCAGGGTAAGCAGAGGCCTGAGCAGCTGCACAAACAGTCTGAAACCCATGTTCTTTTCTTATGGGCCACTGTAAAACAATATTCAGCCAGCAGCAGCATTCTGATTTAATTGCTGTTATTTACAGATCAGAGAGTACCACAGCATGCAAATTAGGACACTTCTGGCTCCCTGCTGGTGATTGTGCTCATTCCTTTCAAATACTTTTCCAGAGCATATACTCTTCATTTCTGCATTTGTAGCCCACCCTTTTTCCTGGTGGTTACTTAGTGATGCCAGTGCTCTCTTTTGCAGTACTTGGGGGCGTTTCTGGAGCTGTGTGCATTTTACCAATAAGGCTGGTGCTTTATCTAGCAGGACTTTTATGCATTTTTATGTGAAAATGCTTTACTGAATTCCCTAGTATAAGGCAAAAAAAAAAAAAAAAAAAAAATTGGAGTGCTAAACTTATTCTGTGATAACAATATGATAGTTCTCTCATCTGAGTGATGACAGAAAGGGGATGGTTACTGGCACAATGCCATGCTCACTCACCTAACCAGATCTGTGCCAGGCTGCATTTAACTCAATTTCTTTCTCGAGGATAGCAATCTGACAGAGCCAGGCTTCCCAGTTGCTGTCTGAGGTTTTAGGACTGCGTTTTTAACTGGAAACCATACCAGTTAAATATCTGTCATTTTGAGGGATCATTCTTCATTAACAGGAGCTGCTCATTAAGTATTTTCAGGGGGCATTACTCTCTGCTCTCATCAAAAAGAAGATGGTAGATTTTTGTAAGGGAAAAAGGGAAGAGGGAAAACATCATCTGTATAATGTCCACCAGGGTAGGTCCTTCCAGATATTTTTGGGTTAAGTGTAGTAAAACAGACCAATGCTGGCAGCAGCTTGAGTGATGTTTTCCCAGGAGAATTCAAAACCAATTGCTGATTTGGGTAGGTGAAGAAGCTTTTTGAAATACCTGGTTTTGCTCTGACCTGTGATCATTCCCAATCTATGCCTTAGGGTTGTACTAAATTTGTTACGGAGATGATACAGGGACTGTTGTCTACATTACTGGAAATGTGCTAAGTTGATTAGTCTTGGAGACAAAATGCTTCTTTAAAAGTTATCGTTGCCTAAAATTGCACTTGTTCTGATCAGAATAGCTTCCCAAATACAAGGATAGTTAAAAAACTAAACCAAACCCACAAAAAAAAATCAAAAAACCATAAACAAAACCAGCTCAGAAATCTGTCTGACCTTATCAATGCAAACTCTGCTGACAGGTCTCATCTATGGGTACATGCAGTTTTCCCAGCAGGCATCAGCTCTTCTCAGGTCAGCCTCTGTCAGCAGCAGCTTTGAGCTGCAAGGATGTCTTCCCATAATGAAGAAAGAGTTCTCAAAGCCACAGTCTTTTCTTCTTCTAATTACAGCAAATGTAATTTTAAATTTGCATCTGTTTAAGAATAACAAAATAGCAAATATTTTGTGGGCAAAAATAATGTACTTTTATGTGAATCTTTTGGGTCTGCTTCATAATGTATTTCTTTTGCCTGCAAGATGGAAGAGGAATACTAATATATTCTGTGTACTGTTATTTTGAACCTGCTGTTATAAATTTATATGAATATTGATGCTGTACGAATTTGTACAGGGACATAACAGGAAACTTTCCATAAATTAAGTGAGCACCATAGGCAGGAGTAGGGAAAATCTTTACCTGAAAAGATACACAGTGCAGACAGGGCTGTTAATTCAAATGCTGAAGAGAAACACAGGCAGCCTGCCCATCCCAAGTAGTCCTGAATTACCACCTTCACATTAATGGCTGTGCCTCGTGTGTATTCATGCTGAAATTGATACCAAGTAGTCAGGTGACTGCACAATATTTCTCTTAAGCTGCAAGAATAAAGAAACAATTAAATGACTCCAGATGGACCCTCCCCCCCCTGCTCAACATCAGCCATATAATCAGAGTAAAAGGCTCAATTAATTACTGACATGACTTCTCCATACATCATGCTCATGTCATCATCCCACGAGCAGGGAGCAGCACCTGCAGCACTGCCAGATTGCAGGCAGGAGTGGACACTGATTGGAAAAACTGTCTGGATGCCTCCATCTTCCCAGTACTCCTACTACTATTTTTTCTGGTGACATGAGGCATAAAACTACTGGAGTGACTTTCCCAGGATTAACCAGGAAACTAGCATAGCAATGATGCTTCATCATCTAAGTTAAAGACGATTATCTATTGAACAGATAAAGCTTCCTTCCAATCTTTTGAAAAGGGAATTTTTTGATGTCAACAGAATAACTTTTCAAGACAAATAAAATGGTGACCATTTTTTGAGGAATTTAAAGCACACATCCTAAGCTGTTTGACAGAAAATGATAGAAAGTCAGAATGAGAATGATATGTTTAACCAGAGCTGATGCCCTGGTCTGATGCTTCCCTATCACCTCATCACTTCCTCTGGACCTAGGCATTTCTTTTGTTTGATGGTATTTGAAGCAGTCTGAATTGTCATTTGCTCTTTGTGCAAATTCTTGGGTAAGGACTCTTCTTGCAAACTGATGCTGTTCTGTTTTTATGTGAAGTGTTTTGAGCCAGTCATTGCCCATAAAATCATTCAGTCACTTTCTAGAACTAGTTTGGCATTCCAACACGCCATTTATACTCATCTTAGCAGTTACCAGACATTTTTATTGGTTTAAATCAGTTCAAAGGTGCTTTGATCCAAGAAAGCTGCAAGTACCCACCTACAGAGTAGGTGATCCACATGCCATACTGTTCAAAAGCTGTAAGATTTTTCTACCTGTAAGAGCCAGGAACAACAAAATATTGGTGAGTTATAACAATCCAGAACCTCTGAAATCTCTGGTTACCTGAATGAAACTGAACTTTTTGAAAGCCATTGTTAGCAGGCAGTTAAAAAATCAAATTGAGTACGGAGTGGTTGTGTGATGACAGAGAGGGAGAAAGTATACAAGTTTTCCTACATGCTTTTTTTTTGTTGTTGTTGTTGTTTTGTCTTCCTTTGAGCATAAACTGTAGCAAGATGCTTTCCCAAGGCTGTAATAAACCAAATTAATCTCTGATATAATGATTGGTCAACATTCAATATGAGGTTATTTCCTTTCTCTTTTAACATCATGCTGTTAATTTGTATTTTGTTCAGCGTTTCCTTTGTCTCCTCTTTCAGTGTGACGTTTTTAGTTGGAGCTTGAGATTTAATCAATAATTCTAATGCCAAATGGAAGAAGAAGTTGTTGATATGATAGATTCATAGAGGGGAGTGTTTAGAGAGTTTCTTTCTGCTTGCTTGGTTGTGGTTTTTGGGGGCCAGCCTATGAAGGGTACCTCAAAAATATCAAGAGTCTTTCTTTCTCAATAAGGCCTGTAATAATGTTTCAGATTTTGTGTGTTAAACAAACACACTGATGTTGGACCAGACAAATCTCTATTCTTGTAACAACTGTAAATAGCAGGAGGTGCTAAATGCTTAAGTTTTTTCTTGTGTTGCAGCACCAAGCAAAGGCACACTTTTCAGCAGTCAGGAAAACACTAGGCCCCTGTTTTGTGGAATGTCAGACCAGACTGATGGCCTCTTCTGGTTTAAAAACTGACTTTGCTCTGTGCCTTAACCTCGCAACTTTTATTTCAAAAGCCTGATTTGAGTCCGGAGGTCTCTCTTAGTCCAGGGTTTGCCTGTTTGCCTCAGGGCATTCTGTCTCTGGATATGTTCGCTTCTCAGGGGAGGTGGATGTTGGATGTTGGTCACACTGCTGGATATATTCCACAAAAACATAGTTTCTGGAAGATCAGTCAGTAATCTGCTTCAAAGCATTGTATTCTCTTGCCTGGTTGCCGCGCAGACAGGAGCTGAAATCTCCCACTCTTCCGCTTGTCACAGCTCGCTTAAGCGAGGAAATGCTGTGATGGGTTTGGCTTTTTGGTCACTGCAGATGTGTGACTTTGAAGCAATTATTTTCAGGTGGATTCACTCTTTAGTTCTGCAGTGCTGCTGATGTTTCAGGGCGTTGTGATTGCTCAGAATTCAGATGTTGTCACCAACATCCCCACGGTGAAGCTGGAGTGCTGTGGTTCTGCACTGCCCTTGCTTCAGCTGCCTCCCCGTCAGGATCACAACAGCCTTTTGGCAGCCAAAGGGAATGAAATCCCAAGAGAAATATAAGAGGACAACAAAAGACAAAACTAGAGTGCTGAGGAAGCAGCAGCAGCCATAATGAAACTCAGGGAGCTTTGAAATAGAGGGGAAATATTGTAAGCAGTGGCTCTTGAAGAAAGCCATGACAGGTTCCTTCTACTGTGGTAGAGCCCATTTAGCATCAACAGATGCTCTGTCCTTGACAAAAGTCTTGCTGAATGGTGCTTCAGAAATAACAATTCTTGATGCTTTTGGTTTTAGCATTTTAGAGAACAAAGCACTTTTTAGGACCACATCATGGAAAATGAAACAAAAGCATGCTGGGTTGTTGTCTTTGGGTTGTGTGATCTCTACCCTACTAATATTTTTAGGTATTTTTACAATAAATGTATGGGAAGAGATATTTATCAGCTCAGGTAATTCTTCAGTCTTATTTGCCCAAATTACAGGCACATACATTTGGCTCCTAAGGCAAATTCCTACATCTTGGAACAATTCTTGGTATATTGTGTAGCATTTGAGGTTTTGCAAAGAGACGTGCTCCACATCTCATCCCACTACCTTGCTGGATGAGACAGTGTTCTTGCCATTTCCACCTTGAAAATAATACCCTCCCCTTTCAGTGCAGATTGTTTTATATCCCTTTAATTCATTTAATGTAGTTTTAAATAATTTATGGTTACCGAGCTATTAAACTAAAGTGATTACTTCAAATGACATTGCTCTGTGACACTGTTACAGCGGGAAGGAGCTCAGTGGAGGAATCCACATACTATTATCATTCCAATTTTAGTTGAACAATGCAATAATTACTTGAATTAAATGGTTTATTAGGTACAGAATACATCTTATTAAATCACAACAAATAATCCAGGCTGAGGACTGGAAACTGGGTTAAATTCCCAGAAGATAAGTGTATCTCTTGTACCATACTGCCTCTCTGAGTGGAAGAAGCCAATACAAAGAACAGATTTCAGTTTTGTCTGAGAAAAAATGTGTGACACTGTATTTCTTCTCCTTTATGCTAAATTTAGAACGATAGATGTAATAAAACTTAAGTATCAGATTCTTTCCCAATTTAGGCACTGCATTTCCATTGACTCAATAGTCTATAATGGAAGGTAAGTCAGAGCAAAATTCCTTTTAATAGGTTTTAATAAAATTAATTATCATTATTCAATAATCTTGAAATAGTTCAAGCCCTTTCTGAGAATTTGAAGAGGAGATGTCTCTGAAAGATTGGTCATGACCAATCATGACCAGGACACCAGTGATTATTTAAAATAAGGGACTTCCTAGCCTCAAGGGTATGAAAAAAATGGGGGAAAATAGTGCTCCTGTCAAACATTTTGTAGAGAAACTAGAAAAAGAAATCTTCAAGATCTTCCAGGTAACATTGATTCACAAGATGAGAAATACATGGGATTTTTATTTCTGGTATTTGGGGTTTTTTGTTTGGTGGTTTATTTGTTTGAGGTTGTTTACCTTCTATTTTTTAAATATTTTAAATTTCTTTTTTTTTAATGATGCTAGGCCACATATAAGAAACAATTTTTTATTTCTCTATTTGCTTAAGCGTTAATTCCATACCAGGAAAGTTCACTTTGATCAACTGCCTGTTGCATTGAGTTTTACAAACTGTTTGTCTGTGGATTTGGGGATTTTTCATTATCAATTCTTATTGTTTCTACCATCTTTACATAATTTTGGGGTTTCTATTATTTCCATTATGGATTTGTTTTTTCCTGTGGATTGTGACAGCCACATTCAAAAAGAGCAGGCTAAGAAATAAAGAGAAAATTCATGTCTCCCTTCAAAATCTGAGATTCTTCCTACAAGGGGTGGGCTCTCTTTGAGGTATAATCCTGCAGGACTTCAGGTCATTTGGATTTGTCTGGTTTTCTTGACTCAGCTTAGTTTTAAGGCTTTATACACAGAAAAGCACTTGGGCTGTTGTTGTGGTTGCTTACCTCCTTCTGGCAGTTGCAATGGTTTGCTGCCCTTATGATTCATAATGGTTTCCCATCTGCTGCTTGCTTCTGTTCAAGATGCTGTGCATTTTTAATCTCGGAATTGTTAGGTCTGAGTTGGGCTGGGGATATGCAGCTCCCTCAGAGTGTCTCCTAAATACAGGATTCTCCTCCTGCCATTTCTTCTAGATGGAGGTTGCCATTCTGAGAAAAAAAAAAAAAAAGTCTGTATGCATGGAAAGAGGTGATATGGATGCTGAAACTGGTTTTGAGGAAGAAAATTTAATTTTTTTTTTGTCATTACTGACCCACTGTGGTTCCATTTCTGTCTTCAAGAAGTGCATTTGCAGAGTGGGCAGCATATCTTCAGCTTGCTAGGTTACCTTTAACACTTCCTTAAAATAATCAACTGGCATCAAAACTGCATCTGCTGAAAGGAGATGTGGTACTCAGGCAAAATAAAATGCTCATGTAATTTATTTTGGCCATTCCTGAAAGTAGCTACAGGTTTTAAATCCTTCCTCTTTTAGGTTTCTTGGTCTGAGTTGTTTAAAGAATATCTGATATACAATGAGAAGAAAGTGTTCTGCCACTGTAAGATATCTGAAATTGCATGAATTTTAAAAATCTAGGTTGAAAATAACCACTTCTGGCACAGAAATGCTGTCTTTCCTCTATAACTTCATTCAGTTAATAATTATGAAAATGAGAGGTTATTTCTGAATCCACTTCTTCCATTCAGAAATGAGGATTTTCATATATTTATATTTACATATATATATATATATGTACACAAACACACAAATGCACATACTGTGTTCATTCCCCAAAGACATAAATAACTCCCAAGGAATCACAGCAGCCTTTCCTCACTTTGCACAAAATCACTTCAAATCATGGGCACAAGGGTTCAAAGTGCTCTCATAGGGGAATGGCAGCACAGAATTTAATTTGGGGGAAAAAAAGAAAAGCTACAAATCTAGCTCACTTTTCTTGACTAAATAGTTAATCTTGGAATCATAGGCTACTGCAGCTAAGAAATGACCCTATGAAATATTTCTGCCTAAAATCTGCTACTAGGTTTATTTGCTAGCTCTACATAGAGTCAAACACAAGTTTGTTGGGTTCAGTTCTGATCTCAGTTTTGCTGAGACCAATAATTTATTTCTCCATGGAATCCTTCATGGTTATATGATTTAGCTCAGCTAGCATTGTTGTTTTCTTCTCCTATGAGAGCCAACAGGTAACAATAAAAAAAGAGTTTAAATGCCTTACTCAGACAGTTCAGCATCTCAAGATGTGATTGAGGCAGAATAAGAGGAAAGGAAGGGACAGATTTTGTAGTTCCAGCACTGTTTTAGATTTAGCCTTGTTTATCCAATGAGAATTCCAGCCCCTAGGGAGACTTAAGGAGAGTCAGCAAGATTTTGGGGCTCTTGGAATTATTTAAACAATCCTCATATTATTTAATATTTATTTCTATGGATCAAGACAGGCACGCTCTGGGCAAATTCTGCCACTTTGAAAGCTTAAACTCATGCCACAGGTCAGAATACAAAAGGCTTTTGAACATGTGCGTGATTTTGCTGGGGTTTGTTGGTTTGGTTTTTTTCATATTGCCACAGAGTAACAAAAAGATTTTCATAGTCAAGTCATGCCTGAAATCTGAATGTATTCCTAATAAATGACCTATTTGTATTGCAAGATAAATGCTCAGTAAACAGCATAGAAATATACTGAGGATAGTTTTCTATTAAAAAAAAGAGGCCTCAATATGTTGCTGCAGCCATCTGATGTGAACATTTCCCTGCAAGTTTCTGTCTGTTTTCAAAATATTTTCATGATCTTCCTGAGAATAATAGTAAATCATAGTTGACAACCCACTTAAGAACTTACCCTAAAATATTACTAGTTTGTTAGATGGCTGCCTGTGTTTAAAAACTAACAAAGATAAAGAAGAATCTCTTTTGAAGCTTTTGAGTTTGATGCCTTGAAACAGATCCTCAGATCACGGTAGCTCAATTGATCTCTGTGGAGTAAAGATCATTCTCTTCCATTCATCACTTTTTGTGCCAACACGTTTCCTAACCCATGGAATTCTGCAGGTTCTAAATAATGGCTGTATCTAAATTTGAATAAGATGAAGAGCCTGTTTGATCCTTGGAAATGGCATCTTGGGCAGGCTGCTCAGTGATAACAAGCACCCAGTTAAAAACAGCTTCATTATGCTCCCTTCAGATACTGGCAAGGGCTGGAGGTGAGAGAGTGGCTGAGATGGATCATTGAGCTGATCAGATATGGCAATTCCTGTGTTTTCTGTGTTCTGGAGGACGACTCGATTTTAAGCAAGCATAAACATTTCACAGCTGCCTGGTAGGAATCTGTTTTATTGGTTAAGGGGTTAGGGAAAAAGGCACATTTCCCAGAGGTTGTGGGGAAAAGTCTATAGCGTGGATGCATAAGACGATGATGGATTTATATTTAACTGACAGTTTGTAACAGAAAGTCCACTAGGAGCAGAGCTTGGAATCTTTTATTAGTTTGCAAAAATGTATGAGTGTATGTGTTGCTCCTGTTTTTCACAGGGGTTTCCATTTTAGAGGGGAACAAGTTGTTTAGGGTTTGTACCCCAGGAACATAAAAAATGTTTTCTGTTTATTTCTACTTAAGGATGTGGAACCTGAAAATGGCAAAGACAGATGCAATATCTTATGTGAACAGGTAAACATCTGACAAATAAAAATGCTCGTGATTTTAGCTTGGTTTTTTTAGCATATTTGAGTCAAAAACGTTTAATTAGAAGAATTACTGTAAGAGAGTGTTTTACTTTGGTATTCTGACAAAAATATAGCTAAATGGTAAATTAAATTGTGGCATCTAATAAGGAGAGAAGTGCCTAAAACCCATTGAATGTCAGGGGAAATAAGGTACTTAACTCCATTAGATGCTTTCATAAATCTGCACAGTCACCTGTAATCATCTTAAAAGCTTAAATATTCCTTGCAAATTTGGCTTCCAGACTGCAGCTCAGAAAAATACCCCAATTGTGGGCAGCCCCACAGCACATGCTTAGAGCTCTTCAGGCATTGATTTGCTTCATGATGTGTGTTCCCATTTCCCAGCCTTAAAGAGAACTCGTGACAGTGATTTTGGTGAGAAAGTCTTTTATTTCCATGTCTGAAAGCTTTGTGAGCCTCAGTGAGCTGCTGCTAATGAAACTTGCATAAGGAAACACGGAGATGGTTTGATTTTTTTCCCTCTAATGCTGTTTTGGAACATCCTTACAAAACTCATCGCTTTAGCTGTGATCTCTTTTCCCCAAGAAAGAAGCTTGCTTTGAAATGAGAAGGCCGAAACAAGAATCTGGTGATGGATTAAGCTATAAATACAAGTGATGGGAAGACTTTAAGCAAAAGGCCTGTTAACTACCCTTTAAATCAAATCTTGGCACTTGTGGAGTCAGAAATTCAGAGAGAAGAGTGCTCAGGGCTGGAGGGGACACAGAAACAAAATAGCTGTGGCAGTGCCCTGGTGTGGGAAGCGAGGAGCCCGTGGGCACCAAGGCTGGCTGAGCCCTGGAGAGGGGAGCATCCTCCTGCCAGCCCCTGGGACGAGCCACATGCACCACCAAGGGCCTCTCTGATCACTGCTGCTGAAAAGCTGCAACGTCCAGCAAAAAGCAGATTCAGGTTGAATTTCCCAACGCCTGAGTTTTCTAAGGGGTTCTGAAAGAAAAGCGTGTGACTTCCTCGGCTTTCCAATGATGTTCACATCCCTCGGGGCTGTTTGAAGAGCTTGATTGGGGTCATATGGTGTGCTCACAGATGTGGTATGTTTATTCAGCAGGGTTTAAAGTCAATTTGTGTGCGTGCCTGTGTGTATAAATATATGTAAACACATCTGAAATTATATAAAAATATTTATATAAAATTAGGCCACTCTATTTTCTCATTTTGACATACTGTCCTGAGGTACCTCTGCTGTGACATGGTGTTAACCTTCATGTCACTGTTGTTTTTCATCTTTTGCATTCTGTCTGCATTCCAGCTAAACTGGAAGGAAGTACTCAGTTTCTGCTATCATATAGCCTAGATGTTTGTGGGATAACCTTTTATATGTGCTACTTCATTTTCAAATCTCCTGGAAGTTGTTTCAACTTCTGCATTTCACTGTTGTGACCACTTGTGTCAAATAAAATGCCTTGATTATGTCTGTCTGTGATCCCATGTTAATGTTTTGTAGAGGATGTTTTTTCTCTGACCCTTGAAACATCTCAATATTTCATATCACCTATTTTCAGCTGGCCTCTGTGGGTGTGTAATAGACAGAAAGGAAAAAAAAAAAACCAAACCAAAATTAAAGTCCAATGTTTCAGGCTTTGCTAATGTTTCCAAAGGAGCAATGATAAAAGCAAGGTTTCCATATGACCTGGTTTTGACAGGTGGCAGCATCTCACCTGCACACTCCTTGTGTTTCCCATCTGGCACAAAGTGGTAATGACAGTCTATAAATAAGTGTTAATCTAGTTTTATTTTAATAGGTTGTTTGTTTTCCATTTCACTAAAGGTTTCCTGAGCGCTGATGGTTGCCTGATGAGAAGAGTTTGGGGCGGTGGTACTGGAAGAGCTCTGAATATATCACATGGATGTCCACAGGTATTTCCTGGGAGGCTCAGAAAGGGGAACTGATGCTCCCCAAACTGCAGAAAGCTCCTGGGGCCACAGGCTCTGCTGGCTGTGGTGCCCTTGCTGACGTTGAGCTAGGACTGCCTTTGTCCCCAGAAAAGCACTGAAAAACATCCTTGTAGCAAATAAGGCCAGTTACTTGTTAATATCATACTTGGAAATTTTTTTTTGTTTGTTTTATATTAACACACATCTGTATTTCACTGGAATTGTAGTTCGTTTGTGTTTGCACTGCTGGAGAATCTCAAGAGCACAGAGTCTGTTAGTATGTGTTGAGTAGCTTTTTTTTTTATTATTATTATTTCCTAACTGTTGTTGGGAACTTCTAGTCATCAAACAGGCAATGCATTCAGAAAAATCTTTCCAAATCCTTTTCTGGTTTATCAACACCCTTTCAAGGTAGCACAATTACACATTAAGTTAATAAAACTTTTAAAAACTATTAACAAATAATGAGAAAGAGTTCTCCTTTCCTCCCACCCACGCCGTAAAACTGATGTCTCCATAGGATATTTATATGACCATTTCTGATGTCTCTTTCTGTTTTGAAGTGGCCAGAATTGTCTTTGAACATTTCTTCCTTTTTTCCCTCCTACCTCTTCCCATCTGCCACTGCTCACTGCAGTGTTGGAATTGGATGCTCCCCTTGAATCTTACTCTGAGGGGTCTCAGTTTCCTCCTCTTTCATGCATTTTGGAGGCTCTTGCCTTTCTCTCAGCTTGTAACTATGCACTGCCTAAATTCATGATTTTATGGTGTCTTATGCTAAGAAGACTCCTCTCGCTCCTACCTGAGTCTCAGGTTGCTTTCTCCCTCTCGTTTCCTTTTGTTTATCTCCCAAACCCCTGTGCTGCAGCAGCTTCTCCTGCATCTGTCTTCTCAAGTCTTTATTTTCTGCCTTCTGCCCTTTCCCCAGCTCAGAAGCAGCGGGAAGCCAGGCTCCTAATGAGCCATCCCTTGATCAATTTAAGGTGTGTGCCTCCAGCTTATTCTTCTTGATTTGACTGCTGCCCTTGACAAAGATAATCACTCTCACCTCCTCTGCTTTCTCTCTTCTCCTGTCTTGTGTGATTATATGATGTCCCGATGACATGCTGTTGACTGGTCACCTACAAATCTGGAGCAGCAAGTAGTTAAAAGGACAAATAGTTCTGACACCTGCAAGTGAGAAACTATTTCTGCCATCTCTTAAGAGACTACTTAAAATCCTTTCTGTATCCAGCTGAAGTTCTGTGTGCAACTGCTTCTCGGTTGAAATAATGGCACAGGAGATTCTGATATTCTGACTGTGAATGGTACAATTGCTCCAGGTTGCTCTACTGAGAATTTTAATTGAAATCAATGGGACTATTCCTGGAGTAAACAATAAAGAAATACTGGAACAGGGTAAAAATAAAAATTCTATGAAATATTTACTGTTTAATCAGAAGTTTCACTGCAGGATTTGATAATAGTTTTCCCTCTTGGTGTCCAGAACAACAGATACTGGAAGCAACAATGAGAATTTTTAAATGGCTGAACTGAAAGTCTTTCAGGTAATTATTTTCCTTCTTTGAGTTGTAAGAAACAGATATTGTCTTTCTTATTTAAACAGTCAACTCTTCCAGGTAGGGAATTTGTCCCACTTAATATTCATATAGTTTCATTCAAGTGGAGAGTTCTGTACTAGCAGTAGATAATTATCATCAAGAGTTTGCTATGTGCAGACAAAAACCAACTTGGTTTACTGTTTCCATGAAGAGTATCATAAGATATTTGTCACCATTCAAAAGCTCTCACTTCTGTGTTTGGAATAATGGGAAGCTTGCCATGCTTAAACTGATGGAAAACAAACAGGAAGAGTAGATAATAGGGTTGTAACAATGTTTTGGGAATTTACGTTGTTTAAAATGAAAGCATGACTTCAAGTGCCTGTAGAGATGACACAATTACATACCTGTTAAAATTTATAGAACCAAAAGTTCTCCATGGTCTGCTGATGATTAAGCTTGGGTAGCATTTGTGTCTGCAAGATATGAAGCTCATACCATTTGAAGTGTGTCTCACAACCCTCTGATTTAATATAATGTTCACAGGAGTTAAAGCTTGCAGCATATCTCATCTGGAGTAAACTGCAAGACCAGAAAAAGCCCCAAGTAGACATATTTGTACATTGCACTTTATATGAAATTCAGAGTCAGTCTTCCTTCAAGGTTTAATGTAGCCTGTTATTTCCCTGAAGGTTTTTCCATTCTCTTCCAGCTTTATTAGGTTTACAAAGATCTCTGTTGTTATATTTCTCTTTTAAGTGAATTAAACCCCTCTTCAAGTAACCTTAAGGTATCAATAAAGTACATTTTGCATATTTTCTTTTAAAACTTTGCTTAGACTAAAGCCATTTTCATTAGGCTCTATCCTTTTGAAGAACATAAGTAACACTTAGCTGAGGGTCATGAAATCCACAGTTTCTGTATCAAAATTCTACTGGATAAAAATTAAAACTGTGCAGTTTTTCCAGTGTCCAGGTAAGGGGCTGTGCATGTAGGGGTGTATTTGTGAGAAAGTATGGATAGAGGTTTGTGTGTTTATGCACTTTTCAAAGAATGTTTAAAGGACTGAACTCTTTCACCCTCTAAGGGTGCTTGAGGAAACTCAGTCACAAGATAATGAAGTGAAGTACACTCCTTATTGAATGTGCTTCGTCTCAGTCTTGCAGGAGAGTCTTCATGTCATAGAAAACATTAGTCATTGTTTGCTGAAAGCTTGGCTGAAGCTCAGTTAAAAGATTTTTTTACTCTTCTGTCACTGTGAGCAGGGTATTATCCCTGCTCCTTCCGTTGTCTGCAGAATCCAGAAGTGTCTTTCTTTTTTTCCTTCTATTCAATTTTTAATGTTTGTATCATACACAGTCACTAAAATATAATAAATTCAATTAAAATGAAGTAGCTAGATTTAATCTGTATTCCTTTCCTTCTTGCTAAGGATTTATTTATTTCTTCATTCATTGAGAAAAATGCTCTGCAACAGAGTATATTTGACAGAACATAACTCACAGTGCTCATTGTCATCTCTGAATTACGTCTTTGTTTTGATGTAAGGGAACCATGCAAAGTGAAAACAAAGAAGAAATACTCCCTTACTGACTATACCAGCTATGAAGAGAGCCTGCCTGAGTTTTTGTGTGGAGGTTTACTGATATTTTATTTGATTATATCCTGAACTTCTCATTTTTGTTCGTCCAATAAAACTACCCCCCTCTGATGTTTTCCATTTTTATTTGGAGTGCAAAGAGTAGGTCAGACGAAACTATTCTATCATGGTTTCTTTACCCCCATTTTCACAGTTATTCTAAGCCTCTTTCACTACTGCAATATCATAAAATGATATTTCTTTTCTTTCTTGATTCATTCTTTCATGGAAGATTTATGTACATAATAAATTTTTGGTTACTTTTTTAATACTGAAGGAATGAATACATTCTACCCTTCCTCTAAAAGCCTGCTTTGTATTTGGGGCACTGAAGCAGAAATTAGTTAAGGCTGGGGGTGGTTTTAAATTCAAGTGTGAGTTCATTGCAGTTTTGAAGATGCCCCAGAGAAGATTCATGTCTTGCTTGGATGAACAACATATTTGCATCAAGAACAAGAAACAGAGTTATGAACTATGGGTCCTCATTCTGGAGATTTTGTAATCATCACCTCCTTGCTTTTACCAAGATGCCATCAGTAAACTACAATTTGGAAAGCAGCACACAGTTCTGCTTTGGTATTTGAATATTCCCAGGCTTTGAGGCTGAATCCAAGAGAAGAGGAATCCACAAGACCAGCAGACTTGGAAATCTGTTCCTCTATCACTCTGGCAGCATTTCAGAAAGCTGTTACTGAACCTTGCTCTTCTGACAGCTTAAAGCACCCTTCTGATGTTCAGCCTGAATGTATGAGCAGCCAGCTCAAACCAAGTTGTTCTTTGCCAGCATTGACCTCTGCAGTTTTTTAGCTTCAAACAATTTTATTGTTCCTGCTTTCAAGGTCATTTAGGATTTTTCATGGTATCTTTAATTCTCTTCAGATGGCACCACCCAGCTTCACGCCCTTGGCAGGTCTTAGGAGTCCACACCAATGTTTGTGACAAAGTTGTTAATGAAAATCATAGATTGAACAGATCTTGAGAGCCTCTTTGAGTGGCTTGACTGGTAATCTGCTACAGCTCTCATGAATACAAATGTTAAAGGGTTTTTTTAGGTTCTTTAGTAATTTTGCTGTTCTTTTTTGCAAGTATTATCAGTTTGTCGCACCATGCTCAGTGGTTTTATGAAGACTAAACACATTGAACACAGGGATTAATATATACTAGAAAATCTCTAATTAAAGACTGGTTTTACACAGAACAGGACCAGGACAACACAGCTGCACAGTTAGGGTTGGTTGCTTTTTATGCTTTCATTTCCATCTAAACAGGTTCTCCTTTTTCTTTCTTTATCTTATGGCCTCTATAAGGATTTGACAATAACTAATTCTAAAACCTAAAGATAATTGTCTAACATGATTCCTGGCAGAAATGACACATTTATCTATGAATTAACCTGTCGAATGTCACTGTGGAATGTATCACTGAGCAACACAAAAAATGTATGCCTACAAACAGGAAAGGAGATATTTCTGTTTTGATAATTGGGAACTGAGGCATATAGCTGCTAAAAGCTATTTTAATTGAATACAGCAGTTGTTCCAAATCTTTTCTAAGAGTGTGGTTTTCTGAGCAAGAATAATCCTAAGTGTACAAATAAAATTGGCCAATGATGCTGTTTTTCAAACACTGAATGATGAAGATTGATTGTGTCATACACTGTATCTCTGGCATTAGGAGAGTTACTAAAGAAACACTCTTTAAATACATTTTGCTAAATAACTTTTTCGTAAAAAATTCAAAAGGATAATGAAAAAATGTAAAGCTTGATGGGTAATTCACAACAACTTATTTGCTTGACTGACTTTGAGAACAAATGCTCCAGAAGAAGTCAGTTAAGGCTCTCACAGCTGTTTGTTTTTTGCCATTTCTTACGAGGCTGCTAACGTGGAGATATTTTGGCTATTGCTGGGAGCTTGTATACAACCACCACTAATTTTCCACAGATAAGAGATTTCACAAGGTAATAATTTACAGTAATTTTCAACTGATTTCTCAGAAATCTTTAGTGGTTTTGAGCTCATCTAAACCACTGTGTCTTTATTCTTATTCTGGTTTCTAACCCACCTACATTTTTCACCCCCTTTCCTCCTTGAAGTCAGGAAATTAGGAAAACTTATTGAAACTTGTAATTTGAAATTTGTGCATATAGTTTCCTGTGTGCCCTTTCCCAGCTGTCATTTCTTTTGCCTTTTTCATAGCACCATTCCTTATCTTAAAGTGAGATTGATTTACTCCTTCATCTCTTTTTATCAATCTTGGCTTTTCCTCATCTTAGATAATTTTTTCCTCTCTGTCTCCATTTACTCAATGAAATTTCAAGCCTCTTCACTGATGTACTTTTGTTTCTGAGCTATTGAAAAAGTACTCCTTAGATTTGTCACTCGTGTGCCCCATTATTTAGTATATCATTCCATGGGGTTTTATTTCTTCATTTTTTATTTTTATTTCCCTGCTGTTTTGCTTGAAGTTTTACAATTAGGAGGTCACCAAAAGTATCAAATTCTTACCAGTCTTTGGGTTTATCCTTATTGCTCTAAGCAGGCTTACAAGCTGATTAAGAGACCTGAAGTAGTATCTTGAGATATGGGAAATACTCAAAACTCTTCATTAACGTTTGCTGCTTTTTCGTTAAATGAAAAGTAATTATGAGTTGCATTGTGTCACGCAGGTAGTCATTAGTGTTGAGTGTGTCTTTGGGAAATAAGAGAGCAGATCAGAGCAAGGCTTTAAGCTGTATACATCTATTTGCATGCAATAACTATAACGACAGCCAAGAGACTCAAATGGTTCCTGGTGCAAGTAATTTTCTATTATTTTTCCCCTTCTGCTTTTTTGGGATACAAGATCATTATGGGCTTATAAATGTATCAAGACAGTGTTGTATTTCTTTCCAGAGAAGATTTTGTGTTAACTGCCCTATTCCAAATAACAGAATAATAAACATTAATATTGGTGACATTAATACAGCTTTTAAAGTGTGTTGATCTTCTCATCTTGGTTTTCCAGAAGATGAATAATGTCCTGTGATCCAGCTTTTTGAGACTGAGGAATACTTTGGAACATGCCCAGGAAATTCCATGGGCCCTGGCCTTGCTTCACCTGGAAACAGAGACAGGAGGAGATGAAGTCTGCTTGAGCCTTGCTTTTGTCTATAATATCTTTAAACTGGATCAGATGAAGAGAGCCAGAGAGGATAAGGGTTTAAGCCAAAGAAGCACATGAGACAAGGTAAAGGTTGTTCTGCTGCCTGACTGTCTCAGGCCTCAGGGTGGTAAATAAAGCTGGGGGAGAAGAAAGTGTCACTGATAATGGCCATGAAGAATGCAGAATTTGTGGGCCACAAGGAAAGGCAGCTCAGCAGCTGTGCTGAAATCAGCTCTGACTGGGTAAAGGGTAATTCCATCACGGGGAGACCCTGACCACCGACTCAAAAGAAGAGAAAGACTGCACACGGGAATAACTAGCATTAGAAATGAGGGAATCACTCATTAAGCAATAGAATAAGAGAACTGTGCAGCCAAATGAGCATTAATTCCTATGTTTGCTAAGCTGTATAAATAGGGAAAGGTTTTGCATGACCCTGGGACCCTGACTCCCAAGAAGCCCAGGGTGAAGATCAACAGGACTCCACTGGATTCTATCACCTATCTTCTGCCTAATCTGCTTCTCTCCATCTCTCTCTCTCTCTCTCTCAGTCCTCCTCCATCCTCTTTTCTATTTCTTTCAATCTCTCTCCCTCCCATTCATTTATCAAGTAAAGCCCCTCCTGTTGGCTTTGGCAGATGGTGCTGTTTGCCCCTAAATTCAGGAGAGGCATCTCCTGTAATGGGATCATAACAGGGTCTCAGAGCCTTTTCAATAAAGGCTGTGCTCACAACGCAGCTGCCACTCCATCCATTCCCAACCAACCATGGAAAGCCTGCTTTGCTCTCATCTTGCTGGAGAACTTTGAAGCTCTGTTTGGTTCTTCTGATCTGGCTGTCTAATGCTTTGCTTTTCCCCCAGAGAATAAGCATTTCATGTGCCAATGGGAGTGATAGGTTTAGCCACAGGGAATGCTGTGTGCAGACAGTACATTTCCTGCGGTTTTCACTGACATCTATCACATTTCTTTTCCCTGTACACAACGTTTATTCCAGTGGGTCTTTACCACAGGAGTTTGTCAGCTTGCAGAGCTGTTTTTTGTGGTGCTGCACATCCTAGTGTCACTTCTCACCCAGGATTGCAGTGGAAGTGAGCCTTCCATAAATATCTCAGGGCACAGTAAAAGGCTTGAATGTAGCAAGGAGAACATCTGCTAAAATTGAATGTTTATGCTGCATGCTCTCTGGTCTATTGTTTCTCAATGCGTTGTATTAAAATGCTGAAGTAGCCTGCCTGTGTTGGGTGGGTTTATAACCTTTAATGTTTAAAGATTTCTTTGGCTTTTTGTAGCTTTGCGTTTCTGAACAGAAATCAGGCAGCAGTTGAGTTGCATTTTGACTCCAGAAGGGTGAAAAATCACAGTAAATAAACCTTTCATCAGGTATTTTGCAAAATACAAGCAAGAAAAGAGAATGTACACAGCGAACACTTTACACATGCCTTGGTTTTGCAGAAATTATTTATCAGGGAGATTTCACTTACCTGAAACATTCCACCTTTCACAAAAGCTAAAAGAAATAAACTATTTACAAGCCCTCAGCTACTACCACAGGGTGACATTTCAGCTGTCTGCCTAGAATATGAAGAACCCTTGCTGCAGAGACTTGTGGGTTGCAAGGAAACACATCTATCTTATGTTCTGTTAATGCACATTAACTAAGTTAAATATCCACTCCTATTTTTCAGCTCTTGTTGCATAGTGGGGGGAATCCCATTTGTTTGTCTCATCTTCCCTGCCTGTCCTTCCCAGCTTCTCCTCAAGTTCATGCTTACTGCAACTTTCCAAGCAAGTATATTTTAAGTAATGTTTATCATTTTTTTCTCTTTTTTAAAAAAAATTATTTTAACATGAATTTGGAAGCACAGAAGCTGCAATAGTTTTGGTGTGATAAATTAGAAATCTCTTGAGTTACAAGACCAAATAAGAAAAATTCCATCCAGAAAAACCTCATCAAGTTCAGCTGTGTTGATGTAGGTGTGCATGAGCAATTATTCTCATAGCTGGATACAGACTGCTGACAATAGAAAAAAAACAATTGAAACTTTCCCATGTGAAGTAAGAGTTTTTTTTCCTTTTGCTTCCCTACATTTCCCAACTTCTTCATCTTTCAGCATTAGAATTAAGCTTGATCAGAAGTTCGGGTATCAGTAAACATAGTAAGCAAATTTTTTAAGTGTTAGGAGTCTCAAATGCAGTTCTAGATGTTGTAAATTAAGAAATATGATATCTTTCTGAACGGATTATTGATGAAAACAGAAATTTCCCTTTAGTATTAAGAAATATATGTATAATAAGTATTGAATTGGGGTGAAACAGTTTATATTTTACTTAAAATAATTCTTACATCAAGAGATTTTGAGGGGGAGGGGTTTTATGTGAGAAGCAAAGTGAAATGCCTTGTGTGGGTCTTTAAGCAAATGGCTCTGTATTTGTTCCCAGGTACTTCATCAATTATATAATCTGCCCTGGAGCTCCAAGTGTGTGGTAGCTGCCTGGGAAGCCCAGCAGACTAAAGATGTGTCTCCTTCAGCAGCCTAGGGAGTCCAGCACCTTGCTAAGGGAGGACCTGTCAGGGTTAGGAGTCAGGGAATTCCATGCCTCCCCAGCTGGGAATTGAGGCATCCCAGCGGCTGGATGCCACCCCAGAGGGACCACCAGGTTCTACCTGCCTGCTCCCTGCCAGCAGTTCTGCCAGAGATGTGTCCTCCCTCAGAATTTCTCTGCCAGAGAAGGCACATCCATCAAGAAGCTTCTGACCATGCCTAGTTGGAAAGTGTTTGACAACTTTCAAGAGCGTTAAACCCAAAGCCATGGTTTCCCCAAGGGCTGATATTGTGTCAGGTTTCAAGCAGCTACTCAGGAAAGGAAGGAACCCTCACTGAAAGTTTTCATACAGGAACAAGAGGAAGTTACTGTGATATTTTAGAATGAGCATAGATATCAATGAAAAGAACAAAATGTCCAGCACTGAACCCTGACACTGCTTTAGTCAAGTCTGGAACTCCCTTAGTTAATAGAGGTTTAGTTTTCAGTGGGCTTACAGAAGTGTGAGACAGGAATATTTCCTTCTGTCTAAAATCCCTTACCTATAAAATGCAAATTATACATTCACACCTACCTCAGTGGAGTCTTGTCAGGAGTAATTAGTTAATGTGTGTGAAATTCTTTAAGGTTGAGGAATAAAACTGCAGTGGATTACATGCTGTTACATACAAAATGTAAAACCTAAGTGTGAAATATATGTTGTCAGCACAAGGCTCTGCATGCTATCTCGGAAGATTAAGTTGTTTTCATGCTGGCATTTTGGCAAAAATAGCCACAAAATTACTTCAGTTTTGTTGGTTTGGGTTTTTTTTTTTTTCCTCCAATAATTTGAATCACAGTGAATCTTCTCTGTAGAGCAGTACTCTGTGTGTGCTGATTGGGAAATGTTTGTCAGAGGTTTCACCACAGTCTTGGACTGTGGCAGCTTCTCCATTATTTCTGTTGCCTAAACTTGGGCATCTGACTGCCTCTCATGGTAAACTTCTCTCTCATTCTCTTCTATACCAGCTGAGAAACCAGCACCAGGGATAATTGTGCTTCTAGTGCTCGTAAGAGCCATTTTGAATTAGAAACAAGAAGCAACTCTCTTCCTAATCTTCTGCAAACCCCTCTCCCAGGTCAGTGCACCTGGAGCCACTCCACAGAGGTCAAGCTGGGCTCAGGGCAGGCAGAATCTTTGAGGACATCAACAGCATCTTGTCACAAGTCTCAACTCTTGTATGATAGAATAATGTGGTTTAGGAATGGTATCCCCAATTAAGTGTTCCCACTGAAACACCCCAGACCATGTGCTGCTCTCTCACAGCCCCTGTGGTGTTGGGGAGAGGAGAACTGGAGACACAAAAATGTAAAGGTCATGGATGGAGAGAAGAGCAATACACTGGAAACAGCAATGAGAGAAGAAAATGAAAAAAGTACCAACAACAGGTATTGAAAAACTTCAGGTTAAATTTTTTAATTCCTTCCAAAACTTCTTGATATCGTGTAATTAATACCAGCCTTCTTTCTGGAGATGAAGGCACTCCCATGTGTGTACAGAACAGTGTCAATGGCACTTCCCTGACCTGTTTAAGGTTTTGAGGACAAATTTCCAATTTTTCCTGGAGGTCTGACAGCATGTTTGCACCATGACTTTGTCTGTTTCCCTGACAGTTTTTCTTCTTCCTATTGCTGAAGAAGGTTGCTTTGTGCATAGTCCAATTATTTTTCTTTTAAAACTTAGCAAAATAAGGTTTTATCACAATTTATCTCACTGCTAATCCATACTGCAAGAAGTTGCTGGGTCAGATTTTCTAGTGATATGTTCACTGGCCTGCAAGGGAATCGATGAAACTTGTATCGAGATAAAGTAGCTAAAAGAGCTGGATCTTTTTCAAGGGAGCCTGCAAAATTCATTAGGGCCATTGCACGTCCCTGCTGTTGGCAGAAAGGCAGAAAGAGCACATGACTACTAAAGAAAAAAAAAGAATCCTGTCTGGTTTCTTGTAGCAGGAAGAGGGAAGCTGAGAGCTGAGCTATTAGAACACTTGCTGTAGCAGAAAATGCTCCAAGGGCCAGGCAGGAGTAACCAAGGAATAGATCCCAGAGAGCTCCTGACTGGGAATTCTCCCTCACCCACCAATGGGACATTTGTCAGCCAGAAAGGTGTTACTTCAGGCAATTTCAAAGCCTTGTGATTTTGCAGATGTTTGAAACTGGATTACATCTGCAGTCTCCAAACTAATAAGCCCTCCAAAAGCTTTTTACAAGAAGTTTGCTCTCTGCCAGCTCTATCTTTATCATCAGCTTGGATGCCTTGATTGCAGAGAACTAGCTATTTGCTGAAGCTGGAAGCTCTTCCTCCAAATTGAAAGGTTTTCTGGGCATCTGTGATTAAAAGTATAGTGATTATTTTCATTTCATTGTATTTTTGATATGGCAAGTGCCAAGGAAGAGCATCATCCAGCCAGCCACATCAAGAGTTTACCTCACTCTGGGAATATAGTCTGTCAATTGGTTTCCTCAACAGGGCTTTACCTGCCTGAGAAAAATAGTTCTGCCATGCAGCTTGGGCAAGGGTTGCTATCAAAAGTGTAAATAGGCTGCTTTCTTAAGCAGTTTGATTTTTTTTTTCAGCAACAGAGAAATGTGTCTCAAACCAGGCTTTAAAGCAAATGCCAGTATCTCTCAGTGTAGTTCTCTTGCAGACTGGAAGTAGAAGGGAGCCTCCTCTGTATGTTCTCTTTGATGATATTGATCTAGAAAGTTCCTCAGTGAGCCTGCCTGAATGAAATGGAGAGTCTGCCAGGTTTTCTGGCTGAACAGTTTTAAGTTGCCTGCCTTCTGGAAGCAGTGCTGGAATCAGCAGTCCTGCTGAGATGGTCACAGTCTACCAGGTCACTGGTCTGGTTTGCATGCTGATCTACTCCACCTGAAATGCTGATTGTGGTAATGCAATCTGTGCCACTCAGGATGGTTGTCTGAAATGCAAACACCTAATTGCTGTCACAGAAGAGATTCACCACCCAGGAAAAGTAAGACTCAAAGGTAAGACTGAGGTAGCAGTCCCACACTTTTATTTCACACCATTGGCTCTTATAATAGAGGAAAATGAGTTCAGCTTTCCCTTTACTCTGCCGTGCTCTCTGTGTTCTCTTCCTAATTTTCAGATTTTCTTTCCCCAGCAACTCTTATTCCTCCTACATAAGATTTAGAGTGAATCTAATAAGCAGAGTCTAAGTGAAGTGACTTTCAACCTCAAAGAGAAAAAATACTTTGTGCTATATGTATAGTCAACAATGAGAATTGAGTTTTGTTTTTATTTTGCTTTCATTCTTCTTCCAGTTTAAAAATAATCAAAATGTTTTGAACTTTTTTATAAAACACTTTAAAGTATGGAATTTATATGCCAATCATGCTTCATCTTGGAATGAATTTCTAAGACAGAGTTTATATGGAAAGTGCTGATGAGACATGAGCCACCCCAATGTGAAGAGTGTGACTCTAATCTCTGCCTGAACTAACAATGAGATGGAACATTTGGTCAAATGGGGTTGTTTTATCTGCCAAAAACTCCAACTAGATAAGGCTTGAGTCTGCAAGTGTGAGGGAAAGACATCTAGTAGAGCCAGGCAGAGTTCTAGCTCTGGAAAAAAATAAAAATCCCATATAGACTGTGTATGTAGGTATGAGCTTGTGACAAAAACAGTTTCCCAAAAATCCAGAGGAATAAATTAGATTCATGCACAGGATGCTGTGTTTTGAACATTGTCATTGTCCTGGCACATCATAAAATAATGAAGGCTATTTCTTTGTAATTCTGTAAAGCAAGGAGAAGTGAGGCTGGAACCAAGTCCTGGTATTTCAGCTGATGTTTATACAAAATGAGCAAATAACCCAGGTCAGCCTTTTACACTGGACATTGCTCAAAGGTAAGAGAATTAATTGTAAGAGAACCTCCCTTCCATGAAGCAAAACCAAGGCAACTACCAGCACAAAAATTAAGGAGAGATGATTTAGAGGACAGTGAAAAAGTCAAAGCCACTTTCCAATGCCAAAATGCACAGTCATTTTGCAATCTTATGCTGCAATGTTATCAGAAGCTTTGTGTGGCAGGAGAATAGTTATGACAGAGGGTGATTGAGTTAGTTGTCAAAGTGGTTTGGGCACATTCTGTTGCCTCAACAAGGAGAAAAGGACCAGGATCATTCTGCAGAGTGATGTGGCCTGCATGGCTCGGCAGGGGAGCAGCTTCAGGAGAGCTGAGGAGTCTATTTTGCTCGGTTGTCTGGGCTGACTGACTGCATCTTGGGCACAAAGAGCTTCCCAAACGGGGTGGTGAAAGCGTGGAGATCTCTGGGCTGGCTGTTTATCAACTCTACCAGCTGCAATCTGACAGAGCAGCCGCAAAAAAAAAAAAAAAAAAAAAAAAAAAAAAATTATTTGACAAGTGGAATTCTCTGTCCATTCATTGTCTCTGTGAGATGCTAAATGGATGGAAAGAGCTCCTTTGAATCTTTTGTTGCTGTGAAAGCTGCCCTTTTCAAAGACACAAACAATTGTTCAGTTGAGTTTGATTTTTCAAGTGAATTTAATATTTCAGTATTTCTCCTTAATCTGGAATAGAGAAAGGAGAATATCCAGTATTTGGATGTCTGTAACCTGATTTTGATTAAGTCTCATGGCTAATGTGCACTCTTCATGCCAGGTGAAAGGGGACACTGGGACCATCTGGCTGTACTCCAGACTCCCTTTAGCCATCTTCAAGTTGATGTACAAGATTTATATTTTATTTATGCAAAAAATTATTTAAAGTCATTTTCACGAACGACAGAAGTGAAGAAATTGTCTTCTTTGATTTGTGTCATTTTTTAAGCATGTGGCTATTAATTTCAATAAAGAGTTTCATAAATTTTTTTTTTTGTAATAGTTTGGAAGTGGGCAATATCACAGAGTGAATTGAAGCATGTCAAATCCAGGTCATGTTCCTTGTTTCCTGCTGTTGATGCTTTGACTCCACTTTGGCAGCTCACTCTCATTCCCTTTTCCCTCCTCTGAAGCACCAAGCTGCTGCAATGGTCTGATTCCCATCCAAGGGAGGGAGCTTGGAGAGTGGGGAAGGAAATCCACGCTGTTCTTCAGTGGAATGCTTGGGAATTTGGCATGGCATGGAGATCTTACACAGGTATTTCTGTGAGTATTTTGTAGGGCTACCTACATTTTTATCACTGACACACTGCTGTACTATAAATTTCAATATATTTTATAATGCTTTTTTTCTCACACTTGCCCCAGTGTCAGCCCTCTAAAAGCAGTTCTTGCAGGATGGCATTCCCTTCACAGAAATTGGGTTATTAGGTATTGTTTTGGAAGTACCAAATTTCCCAAAGGTCTGTAAAGATGTTTGCAGATTCATTTGCATTTGGACACCTCTCCCACAGATTAAAGGTAATTCCAGAGAAGTTCTCTCTTTGCCTTTATGTTTTGTTGAGAATTTGAATTTTTTTTTATTTTGAAAGTAGAAAATGCTCCTAGCTTAGTGGTCCTTTCCTCCTCAGCTCTCAGGGCAGTAGTGGGAGAAAAGAAGGCCAGTTGTGCTAAGGTGTGGAGCTAACCAAATAATAATAATAAATACTAATAATAATAATAAAAGAGATGGAGAGCTTATGATATTTTCCTGAGGTGGTTATTAAGAGACCTGCTGTACATATTTTGCAGAGCAGTTAAACTATAGGCCAGGTTTCTGGTGCATTTTAGCAAATATCTGTGTTAGCAAAGGTATCTCTTGATGGGCAAAATCAGACCTGTGCCTCGCAGAGGAGTAGGGAGCTAAGGGATAAATTCCAATCACTATAATCAGAGCCATTTAAGACTAATCTTACCCTTAACATTAGTACCATTTAAATCTGTAATTTTCTTTCAGAATATGGAGAAGGAAAGTTAAATGCTGCCTAAAGACCTTATGCAACATTTTAAGGCATAATTTATGTAAACTTAGGAGTTATATTTTTGCCTCTTAAGGTTCTGTTGGCCATATTACAAGTACTTTTATAGTCTAAAAATGTAAGGAAATTCCACCCTGTGACAGTAATACTTTTAAAAAGGCATTAAAAAGCCATACTTTCAAGATGGTGTATTGTGAATGTATTTCCTAATAATTTAAATATTTGTTACCACACTTTTATGATTCAGCATTTTTATTTATAAGTAATGCAGGATAATAAAAAATAAATTCAATGAGAGCACCTTTGTGCAAATAAATATAAAAAATAACAAGAATCATGACAAAGGCTGTTGATAGATTTTGTTTTGCCTGTGTCTAATAATGGATCCTTCATTCTTTTACTCAGGCTGAAGACACAAAATGCACTTTATCTTTCTTATTTTAGTGAAATTGAGTTGCAGATAAAATTCCTTTAGAAAGGGTTTCAGGCAAAAATCTGTGTTCTCCTAAATCCCTCAATTGAATAGCAGTACCTGTTGTATCTGTACCTCTGTTCAGCATCTATGTCAGTGATTAATTTTCCATTAACAAGCTTCCAGCAATAAAACTGAACTGTACTAATCACAAGTGGGAAACCAAATATACTGTATTTCCTTCTGGATGAAAGTTGTGCTGTTTCACTTTTTAAAATTTTTGAATTTAAGTGCTTTGTTTCTAGTCTGCACATTTTCAAACTGTTTTATTAGACAGTGTAGAAATGGCTTTTTCAAACTCTGCATTTCTTTTCTAAACCATATGTTATGTGATGGATGTCCTGTATGGTCCCATTATTTATGAAACGTGGATTTGTTAGACTGATTCTTTTCTACCTGGCTTCTATTGTCTGATTTCTATTTGACACAAATGGTTACTAAAGCAGATTGATTGTTCTGCCTTTCAATTATCTCCCCAAATTTGCTGAGCTGGATTTTGGCTGGGGTGGGTTTTTTTTGAGGGGGGGCTTTTCCTGGGTGTTGACAGTGATCAATAGCCTTCATTTTATTCAGATTAATTTTCAGTGCTTTTCTCTGTCATTCATAATTGAGTTCCACTATCAATATTCTTCATTTATACTGAGTAAGAGCAGGACTGCATTGCCTATGATGCTTCTGTAACTATCTGTGCTCATAGTGAACCATGGTTCTTTCCAATCCAGCCTTTGAGAGATTCCTTTGGGTAAACTTTTAAAAAACTTTACATTTTCTTTCCTTTTCCTTCAGCTGGAAAAAATCTTTACTTAATGAGAAATCTGATTTTCAAGTTTGACCTGGTAAGGAGGCATTGCAGGGCAACACTGATCAGCAATATCAAGGGAGTAAGTTACTTCTTTTTTGCAAAATGCTTATTGGTAAACTTTTTTTCCTTTGTGGCTTTACACTCTGTATTGAAGTACAGCTTATGTAAAATTTATTCTGCATTCTAGGTTTTTTTTTAAAAAAAGTATTTATTCTGATTAATTCTTCTCAAAGATAGCTTTAGAACAGATAGCTTGCTGTGTATTTGATTTTGTATTTTGATTGGTTTTCTTTTTCCTAAAGAAGGGGATTTATATTTCTGGAAAGATTTTGAGTTTTCCTGTAGCTTAATTGCTGGAACTATCACAAAAAGAAGAAAGCTTTTAAAGCATAACTACAATGTTATCTTTGACATGGGCTCAGGCACTTCCCCTCAGTTCCTTGGGAAGTCTCCCATCACTGATTATGATTTGCAGCTCCACAGACTTAGGGGAGATGCAGGGAGGTCAGTCCTACATCAGGGGTTTTTTTCAGTTATCTCCTAAAACAGCACAATAATTGTGTTTTGTGCTAATGAGTCACCCTTCTGGCTGTTGGTTACTCAGCACTCAGGCAACACACAAATCATGAGCAAAAGTAATCAGTAAGTAAAATATGGGATGAAAAGAAATGACTGTGAGCATTTTGATTAAAAGGTCAAGTGCAAAGCAGATATGATGACACATGGAAAATATTTTTTCTAAAATAAATAAACAATTAAATTGATTCCCTAGCTGTCATTATAATGTTGAAATAGCTTAAGCTAATTATGATAAATGAGTCTAAACGTGGTGTGCCTCCTGACTAAAGACATTCATGCAATTTTCTTGTGACAAAATTCAATGTCAAGTTTGCCAAAGGCATTAATCATCACAAAGAGGTGGTGTAACCTCTTGCTGATGGGTTTAGGGGTTTCTATATATGTACAATATATTTTATAAAACATAATATACATGCAAATATAAATAGCTGTGCAAATATCTACTTTTATATATACAACTCTAATGTCACTGCAGTGTGATGTCTTTTAGAATAAATGTTTTCTTGGGGGCTGTGGGACATGAATGAAATGTATTTGCTTTAACTTTACCTTAATGACAAACATACTAACCAAAGTCTTATCCCATCACAGCAATATGTCATGGTTATCACTTACTGAGGAAGGTGTATCTGTGATCTATGATCAGTGTAGGGGACCTGGGTGATCCAGCTGGGACACAGAAGTTGTTTAAATGTATGTCCTGCAGTTACTTTGGCATTTACAACTCCAGGCATTTTTACTTAGTACTGTAAAGAAAGGTAGTTCAAGCATAAACCTTGGAAAATAATTCTGTTGTATGCAAGGGCCTTTACAGTGCATCTCCAAAGTGCTTAACACACCTAGGGAAGACAGAGAAAAAAGGATAAGGAAGGAAAAGCATTCAAGAGTTGAATAATGAACACTGGAAAGGCCTGTACTGATCTGATAGTAGGTTTAAATTTTAGGTAGCGTGAATAAAGAAAAATTATTGAATCAGAAATATGGAAGAGCAGTAACTATGCTGAAAATGTGATGACCTGACTGCTGTGGTTCTGAGTGTGCTGAGAGAGGTAATTTCACCTGGGAATTTCTGAAATCTTAGGTACACCACAGCACAGTGCTTCTGCTGTGACTGCCAAGGTAGGACAAAAATAAAGCCTCCCAGTGATACAAGTGCAATATGGATGCATGAACATAACACCTGTTTCTGTTTCTGATGATTTAAATGCTTCTCCATATAGCCACTTTTTAGAATATTAATAAAGAGATACAATTAAATGATTTTGCAGTCAAAGTTAGTGTGACTTTATCTGCATAATGTTCTTTACTGGATCTTTGTAGCTGTGTTGTCAAGCATAACTGCATTTTACATTGCATTTATTTAAGATATCTGCTAGGTTGTGTGATAAAAACCCTTCTGTACACCCAATTGGAGCTCAGAGAGACAATGGCAGGAGGGGGAGGCCAAATAGCAGCCTGATGGCTGCTCCCAGCCTCATCACTGGGTGTAGGACATATTAGGGGATGCAGGAGAAAAGCAGTTTTAGATTGCACAGGACTTTTTTGGGGTGCTTAGGGGAGAATCCTTTGGGAGGGATGCATTTCTATAACTCCACTATCAACTTGCATAATTTAACATAATGAAGCACAAATGGATAAAATGCACATTTTTAATTTCTTCTCTTGTTTAACTCCGCTTTACTTAATTTCCTGGTAGAAATCTCAAAACAACTAGTATTTCTTCAGGATTCTGTTTATTTACATGGAATCCCACAACTGGACTATACTGCTATTTTAAACTCTGCTTTTGGCCCTTTATTTTGGTGCAGGAAGGATTAAAATTGCTGACCCATGAACACAAGAAATTGTGTTTCATTTAGAAAAGATTCTAAGAGATGTTGGCCCATGTTCTCCAAGGTACTTCAATCCTTAAAAATATAGCTGGGCTTTTAGCAAGACTTTGAAAATCACCTACATGGCACTGATGAATTTAAAAGGGAGATATGAAAGCACTTCATACCTGAGGTTTTTTTTAATGTAGCTATTCTGTCCATAGATATCTTTGAAAACCTGGATCTGAGGCATTTTTCAGATTTGTACTCATATTGCCTACTGAAGTGTTTTATCTTTGTCTCTCCTTGAAATGAGAGTGTAAAAGGGAGCTCAGGCATTATGAACATAGCATTTGACCCGAAAGGACCAAATCTCCATTTTCTTCTTTTTCTTTTTTTTTTTCTTTTCCTTTTTCTCTGAGCTCATTTTCTTCTTTTCCTTTTCATGGGTTTTGCTTTGCCTCCAAATCATGATATTTGCTCTTGGAGCTTCATGGAAAATGTGTTTTCCAGGTCCAAGGCCCCCATCATAACCTCCAGGCTAGTCTGTTACAGCTTTTCCTTGGCTGCTTAAACAGCTTTGCTGTGCTGTACTACAATAACTGTGTGCACTCCTCATCACTGCTGCTTTTCCAATCTCCCCTGGGCTTCTCTCAGGTTTCCCACAGCAATATGAATCAAGCAGTGCCTTTGCTCTTTCAAATATTGTGTGGCCTTTTTTTTATGGTGCAGAAATAAAACCAGTTTCATCAGCCTATAAACACTTTTATAGTATTAAAACAGCTTGGGAAACCTTGGGTTTGGCTGATGAAATGTCGTGGAGTGACCTGGTCCACTTTGAGCAGTGTCATTTCACCCAGGAACCACGTCAATGTATTTTGAGGAAGTTAAAGGAAACATTTAATCTCTTGTTTACTCACAAGAATTTCGTTATGTTTTCCACTGCTTCTGGGCTTATAAATCAGCTTGTGTCCTCTTGACACTCCTGTGGAGGGATGCCCTCCCAGTCCACATCCTTTCTTTGGAGCTGGAATGTTTGTGCCCTTTGACCTAATGTCTCTTCAGAGAGATCTCTCTTAAATGCTATTTTCTGGCCTGATGGTTTTATTCCCCTCTTATTCTTGACCATTTTTCCCCTTCTCTAAGAGTCCATCTTTCTCTGAAGTTCTAGCCAGCAAGAGCTCTCTCTGCTGAGCCAGGAGCTTGTCAGCTGTGTTCCCCAAAGAGAGGGAACCAAACAGGACAAAGGGAGCCTGAGTGACCTGTCTCCCAATTCAAAATTATATTGGATGCATGAGACATTAAAATGTATATAGAAAAAATGAGTAAACATTGTAATTAAATATTTACTGTATGTGACTGTATTTGAAAGACAGCTGATGGTGAAATCAACAAGCCATGTTAAAACACTTTTTTTCCCCCTCTTGAACAAGATTATTTTAAATAGACATTGAATTGTGAAATGAAATATACTTCCTATTCAGTTGAATTCCCTATTTGTCAGGCATTTCACCTACTATGCCATGCACCTCACATACAGAATCAAAATTACCATCTGCTAAATCAAATGCAAAAAGCCGTGGAACAAGTACATTCCCTAGAAAATCAAATCAATATTAAATAAAATACATTCATAACCCCAAAATAATATTTTTTAAAATTATTTTTGCTCAAATATAGAGCTCTTTCTTATACAAGGATAACTGTATTTATTTACATATGTACATATGCTAAAATATGAATATTTATCTTTCAGTTATCTCTAGAGATAACCTAAAACAGCTTAGTTTGGTTCTAAGACTGCCTGACATATCTTTTTTAACACTTAATAACTTGGAAAGACAATAATATATTTTGAATAATTATACCAAGGCATTCACTTGCTGAGTTTTAGCCAACATAGTACTGCAGTCTTAAACCACCAGAACATTGCAATTTCTTCTTTTCCTTTAGTCTGTATTTTCATAGTAAGCACTAGGAAGATTTTTTATTACTTTTTAATTGACTTCAGAGAGGAGAATGAAGAGGTTTGCCTTTCAAATCGATATTTCCCTTAGCTCTACAGTACAGTTTTAAAATCTTTGTAGCATCACCATTTAAGGCTGCATTCTGTGAGAATCTTTTCTTTAATAAAAAAGCACCAAAGGGGTTAAATTTGAAAATAATTCTCACCCAGGTATGCTTCCTACTGAACTCTATAAACCCTTGTGAAATTCAATATATCCACAATTTATCTATCTTTGTACTCTGAGCTGCGTTCTAGTGTCCTCACTCACACTGACAAGCTGAGAGTTTAACAGGTGTGGGGTTTTTATGTCATAGGTTTCTTTTGAGATAGTGCAATATATAAAAATATTCACAATAAAATAAAACCACTGCAAAAACTTGTGTGATATATAGCAGAGCTTCTAAGTAACACACATCTGATGATTTAATTCCCAAAGCCAGCTAAAAAGTCACAGAAGAAATATTCCCAAATATTTGGTGAATGAAGTGTATCCATTATTTATTTGATACCTAACTTGATAACAACTTTCTCTTACTAAACAATGTAAAAAATCCTTTCCTGTTGGATTTGTAATTTCAGTCCTTCATCAAGGCCATTTTTAAGCACATGATTTCCCTATCTAAGCTATTATTTAGGAGAAACATGCTTTCTCTTTCCTCTGAGCTCGTTAGACTATCTAATAACTCTGTTTGCATGCATCCTTTTGTATAGAATGTATCCTTCCCACCATTGGCATAGAGGATCAGTGAATTACTTCAACAGTATATGTGTAATATTGAAGTATAATATGTATTTTAAAACAGGTTGGATCATTAAATAGTATAGATTTATTATTTTTTTTTAAACTAGGCTCTTTTGGTAATTTAGTGGTTTTTTGGAACATTTCCTTAATCTCTAAGGAATTCAGTAAAACACACTCAACTTTGCTTATAAAAACCTCTCACAGAAATCCTGGATGGTGATCTCTCTCCTTCCAAAACCAGCAACAGGTCATAATTGTGAAATTTTGTCTCCCTAATGTTTGTGTTCACTTGGCTGTTTGCCTTGCTACCCAAGAGCCTAATTTGGGGTTGATGTTATTACTGCTGGACCTGCTCCATGAAAGTTGTGTCCTGCTGTCCTTGCTGAGGAGAGGTGACTTTGACAGCCTCGTTGGGTGGACACTGCAGCTCTGATATTTCCAACAGGGGATAGAGGCTTGGAAGGATACTGCAGGACATCTGTTTGTGAGCAGCTCTGGAGCAGACTCTTCTGTCTACTCAATTTTTACATAATGCTCTGAAGGCACATTAAAGGAATTGCTGGGAGAATGTAATAAATCTTAGTCAATTTAAGTGGCACAGGCAAGGCAACTTCTTCTCTAGTAAAGACAAAAATAGCACAAAAGGCTACCAGTGAAAATTAGTGCCTCAAAACAATATCAATTTGCTGTGGTACCTTTGTTGCCTTCCTGTAAAACCAAAATCCTTCCTTTCCAGGAAGACTTAGGAATTCCCAGATTGGGTTTTGGCTTTCTGCTGCCTGGGGAAGAATTACAGTGGTGGAGAGAGTTTAATTCTGCTTCTTCTGAGTCAGTCTTCCTGTTAAAGGGGTTCAGGCAGTCTGGACAAAAGGTTACTCTGAATATCTGTCACTCCTTTTCCTGGCTGGCAAGATGTGTGGCCTTGAAGTTCTCCTGAACTGCAACCAGGACTGGTGAGGAGAGTTTGACCCTCCCTTTCCTTCAGCCTCATTTCTCTCTTTCTCCACAAGATATGTGCTAAAACAGTGGAAGAGTCCTGGTTTTGTTCTGGCAAATTCCATATCCTTCACTGAGGAGATTTTATATGGATGCAGAGCAACTCAGGGATCCAGGTGAGTAAAGGTGAATCAGAATTCTTGGCAATGTTGTATATTTAAACTTGCTCCACAGGCAGGATTAAATCAGATAACATTTGGAAGTTGAACAGCAAGTCAGAAAAAGAGTTTCTTAATATGCCAAACTGCTCGTGTAAGGCTTTTATCGTGTGCTGAGGGTGCTGAGGAAATTAAGAAAAGCAGTCTTTTGGGCAGAATGCTGTTTGTTCAGCAGGAGACCAAAGCCTTGGAGTCAGATGTGGCTTTCTACAAAACTAATGTCATGTACCTCGTTTACAGAATCAAAATTACCATCTGCTAAATCAAATGCAGACACATAGGATATCAGTATCCACTTTTTACCTCCAATGTTACCCTTTTTCTGAACTGATATATAATTTTGAAAAAAACAAAGTCCAGTTTCAAATAATGGGACTTATACTTGTAGCTGTGAGAATATACTTATTCCAAGAAATGCTCAAATTAAAATGATCTCTAACTATAGACTAAGACTAAGCTTAATAGTAAAAGGAAAGAAATTCTACCAATACCCAACATACTCAGATCTTGATCAGTTTTAGCGATCTTGGAATTTTACTGCTTCTGATGTACATTTCACCTGTGTTTGTGTGTCAGGCACTTGGAAGCAAGTGTGGGAAAATTAAAAGGAGAAGAGAAAGCAATATTCAAAAGTCTGATCAATTCCACATTTGATCTTCTTCTGAGCAGAAGGCTGAATATGCCAATAAATTACAATAAACTTGACTGGATACTATTGCTGCTAGCTCTAAATTAACAGATGAGAAATCTGCTGCAGCAGCATCCCTTCTGATCCTACCTAATTTAAATTAATTGCCTGTCTGTGACTCCAAATCAAAAATTAAGAATCAGACCAAGCCCTCAGTATTAATATTGCACCTAACTATTTAATCCAGGAAAATGTTCTTCCAGAGCTCAACTTCCAAGGACAACTGCTATGGGGTTCTGTGCTGGCCATGTACATGCAATGGGAATATTGTGCTATACAGACCAGAGAGCTTAACCTGTCAAAATCTATTTTACAGCTTGCTCAGAGATTTTGTGATGTTGTGTTTGGTTTCCAAGTGAGGCTGTCCTGGGTTTTGTAATCCATATTCTCGTGATCTAGGTAGCTGTTGATGAGAGTTACAGATTATTTCCAGAGATTATTTTAGGAATGATGCATAAACTATGGACCACATGGTCTTATTTCTTCTAGGGAGGAAATATTTATGTTGAAGCAACTTATCCCAGCTGTCCTGCATGAGTTCAGTACAGTGAAGAGCATGGTTGGGATGAAGATATTGATCAGCAGCTCAGTGTGGTGGATCAGGCAGCGCTTTTCTCTAGTGGTGTCTGTGGTTTGCTTGGTTATGGATTTGATTTAATAAGTAAGGGATCTGAATAAGTTGGTTGTGACTTTGATGCAGTGCAAAATATCCCTAATTTGATAGGTCATTAATCTGCCAGGTTTAACTAAATAACAAACTGCAGCTTTTGTCAGCTGCAGAAATACACCAAGGTGGAGTCTGTGCACTCCCAACCTGCTCTTTCTCAGCAATTACATCATTCAGGTGATCCAAGCTTCTACCTTGTGACTCATTCCTTAAAGCAGCACCTTTAAAGGCAGGGATTCAATGCTAGGTGGAATTACATGAGATTTGCTAGTCAGCAGTTTTGTCTTTCAAAGCATTTCTAGGAATGTCAATAAACACAGCCTGCTGAGAAGGTGCTCCTAAACCAGCTTTCTCAGTTTCTCTGGTCCTACTTTCCTTACTAAGCCAGAATCCAGATTTGATAGCAATAATATTTTGATATAGACCCACAGGATCTGAAAGGTGGTTTATTTTCTTTTAAATATGATATCAAGAGCTTTTGTCACAACAGTTAGATGTCTATATGGCTATTTGTTTGACAGAACCTCTGATTTCTCTGAACAGTAATTCACCTTTGTATGCACAGCTGAGCATGGCTGATGATGATACTTCTAAATATCAGTCAGTAACTTTAAATCCTGAGAAAAATCCAGTGCAGCAGAGATCTGTTCAAGGGATTGTCACCCAATTTTTCATAGCACTAGCACAACAAAACCATGACATGTTTGGAGTTTCTGATGGGTTCCAGAGCTTTCCACTCAAGGTCACTCTTGAAAACATTCTTCAAAAATATTCCAGCCAAAATTGCTCTAGCAAAGCTTTGACAATTGAAAGAATTTGTATTTTCCTCAAAAGTAAAAGATGGTGGCAAATGAATTTTATAAATATTGATGAAAACTACCAGGGAGAAATGAGTCAAAAGTAATTCTATGATGTGTATTATCTCCTTTCAGAAAAAACTGAGTATTTTTGACTGAAGATCATGAGTGATTTCTAAGACTATGGAACTGAACTAATTTCCTTCATTTTTTATAAATTATCTATCTTATTGTTTCGTTGTAACCTAATGTGGTCTTATCAATAAGTGGGATAGGTACTGAAAGAATCCTAGTGATGTTAAATACTGGCTAAATGTCTTTGCTTTTCAAGAGGTCTAAATTTTGTACAGCTCAGCATGCCCAGGGTATGCAGAAACAAAGAAAAATAAAAGAGATAAGTATGGTGAAAATTGAATTCAAAGATGAGCATCTAACAAGAAAGTTGAATGGAAGACACACACTTTCTTTATGCTCTTTTTTGCTGGATAACTTGTTTTTCTCAACTATCTCTAAGACACAGATTTAAGTGTGCTTTAACCTAGTGAGGGAGCAGGAGTGCATTTCATTACTCTGGGAGAGCTTGATCAAAACAAACAAATACTCTTCTGAGTAGAAAGCTGGGGGTGGAGGAGGGGCATGATTTCCAGATAAAATGGTCCAAAAGAAATTTAGAAATGTAAATTCAGTTAGGGGAAATGCATCCCTGTGCTGAGGGCTGGGAGAAGCCCTAGGAACCCTTCAGGCTTGCTTAAGCCCTCTGTGAAGGCTAATTAGCCACATAGCATGAATTTTCAATTCCAGATAAATATGCATTTTACAAATAGTCTGCAGAAGAAGAATTATTTATTGGACATGTTTGTGAATAATTTGAAGTCTGGGATGAACGCTGTCATTTTAAAAATCCATTTACAGGCCGTTTACAAGTGGGTAGGGAATGAAAAAATCAAGCCTAAGAAATATTTGTTTAAAAAAACCCCTAATTTTCCTAGCTGTTAAAAAAAGCTCAAATATGATTCATGGTAGGGAAAACGAGGACTTGCACTTCCTGGGGGGAGCATAATGTCTCTAAAAGCTTTTGAGTGTGCCAGGATAAAATTTTTATTGGGGCTTTTTTTTTTTTTTTTTTTTTGGATCAGAGCATGTTTTCCCTCTTGGGGAAAGGAGTGCTCTCAGTTTTGGGGGCAGAGTGGGATTTTCATGATGTGGTAGTCCAGGGCAGATTCCTTATTCATTCTCTTCCACTATGGAAATGCTAGTAAGTGTCTGACCCCACAGAGTCTAAAAGTAGTCCTAGAAAAATGAGATGGCATAAGGATATGCACTGAATTTTTCCTTTCCACATGCCAAATGAAGACAAACTTTATAGCTCCCCAGTAAGTGTTATGGGATGAATGCCAGAATGTGCACACAGCCATGCATTCCCACACCTGAGCTTTGAGGAGAGGCATGACACCAATATATTCCTTTTCAGGCTGGATACAGAGCAACTGGGCAGCTCATTTTTCCATAAATTGGCCTGAAAGCAGCGCTTCTACTTCCAGGTACTTATCCTAATTTCTCACTGTAATTAATTCATGGCTCGTTTATACTCATTTGTCCTTCTGCCAATATTCTACTGGTTGCTTAGGTAATTTTTCTCTCCCTTCATGTTTACATACCCAGATATATTTATAGGGAACAGTCATATCCCTTCTTAGCTATTGTTTTGAGAAGCTGAACAAGCCAAGCTCCTTTAATCTCTGCTTGTAAAATAAATTATCATTTATTTTGCTCGAGCACACTTGTTTACTAGGAGGTTATTTTTGTTCCAGTCTGTGCTTTAATTATTCCTCGACTTTCTTATTTGTCAGGAGCAAGCAAGAAAGGAAAAAAAAATTGAAAAAGAAAAAGAAAAACCAGGCAATCTTTTTCTGTACCAAAGCAGGCCTGGGACCCACAATGTCATGTGTAAAAATGACAGCTGGATAAACAGAGGCAAAAAGCTGATAGTCTTATATTGCTGGAGTGCATTTGGGATGGACTCTATTAATGCATGATGGTACAGTGGGTGTTAGAAAGTATCATTTGCAAATTCCTACCAGGAAATGCCAGCTCAGGAAAACAGTTCCTTTTAAAAGCTAGACTAAATAAGTTATATCTTTTGTGTAAGTCCATCAGGGAAAATTTCTGAATTCCCTGACTGTAGAGACTACTTGCTGCAGATACAAAATTATTTCCTTGCTGTATATTAAGTTTACAATGACTTGGTGCTGAATGAAAAGGATTATTTCCCTTCTGGTGAATATTCCAAAACTTGTCTTCTCCCAGACATCTGTTCTCCCAGAAAATGACTTGATTGCAATAAAAGGCCTAGAGTAGAAAAAGTTAAGGAAGAAAGAATCTCTTTTGGTTTGTAGTCGAAACTACTTTCTTTCTGTAGGTGAGATGAAAACAGAACATTTTCAAAAATTAATGTTTTCATTAAATTTTCATTCACTGGTGGCACAAACCTTTGTGTAAACTGCAGTGTCCCCTTGTCCTCTGGCAGCCCTTCCTGCCAGTGCTGTCACCTCACCAGGGATGCAGGGAATTCCCTCTTGGAGATCCTGGCTTTGGAGTGATGGTTTGACTGAAGCACATCAATAAATGGCACTCCTCAGGTAGAACAGATTTTTGCTCAGTTGTGTTTGGTGCCATCCTACTTCAATGTGCAGCAGTGTCACACAGCTGCAGCAGCAGTGACAGAAGTATAGTGACAATTAGATGGGATCTTCTCTGGAGTTAAACCTTCTGCTTGGCAGAAATTAGTGACAAGAGAAAAGCCTCTGGCACGAGCACCAAAGGATGCTGTTTTTCTCACTGACTTACTGCCTCCAGTGCCCTCCTCCTCAGCCCCCAGCCGTGCTTCTGGCTCACCAGAAATGATACAACTTTTCAAAATTCAGAAACAGGGAGAGAGAGGCTTTTGGACACCACAATATGGGACACAGGAAGTAGCCCAGGACCAGAAAGAGTGGGATCATTCTGCAGGTATCTGCAGTGTGTCTGTATGAGCTAGAGCAGCTCAAGAAGTAACATGGCCATGTTTCCCAGCAGTACACTTGATTTAATTGCCTTTGGGTTGATCAAAAGGTCTATAACCTTCACAGAAATGTGCTCCCTCACATGGATGGCTACACTGTTTTCCAATGTGTGCACAGCAGCGTGCTGTCATGTGGATTTATCAGCTCAAAGCTGCAAAGGAGACATTTGGATTCAACAACAAACTGACAAATAAATTTTCCTGTGCAAAGGAATCTTTCACGTGAAACAATGAAAGGATGCAGATAATTAGAAATAGTCACACATCTTTGCCTCCTCCCAATTTCTCAAACACACAAAGTAGCTCAAACTAGAAATTCGAATATTTCACAAGTATAGCCTATGTGCAATTATAAAACACCACATTAATTTAAATGTCATCTATGAAGTGTTTTAATATTAACAGAATGCAATAAAGCTTACATGACTATAAATAATAACTCAAGTGCCTCATCTCTACCTGCCAGCTTAGAGATTTTCTTTAACCTGCTTTCAGATCCATGCTTTTAGGTCATTCCCTCAGATAATTCTTGCTTTTTGTGTCTTTAAATATTTAGATCTGAGTGTGGTGGATGAAATTCAGGTCAAGACATGGGTCAGGTAGGGATTAGGCAGCAGGAATCTCCATGTTGCAGCACAACATCTTGGGAATCCCATGGTAACTGTAAGTCCACAGGGATGCTCCTGGAGCTGCTGCTTCTCCTTCTTTCCTGGGACTTGGAATGAGGAGTAGATTGCAGATATTTCCCAGGGAGAAAAATGGTGTGATCCACAGATATTACCACTTTACTTGGCAACCATCATAATGATCTGGTGGAAAGGAAGCTGGGAAAAAAGCATAAACTCATTTTCTTATTTATGGGGCTGCTGGGTGCTGCTGAGGGCACATGAAGAGCTGGGAATTAAAAGCACCTACTTGCTAAACTCAGATCCTAGGAAATGTTTATCTGTGGCTCTTACTCTTGAGCTCAGTTACTTGGCTGACCCACTGTAGTTAGAGTCCTCTTTAACTTTGGCATTTTAGATGGCTGTGCTTTGGCTTGGTTGTTTGAAGGTTTTTTGTTTGTTTTTTCCCCCGTTTTACTTTGATTTTCTTTGGTTTTTCTTTTGTTTTGTAGTTTGGATTTTTTTGAGGGGCTGTTGTTCTTTTCCCTTTTATACTCCAATCCATGATGAAAGCTATAATTCTTAATTTTCCGTAGGAAAACAAAGACTGATGGAAGCTACAGGAGTGATGGTTGTTATGAAAACACACCCAGGAACCTGAGGAATCTCTCTCTTCTCTTTATCAAGCATTTCATTGAAAGGCTGTGACAAAATTGAAGAACATTCTTTTCTTTGTTTTTTCCTTGCCATCACCTCTGCTGTTTTTAAGTGGATGCCACTATTTCCTAATGCTGTACTTTAAATCACACTACACTCCTTGTACCAAAATACCATAAAACATCCTTAGCCAACAAAACTTAATCGTGAAGTTCTTACAGATAGGCTGCATAATAAAATCACAGCAAGCAAACCCCAAACATCAATACATTGTACCTTGTATCAGGCTTCAGAAAGGTCATCATTCTAGAAGAAGTGAAAGAAAGCTCCACAGATTTCCATTTCTTGGCCTGCTATCAGCATCCAGCCTGTCAGGACTGGCCTTTAGAGACAGGTCTGACCTACAGTAAAACAGCAGGTCCCAGGGGTGCCTCAGCACAGGGAGACACTTGATAGGAGGCTTCTAAAAATATTTTCTGGAGCAGGGATTTTCTGTGAGATGCTGTATTCCTTTAGTCTCAGCCATAGCTTCCCTTCAGAAGCACTGCTGGCCTGGTTCCCTTCTCATCCCTACTGAATTAGTGCTGCTTTGGACACCAATGGCACTGGATTTAAGAGCAGATTTCCAAATGAACGTGGGCATCACCACCAAAAATGTTTTGATGGAGGGTGGGCACTGCTCCAGTTCCCTCACTGGGTTAGAGTACATCACCAAGCTCATGCTGATTCCTTCTCCAAGCATTTTAGCTGATGGAGCAATTCACCCTGACAGAAACTCTCCTGGCTGCCTATACCCTTGCTCTGGAAATCATCTCATTGATTTCATGGAGTAAGGTGCAGGGAATTTCTCCTGGTGTCTGGTGCACAGCACTTCATTTGGAGAGGAATAAATTACCCTGCTACTTGAGCAATTTGCCCAATTTGGGGGGTATGGGGCAATCAGACACCTCTCTGAAGGTTGCTTTGCCTCTGGGAGTGAAAACAGCACTGCAAACAGAGTGCTCTGTATGGGAAGTGAAAAGATGACTGAGAACGTGCTCCTCAATGTGCTTCCCAGAAAACAATGGGAAATGATACTGCTGATGTCTTCCTAATTCTTAAAATTAATACATCTTCACAGTCCATCCTTTGAGACAACTAAACAGTTTAAGCAGCAGTATTAGGTTTTTAAAAAATCATTCTTAATATGGGTTTTCCTGGATTTTCCTCTGGAAGATAAAATATTTCTTTGCTAGGAAGAAATATAAATAGAACTTGAAAATAGTTGAAACATCTTGTTTTGTTTTGATTTGGTTTTTGCTGATCTTCATTTCAAAAATAGACAAGCTGATTTAACCATTTTTCTTTTGAGCTGACAAGAAACGTGATGCTTTTTAAGAAATGAGTGTTTTATAAAGGAAGCATTGACAAGCTGTCTCGCTGCTAGGTGCCGCCTGAATATCAAAACAGTTATTTTGAATGCCTGTTCTACAAGAGGGTTTTGTTTTGCAATCCGAACCAATAAATAATTCTTTTTAGTGCGAGGTTTTATTTTCTGAGGTATTTAGCAGCCTGGCATTTTATTGATGGCTGCACAGAAAGAGAGAATCACGTCAACACCAAGGCAGGAGCTGCCTCTCTGTCTTGCTTTCTCCTTATTTCCCCTCAGCCCTGTATATCTCAGATGACCCGATACATCATTATTTTTGTAACACAAGACAGAACATATGTCACACTTCTGACCTTAAGAGTAAATTGTGCTCTTATTAAGAGTGAAAACAACTACCCAAATGCTTCTCTCTTTTTTTTTTTTTTTTTTAATAACCCACCAAAATGAGAAACCCGAATTAATTGCCACTTCCACAACTTAATGTGAACCCAAACCCTGAGCGCAGAACTAATTGAGCTTATTTTCACATTGAACAACATGGGCTGAGCAGGAGGTGATGTCAATTCTTGATTACCATTCTAATTGCCCTGGATATCTCCCTGTGGCTGTCAGCGAGGTGATGCTCGTGTACATGACTGACTCTGGCACACTCTGCAAAGCCAGTGCCACCAGGACTAGTGTCCCTGAGTGACAGGCTGGCTCTGCCTGCAGCTTGCAGGGGAAGGTGCTGCTGTGCATTTAACACAGGGCACATGGCACTAAATCCCATTAGGAGTGGGGACAGCAGCGTGGTTGTTGATGTTTTCAGCAAATAGAAGGGCCAGATGTGGTGCCACAACCTGGGTGATCTGTTTGCTAATTAGCAGCGCCAACAATAGGGGGTAATCTTCAGCAAATATTTGCTGTCTAAAGGAGCGTTTTTAAAGAGACAAAAATTTTACAGATTTCAGTTTATATAATTTCCTCCTGAGTTCACCTGCACAGTTAAGCCGAAATGGATTAAGTTGATCTCCTCTTCCCGTTATTTGTGTTTCCACTTTTCCTTGACAGAACCAGCACATGAATGAGCAAGTGTCTTTCTGGAGGAACTTTCATTATATCAGAAAACCTGATTAGAAAGTAAAGAACAGCTGGGCTACATATTTTATGAGTTTCCTTTGAAAGAAAGGGTTTTTTGAGCATATTACTCTCATTCAGTATTTCTGTCTCCTTCAAGTTTCCATTTCTTTCCACCAGTGTTTCTTACTAATAAGGCAGAAAAAGAAGAATATGCTGAAAAACAAGGACATTTTGATACAAATTCTTCTACTTTTTTTTTTTTTTTTTTTTTTTTTTTTTTTGTCTAAAAGAAGGTATCTGGTTTTCTGCCTTGAGCCTGATACTAATCTTGCACTGCTGGTTGGGAGTATGAGTCCCTGAAGTACTGAATCTTCCTGCAGCTTCAGAGTTTCAGATCTATTTCTGTGAAAGGGCTGCTGAGGATGTATTTATGCTCAGCAAGGAAAGACTTTTCTGGTGTCACAGGAGTGATCATGGAATATTATTTCAAGGCTGTAAAATTTTAGTAAAACAGAGCACTATACCAGTACTGGCTCAAGGGCATGCTACTAGGCTGGACTAAGGACATTGAGGTTGGATGACTTGCATGGAAGAAGGCTCTTCCCCACTTTTTGACAGGGCAAATCATTGTGTCTCCTCCACCTCAGTTCTCCCAAAAGAACAAAACTAAGGGCACTTGTTGACTCTCTTTGTTTGCTTGTCTCAAGTATGTTGGACTGCATGAGAGCAGCTCTGTCTCTTAACCCTTCCCAATTCAGGCAGCTGTTTTTCCAGCTGCATTTTAATTTTTAGCTACCTTCTGGAGACTGCTGCCTCATTCAATAAATAAACCTGTATATATATGTGTGTGTGTGTAAAATCATACCTGTGAAGAAAAAGGGTGATAGTCTGATTTTCTAAGTCCTTTTTTTATTGTGGTTGAGTGGCACAACCTAAGTGTCAGAGATGCTTGGAGTATCTCTACTCTTCTGAGGAGCTCAGTGAACCTCATGACACAGGGAGATGGCTAGACAGGATATTTTCAAACAGAATGTCACTGAAATGTAGTCAAGAGTCAACTCTGCCAAAGCAGCTGAGATATCATCACAGAGCACAGACAAGGGTGTCAAATCCCTACACTGCTACATTCCATTTTTAATTTTCACATGCTAATTGCATTTCTTTCATTCACAACTAGGATGTCGAAGAAATTGGGTCTAGTTAGAAATCCAACTTTTAAATCTTTTAATATCGAGGCAAGTTGGTTTGTCTCCAGTGAATCTGGAAATCTTTCAGAAAGAACATAAAATTGCATCCTGAAATCTTGCATCTTAAAATGTTAGGTGAGGCTGCACATCAGAGAAGGATTAAATCTTATGCTGCGGAGTTTTCTATTAAGCAACTCTTTGCAATGTAGAAAACATGACCACAGATTTTTAGCTCACTTTCCCTTGCCCTTCCCCCCATCTTTTTAGACATAAGCATTTTGACTTGGAAGCTTAGCTGCAGAAAATACCTTCACTGTCAATTATACCCCAATGAACTGATTTTACAGGAGCTTTGGGTAGTTTGCAGGGCTAAAATTAAACAGCACAAATTCTGAACCGCTTGACTCGGTAGCCAACAGCTCCCAGGTGCTCAGGGAGAATCCCTGGATCTTTTGTTTCAATAGAAATACAGGCGGAGACCCCAGCTTCAGAAAATCAATGTGTCAGAGCCTTGTGGCAACTCCTGGTGGTTTGTCAGTGACATCTCATCGATGCTGTGGCCCCAGAAGAGAGGACATCATAGGCCTTGCTCACTTTTTATCGATATTATTGTGTTTCCATCGATTGCCTGCCGCTGCAATGGAGTTGGTGTGATGTATGGTCTTCTGCTGCTTTTCCAGAGAGAGACTTCTTGACTTGAAGGGCCTGTCAAGCCCAGGGGGTCTTTTTTGGAGCCTTCTGTGCAGCCTGACTGGTAAGCATTACCCCGATGAACTCATTGCCGGGTGAAAAGCACAAGGAGAGCAGGAGAGATAAAAAGGAGGGGTAAAGAAATAGGTGAGTCATTTCCTGAGATTCCCAGAAGCAGGGAATTAAGTTCAGGAGACTGTCTGTGTGGAGTGCATCTGGAGGAGGCTGTCTTGGTGCTTTTTCACATGTATAAGGTGATAGAGGCTGAGCCTCCTCAAAGAAAGGTGCTAAATGACTCAGGGAGCCTCTTTCATGAGAGGTTCAGGCTCTGAGGGGATGGCAAGGAGGCAGTGGGAGGGGATTTGTGGAGAAAAAAGCACTCTTGAACTGCACTGAGGCATCCAGGCTTATATTTGCTCTGAAGTGCCCACTCAGAAACCTAACTTCACAGAGCACAAAACAAATGCAAGATAAAAATATGTTAAGATGCAAAACGGAGCATTAGTCACGATGTGATGATATTTGACACTGCACTGGTGATGTGCTCCCTTAAGGATATGCCAGTTTCTTCCATCCTTTCTTGTAACACAGAAGAAAACATAACATTAATTACCGACTCTGTCCTACATAAATACATGCAATTTATGTAAATAGTAAATTAACAAAGAAGGTGTGAGCTCTATGAGAATACATAGCCATTCACAAGCAGAGTTTACTTACATGAAGCACACTTGATTTCAGGAAGATTAGAGCAAATAAATCCCATTCTCTTGACTCCCCTCACTTCAGCTGATCCTGTCATAGCAAAAAGCATTCCTGTTCATCTTAAACCCGCTGATCTAGAATGCAGTTCAGAAACACTCAGATTAGCAGGCAACTTCTAGTTTTGAAATTTAACTATGATTAAATCTGCTCCTCAATATTACTTTCATGCTGTATATTGTTACAGGCACTGGGATGCAGAGATGGCTGAATGAGTACAGCTGACATGCTGTGAAACAGAAACTCTGCAATGTACTGCAAGTTGGTAATGTCATTAACTCTCTGATCTCCCACAATTCAGAGCAGGGGGTGAGAATGGTTTTCAGCAGCAGCCTGAACACAGATGAAGAAAAATCACCCAGCTAAAACTAGCTGCTGTATTATTGATAATCTGCAATTTCTGGCTTTTGATTTGTATAACTGAATTTTTCCACAGCTGTTTTCAAAAGTTTGCCACTACAAGAAACTATTTCTCATGGCTGATATTTGAGATAAACCTTTTAACAAGGATTGTGGATACTCTAATTCCAATTTAAAACATTTTCCTCTCAAATTGATTCCATCCATTTTGAATCCAAAATAGGGCAATATTTTATTTTTTCTTTCTTTGTTTTTCTCCCTCTCCTAGATGGATGTACCAACAGGAATAATTGATCTGTTCTCATTTCAGGCTCTAATTTATCAAAATTCATGAAATTCTGTTCAAGAATTTGGTGGCATCAGAGTTTCCATGTTTGAAAGGTGGTCAGGACAAGAGCTGTGTCTTTTACACTGTAAAATGTACACAACCTTACCTTGTTTTACAATAATCAATGCGGTACTTGAGGTATTAAGGATTTAAAACCACCCTGCATTGGCAGAGAAATGAACTAACACCTTTGTGTGATTCTATTAATCTGGTTTTTCCATAATTTAATATAGCAATCAGGCAAGAGCTTTCCAAAAGAGTGCCTATGTGTAAAGTAATGTAGTCAGTGTTGTTTTGACTCACAAGATTAGAGAGCATTAGAAAGCTTGTTCACCATTAGCTTTGTTCCAGTTTCTTCCAGTAATGTTAAAAATAACAAAACCTTGAAGCTCCAAGTTTGTTTCTGCTTAAAATATATCTGGTGGTCATCAGCTAGTACTTCAGTGGTTTTATTCATCAAAATATTTTAATAGAGACCTAAATAATTATTTTCAAGAGTGTCTGAAGGGCACTAGAGATCAGTAGCAAACGATAAATTAACTGAAAAAGAATTTAACTTAATGTCACACAGTGCAAATAATAGTATGAAGTGCACTGATTGTAATTACCATTTAAAAAAGAAAACGGGGATTTACATAGTGTTATAATAGGCTGAATTTTTCTCTTAAAGACAGATTGAGCCTGAGAAAAGGAGAGGTTCTTTCATCCTGTAAAAAGATTCCCTCTCCCATTCCACCTCCCAAAGGTGCTCAGCTGAGCTGAGGGAGAAACCTCAGTCATGGGGAGAAATCGAGCAGCGAGGAGTTTTGTCTCTCTGCCTTCAGCATTAGCATGGAAATTGCACAGAAATAAAAGTATCCACAGCATTACAAATGCATGCTAATTATACAAGAATAGATTGCAGATGTTTTCTCGTGATGAATAGCAGTTCATGCTGCAAGAAAACTGATTGGTTTGAATGGTAGCACTTTGCAGGGTCCCAAAGTGCTCCCTGGACAGAAATACTGAGGAGAGTCATGCTAAAATATATATCCAAGGTTCTTGTTGGAATACCTTAAGATAGTAAATAAATGCATTATTAATTGTTTCTTGACAGTATTGTATTAGCATGGAAATGTGACCACATCAGCCCAAACAGAGTGGTTATGTGGCTGTCACAAGTAAATCAAGTTTTATGATCAGGGTCTATAAGCTGCCTTGATCACTGGTAGCAGACACAGTTTGTAAAAGGCTTGGTGGTTCTGTTCTCATTTGTGATTCATGGGGATGATTTTTGGCCAAATCAATCAGTTCATCAAATTACTTGTAAATGTCTGCATGGCTGTGTTAGAAAAAATACCAATCTCACATCTTTAGCAGGCAATCCTCTAGAAACACAGGTCCGGATTTTGTTCCAAAGTTCATAGAGGAGTCACATGATTTATTTTTTCTTTCATGTAGTGCATACCTAACCTACTTGAGAGCAGAAGCATTTTTTTCTGGTCTGATTTGTGTGTTGTGGTGCATGCCAGTCACATGGCAATTCAGTTAAGCAGGAAGAGTGGTGAGCTTGATAGGAAATGCTTTTGCCATACATGAAAGGAAAGCTTCAGCATTTATTTTTCCAGGGTGGAAAATGAAAACCTGAAAGCTGCGTGTCATTTAGTTCTGAAAAATGACCTGAGCAGATGTCATAATTATTAAGAAGTGCATGACAGCCCTTGGATGCCAACCCTTGAAAATACGACAAGCAAGACAAGGAGATCTTGAAATAAGTGGACTGAAACTAAACTCTGTGTGTGCATTTTCTTAAAGCAGAAACAATAAGCTGTCTACAAAAATTGGCTCAATCATTTCCTTCAGGAATATCAGATGAAGTTTGCCAAATTATGTGTAAATTTCAGCCTGTAACTTTGATGATCTGTTAGCTTGGTTTTCTCTAAGGAAAGCTATCTTGGCTATATCCCCCAGAGATGATTTGTGAAATGAATAGACTTTCTAAAATGGCTTTAACACTGTGGAGTGTATTTTGCCTATTCCTTGCTGTGATTTCTATTCCCAAAAAAGCCCATGGGTGGCACAGGATGGACTGGAGGGGGCTAAGGACATGCAGAGGCTTCACTGACTGTCATGCTGATGATAGTCAAGGTCTGAATGGCCTCCCAAAAAGAGCTTTTTTACCTCTCCTGTGTATAGGTTACATACAGTCATTTACTGTCTCACCCATAATGGTGGCATTGGAACTAGATAAATTATTTCATGGCAATGCTTACTCTTCTACGGAGAAACAATTTTTTATTTGTTTGTTTTTATTTGGGTTTTTTATCTGCAAAACACCTTCTAACCATTTCTCAAACTCCACCTTTCTCAGATAGGCTGCTGCAAGCAGATGCTTAGCTAAGGTAATAGGCAATAAGGCACTTATAGCCTCTATTTGGAGCTGAATCTCTGCTCTTTGACAGAACAACACACTGGTTAAACATTAGGTCCTTCTGCAGTGCTGCTGTTCATTCTATTTCTGTTCCAGCAAAGATAATAAAAAATGCTGGTTTAGATCTGCTGTCTTATTCTTAATTGTTTCTTTGGTGCAATCAGACCTTTATTGATTGACAAAAACATGAATCTTGCATTTTTCTGCAAAGATAATTGATTTTCACCATTAATTTCTGAAGGAAAGAAGAGACAAATTAATTTCTGTTAAAACTTTTTCCAAACTATTTTATTCTTTGCTACTGAAAGTTAATTAGGAGCCACATTAATTTTTTTTTTAGCATCTCCTAGCTGTACATTTGATTTATGAATTATAATTACAGTGTTTACCATCTTTCATCACTGATGTCAGTCACAAGCTTTCTGGAACCTACAAGTTCAGCAGAGTCTAATGTTTGAAAGTTATATCCAGAAATTGAATATCAAAGTTTCCTTAAAAGAGAAAGGAAATAATATATGCAATAATGTATTTGGTTTGAGAAATCTGTTAAAGGACCAGAACTTTTTGAGTAAGTTTATCATGCACTTAGAGGAACCCATCATTTCCTCTGGATTTTCCTTTGGGCCTTTTTCTGCCAAATACTTGATTCAGATCTTGCTAGTACTAATGCTACTTTTTTTTTTTTTTTAAGCAAACTGTTATTTTTTTTCACTTATGTCTACTGGTATTTGTGTCTCCTTAGTGGTGGAAAGGGATTTATGTAGTGTTCTTCACTACTTAGGTGAAGATTCTCAAAAGTGCTGAAGAGTATCAAGTTCCATCATTAAAAAAAAAATCATAATTTCAATAAAAAGACTTTTGGTTTTTTCTAAGAAAAGAAAACCAAACTAAAGTGCTTTACCATGTAATTAGTAGCATTATGAAGTCAGAGGTGCCACAAGAGTTTGTGAAGAAATAGCCTGAGATATCAGTTGGCCTCTTCTAAGTGGGTCAGACTCTACAAGGTCCAAACAGCAGGACTCAGCTGAGCACCAATGGATGGGAAATTTTCTCATGAAAAAAATATGAACTTTGTGCTTGTTACTTTCATCACTACTAATTTCTGGAACTCTGGGTTCCAAAATCAGCATTTAGCAGCATCCTTACTGGCAGTGGTGGTGGTGGTGGTGCAGTGGTGTGTCAGCGGTGGGTAATGCTTAGTAGACCAGGTTTTAATTTGCACTGAAAAAAAATTTCTTGACTTCAGACAGTCTCAAGGGTGTTGTGTCAGAAGCAAATTGGGTTCAAAAAGCAGTCTATGGCCCAAATTCAAAATTGCAATACTGGATCATTTCCAGAGAACAGAATTTGAAAATTTAGATCTGAGATTCTGTGTTGGACACATGCTCAAAATCAGTCATGGCACAGGAAAATAGGAAACAAACTATTACATTAGCAAAACTGAATGGAATAAAATAGGATTAGAAAACAATACTTAAAAGAGGCAGATCATCTGAATCATTTGTCTGATGAACAGTGAGTCTATGGATATGGTGCCATTCAGAACCATGCTTAAAAAAATCCACTTTTTTTTTCTCACTGCCTCTGGGTCCTTGAGCACATCCTGACAGAAACATTTTGATGGGCCTGCTATTGCATGTCTGTGGTGATGTCTGAATTAAAACAGAGCTCTAGTAGAGATCCCCAGACTGCAGTGAGTGTGTTCAAGAGCAAGGGAGCTGTGTCAGCCCAGAGCAGAGCTGTGGTAGCTTTTGCTAGCAAGTGCCAGCTCTGATTAGTGTGCTTGGGGTGCAGTGCTGATGTGTCTCTGCTGCTTTTGTCTCTGGGACAGCATCTCCTGTGGGACTGCCCTGGGCCATGGGTGTGACATCTCACATGGGTGCTGCTCTGAGAAAGTCTCTGCGTGGGACAAACACACCCAGAATCTGGAGGTACTGAGAAACCATTTATGTTTTCTTCTTTCTGTAAACCATAAAGTATTCTGGACAGGCTATTGCAGAGCTATTTTCAACTGGATGAGGATGTGATGAACTTCATATGTGGAGATATGTATGACATGTGGTGAACCAGAACTCTAGAATCCTGATGTTGAGATGCTTTGCCCAATTTTTGTGTGCATATTCCTTCAATTACGCTTGGCTGTAAGGCAATAGTTTTTTTATAGACATACAGCTGGGAAGGAGAAAGTATAAAGAGTCCCTTTGTCCCGTGGTTGCCATAAAAATGGTCACGACTTAGCCCAGTGACCTATACAAGAGACCTACATCCAGGTAAACCTGAGGTTGACCCCTTTTAAAGTTTAGCATGTTGCCCCTTGGATTCAGGGGATTTTTGATCCTCTCCTAGTCAAAGGAAGCTAGGACTGATAGAGTAGCTAATAGCCTTGGTGCCTATAACAATTTTTGGATTCAGGCCCCAGAATTAAGGTAGAGCCCTCACCCTTGAAGAAAAGCACCTTTTTGTGTTCTCCGTTTTGTTGTGTGACCTTGAAGGATGCACCCTCTTGGTGCTTCTTTTTCACACAGCCCCTCTTGCAGGGCTAATCTAAATGCCACAGTGCAGCCTTAGCAATCCACCAAATAAAAAGGAAATGTAAATATTACGATGGTGTGAACACTAAATAGTAATTCACCTAATAAAATGCTGGCTGGTGGAGCTCTCTCACTTGCTGGCAAATAGCACGACCCATATTATTCAGTGTATATTAAACAAGCTGTCACCTAAGCGTATTTGTGAGAAATAACACTGGATGAAAAATGCTCTTCGGGTATTTTGAATGTCTGCAGCATTTAATGTCTGCTGGCTGAGCTTGCCAGAGCCAGTATAAAGTGTACTAGACTGCAAGGACAGTGTCCTCCTGGCTGCTGAGGAGGTGACCCAAATATTGTCACCTAACAATGCAGCAGGAATGCAGATCGTCCCATAATTTGAAAGTATTGCACAGCACAGCAAGATCACAATTTCTGGGCTCTCGGTACATCATAAAAACCACACTAATAATCGTCCATAAAATAATCAACAGCTTCAAAGTGTGAATTTCTGAGGTAAAAAATATTAGTTTGGGGGAAGGAAGATATGAAAACTTTCCATCCTCTCCCTTTTCTAACCCAAACAATACAGGGAGTGAAAAAAGGCACAAGATTTGCACTAGAGTATACAACTTTTTTTTTACTTGTGGACTCCTAGTCCAAAATCAATTTAAGCTACCGGTCAGGGAAGGTAATTAACAGACAGCTGTTCTGTGACCTGCACGGGAGAAATTAGCTAATGACTGTGGTCCTTTTTCCTCTCAGCAGACAGGAACCTGCATCTCATCCAGAACAGGTCACTGGCCACCCAGGTGGTCCTGCAGCAGCCAAGGACATCCCAGCCATGGAAACAGAACTCATCCCCTGGTGCCAACACACACACACACACTCCTACAAGGTCACTGAAGGCATGGAGGAGAAACTCTGCACCTCTTCCAGGGATTGCAGGTTCTTCCCCTGCTTTTGAAAATGTGGCAGAAGGCAGGGTTGGCCCATGGCTGTGGGGATGAAAGCAGTGACCAGGAGGAGAGTCCTTGTGTGTCTTCCACTGCCACCCTGACCTGTCCTGTCAATGCTTGATGGAGCTGAAATCCATCTCCTCCTCCCTGCTGGGAAGGTCTGAACCATGAGGAGGAGCTCCACCTCAAAATAGCACTTGGGGGTGGGAGCAGCAGGTAAGGCACTCTCTGATTTGACAGATATAAAGTCAGACTGCAGTTCCAAATATTCTGCCTGCAAGACTTAATAGTTTTATTTATGTTATTTATGCTTGCATTTCAACAGTGCTGATTTCCTTTACATTTACCTTTCATTGTAAATGGGTACAGGTAATGTTGGCTTAGCTGTGGTAAGGAAGTCTTTTCTGTCCCCAACTTTGTGGCATTTGATCTTTTCTGTTATTTTTCAGCTACAGTGATTCACAGAAGTTCCTTATTTGATTTCTCTCTGCTTTAATTCACACTGTGTGCAAATACAGAGGTAATGTGGTGATGTTGACTCCATGTCAGACCAGTAGATAATTCCTAATTTTATTCCCCACTACCAAATCTATTCAGTTTCTGTTCCATGTCTCTGCAAAATCACTCAAAGACATCATTACTGGAGAGCTGTCTTTGAAAACTTGAAATAGACTTAAACACTTTTTCAGTGAATAGGCAGACATTACTTCATATCTCAATAAAGCAAGTACTGGTTTGACATTTAAATGTCATTTTGACACACTCCTGACCTCTACGTCTTTGTTCCTATGAAATATTTCAAGGGTGATAGCACATTTAAAACTATTTAAATCAATCTTAAAGGGAAAATAACCCCAACAATTGTCTGACACATTCTAGAGACAACTATTTTTTATAAGGACAGAGAAGTGGTGATTCTTGTTCAGCATTAATATTTAGTAAAGATTAAAAAATTCATCTTGGTAGATAAGGAATTCACTTGAACTTTGTGGATCCAAAAATTTCTTTTGAGAAAAAAAAAATGGAAGTAACTTCCCAAACACAGGAGTGAAATTTTTTAGTACTATATATACTACTTGAGTTGATTTAAAAAACTTGTTTTCTTTTCTAATACCAGAAACTGGTGAACACATATCATCACAAATATCTTTCATCCCATGAAATCAATTAAAGAAAGCTCTGAATTCAGTAGAACTTGGCTCATCTTAAAACAATCCGTAAGGGAGATGAGCAAGTCTTTGAGTAATATCTAAGATCTGATCTATTCTCTGGATCAATCTGTCCAGAGATGCAAATAGAGACGTTTTCAGGATTAGGGTCCTCACATTTTCACAAAGGGAAGAAGGATGACTGAAACTTGTAGCAACAGGATGGGTTCAGAATGAAGCCCTATTACTGCCTGAAAGCAAAACCAAAACAGTAGTTAAGGACTATTTTTCCCCCTTTTTGTAGGATAGTTGTTTTAATGAAAAAACCCCATTTATTTGTGATTGCCTGTAATCCTTTAAAATAAAAAAAAAAGAAATGTTTAAATATATAACAGCTGTAAAGTAATGTTGTCATTATTTCAGTCATTTCCAGATTACACGGGAGTAAATATACATGGCAGGAATCTTTATACATGTATATCCTACTAGGCTGTGTATTTTATCTCCTGTCTTTGCAACATCATTTGCAATCTTCTTCTTCCTGCTTGTCATCCAGTTGGCAAGTTTTACATTCTGTATGTGTTGGCAGGGAAGATTTGCATTTTGAAGCAAAAGCCAATTTAAGTGCAATACAGCTTTCTAAAAGACTTGGCTCATTTTCATAACCCACGAGGGCATGAAATGAGATAAAAATAGTTGGGTTTGCTGGTTTCCCTGAAAATGCTTTTGACCAGGAAGACATGTCTAATAGCTATTAGCTGTTCTTGTTTTTTCTCCCAAACTCAGGAAAACAGGCTGCTGTGAAAAGGTTAAAAATAAATCTTCTACTGAAAAATGATTATTTTGATTTCCAGTAAAAAACTGGAAAATATTGTTACACACCTTATATCAGGTTTATTGGGAAGTTTATCCCATTGAATGTTATTTTCCTCCACACTAGGATACCACATCTGGAGAGGAGGTATTTGTAGGTCTGGAGAGGAAATATTTGTAGCTGAGCTTCTCAGGAAAGTCCAGTGAAACACTATAGGCTCATAAATCTGCTGTGGCTCCAGTGCTGTTCTGTGAGATGCTGTGGGACATCCCTTGGGACTTTCTTTGCACTTGAGGCAAATAAACCAGTGGAGAAGTGAATATTATACTATGTCCATGTGCCCCGTTTTACAGAGGAATGTGAACAGTCTGCATGGGAGAAGTGATCAAGGAATCCAAGTGCCCTGGTAACCCTGTGTACCCAAAATCACATGGTTACAATGCTGTGCTGTAGGCACACAGCAGCTGGGAGCTCACACAGCCCAACCTGCTGTGGTTTGGGCACTGCTCACAGCTCTGAGCACCTGGGCAGGGATGTGGGATCTCCTGGTTCAAAGCCACATACCTGCATTAATATTTTTGCCAGCCAGCTTGGCTCAGGACACAGATAAACCTCACTTGCACCCATCTGCAGCAAAATTACAGCAAAATCACATGAATGTATTTGCATTAGCAAACATCTATCTACACAGTCAGGGGCTGCTGAAGAGTTTTGATGGGATATCCTGTGTTCGTTCAAGCCTGTGTACCAAAGTGATTCTTTTATCACAGGGTGTGTGGTTAGAGTAGTCTTTGATGCTGTTAGCAAATAAGAAACCCCCAGTGTGTGATGTTTGCAGCTCCAAACTGCTGAGAACAGTCACAAAGCACAACAGAATGTCTTACAAATGAAACAAAAGAAATCACCATGCAGAACATGTATGAAGAAGCAATTTAAATGGTTACGGGAGCCTATAAACATTTTTATTCTATAAAAATAGGTTTTCAGCTTGTCTGCCTCTGAATAAGTCTTAAATAATAAAATTTATTTTGGATGACTGATTATAGGACTCCAGCTAAGGCAGTTTAAATCCCATCTCCTGTCCACTTTAAGAAACAAACCAATTTTCTAGCTTTGACATCACATATCATGTTAAGTTTGAGCCACAATGCAGCACAAGCACAGTTCTGTCAGTCCAGCACGTAGCCATGAAGTCTGTATTTTTAGTGTCTTTAAAGCAGCCTGGAGCACAGCAGGATAAAGCTCTTCATCCAAGAACAGCAAGTTACTTTTGGTCACTTGGTAAATATATTTGGTTGTGGCTTGAAAGCAGGATGGCAGATGAGGGCATTGATGGTGTGTTTGCAGAGGGATTCCCTCTAATATCTACCAGGGACGTTTGCAGGGCACTCTGGTTTTGCATGTTCAGAATTGTATTTGCAGGAAATTCCCATTTTTCTTGTTAAGGGTTGTGTTTCTCAAGCTCTCCATAGCTGAACTGGCAGGCTGGAACTGGAAGCAGTATTTCCAAGGGCTGTGCGGGCATATCCATGTAAAATCATTGTAAAGGTGGATTACCATTTGTTATCACCTCTAGGCCTTGTCAGATTACTTGGTGAGCCTGTTTTTATTAATGCATTTATAATGGACAGTGAAAGGCAGATGAAGTCTGGATAATTTTTCCTTCCTGTTGCAATAGGGCAAATTAAGATGTGCTTAATTTATAATGCACTATGAATGCGGTACTTTTAATTCCAAGTACATCACAACATTTTTTGTTCATCTTTCTCTGTTCAGAACAATTAAAATACAGTAAGATGGTGCTTTATTTTCCCATTTAGGAGGAAATGCAAGCAGCAGTACATCTCCCTCACAGACTGGAAGTAAAAGCCACAAAGAGCTGATTACTGAGCAGTCCTGGCCTTCCTGTGCTGGACATGTTTTCATGCTGCAGAGCCCCTCAAGCTGCCATCCCTCTTCACACTCATCAGCCTCAAACTAGAGCTCTGCTGGGGCTGGGGGGGATGATTCCTCTCCCTGAGGACTCTGACATTAGCAACAAGCAGTCAGTCATAAAGGATGCAACCAGAGAGGCAGAGGGGGAAAATGACAGTGGCCCTTCATAAATATTAAAGAAGCTTCTCTAAGGCAGAGACAGAAGTGTGTGTTGACAGTGTCAGAAGATGAATGGCTCTATACAATCAATTCCTTTTAGAGAAAAGATTATTTTTTCACAATTATTAATGTAGTATTTAATCTTTTTTATTTCCTTTCTCGCTCTTGCCTTTTCACAGCCTTTTCCACCCTCCACTCCCCCCTTTTATTGAGATAGGCTACACTGGCTCTTCTGTGCTTTTATTCTGCTTATTCATTTCTTGTCCAAACTTCTTACAGTTCCCTGGGAGAAAAGAGCATCACGTAGGCAATGGTAGCTTTTCTGCCTGCCTTCTACGACTTACTTCTGCTGAGCACCCATTTAACACAGACACTTGGATAAATGCCAATTACTCGTTTCCTCATATTTCAGGCTTGAATATATTTGGGGTTTGTGGTTTATGTCAGATTAGGCAGTGAAAGAAATACTTTACTTCTTGCATTTTCAGGTTAAAGGTTACAAGTAAACCTCCATGGCTGTCTCTTCATGCAGGTAGCATATCTCCTGTAGCTCTTCCTACTGGGGAGACTAAGTTTTGAAAGAAAATATTATAATCACAAAATTCTAAGAATACAAAATTGAGATATGACTGCAGTGAGAGTAATTCTAATGTTTTCTTGGCTACTGCAAAGCTGAGTTTTAAAGGAGGGAACATTCACTTTTGCCTTGCATTTGCAGTGCCCAAGCATGTTCAGTCATCTTAAAATTATCCTGGATTGTTTAAATGAAGAAGTAGCTTGCCTTCTTCAGAAACAGCTTTTGACACATTATCTTGCTGGTGAAGCCTGTGTACTTAATGAGTCAAAGGGAATCATTTCCCAAAACCCTCTGATATTTCGCGTGGATATTCATCATTACCATTATCACCAGTCATGCTGGTGAGCAGCAGGGAAGCTGTGTATTAGTCACTGTGAAAGGTGCTAGGTTGAGCTATACATCACTGCTACCTTCTAATAGACTTGGAAACAGGATGGCGTGATTTACATCCTTTCACAGGCTGGAAAAGCACATGAAGGCTTTTTTCAAGTCCACCAGCAGTCATCCTGTTGAATTGGCACTGATTCTTTGCCTTTCATTAGAGTAGGCATGAAGGAACCTTTAGGTGAGGGAGCATCACATCCTGGTCATCACAGGGAGGCAGCAGCTGGGATTTGGGATATCCAAATGCTGGAGCAGTCAGCACAAATGGCAAAAGAGATAATAAAGGTCTTTGGAAGAATGTCCAGACAGACTCCCATCAGTAAGGGGCTCCCCTCAAGGGAAGAGAGCTCATTACCAGTCTGTTCACATATCACTCTGAGTCAGTGGATAAATTCTTAGTTATTTGAGGAGAAACAGAGGAAATCTTGAAGTTCCTGAATCAGCAGCACTGCAAAGTTTATGGGCAGTCCCAGAAACCCAGTTTCTGTGGTTCTTAATTCTTAAATAGACAGATAAGTGTGTCATCACCTCCAGGACACTTAATACAAGATTTTTTTTTCCACTCAAAGAAAGCAGTTCTTTAAAGGTTTTGCTATATCAGGTCCTTGGAGCCAAATAGGTCTCAAACCTGTCTTTCTCCACTTGAATCCTTGATGCTATTTTTATGTCAGATATTATCTGAGAGGGATTTTGCAGAGGTAGTAGATGAGTCATTTCAAATTGAACTTGGAAGAGTTTGTTGCTCAGAAAAGAATTATTCAAATAATCTATCATCCTTTGCTAATTTGATTACGTTTCCTTGACTATAATTCAGATAGGTAACCACAAAATGTGCAAGTGATAGGCTCAATGGTGATAAGACAGTTTTAAAATATGCTGTCAGGTATCTGAAAATTCCGAGGTGATGCTGTCAGAGAAAAGCAGATATTATGTTTTCTTGACTCATTTGGGACTTATAAAGAGATTTACAAGAACATTTTCAAACAATCCTGCATTTCTACAGCACCAGTACAGATGCTCATGGTTTTCATTTGCACAAACTCCAATGTTGTTGCACCTTACTGATTTTACAATCTGGATAAACAACTCTAAAGCCTTGATCACCTTTTGGAGAATTAGAAAAGGTAATTATCCTTTGGTTAATGTGCACGGCATTGTTGTCATCATTGTGTTAAAATTATTGTTATGGCAGTCATATATTATTGCTAAAATGCCACAGGACTCTTCATAACTGTGGATGGAGCTCAGTGAATGATCAACCTCTGACTATCCCAGCCTCTTGCTTGCTCCCATCTCTGCCCAGGAATTAACAGGACTGAGAGCCCTCTGGCTGGTTCATCCCTTCTGCAACCACGTAGAACAAAAAACCAACGGTTTTTTTAAAGTTTATGTTTTGATTTAATGAGGAAAATGATAAACACCCATTCTCAGAACTAATCTCTCTGAGACAATAATCATATTGATGGCTTAGTTGTAAACCAGATAGGATTGGAAAATAAATATTTATTAAATCTGACCCATAAGTCTGACCAGAATGCTGACTGCTCATGCAAAATTATTCATCTCCCTTTACTACTTATTTCTCTCTCTTCCTTCCTAACACTCAGAATGTTTCTTCCATCTGTTTTACTTCACGACTTCTTGCTATATTAACCATATTTCTCTGCTCTGCAGTGAAAGTGAGAACTTCCTCTGGCATCCTGTCCTCGTGGTGCTGCCATTCTTGCTGAATGCAGTCCCAGTGATTTGTGCTGGCTGGATCCACGTGCAGCATCTAGTTGTGAGTGCTCATCTAATAAACAATTTATAGATTCCGCAGTGAAATCAACATATCGGTATCAACTTCACCTTTAGTGCACGGATTGAAAGAGTTATCAGAAAACAGATTCAGAAATGGCAGTGAAGCCCTCATCTATGCTGCCACAGTAAGGAGCTTCTGCAGTCTGCTAGTGGAGTAGGAGAAATATGTAAATGAAGAATAAGAGAAACTTATCAGAATACACCAGAAATGATGGTATTAGTTGGCTGCCACTCCTTATGAGGAAATTCTGTGGTCTGGGATTCTCTTAACTATTGAAACATTCTGCCAGTGAGACTGAGAAGCTACAATCACTTAAGCCCTCTACCGTAACCACCCAGTTGTAGCTTTTGCCAGCACTAGGGCTTCTACATATGTAAGCAGAAAGCAATCATTCTTAACAAAATTCCTGATTAACTCTTCTTCTATAGATAAATCTGAGGTGGCAGTGCAATGAGCTTGGGTGGGAGCACATCCTTTTATTACTGGGGCAATAAAACAAAACTAAAGAAATAAAGCAAGAAAGTGTGGATTGCGTGGGAAATAAATGCATTTATAATCCACTGTCAAAATAAAATGTTAATTCATTTAGACTGGATTAACGCCAATATTTTAACCTATTTGCAAGGTTAGGCTTTGATAATGATGCAATAGATGGCTTTATTGATGTAGTATTTAGCAGTAGAATAACAATCCTAACCAAATAATAAGACACAGCCCCACATAATAATGACAAATGAATGTGTAAATTCAGTGGTTTCAGGAATAACAGGCCATTTGGGGTTTTTGGTTTTGGTGCTGTTTTCTTGAAATTAGCTCAGTGCTATCTGTCATTCATCTTGTACCTGCTGAAGCAAAGTGGTTTGTGAATTGGGTAAGAAGCTGCTGAAAGTTTTGCTTTGCTTGTTAAGATCTATTGATTTCCTCTGTAAAGAATGTTGAACTTGCATTGTGTTTTATGTCTGTGGCACAAGGGTGCAGCGTGCCCTGTTTTAGCTTTAGTAAGTGCCACTTACCTGTTAAGATCAATCCCAGGAGACAAACAGAGAAAGACCCATTAAACACTTAACAGTGGACAAGGGTGTGTAAACAAATATGATGGGAGAAAGACAAACTCTTTTCCCAGCTTGGATTCATGATGGAATAATGACAGAATTAATATGAGGGGATACCTGTGTAAAGAACAACATTTTACTCCACAAAATTGGTGGCCTATCAAAATCTGGAAACTGCAAGAGCAAATTTATTTCTAACTGGTACAACTTCCTCAGTATTTATAAGCTGCAGTAACAGCCAAGTGTTGCTGAAGGTGATGAAAAGGAAATGATGAAGGGATTTATTCCAGTACCACACACTTCTATATCCAACTCAGTAGCTGTTTAATAACCATGACTTTACATAATTGGATCTGTATGGGTAGCTTATTCTCACCTAGGAATGAATCTTGCAATGGTACACTGACCAACCAGCTCATCGTTCAGCTCACACAAACACCCTTCTTTTAAACTTCTAATAAACACCAGATCAGCCTTTGGAAAAATCCTAAGAGACTAAAAGGGCTAAAAACCCCAACAATTCCAAATGTTTGCACATTGGGATTGCCTGAGTGGCCCACTGGATGGGACACTGAAGTGTGACTCTGCAGAGCTGCAGTGTGCATCAGCTGTGCTGTGTGATTTGCAGTGATTCCCTAAATCCCCCAGTACTCAGTCACCGTGAGTGCTCTGAGCAGGAACTCCATCCTGGATTACAGCCCTTACCACAGTAGGGGATGCATTAGGGGTGAAATCTCTCTGGGAACTGTAATCTAAATGATCATTTCCTATTAACCAACCTGAAACCTAGAGCAAGCTTTCTTGCTGCATCAGCTGCACCAGTGCAATCTGTGTGCAGGAACAGATCTTGGCTGTCCCGATGTCTTTCCTTTATCCTGTAATGCAGCTTCCAAGTTAGCTGCTGCTCCCTCACTCTTCCTCAGGACTCAGCAGCTGGAAGCGAAAACAAACTGTAATTTTCCATTCCTATGGCAAAATCATCATCCAAACAGCACCTTAAATATTTGCATGGCCTTTCTTGGTAACAAATATGTTTGTTTTTCTTTTCAAATGCTCATTAGAGAAGGACTTGAACAAATGAGAAATGTGAATTGTTCTCTGTGCCAAGTTTAAGTGCTGAATCCCTTGTTGTCTCGAGCTGGATGAACCAGAGAAGTTCTCTTTCTTCCATACATGATAGAAAGTCAAGTGGAACTCTGTGCTTGTGCTAGAAAAATACATGTGCTGCAATTAAAGGATTCCAAGAGTGTGAATCATTATTTTTCCCTTTATTTTCTGATCCCAGCGTTTTTTAAAAGGAAGCACACTTCCAAACAAAAAGCACAGGAAGGGCAAGGTAGCAAATTGATTGGCTTAGTCAAGGAGCTTAAAATGATCTTTCTTCACAGATCTGTCATACAAGGTCAGAGTATTTGTTTGATTAGTGCTTTTACATCCGAAATGCTTTTCTTGGGTTTAAATTCCCATTAGAGTGAAGTAAAAATTTCCTCCTTTTGATGTCTGTGTTCTGCTTTCTTAACAGTGGTTCTGGTTCATGATGAGCTGTAACCTTTTCTTTAGCAAGCAGTACAAAATACTTGTATATTTACAGAAATACATGAGGGATTTAGCAGCTTTTTCCTTCCCAAACTGCAGATTCGTACTACAACAGTTTCTGTTTGCTTTTCTCTGCTTTTCCTGTTTTCCTTTTATCATCCTTAACTTGATAAGTGAGTTTTTCCACAGTCTGAGTTGCAGTAATTAATTCTGAAGCTTCTCTTGTATAATTTTTACTTGTATATGGCTTTCTCATGTACCTTTTTTTCTTTCTTTTGGTAGTGGCAAAGGTTTTATGTGGTGATGTGGGACTGCATTCTGCAAGTTTATTTATAAAGGAGTCACAGACATAAGGAGGGGATATTTGAATTTTTCCACCCATGGATGGATGGATGATTGGATGGATAAATGAGAAGGTTTTGCTGTCACATCATAGTGCAAACTAATGACAGCCAAATAAGATGGCAGCCTCCTCATGAAAGTCAATTTTGATGTGAAGCCAAGTCCTAGTACCTCCTTTGCAGGGGTTTTCGTTCTCCCTTAAGTGATTTGTGTCTTTGTGTTCATATCTGTGTGATGTGGCTGATGCTGTGAGGAGTCCTCCTGTATGCAAAAAGTTCAGCAAATGTGCCTATTGACTTTAATCCTTACACAAATGCTAAAAATCTCTATTTGCTGGGTAATTTGATTCTGCCCTTATATTTCCAAAAGTTGACCCCAACAATCTGAGCAGGTTTTTTGGCTTCATTTCTTATTTGTTATTAAAAACCAAGAATAAAAAAATGAAACAAAAAGGTGCAATTTAACTCCAGAAAAAAGAGAAAGAAAAGAAATAAAACCAACCACAGTGTTTTCCTTAATTTTCCCTCTTGTTTTGTGAAAACAATCTCCAGCTTTCATGACCAGACAAAGAGCTCTCCTACTGCTGCCATAGCTGCTATTGATAAGTTTCTGACATTTAGTAAAAAAATAAAGTTTTCCTAACATGGAACCCTTGATACACTCCTAGCAGAATTAATCTAAAATGAAATAACATTTTCTAAAAATACAACTTTAAAATCACTTGAGGAGAATGTGATTCCATTGCTGTAAATACAGAGGAAATATTGGAATGTTGTTTTCTGGCTTAAATTGATGATGTGGAGTAGAGCAGGTGGATATGGCAAGAAACAGAATGCAGGTTTTCTTTTGAAAATCAAATATCAGTCAGCTTGTGCATGTGCTGCCTCCTCCAGTTCTTTCCTGTCAATGAAATAATCTGGAAAATTTAAGAGTTCTTGCTTAATTTATTAGTACTTAAATTTTATCCAGCCAGCCTAGTTGCAGGCTCCTGAACTCTTTTGGTTTTTGTATTGATTCTGGTCCCAGAAGAAGTATAGAGCTATAACAGAATGAAGCAAAAGATAAACTATTTCTATAGGCCATAAAGGTGAGGCTTTCAAACACAACCCTGTCTAATAATTCTGAATGTTAGGGGGGAAAAAAAAATCCCTCTGGGCAGGTCATTTACCTTACTCTTTCATCCAAGGATCATGTATTGCCTCCTTTAAAAGATATGACTGGTGGAATACCTGACCTGAAGGGATGAACAAGCACAGGATTTCCTGGAATCTTTGATTTTAAGGCTAAAATAAGCTTTTTGATCTTCCAACAAGTGTGTGTGTGGGGGGGGGATTATTTGTTTTAGAGGGAGACTTGAAAGAAAATAATCTCTATGCTTTGTAAGTGACTCCTGTGCTGTGGTTCAAAATGTAATATAAATTTAGCTCTGTTGTGGATCCTGTCTGTTTCTCATTTAAGTTGCTTAACATTTTCTGGAAGAAAAAAAAAAGAAAAAAGAAAAAAGTTCTACATGTGTCTTGGAACCAAGCAACTACACTTTCTTTAGCAAGTTTATACTTTGATGCAGCATGGATGTCTGAGAGCACTTATTTCCTCTGAGGATTCAATTTCAGGCAACACCACCTTATGCTCAGGCTGAAAACTTTACAGAAAAGTTTATTTTACTGAACTTATAACTTAGGTATTTTACCTACCTGGGAATCACAAGGCTTCTGTTTAGAGTGTCTAAAGGGTATCTTCTGCAGAAAGTTTTCCAGAGCAGGATCCGAGATGAATCTGAATAGATCTCATCAGTTATCCATCCATTAAACACTAAGACCAACATTTTAATTTAGGTGTCAAAGAGTAGCTATTAAAAAGCCTCTCTCCTTTCCTGGAGATGATACAGAGCCACATGCCACTTGTGGCCTGGATAATTTGTTCTTACAAACAGATTGCTTTTATTATAATGCTAAATCCCAAAGCAGGAACCTTGATTTGTGATGGAGACTTGTGTGTGCTTTTTAAATCGGAGGGACCAGAAACTGTAAGTGGAAAAAAGGAGAGCATCTTTTTCTGATGCCTCAAACACATGAAGTCCTTGTTGGATCAGGTACCTCTTCCTTATTTTCCTTCCTCAATTAAGGAAAGAGTAAGAATGCAAAATGAATAAAATCATCTCATTCTTTTAAGCTGTAAACTTTCAGTTTGTCAACTGCATTGTAGGGGAACATAAAATTCAGAGATATATTTCACACAAAAATAAGACTATCTTTGTTTTAATTACAGTACATTGAGTTTAGGGTATTAAATGAAATAATACTGTGCCTGCTAAGCTTGAATTTGAAAGAACCAAATGAAAGACATGGCTGAGAAGTGTTCTTTTCTAAACACTGCATTCTATAAGAAAGAAGGATATTTAAAAAAAAAAAATCACTCTTTTATTTTCTTGAAGTTAGAAATATTCAGCCTCATAATGCTCCTAGAACACCTCAGTGAGAGACATTAAAGAGTACAGTGCCAAATATTTTTTAGACATAGCTGCAACTAAAACCCAAGCACTCTGTGGAAGGGAGCCATGCTGGAGCAGTTCATGAAGAACTGCAGCCCATGGGAAGGACTCACTCTGGAGAAGTTCATGGAGGATGGTTGTCCATGGGAGGGACCCCATGCTGGAACAGAAAAGAGTGTGAGGAGTCCTTCCCCTGAGGAGAAAGGAATGGTAGAGATAGCAAGTGATGGACTGAGCACAACCCCCATTCCCAGACCTCCTGGGCCTCTGTGAGAGGAGGAAGAGGGTTGGATAGAAGTCAGGAATAAAGCTGAGCTTGGGAAGAAGGGAAGAGTGGAGGGAAGGGATTTTTAAGATGTGGATTTATTTCTCCTCACCCTACTCTAATATGATTGATAATAAATTCAATTAATTTCCCCAAGTCAAGTCTGTTTTTCCCTTGTGGATATTTGGTGAGTGATCTCTCCCTGTCCTTATCTCGACCTACAAGCCTTTCATTGTTTTTTCTCTTCCCTGTCTGTTGAGAAGGCAAATCACAGAGCAGCTTTGGTCAGCACCTGGCATTCAGCCATGGTCAGCCCACCACAGTTGTCCAGGTGATATAAGAATGATCTTGAACTTGACCTGAACACTTAAAAAACAAAAAAAAACCCCAAAAAACCCAAAAAACAAACAAATAAAAAAATCCAAACAAACAAACAAACCAAAAAACCCCAACAAAACAACAACACTAAAAAAAACTTCCAAGGATTTCCACCTTGAATTAGTATTCAGTATTTGCATTCCATATATCAGTCATAGAGCACTAGTGCAAGAAAATTCCTCTTCCAAATGCTTCTTTGTTTTGGCATGTGGGTTTCCTGTCTTGTTTCCATTCCCAAATCAAAGGTACCACAGGCTGTAGGAGAAAGTCTGTTCATATGAGCTGTGGTTGAAGTCCGAGGGTTTTTTTTGAGTAGTTGGTAACAATAAGGACATGCAAGGAAACATTCAACCAGCTGGAAAGGAAGGAATGATGATACAAACCCATTAAAATTTACAGGTGGACACGCCGTAATCTGAAATTTCTTCAATTTTTAAAGGAAAAGAAAGGTGTCAACAATGTTCCTTTAAATACTAGAAATTGTGCTTTATTGAAAGAGAGGGAGAAATCTTCTGCAGGATTTGGGCTCCTAATAAAACACACCAATATAATTTTAAGTAATTAGGCGCTGTCATGAAAAACCAGGAATGGTTTCTGAGAGTTCATTCAATAATAATAATAGGAAAAGGTTAGACATTAATTTATTATAACACTAATATTTTAGAAATAGAAAGGCCTACCTATAATTCTCTGTCAGAACAAAAAACTTGTAACAGAAAATAACAAGCCTCTAAACTTTGACTTAGCTATCATAAATACAGTTACTCAGTCAAAGTTATACCTCATTTTACTTCACTGACTTCAGGTGGATTTACTGCATGGAAAATTAATTTGGGCTCATAGTTGATTTTTCATAGCCTAATGTGTTGGTGTGAATTTATGAGATTTAAAGAGAAGTCCTCACCAAACCATTGGAAGCAAATTAAGAATGAAACCTTTGTTTTCACATAACAGTCAACATTCAAACATTAATGTCACTGAAATGCCTTCGAGCTTGCTGGCTGGTTCTCAGCCTGGATGTGAACAGCCAGCCAGGCATTTCCACAGAACATTTTCAAACGTCAGCTGCTTCCATTTATCAGAAATTAGAGTGACACTTCTTAACATTTTATGCAGAGTTAACCAAATGTTATGGAAATTACAGATGCCAGCCACCATGACAGGGTTCAACTCCAGGTTTCTGCTGAACCAATGAGCTGAAAACAGATTCTTCTATAAAGTCATTTTAATTAATTTTATTAATCCATACACTTGGGGTTTGAGAAATAGAATGAATTTAGAATTAAATTTATTCCTGTTCCAAATTCTGAAAACATATGGATAGCATGGTAAAACTTTGCTCTTCAGCTGCAGGAGTTTGGAATATACTTGTGTTTTGTAATGTGAGATATTTAATTCTGGGACTGTATGTTGAGAAAAACAAAAGAGGGGAGTAATCCATGATCTCCCTCAGTTTCAGAAGAAGGTGGAGATAGTGGTATTTTTCTTTACCATTTTTTTCTTTTCAGTGTTAAGGAGCTGTTTAAGGTGATGGAAGCTTCAATGGGAATGTACATTATAGGAGGTAAGAACACCAACCACCGAAGTACATTTTTTTCTGCAAGTGCAAATTGAGAGATTTTATTAAAAAAATGTTCTTTGTCACATTATATAATCTGAGCAGTATGAGGCTGAATGTAATGTATGTCTTGAAATATTTTTTTCTCTCACCGTTACAGAGAAAGGAAGTGGCTGCTTTTACTACGTGAAGTAATAAAATAAATTAATAGATCTAATATGTCTCAGTTTGTAGAAAGCTATTTGACAAAGTTTCCCTTGATAGACTATTGTTAAAGTTCTCTAAATATGGGTGAGGTAATACATTATTAAGATGGATAAGGAATGGTTAGAAACCAGAGATATGAATTAAAGGTATCTTTTATTCATAGGGGTTGGATAAAGAATGAAACCCCATTGGGCTCTAATTGTGTCAACACTATTTAATACTTGCTTTAACATTTTCAAAAGAGCTGTACCACAGTCTTTCTTTATATCTGTGGGTGTTTCCCGAAGAAGCATAGCTCAGTGAACTGCAGCATTTATGGATTTGAGCCAATAAATGGGTTACAGAGCAGTGGGTCAGACCACACAGGATTTTTTACATCAGAGAAGTGAGTGCCTACATGGATAGAATATCAACATTAACCTGCCAGAGCATTGCCAGACACTGGTACATGTGGAAACAGGGAAAGTGGTTAAAGTATGGCTAGAAAAATGTCCCAAAATGCACCAAAGCAGTGGTGAGTGAAATTACCATCCCTGGAAGTGCTTAAAACTATGTAAATGTGGTGCTTAGAGATGTGGCTTAGTGGTGCATTTGGCAGTGTTGGGTTGATGGTTGGACTCGATGTTCTTAGAGGTCTTTTCCAGCCTCAGGGATTCTGTGATTCTAAAGCAACACTGGAGAGGTTTTACAAGCACAAACAGGGCCAACATTTTCACATTTGGGCAGCTCTGCCAGCCTTGGGGGAAGGAGTTTTTGGTGCTGCTGTGCTGATGACAGGCTAACAAAGTGAAAACATCCTGTGCTGTCCCCTGTTGGCTCTCACAGGCCATGGTGTCCTTGCCATGCACAAGTGCTCAGACCAAGCTGTGGCTCCTAAAAGTGAAGCTGAGAGTTTGGATGGACAAGACCACGAGTGCTCAGCCTCCCACACAAACCCTCCTAGAGTCAGCTGCAGTCTAAGCCACTGTCATACCTGGTCTGTCACAGAGCTGATGGAAACCCCAGTGAGGTCTCAAGATCACTCCTTCTGGATTTGGTGGAGCTGGATCATGTTTCTTGTGACTGCCATAGCAGTTCCAGGCAGCTGCCTGTGCTTCCACGCTGAGCTACATAGGTAAAGCAGATTTGAAAGGAGTGACTTTCAAAGAAAGGAGTGATTTTCACAGAGGGAAGACTGTGCACCAGCTTCCTTATGGCTGCAACAATTGCCTGACAGCTCTCATGAAAGCTTTCTAGATTTAATTTTTCTGTCATTTCCTTAATAAAAAAACCCCCTCTTTTTATGCAATGAGATCAGATATACCAGCTTTTCAGACAATTTACATTGCTGATGTTTATTCACATGGTACACACTGGCAGTGCTTGAAAATCAAACCAGCGGTTGTGTTTGATCCACAGCAGTGTCTGAAAACAGTGTGTGCCATCTAAACTGGTATATACAATCCCCAGGGGTGAAGTGATGTCTGAACTTTAAGGACACCATTACTTTTGCAGAGATTGTGATATGAATATTTTAGGTGTGACTCGGGATTTTCTTTTTTTTTTTCACTCAAAAGGAAGTGAAATGTAATTGGAATGCATGCTGTCAGATGAGTGACACCTACGGGGAAATTATAGCATGAGAATCAAAGTTTGAGACAGAGAAACACTGTATTTGACCAGAGAGGAAGAGATAACACTGTCATTAATATAATAGACAGGAGTTTTGGTACTTTGTACCAGCAGTCCTTTTGCACCTAAATGGGAGAGAGACAGCCACAGAGAGAAGAATTAATATCACTCTTTCTCTGCAACTTTTCAAATGTTTCTGACACTAAAAGTGGCAGGTCCCTTCTGGTTCAAGTATAACACAGATGTACAGAACAAAACACTGGAAGAAGAGAATTAAGTGACTGAGAATTTGATTGCATTTTGCTTTTCCATGTTTATATTTAAAAAGGTTTAATTTTCAAAAATTCTGAAGAAAAGCAATGTGATAGCCAGGGACAGGATTACCTGGGGAAGTAGTTTGGATGGGCTAGATGTGGTAGAGACAGCAATATAACCATAGTGACCCAAAGCATCATTTTTTTTCTGCAGTGTATTCATGACCAAACTCTTCAGACGACTGTATTCATGAAATGTAAATGCACTCTGTGCTGCTGATTTTTTCCATTTCTCTGATGTCAGTGATATCATTGTAACTGAAAGGAAGTTAATCAACCTGAAACAGATGAAAATTAGCATTACGGTTGGGTTTCCTTAGCCACAATGTATATATGTGGACTCTCCACTGACTGCTGGTTCCCTGTATCTCATGTCAGTAAGAGAAAAACAACAGAGCAGTGCACAGACTGTCCTCACTTAGCTGTGTATTCCATGAGCAGACCTTCTAGGGAAATATTGGGAATATGGGTTCCTTACTACACATAATATTCTGACTGATTACTGAAACCCGAGGAGCTGGACTTGACCACACCAGATGGGAAGGACTGAACTGTGGTCTCCCTGGATAAAATCTTTAAAAATGGAGCTGATGTTTAAATGGATGGGGTGGGGGACAAAGCCATCTTCCCTTGGCTTTGTTTTAAAGCCTATGTTTAAGGCATTATGAGCTGGTTCATTTGGTGTTGCTTGAAAGATTGGTACATGGAAAAACAGCGGGACAGGTTGTGGACTTGGCTGGAATTTGTGTGTGGGGAAAATACTGAGTTAGTCAGTAACACTAAGAAGGAGAAATTTCTGCTCATGCCTGGATGTCTCCTTGGAGCTCCACAGTTAAAAATCAAACTCACTGAGGACTTGAAGCACTTCCAGAGTTAGACAGGAGTTGAATCATTTCTATGGAAGGAGGCTTTGGTAATCTAAATTTCCATCCCAGCTGAGCAGCAAGCACAAGACACAAAGTCCAGCTCCTGTGAGGTGCTTTAATGCCCACTGGTTGCTACAGGAGTCAGATGTCAAGGGATGTCAGCTCCAAAGTTCATGGTATTTAGCTCAACCAAAGAGTGTGAGTATCGTTACTGCATGTGAAGCAGCATTCTAGGCTAGATTTTGTATCTGTGCTTGGAGCCCACATGCTGTGTACAGTCCTGCCACCAGAAATGTTTAACCCACACACTGTTCTTTTAAAGGAAAATTAATGTTTTCTTTACATAGCAGCAGGGATTTCACAGTTGAAGGCTCAATAATGTATCCTTTAAAAATAGTACTTTATGCTTCATCTCCAAAACCTTTTGCTAACACTGGGCTCAGCCAGGCATTCCTCCAGGTATTGAACTCCTCTGACTATAGAGCAGCTTACAGAGATGGGAGCTGACTGGATCAGTCCCATCAGTCCTCACCCCTCCTGTGAAGTAAATTATTATCATCTTGTTACAGACAGGGAGACAAATATAGACTGGGTTTGAGTTGTAAGATTACAGCACTGGGTAACTGCTCACAAAATCAAGGCCATATTTTGAAACAGATTCTATTCGTTCACTGAGCTTACAATTTTGCCAATGCAGTATCCTGTGAAAAAGGAATTAACTAATAGTCTGGCTGTGATCTGTACTTTACTGGGATTAATATAAATTACTTCTGCCTCTGTACTAAGGTGCAAAAATTATTAAACTCATTAAGAATGCAACATTATCAAGATCCCAATGGATAACATGCATTTTCAAGTGAAAACCTTTACAATAAATTTGTTTCAATGCAAGAAAGGATGTTCTTTCTCTGCAGTTATGTGTTGCTTATTACTTTTTTAAAAGAAAAAGTATGACATTTAAGAGATTAAAGCATCTTCATGACAAAAATATACTTAGAAGTTGTCTCCCAGCAATATTGTTTCTGCAAAGTTAGAGCTCTTTGACCTTTCTGGGTAGAATAAAATTGCTGTTAAGTTGATTGCTATGACTTTGCTAAAAGAGCAGTCCTTAATTTGCAAGCTTTTTGGAAAATTCTGTGTTTTGAACTCTTCACAATCTGAACCTTCTTACTTCTAGAAATAAGAAATAAAGCATACTCATGGGATATTTCTGGTTTTCTTACCCTCTTGATTTTACTGGGACTAAGACTGGCAAAGGGTGGGCTTGTGACCCCATATATTGATCCTCATTGTGGAGAGGATAAATAAATGCCACTTTCAAAATTACTAGCATTTGAAAAATTACTCTGCTCAGAAATTAAAGGTAACATACGTCAGCTGACACTTGATGAAGAGTTAGATGATCATTTTTAATATGCAAGCCTGTGAAGTTACACTTACTATCTTAAATATTTACCCTAATATCCCACAAACACACTCTCACTGGCTCTCACTGGAAGGCTCTCTCTGAATGCAGTTCATGGGGCTGTCTGGGCAATTCTTTGGGCTGTCTTTCCTCAACCACATTAGGACAGGGGCTCAGGCTCTTCAGGGGCTCTTCAGGCTGAAGTTGTGCCCAGATTTTAGGCTAGAATTCAAATGTATCCTGTTGGTAATTCCACATCCAACCTACAGCCTTTCTGTGGGTCTTCCCTGTGGTGTCTGCACACAAGGTTGGGTTTGAGAAAAGCCGCATTTCTTTGAGAGCTGACAATGAGCAGCAGTGTGCTGTGGCTCTGCTAAGGGTTTCCAAACTTAATGACCTTAAAAACTGTGTCTTAGTCTGAACTTTCTTAGCTTCAACATGCAGCTGGAATTCCCATCCATGATTTTATACAGCATCCCCTTGAGATCATGGAAGTGGTTAGCACTCACAGCATCCTATAACAAGAGTTTCCACCAGTTTAACTACATGTTTTTATAAAAATTCACCCTCCTTTTTAAGTGTGAACTTTCTTCCTGGCAGCTTCATTTAATGAACTGTAGTGAATCCATTGGGAAAGAAAATAAACAGTTTATTGGGACATTTATGGGTTTACATGCCTTTGTCACATATTTGATCTTTGCCAGGCTGAAGAGTCCTGGCCTGCACATTAATTTTTATATGGAAAATACTCCTCACCTGTGATCTTCATTCTTCTATGAACATTTTTCAGTTCTGAGATGAGGCAAATAAAACTGCATATGCAGTATCTTGGTGCAAGATACATTTAAACAGTTATTCAGAACCTTCTGCAATTCCTGGCAGTTGCTCCATCCTGAATAATTTATCATTTGTTAACAGTGATGCCTCACCTCTCATTGATACCTATTCCTAAGTTGCTTATAAAGGTGATGAACAGTTTTCTGACCACTTACTGACCATTTACTCTTACCTTTTATTTCCTGTCTTTTACCCTATTATTCACCCATGCAAGTACTTTTGTTTTTTATACTGTCTTAATTTTCTTGAGGACATTTGGTGAAGGCCAAAACCCTCCTGAAAACACAATAGTCAAGCCCATATCAATATCCATCTGAACTTCTAGAAGCTTTAGATTTGTGAGACAGGACTGCTCATCACAAAAACTACATGGCTCTGTCTCAATACTAGAGAAAAAATTCCAGATCTGCATTAGATAAAAATTAAACTTCTAATATAAAACCAAACAAACCCAGCCAGCTGATGTGGAGAAAAAGACACGACAGAGCAAGCAATACTATTGAATGTTTCAGCAGCGATGGTGAAAATTATGGAGTACTAAGAAACATTTCAGGAGGAAACAGAAGTAGCAGACAGGAAAATCCAGTTTGAAATAAATAAGCACATATTAGCCTAAAATAATCCCTTACATCAGTTACTGAACACAAGCAGTCTGCTCAGTAGGCAGAACATCTCTATAGGAGCAAACATAAATACCAGTATCAATTTCTGCCCAGCCTCCATCAGAAGTGAACAATACAGATAACATATTTTCAAATGAGTGGAGGAAAATCAAACATATGACAGCTTTGTGCTCTTCAATGCCATTGTTGCATCTGACACACTTCTCTAAATGTCATTGATTTTAAGATAGTGGGACTAGCTAAAATGATAGCAGGGAAAATAAGAAGTCTTTTTACTGCAGTTGTGAATAGAGAGAAAGAAAAAGAAGAGGCACATTTTCAAAGTATTGGGAAATATATTTGACAAGTAAAAATAAACTGTGGGATTCATTGCTGCACGATGCACAATGTCTGTGATGGCCTTGAATAATTAAATGATGCATCACAAAACAAGGTGAATGAAATTATATGGCCATGGTAATAAAGATATTTCACATCAATCTGTGATATTATAGAACTGATTAACTGAAATAAGAATTGGTTTTTTGAGGAGCTGTTCTCTGGATGGAGCAGAACATGGTGGAGTCCATGGTTTTCCATTTAAAGTCTGAAAAGTAATAAATACGAAATGTTGAAAAAGTTTTTATTTTTCAAATCCTAACTTAAACCCCCTAAATTATAAAAGAAGCTAAGCTATGCAATGTTTGTTCAACCAGCTAGTTGTCTGCAATATTTATGAGTTTCATGGGAATAACAGTAAATGTCAGAAATGAACGTATGCCCTCATGGCCAAGTCAGAGTGACTCAATTTTTCATGTCTCCTTTTCAGCGATATAAGGCTCAAAATGTTTTAAAATGCATTTAGAGTGTTCTTTGTTAAAAACCTTATGGGTATCCCAAAGCTGGTATTTTCAAAAGATTTTGGAATAATGTAATATGCTAAAGTGTCTGGGAATGGCTATGCATCATTGTAAGGATCAGTCTGGCTTATTCATCTCCCAGACACTCTTTGGATGTGCACAATGAAGCCAAAGCCAGAATTCTGATTTCATTGTAGCTGCTCTCTGACTTCAGAGGAAGACCTTCCTAAAGATGATCACAGGATTAGCTGAGTGATACAAGCAAGAGCTAAAACAGGTTTTCTTCCTGTTAAACAATTTTCCTATGACTCAGAAGCAGGACAAAGGATGAACAGAATACAGGAACTTAAGAACATGTTCTGTGTGGTGTAAAATGCCTTGACTTGGATTCCTTTTAGAGGAAATCTGCTTAGGAAGAGCTGAGATGCTTTTAGAAATTATTTGTTGGAAAAAAAATCAGAAAAAAATGGCTAACAATATGTGTTAAAGTCCTGATTACACGATTTTTCAGCTTTACATGAGAGTGAGTTACCAGCACTTCCTTGAAGATTATCATACTCTGATCTTTGCTCATTGAAGTATGAGAGTTAGAAAAATGCACAAAGAGAGCAAATAATTTCACTGCAATAATGATGAAAATAGGAGATCTTTTTTAAGGACTAGATTATATAAGTAAGTAGCCAAACCACCCCCTGTTTTCATATTAAAACAAGTGTGATTTGTCCTTTCTGTGGTTGTTTTGTGAGGAATAAAACTTCTGGTTTGTGATACCTGAGGTAGTTTGGGTATTTCTCTATGCAGATCTGTGCTATCTGTGCTGTTATGATCCAGTCACTTGTCCTATATCTTGAGGAAAAATCCCAGTTTTCTTCACTGTATGTTAAAAAAGCAATCTGTGTGAATGGTTAATAGAGGAGTCAGTCATGGAAGGTTTGTCCTTCTCCAGCAGGGAAGGGTGCACTCCAGTTATCACAAATATTTAAATGTAAAACCTGTATTTCTGGTGAACACTCTGCAGCAAATTGACAGCATGATAGCTTTAAAAGTTCTGTCTTTTAGAAATCATTCTCATCTCTCAGAATGTCTTATAGTATTTATTGTAATAATGCCATTTTAAACCTCAGCTTTTAAAAAAAGGTTTTGAGGAAAAAATCCTGCAGCAAAAATAGAAAATTCTAAAATGTTTTATGACAACAGTTTAAAATGAAACTGTTTCAGCATTAAAAATCCATTAAAAGTTAAATGAAACCTCCCAGCACAAAGACAAATATCTAGGGATTCAATTACTGAAACTGCTTGCAATCGACTTATGTAAGTGGAAGATTCTTTTTTCAAGCTTACAAGAAAAAAAGAATTCTTGAAATAAAATAAAGAAGCCAACTCAAAGTTTCTGTACATCACAAAGCAATAAAGAAATTTAATACGATATTAACATATGAAACAGAAGTTAACTATGCTTTTCAAAGTGTTCTTTAAACAGACATGGAAAAAAATGGGCTGATGATACATTCTTAGGTTTCTGATTTAAAATTGCAGTGTTCCATAATTTCAGATTAATAAGCTGAGTAGGAAAGTTGGTTGTCATGAGCTATGCTTATGCTTCTGGACCTAAGCCCATTCAGAATTAGGGATAGAGAATATTTGCTAAAATTTGCCAGATCTGAAAATAATTTTGAATTTTGGCTTATCTGACTTACAAGCAAAGTGTTCAAGTCTTTTTTTCCTTCCTAATGAAATGGATAGAAATATTCAGTGTTCACTTATATTGATCCAGAACAGATTAAAATAGAGCACTGTGAGAATCTGCTTTAGCTCTCTGTTACAAGGGGTCTAGAGTTCAAAGACTTTGCACTGCTGTACATTTACTAAGAAAATAATATCCATCATTCTGTACTAGCTGATGATTTCTTTAGCTAGGGAAAGGGAAAAAAAGAGAAGTAAAAAAGAATATCACTTTTATTCCAGAAAGTTAGTTCTCTCAGGGATGTTTTTCAACTCTTATTTCTTATCCTTCTAAAAAACTGAGAAAAAAAAAAATACAGCAACTCATCTCATCACTCATAAATCTAGAATACATATAATCATAGTAAGAATTGTTCTTTTCCAGCTTTATATAACCGAGGTACATTCCTCTCATTTATTTAGAGGTGGACATTTTCAGCCCAGGAAGATGACTGTAAGTAGCCTGCCTGGCCTTCTGCAAATTACTTGATAACATAAACAAGTCACTTCATCTGAGCTACCTAGGGTTTGAACAGAAGCACACACTGATTTGAATTTCCTAAGTGATGAAAATCCTCCACTTAACCTGGACAAACCTTCCTCTGATGAATCAGTGCCTTTGCTGACAGCGTTATGTCCTTGAAAGGTGTTCAGCACTTGGCATGAAACGCAGCTGTGGTCTCCATGGCATATGTTAGACAAGCTAATAATAACATTTTTATTCAGCTCTAAAGAATCAGTTTGCAAAATGTCTAATTTACATAGTTGACTAAGTTTGGCTGGTTTGTGGGTTTTTATTTTTTTTTTTTTTACTCTACATATCTACATGCAAGGCAAATGTGGAAAACCAGAAAGTTATTAGAGGAGATTGAAATGTAAGATAAATACTGACGGTAGAAGAGGATTATCAATTCCTGCCAAAGACCTACCTTTCCTGTCTGTAAAATAGACACCTCTCTAGTGTCACACAGCAGACAGGGAGGAGAGGAAAAAAAACAGTGCAAAGAAGGCACAGTTGTGAGAAAGGCAGACAAAAGTGTAATTGCCATGTTAAATAGCAAATTTGGGCATGCCTGCTGAAAGCAATTGGAGTTCACATAGGTGAGAACGAAGGAAAGCTCTGAGTTTATATATAACTGACACAAATTAGTAATAAGCTATTTATTCTTGCTGCTCCTGTCACCTTTGGCTAATCACAGCCTTTCACAGGAGAGTAATGATTAAAGTCATCATGACCAGATTTAACCCACTGACCAAGAAATAGGCAAATGGATCCACTCTTGTGACCAAAGTCAAGAACAGCCAGTGTACAAAATTAACCCAGTCTTAATGATATTTGAGAAATGTAATTTCATGCTCCACCTCAGATGGGTTGCCTTGCCTTGTTATAGCTCTTTAGAATCACTAATACTATTTTTGAAGAGGGAAGAAACCTTCAGTGAATTGAAGAGAAAGTTGAGTTTCATCCTCAATTCCTAAAAGTGGTAATCCTAAACAAAATGTCTAAATTATGTGGACACCACAGTCAAATGACAGAATCCATCAGCAGAAGCATCCATGAGTGTATAGTAGGAAATGTAGATATTTTTTATTTCCCTGAGTAAATTACAAATGCAATTGCCAGTGTTTTGAGGACAACCAGCTGCTTCAGTCATTGGCCAGGGCCAGGGAAGTCATCATCCCCCTATACCTGGAATTTGTGAGACTTCAGGTGGAATCCTGTGTCTGATTTTGGCCTTCCCTGTGCAAGAAGGATGCTGTTGACATGCTGAAGGGAATCCAGGAGGCCAACAGGATAGTCAGGAGCCTGAAACACAGTGAATGAGGAAAAGCTGAGTGAGCTGGACTTGCCCAAACTTAAGAAGAAAATGTTTCAGTGAGACCTTACAGGTTGTCTACAACTCCTGCTGCCCTGGGAGGCTGTGGAATCCTCATCACTGGAGATGTTCAAGACTTCTCTGGGCAACCCTGAGTAACCTAATCTAATTAGACCTTCTTTGAGCAGGGGTTTGGACTAGGTGTCTTTTTGAGCTCCCTTCCAGCCTAAATGTTTCTGTAATTTGAAATCCTCAGGGTTACTTTGAGGAGAATGAACATGCCTTAACTGTTTATTCAAAAGCTCTCATAGACCGTGTGCAGGGAATAAAAGCAAAGAACTGAAGTAAAATACTTTGTCAAACTAGATCAAAGCACATTTGAGTAAGGGTGGGATGCATTAAAATCGTAATTTTGTCATTGTAGGCTAGATGTGCTTTTAATATGAGTGTGTGTGTGAACTGAAGCAACTGAAGAGCAGCTGATTTCTTAAAGTTGTTTTTAGCTTCATATTAAGTCTCTTGTATTTACTTTTATAAGCAAGTATAGGTAATTCTTGTTACTTTTAGATTAGTTCCATTTACCTTGTCTCCTTATTCACCTTTACACCTACATAAAGAAGAAATTTAGGCAACCTTACTTAGTCTGAAATGCACATAATTTACTTGCAATTACCCACCAAGCACTGTGAATTAACCCACCTTTATCATGCTCTTTTATGCATTAATTGGTTACCAAATAATTTCAAGCCAGTTAAATTGCTTGACCTGCTCAAATTTTCCCAGTCCACCTTTTTCCCTTCTTCTGTGCTTCAGAACTTCCTACCTTCTGTTGAACTGGCAATTAATCATAACAACTCTGCTGGCAAGCAATTGCTTGCTCTTTATAGAGCACACCGTATGTCTCTTGCTCACAGCTCTGTATAGTTTTTGGGTATGTTAAAAATAAAGCAGGTTGCAAATAGCTGGGACTCCTAGCTAGAAGCTGCTTTTGGAGTTCTCTGTGTGATAGAAGGAGAGTATTTTGTGTGTCAAAAAAGATGATGCTGTTGCAGGGAGAAACATGAACAATACCTTTATAATTTCTGTATCAGTAAGAATAGACCTCATGCAGTGACAGAGTTTTGACTCAGATTTCCCTTAGATATTTCAGCAATGTCTCCCATCTGAAATAGGACTGACTAACAGCCTGGAGTCAGAGCAGAAGTGCTGCTCAGAATGGAGTTCAGCATGTGTTTTAATTGTGTATTCAAACCCAAGGGGAGGCAGAAAGGCTTCAGCCTGTGCCTAAATCCATAAACAATCAGGAAAGCATTTATACACACTTTAAATGGAAGACTGAATGGCTTTCTGAAATGGAAAGGGAATACTTAGAATGGATTCTGGTTGGCAAGCTTAATGTAACCTTGTGCCCAAAATGTGATTTGTTGGGTTTGGCTTTTTTTTTAGGTTGAGGAGATGTGTTTGACCAAATGTAGCTCAAGTGGTACTTTGAGAGTTGGGGCATTCCCAGTTTAAGCAACAGCATCTCGACCTCTGCATGGAATCATTTTAATCAATCCAAGGCTTCTCTTGGGTCAGGCATCATCAGTGTTGTGGGCAGAGTAGGTTGTTTTGAGGAGGGCTGACCATTTATCTTCAATCACTTGCACTTGCCCTTCTTCCTTGGCCAACACAGGGCTGCTTTGAAAAGGGTATTAATAATTAGCTGAAATAGATACTGATATTTTTAGTGCAACATTCAAATAAAACATCTTTTTTAGGTATGGAGGATAATTCAAAGTTTCTAGCTTTTTTTATTCTTACCCAAAACCTATTGTTTCAGTGCAAAAAGCTGTTCTATTTTGAATTGTGGGAAGGAATACCCAGAAGGATAAAACCCAGACCCATGTGGCATAAATAGCAAACCATCCAGAGGAGGCCATGAGGAATTATTCTTGCCAACATGATTCTGCTGGTTGTTTTTGTTTAAAAGGAAACAACCCAAACCCCAAACAAACCACAAAGTATTCATATCTGCTAGATTTCATCACGCCAGCACATTGAAACACAGGGAACCTCTGAATATCAGGTTTGCCTAAGGCCCTTATTTTAGCAATATTCTAATATTGCAGTGCTGCACCTCGTGGTGTTCTGGGTGGTTTAATAATGTGCAGCAGCTGATTATTTTTGGCTCTGAGCAATGCTGAGTCATAACAGGAATTATAAGAAATACAGGCACACACGAACTTCATGAGCATCAGCCATACTCAGGGTCAGACATGTCAAAAATCAGGGAACAGCAGGGCCAAGGGCTTTCCCAGCTTTCTTCTTCCTCACCTGGGGAAATCAGAAGGAGTAGAAGTGAAGCAAATTCTCCATCCTCAGTGATACAGCTGGCTTTTTGAGCTTTGCTTGGAGGTAGATACATATCAAAAAAGAAAAAAATAATGGTGGCATGCTACAGGGGTCTGAGGAAATAGTGATTTCCTGTTCCAATCCTGAACCTATTGGTTGCAAGAGTAAAACACAGTTTTTTTTCTCAATCTGTGATTTCATTACCTCAGATATGCATGTTTTGTGTCGAAGATCTGACTGACTTCCAGCTCCATGCTCTTCTCCCCTTTTGGAAACCTCCTGTTTAGAAATCACCCATGCTTAATCTTTGTAAACTCAACCCAGTCTGAACATTCTGAGAGGTCTGAAGGAGCAGAACAAGGAACTGGTTTTGTAATGTTACTATTGCATTCTGTTTTCTCCCTGTGCTCTCTTCAGTGTGAAGAAATTAGACCCTCTTGTAAATTAAAAATAGTCACAATACATCACTGTCCTCCCATTTAAGTCACAAGATAGATGGTTCAGTGCCATGTCTTGGTTCAGCATTATATGAGAAAGTTCTTTGTCTCCTGAGGGTGCTGAGATGCTGGCAGCATAAAAAAACCCCACTCTTCTTTGAGATGACCAAGTCCCCATCAGTGGTTTTCATGTGTAGCCTACAGGTAAGGTTGTTTGAAAAGATGCAGGAATGTTAGTGGATGTTCCACAGGGGAAAAAATACTGAATTTCTCAGTTTTCTTGCTAATAAAAATAGGCTTTCATTCCGTCCTTGTATTTATTACCATGAAATACATGGTAATAAATGTGGTGAAACAGTAGCATATTCCCTACCTTTCTTGATTTACATGTAATATCCTTTAAGAACTTGTGAGTAGTTTGAATAAAAAAACCCCTGAAACAGGAGTATTGCCTCAGCCAGGAGGGTTTTAAATTTGCATGCTTGTTCTTAATGCAGACAGTAAGAAGATAGACCAGAGAGAACATTTTGTACCAATTCAAGTAATCTGCTTGTCTAGTCTGGCTTTTTGATTTTTTGTTGACATTGTCCTTTAGTTAGAGTAATTTCCAGGCAATTTAAATCCTTTTGAATATTTAAATATTTTGATGGTTTAAAGGGTCAAAGCTCTGGAGGGTAAAGGAGGCCAAGAAAGATGTTTTAAATGAAAGGATCACCTCCTAAGGACCACTAAGATTACCAAGAGACTGGAGAATCTCTAATCTCAAAAAAGACTGAGAGCTGGGGCTGTTTAGCTTGGAGAAGAAAAGGCTCTAGGAGGAACATATGGATGTGTGTAAATGCCTAAAAAGAGGGTGCAAAGAAGGCACAGTGAAGCTTATTAGTAGGTGATTTTTAAACTATAAAAACCATAGGATTAGGTGAGCAGAGCTCAGTTTTTATATGCCTCACTCCATACTTTGTATTATTGTGTGAGGGTTACATTTTTAATAGGCAAAATACATTTCAGATACGTTGCATGCAAATACAGCAATACTTTTAAAAGCTGAGAAACACAGAAATTTTAAATTTTCCTACAGACATGTGAAGGTAATCTAATTTAATTGTTATTTTAATGAATTTGTAGATCCATACCTATCATTCCCAATGTGAAGTGAGGTAGCAAGTTAAATAACTCAGGCAATTACACACAAAATGCACATTGTAAAGCTTTCAGCTCTCTGCTTTTGCTTCATAAGTCAAAATATCAGAAATTCCTGCATCCAATTGACAGCACTTGATATAATAGTTATTTAGAGTTTATAAAGGGGGAATGGGGTTTATATGGAATATGCACTTTAAGTGAATTAAAGGCAAAAAAGTTAAAAACAAATAGCAGGGGAGCTATAGATATGTTACTGGTGTATAAACAGAAAGAACAAATGCAGAGATTTTTCATCCTTTCTGAAGAAAGAAAACAAGTACAATGAAAGGAAGGATGTGTCATATTAAGTTATGACCAAGGGAATGGAGAATAAAGCATCAAGAAATAACAGCTTTGAAACACAGGGTTAACAATCATGCTAAATACGTATTTGTATGTGTCCCCTACATTTTTTGGGTGATCACTCATAGTAGGATAGTGTGTTCAAAATTCTATTCATCTTGCACTTGCATTTCACATCTAAAAAATTCATAAGCAAGAGGGTTTTATTTTTTATCTCCCATAGTGGGAGATGAAATCCAGAGACTTAGAAAAGTCTGGCATCTCAGTAGGAAAGAAGAAAAAGATAATTTGTCTGTAATCTTTAAAGCTAGAATTATTCACTAATGCTTTTTTCGAAGGCAAGAATCTGCAACACTTCTGTTCCTTTGGAAAATAATAAAATTGGTAGAAGAATGGATGTCTTTTAGGAAAATAAAAAAGAGGGTCTTGATGATACCCAGCAAAAGAATGTTGATGTTTATGTTGGATTTTGTGGTGTTTGGTAGGGTGTTTTAGCCCTGCTTTTTGTATTGCTTACAGTCTGAAAAAGCTGTATCTTGAGATACAGGCTGAAAATACACCAGCTATTATAAAATCTCTCTTACCTCCTTCTGTGTGGGATTGGTGATATGGGTCTGATTTGCATTTCCTGAAGTTTGGGTTTCTTAGTGGCAGGAAAACTTCTCACCAGGTCTTTCCTGGTGAGTGCAGGAGAGACCCTGACTGAAGAAGAAAGGATAAATCAGCTGATTTCTTGGACAGGGCTTCACAGACTCTGTGCAGAGAGCAAATGCTCCCAGTCCTGTGAGGAGCTAGGAACTATTACCAAAATACAAAGGCTGAAATGTGTTTCTGTGAGGAAGTCCTAGATAGGAATGTTGGCACAACTTTACTGTTTCAAGCGGATTTGTTATTATTAATTTTGTTCTATAACACAAGTGTAGTTAGCCTTGGACATTATTGGTGGTTTGGCTGGTTGAGCAGCAATTTGCATTTGATCATGAGTTAAAATTATTTTTGACAGTGACACAGGTAGTGTATTGTGTATTTATTGGGTTAGAATAAGCCTAAATACCTTTTCTTTTCTTCCTAGGAAATTAATTAAATGGCTGCTTAAAACAAGTCCCTGTTTAGTGGTTTTCATGAGTTGGGATGCTTTTCTGAAGCTGAACATGGCCGGCTGTGTGCTGTCAGAATTACCAGGAGCTCATCCTAAGGCCATGAAATCAGTGGAAATATTCCCTCTAACTACAAGAAACTTTGGACGAGACTTCTTTGTACTCATGGTAAGATCAGGGTCAAAGGCTCATAAAAAATAAGATAAATAGAAATGTCCACATTCGATGAAATGGTAATGATAACTTGTGTGTGTAATGCACAGACTGAAAAATTCTGCCTACTTTGTCTGCAGCTAGGACTGGTTAAAATCTAGAAAGGAGTAATTATTTGAAAATATTGCCACTACTATCTGACTAATTTATATGAATGTGAACACTGCAAAAATATTAATTGAACTCCATTCTGTGAAAAGTAGCAACACTTACAGGAAATAATAGACATAGAATAATATTGACGAGATCTGCTTGCAGTGCAATCACCAGAGTTTTGTTCTACTTGAGAAGAATGTCTTGAGAGAGATGGAAGAATCTAATCTGTGTTCTTTCTTTACAGTGCCAAATCTAACATCTTTAAGTCAGTTTTGCATACATGATGCTAAACCTGATTAAATGTTTTTGAGGATATAATCTTAAAAAACTTCACACTATATGTGTCTTTTACGAAAGGAGAATAACTGAGAAATACTTGTAACTGTCTATCTAGAAAATAATGGTTTCTCTGTCAGGATGTTCAGTTTTAGTGCTATTAATAATAATGTAAAGTTTGAATATGCTATTTTTCATCTGGAAATAAAAAATGTCTTGGGAAATTCATCTCAGCCCTGTGTCACAATATGACTCATGAAGTGATTAAAGCAAGGACACCAGAGCAGAGAGACAACCCTTCTGTTCCAGGCTGGTGCTCTAACCAAACAATCAATATTCATTTTGGGTACACTAGGTCCATCAAGGAACACAGAGCAGATCACAGCTAGTGATCAAGCAGTTTATTTCCAAGGAAGGGTTGTTCAGAGACAAAACAAACAACTCCTCAAGTCTGAGTTTTAATGTTTTAGGGGGGCAAAAGAGCACGTTGGCAATATCCATGAGCTCTCCAGAGATTTAATGTCTGTTACATGGTAAATGCTGCATAAAAGTGATACTCAAGGCATTATAAAGAGATGTTATGTTACCATAGCATATCTATATTTCAATTAAATTAAGGGACATAAACCTTTTTTATGTGTTTCAAAACAGTTTAAGCTTGCAACCTAGTAAATGCTACTGCTTACTAGTTGGATGGATTCATGCTTCACTAGAAAACACAGTTCAACCCAACACATAAAATATTTGTAGTAAAGTAAGTGAGACAGAGGATGATATTAAACAGCATTGCAATTATTGACCTCAAATGTTTTGATCAAGTTAGGCATCACACTTCAGTAGAATGATCAGTAGAAGTGTGTGTTATATGGAGTTAATGCTGTGTGGGAATGATACATCCAGGAAAATACAATAAGTACCAGTGTATTTTGATGGTGTCTTGGCTTGATCTTCAATGGTTATGCATATTCTTTATTTTTTTTTTTTTGGTGTTTTTCCTAACAACTATATTATATAAGTGATGCTGTTCTAAGCTTTAGATAATGTGCTATTTTGTTGTCTTTGAATTAGGAATGTTCACAAACAGAGCTAATGTCTTAGGTCAGTTCATTTATAAAAAAAAGGGAAAAGGCAATAATTTATTTATAAGTTAAAGAGAATGAGTTTTACAGAATCCTTTTCTGTATCTGTGTCACCAGCTCTTTCATTGTCAACACAATTAACCCGAGTACACTCTTATTTATTATTATTTATTAAGGGCAAAATGCACATTGCAGGTCCAGGCTTTTAAAGAGTATCTCACACACTGAACTTGTGGCATGGAACTAACCATACTAAAGTCTAATTTTGCCTTAATATTTAGTAAAGATAATGACATAGAGACGGTGAAGATGGTGGAAATAGTGCTTAGGTGGATTTATTGTCACATATATAGAGCTGAGGCAAAGGACAAGAAATATTCTTTGTGCTAAATAGAACCACATGAATAGCTATGCATTTGTAATAGTAAGTTTTATTTTAATAAATCTTTAGTTCCTGAGTTTCCATATGCTAAAAAATGGCAAATGTAGCAAATACAGCTTTTAAGGAAGGGTGAAAGGGATGGAGTTGCAGGCAGCTGTAGCTCTGTTAACATGACCTTAATACTATGCAAAGCTTTAGAGAAAAACTGATGATGTAGCAGATCTACAATAGATTATACAATAATAGACATAGGGAATACACAGTATTCCTTTTTCAAAGGGAGAAAACAACAATTGTACTTAAAGAAGACATACTCAACTAATTTATGACCAAAAAATGTGGATTAAAGTAGGCAAAACCCCTTAAAATCAAAATCAAACCAGCTTTTTTCTTTTTTTTCCCCCCTGAGGCCTGGATCATGTAAATTGTATGAGTGCTTTGTGGTTTTTACACTCCTAAATTGTTCCAGCTCTAAGTTCTTACCAAATGATGTGGGGGAAATTTATTTCCAGCAATCAGTGATCTTACTACTTTTTATTTCAACATAGGTTTTAGCTTGGAATGTGGATATAAGTAAAATGACCCATTTTAGCTGAACTGGAAGCCTTTATATCTTTTCCAGCACAAGTCTTTGCAAGGCTGACTTACATCCCGATGAATAATCACCAGGTTGAAAAATTCTTTGGAACTTTTCTTTGTCTATAAAGGATTCAGTATTTCAGATATCTGCTGTTGTGGGGATTTGGTTGAATTACCTATCCTTGTCTGTTTTGTCTTGGGTAGAGTGATGAATTTTTGCATTCTCCCAGCTGTTGTACCAGCAGTGCAGGAGGTTTGGCATTGGGTGATAGCTTGGTGCTCTCAGCCATTGTGAGGTTTCCACGCCACATCACTCAAATTAGGATTTCTGTTTTAGAGATGAATTGTTCTCCCTGATGCTACATTGAAACATCAATCTGCCTGGATGTATCAGCAGTTTGGAACAAAGTAAGGCAGAAGAAGTTTCATCCTGTGAAGTCTAGTTCTGTGTAAAGAGAGCTAAAATTATACAGAAGTCATCAGTAAAACAGATGAAAAGCCAATTTGTTGGGGTTTTTTTCCCCCCAACTTTATTGTGTACAGTTTATATGCACAGTTTATTTTTCTTTTCTTTTTCTTGCTACTTCTGTAAATATAATGCTGGATGTGAGGACACAATGCACAGCCACATTTTCCAGTCTTTTAGAATGCATTTCAGAGCAGTATTTCACTGCAATTTCTGTTACATGTTTTCGAATGTTCAGTATTTTGCTGAAGCCCAATTTTCCCAGCTCTCTGCCACAGTCTTAGAACAAAGCTCTCACTTCTAATGAAAAGGTGAAATCACAGAAGAGAGAGTTTATGACCAGAACATTGTTCTTACAGGCTGGCAGGTTATTTTAATCACCAGCCAAAGCACAGAAGCCCCTGCTTGTTACCAAAACCTTCTTCACCTCTGGGAGCGATGTTCTGTGACATTAAGGAACTTTATGACAAAATAATACCACCTAATGAGCTACAAGATAACAGACATTTAAGATGAAGGCTAATATTGAAAGAGCCAGGAGTTCTTTGTCTCGTCTTCCTCTTCCCTTTGCCAGGTGAGCCCTGGATTGTGCCTGTCTGTTCGTTCCTGAGGAATGAGCAATGTGCAGCTGTGCTACAGCAGTTGTGACTCAATGCCTGTCACACCATTTTCCCAAGGAGAAGTAATTTGCTTGGTTTTCTTTTGCCAAAGGTGGCATAATTTCTCCTCTCTTAGGATGAGTAAGCCTTTTCCACCCCTTCCCTTCCTCTGCTCGCTGGTTCATGGAAATGTGTGTGCATGCGTGTTTACAGCCAAACAAACCCTAACATCTCATCACTCATTGTCTCTTTGGGAATGCTGCTATAATAATATTTAATTAGTTTTGGTTCAAAATTTAGCCTGAAACTGGACTTTAGTACATAAATAGTTCATTTCATAAAGGGATGGCTCATTTAATAAACACATGGATCCACTGGTGAGATGACAGGCAGCAGAAGGGACATTTTATAGGTCAGGAGAACAGGCTAAAACTTATCCTTTAAACTATGTGCAAAGAGGTTTAATGTTTTCTTTTTGTAACAGTACAATCTCCTTGACTTAGACGTGCCACTTATTTTTATGGCCAAATAAGCTTAGACTCATGGTACGAGTCTCAAACTTACTCACACTCACTGAAGAATCATTTACAAACAGAGCATGGAATGAAATAATTTTCAAGCTCAAACCCATCACTTTCAACCCACAGTCCTTTGTTAAACTTTCTAACTGTTACACTTTGTTAAATAAATTTCCCCTAAAATCCTTACACACACTCTTGCAGCCATTTCACTTTGATTACACTTTTCAAGAAGGGAGTGGTCTGGTGCACAGAGATTTGACTACCCTGGAGTGAGATGAGAGTTTAGGATGTCTCAGTCATCAAATATTGGGCAGCTCATGCCCAAGCACCTTTCTTCCCTGCTACTCCTCCAAGTTCCAGTATTTTCCTTGGCTTTGCAAAGCCAGAGGTCACTTGGGTGAGTCTGCAGAAAACAAACTCTGAACTAAAAACTCTGAGTGTCCCGTTACATTTTTTGTCAGAACAGTAAATTTCTATATCATAAAATATGGTTTAATGGGTAAAAAATTACTCTGTACATGTTTTATTAGTGTCAGATGTGTAATAAGGTCCCAAAATTAGATCAGTTCCCTTGATTACACTCAGGTAATTTAGACAAAAAATATTCTTTCCATTCTGTCACATTTTTGAAGCATAAGGGAAGGATTTAAACAAGATGTTCTCTGTCTTTTTAAATGGCAAATTATAAAGATACTAGGTAATTTATAGCAAGATAAGGTTTATTCTCTGGAAGTATCTTGCAGGGAACCTCCATCGCCCTTCTCTGAGTGGGAACACAAAAAATACTCTTTTAGTTATTATTCCATTCAAAAAATGACTCAGCGGAATACATTATTCTTATTTATAGAATAACTTCCGTAACATATTTTGTAAAAAAAAAAGGAAGTTACACTAATGAAAAGTTATGCATTTTGCACCCTGAGTGTATAGCATAATCACGAGCTTTTCTGAGCAAGGAGCTGCACAGTCAGTAGGACATACATGTACATAACCAAAAATCCCACTGTTTGCTGGGAGTTTAACTTATGCTCTGGATTGTATGAAAAAATAGGAGGTGATACATGGTAGGGTCAGTGTATAATCTCTTGCATGAGCTCTGTAGGTTGTGTTTATTTTGTGTCAGAGTGTCAGTAGCTCCCATCAATTGCACTTCTGTCCTGTTGCTCTCATTTTTAGCTTGTGGGGGTTTGTTTGTTTGTTTGTTTGGGTTTGGTTTTGGTTTTTTTTTCCTGAGGAATTTAGAACATTTTCTCTTCTTTTCACAAGGTGGAATTAATAAATGATCTGTATTATCTTCATTCATGGTGACAGCAGGGATGACCAAATTGCTAAAATGTTGTTGTCTTCCTCTGCCAAAAGGAGTCAAAGGCTTCCATTGTGTCTTCCTCCATTTGTACTTTATTGGTGGATCATGACATTTAAGATCAGCATATTAATTCAGCATACAAGCTGGTGGCAAGGAAAACTTTTGAAGATAGGTTTCTTTTCCCACATTTTGACTTACTGTAAAGATTAGCTGGCAGATTGTGTATTAACTCTTGGCATTACTGGAGGGTATTTCTAGTCAGGTCTGTCAATTAAAAAAACCAAGCTTAGTTTTAGGCTCTTCATCGATTTGACATTTCAGTGCTAACTAGAAGCTAGCTGTAATGCAAATATGAAAAAATCCTCATTAAGTTTTATTAATTTTATCATAGGTAAATTTATTTGACATGTAATTAATTTAATATCACACAAGCAGCAAATACAGTTATACTTCCTAACACATCAGCTTAATAATGAAAATTATATAACATGCATTTAAAGGGTATTTAAAAATAAACCTGGGTTAAGTTGCAAGTAACACTGAAAAATTACTGACTGGTGAAGTGACACCAATGTGAAACTGAAAGAGTTGGACAAGTCATGTGACTACTCCTGAAATAAGGAATTTTCATGGCTGTTTTTCTCATCTGTAAGATTTCATTATTTAATGCTGATTGGGTTTTCTGATTTTCTATGCTCTTTGTCTTAATAAAGAGTAGTTTTCTTTGGTTGGAGTAACCATGTGGATATACTTTAAAAGCACCATTTCCTCTGTTTTTTCCCATGGGTATATTAACAGGAGGTTCAGTGAGTGTGGACATAAAACAGGCAAAATATATTTTTCTATGTAGATCTGTACATTCCCACACAAACATAACTGGGATTAAAATGAACAGCTAGCAGAAAAGAGCATATCACTTCTAGGTATATAAAGGTAAGAGCTCAAATATTCCCACAGAGGAGAGCTTAAAGAATCTTTGGTTTTCTCAGGAACAGTGGAACTGCTAAGCGATTAAAAGTGAAATGAGAGTTCAAACCTTACAGGTATTTGTATCTGTGCAGTAGCATAACCAACAGAGCCTTACATTAAACATTCTCTTCAAGAAATCTCAGTGGAATGACAACTCCTAATTTCTGTGGAGTCAAGAGAAGCAAAATATTTACTTTTTTATATCACCTGTCTTTAAACTTCACTCCCTTAAAATCTCTTGCTTCCTGCAACAGAGGAGACAACAGGGACATATACTAGACTTCCTTTTGCACGTGGAACAAAGCTGGATGGTACTTTTATCCTTGGCTTCTTTGTTGCTCCCCATATCTATCTGTCTTTGAACAATCTGCCACTACTCTGTGCCAGCAGGAGCTTTAGAAGAAGGCCATCTGCACTGCCTGCTATGTTAGGGGACAAATTCTCTTAATTCCTGATGTACTGGAATGGAGATTTCACTCCATGTCCAGGATGGGATTTCTGGCTGTCACATTTTGGGGATGGGGCAGGGCAAAGATCCCACAGACCCTGCTAGTGCTGCTGAGTGAGAAATGGCCATGTACTCCCAGAACTGCAGATCTGCATGCAGCACACCCCCAGCCCACCCTCCAAAGGTAAAGGCAAGTTCTAGTATCATTTTTTTATAAGCAGTGAGAAATAACTGAAAGATTTTGGGGAAGCTTTTCACAGCGATGTTTTCGGTGGATCACTGATGCTCTGCGGTTCACTGCAGACTGTGGGAAGCTTTCAGCTGCAGCCAAGGGTCACCAGTTGTTTTTGCAGTGGCAGGACTCAAGAGGATCCTGTTCTGCTATGCAAGGATGGAAAAGAGACAGTGCTTGTCTGGAATGTGTTTCCACTGCAATAAATAACACTCCATTCCGAGTTATATCTCTGCTGTACGACGAGAGAAAAGGTTGTCTGATTAACTTAGAGAACAGGCAGAGTTTTTTCTGTTTAATTTAGTCTGTCAAAATATGAACTTTCCTGAGTGTTTTCTGGACATGTATCGTCCTGTTTCCCTCTTGGAAATTCTCTTGTCTCTATTGCAAGCCCTGGTTTTGGAAAGACTGTTGGGTTATTCCCCATGAAACACAGAGGAGACCATCTTCCCAAATCCTCCTGTTTGAGGAAAAAATTGCATCAGTAAAAGTTCTCCTACCTCTTCCAATGAGCTCATTGACCTATCTTTTCCTCCTACCCTCTGTACAACAGGTGAGTTGCAGACTGATGGAGGCCATTCCCCCAGGGAAAATTATGTTTAAATATTTATTTTTTAACAGACTCTTGTCTGTTTGATTATGCTTAATTGGGATTTCATCTGTTTTCCTCATCCTGAGTCTTTGTTTCATAATTGCCATATTTAAAAGACAAAAGTGATTTTAGTAATTTCCTCAGGCAAGTCCTGAAAGCCTCTCTGAAGGTACAGATACTTATTGATCTGAATGACAGAGGGGAAGCATCAGACACTGAAATTTATCTGTGTCCTCTTTTGAGGTATATGCAACTGTACTTCATGGTAGTAGTTTAAAAATAGTGAATTCTCCTTCTTGTCTCATTAAGAAATGCTAAAACCAGGTAGTGCCCTTTTGGGACCTGTTACCAGAATAATTTTTGCCTATTCACCAGGTTCTCCTCAGTGCTAAGCAGAAATTGCCTGGCTCTTTACAGCCCTCTCTAACCAGGGGGATCACGGGCGGTGCTAAAGTCAGACACAGGAAGGAGTCTGTCCTCAGAAACACAGGACATCAACAGTTTTAAGGAAACACGTAGGATGGGGAGTTCCTTAATTAGATTTTACGCACAGAGTTGAGTTTGACACCTTACTTTAGGTATTATGTCCAACAAGGAGAGAAATCCAGGTCACTGCCAACATAGGCTTGTTCTGCACCGGGGAACATTTACAGAACATTCCCACTATTGCAGCTCCACTGACATTAGAGGTAGGACGAGCTGCAACATTCACAGCTCTCCAGCACCAGCAGCTGTTTCAGCACTGTGCTAATTAGATTGGCACTGAGCTGGTTTCATAGACGTGATGCTGCTGACAGCTGCTGGGGTGCCATCCACACCAGGGCTGCCAGCACTGATAAAGCTGTAGTAGTGTTGGGAGCTGTGGCAATTATTTGTGAGTAAAGCTGAGATCTGTGGGCTGAAGTTATAGTATGTGTATGGATGCATATATGTGATTTCATTTATTCCCTGTTTTCCCCTAGCATCCTACTCACATGTGTATGCTTTGCTGATCATTTGTGAAAAACTGACAATCTCATGAGTCAGGTGTCTTCTGGCTTGATAGAGTGGAGGGAACAGGAAGGTGTCACATTTGGGACCAAGGATGGGAATTACAATGAGTCTGGGCAAGAGTAAAGTAGGGATAATAATGATCTCAATTTGCATTTTGCCAGTGGTGATGAGCTGTGCATTGGTTGTTAAAATACTTTAAAAGGCTTTCAGTGCCCAACATGAGTTGGTTGTGGTGGTCTCATCCACATGGATCTGTATGTGATATCTGCTTTCCTTATCAAATCAAGATCTTCTGGCATGAGCAAAGCATATTTCTAATGGAGTGTAATTTACAAAGGAATAGAAGGGTTTCTGTACATGTGAATGCACCAGATCATTCATTTTTCCTACAATGTTTTGTCACTTCTCTTAAAATTTTAAAAGAGATAGAAACGCTTTATTGAAATTATAGGTTTTTTCCATTTTCCTCATTCTTTTACTGAAAGCACCATAGTACTTGACAGACTTTTTCCTTTATTGGAATTAAGCACTGCTTGGCTTGGCATAGGTGTGAGATTACTTAATAAACTCATAAAAGGTTAGGTAACTGAAAGAATACTGTTGGCCAAAGAAAAGACACCATTGTCCCCCACCCCGATCCCTTTCTAATGTGATTTCATTTGAACCAAATAGACTGAGGTTTTTCACAAGCAGCTCTTGGACTTCATATTGAAATAATTTTGAGACAAGGCACTTCTATGAAAAGTTTTTTTCTCTGCATGCAAAACCATGTAAACAAGTGAGTTAAAAAATTCAGAGAAAAGCTGTTTAAACCATCCTGTACTCCTAAGAATACTGCAAAGGACAGTTCAGATACTTTACATTTGTGGATGTCAGCAACATGACTTTTTAGATTGCGTGAAGTACTGACAAGAGGTATCAAACCCTTGCCCTCTCCCCCCACTTTATTTTGTGTATATTTTACCATTTACTTTAGCAAAACTAGCAGGGTTCCCTCTGCTCTAACTCCTATACCCAATGCAGAGGCCCAAAATCAATGCCCAGCTCCTTTTCCAGAGAAATGCACTCACACTGAAGAAAATGAAATAGTCATTTGCAGCTAAATTGCCTGTGGCAGAGATTCAGAAGAACTCCACTGGTTGCCTGATAAATCACCCACCCAGCCATGTGAATGCTTTCTTCTAACCACTCTTTTACTCAACCCCACACTCACACAGAGTTTAGTTTAAAAAATCTTATGTGCAGTAAACTTGAGTAAATTTTGTTGAATATGACATAAAATTCTGGCCTGTTTGAACTCTGTGTAAAATATCTATTAATCCCTCTGTCCATGTTTTATATAAAAGTTCTCCTTTTTACCTGAGGAGAGTTAATTGCTTTGAAAAATGTAATATCTATGTCAAATGTAGATTATGTTGTGTTGATGATTTTGGTGTTTTTAAAGCACATAATAAAAATAACAGTCTGTATTAGAGAACTTGTTCTGGATGAATTAGAAGGTGGTACTTGCTAAGAAAGTTTACTCCTTCATTTTTTATCTATCTCAGTATGTATTACCTGTGCTGCAACATGGTAAAACAGTTGTGAACTCCAGTCATTTGAGACCATAAGAAAATTGTAATGAAAGATCTTCAAAAAACCAATGCTAATCTAAGATACCAGATGACAAGCATATTTATTAGAAATCAATAGAAATATTTTGTTAAGTGATGCCATGCATCAGCTCTGCAGTTGTTTTGTGTAGTTCATTTCTAATCCTTAAGCCTCTGTAGCACTTCAGAGTTAAAAGAAAACTGTTTTGTGAAGTGGGCATGATAGAACTACCTGTCACATGCTATTATTTGTCTTTTCCTTGTTCTTGTAAACATAATCTTCAAGTAAATACAAATATTTATATTCACAAGTAGCCAGTAAATATTCATGCCTGCCTTATGTGTGTGGAAAAAATTGAGACACTGCGTCAACTTCAATAGTGAAATTTTTCTAGAATTAGTGAGTTTAAACTAAGGTTCCCCATGGTTTGATAAAGAATAAAATTTTACAAACCTGCACATTGTAAAGTGAACCTTGGATGACCTAAATTCTCTCATCCTTCACTCATTGTGGATGATATTTTGAATGTGAAAATAGTTGAAGCTTTCTATAATGATTTCACAGTATATTCCTAACCCCTGTTAGCTTGTATTATCCTTGGTCCTTTTCATCACCTGTTAGTCTGTACTCTTTTCCCAAGAGATTCCATCATTTTATTCCTCCAGAAGGGTATGGTTTGCAGCTGCGACACTGCAAAGCTCTCTTTACAGTAGGGTCAGGACCACAAGAGTAGAAGATCAGTACTATTAGTAGTGCACCTTTTTCCACAGGCAAGGGACTGTCCAAGAGTGACATTGCAGAGGGTTATTTCTGACTTTTAGCTCCCAGACCTTATGGCCAAGAGGAGCACAGACAGCAGAAGACCTGAAGTCAGCCACTTGCCAAGAGTTCTCAGCAAAAGATGTTTAGGAAGTGTTCCACAGATGAGAGGGACCAAGGCATGATGGAAGCACTGCAGGGACCAGAAATGTGGCAATTTTTCCTCATCTGTCTCTATTCCCCTTCCCATTCATCCTTTCTGACTTTGCCTAGCTTTGCTCCAGAATTCATAATCATAGCTATGACTATGAGGAAGTGAGTGAAAGAAATCTGAAACAATTCTTCAAACAATGTTTTCAAACCTCACTGAGGACTAAGCATGTGAGACGTTTCCAATTAGAAACAGAAGTAGAAATCATACGCCAAAAGGCAGTATGGAATAAAAATTTCACTAACAATTCATTTTGTTTAAAAAATTCAAGGTTTAAATTCAAGTGAAAGAATAATAAACAGTGGTTTAGTCTCATTAGTCTCTGACAGACAATAAAATTTTTCTTTTTTTCTTACAATACAAAAAGAACTATTGAAAAGAATACAGCATTAAGAACAAGGTTCTTTCACCAGCACTGAAATTGTCATGTAACTGTCATCAAAAATTTACAATATTGCATGTAAACAAATTAACAGTGGGCTTATGTTTCAGACCAGTGAGAAGGAGTGGTAAATGTAATATTAAGTACAAGTAAATGGGTCAATGAGCTACTTTGGGTGGTAATTTAATTTAATTTCTTGAAGTGAAGCAATTTTGGTAGGATTTGAAATGAATGGAACTCAGTATTAAAGTGAGAATGGCAAGCATGAGAAAGCAGAAATGGAAAAGTAATTTTTACAGTAATGTGGGACCTGTGAGTGTAATCTGCTCTTGCTGATATGCAGCTACAAAGTTAAGAGAGTCTTTTAGCTGGAGAATGTATTTTAAAATGGCTGCCAGCAGCAGTAAGGAACAAGGATGATCTCAAGTAAAGGAGTAGGTGGCTGGTAGGATGTACTTGTGTAGGAGCTGCTGGAAACCAGGTGGGAGATGCATGGAAAATGGCTTTTAACATAGTAAATAACTTCTGTTCCCTCTTGTAGAGGCATCTGATGCCTCTGCTCCCTTGAAATTCTAGAAATACCAACACATTTTATTCATAGGTTTGTTTTTTTTTTAAACAGGGGCAAGACTGAAGTGCAAGTTAAGGTTCTTCTTAAAAAAAAAAAACCAAAAAAACATGTCTGAGGATAAGTTTAAAGGGCTTTTAGTTTTACCTCCAGCTAACATCTGTAAGAGCAAGAAGTCTTGCTTCCACCAAGTGGCATATAAATTGTTCTGGACACAAACTGATAAATTAATTGCCACATGCATTAAGTGTGACTGTCAGTCTATCTGCAGAGATAACACTGCTGTCATCCTTCAGCAGCACACCAGGTTTGATGCTTAATCTTTCCCCTGATAGATTAAAATTTGAACCTCCAGCTGCATAGTCCTGCAGGTGGTGCTGTGGGAAATGCTTGCAGTTCAGAGCCAGGGCTGGAAAGGAAGCGGAAAAGGAACAGCTTCATTCCTCTTCAGCTTTTTCCAGAATAGAAACATTCAGGCAATTTCTTTCAAAAACTCCAAAGTACACAATACTCATCTCCTTGGAGCACTCAGCCAAGGATCAACAGAGTATACAACGGATGCAAGGTGCCTTTTTCACCTGGTGGAGATTTTAACCAACTTTCCCTATACTGTGAGTGACTAATATTTGTATTTCAGCCACTGTAAGTAGGTTTTAGCTTCCAGTAATAAGAACTCATGGGACAGGAAAAGCAATGGAAAAGAATAGCCTGAAAAAGTAAAGAGAATAAAAATGTGTTCAGAAAAAAATTAATGGATGTCAACAGTAGAATTTTACTACCCAAAGGCAGAAGATAAAGGAAATTTTCTGCAAATGTAAAGTAATATGTGACCTGACTTTGAGTTTTATCTTGTTTGTTTGGGGTTTTGTTTTTTTATTTTCTTCAAAAGTTTAAAGCTGTTTGCATCAAAGTGATACAGTGTGCCACCTTCTTCTGAGCTGGCAGCTGGCTGGTGAAGTTTAATGGCCTTTGTATCGTATTAGCAGGAAAACTATGTTGTAATTCAGAAACCACAATGGTCAGAGAGATTTGCAGGGAACTTCAGTGCTCAGCAAGATTAGTACTTAAGTACTTTTGGTAGGTTTTAATCGACAGGAAATTATTCAAAAATGTGCCAAAATGTAATATTTTTAGTATAGTTTAAAATTTTTATGATTATAATAGTGGGAAAACTATTTTCATGTTCCACATACATGTACTTATGTCTGTTAGAAATCTGCTATCTTATACTATCCACTAGATGGACTCAGGACTAGTGTTCAGAATCCAAACTCAGGCTTCTAGTAAGGAGGAATATCTGCTGGGAAGCAGCTGCTGGAGTCCACAGCAGCAGAGATGGGGAAAGGAGTTTCTGCAGCTGCACCTCCTGTCAGGGCAAGGTCTGACTGGGATCTGCTAGGAGAGAGCTCCTGGTGGCTCCCAGGGCTTTCCCTGTGATGGTATTGAAAAAACAGGATTATAACCAGACAAAAATCTTGCAGATTTCTTATTACAGAAAACATTCTATAAGCACTGGAGGTAATTTGAGTTAGACCTCTCCTAGGTGCTCAGATGCATGTAAGGCTGCCATATGGCCATAAAACTGGGAAAGGCATGTGCTGAAACATGCTAATAATTAGCTTTAGCAGACAATTGAATATTCCACTTCAAATGACAGGCTTATTCACAATCATTGTCTTCAATTACTTATTTCTCTTTCCAATCACAAGCTAAATTATCATTGCTCTTTGTGTTGGTTTGTTTCCTTATCATAACCAGCTGCTTTGCACTTTAGTTGCTGTATTTGCTAAATGATGCAATACTTTCTCAACCCGTAAAATGTGAACAGCTAGCAAAGGCATCAGCAGTGCCCATGTCATTAAAATAATTATTTTCAAATCACCTGGAACATCCAGCTGTAGCTATGCCTATGGTAAGGGATGGAAATGACCTCTGGAGAGCATACCTGTTTTTCCAGCGAGCACAGGCTGTCAGAGCAGCACTGTATCATCTCCTCACTCCCTTCAGATATCAGAAACAAGCCGAGGAATAGTCAAAAGAGAGAATGGAAAAAGACATCAGCAACCTTGGTGATTAATACCCACTCTTGTTGCCCCTTTCCTCTATTCTGTGCAAGCTGAAGCTGTTTTTCAGCAGCTGTAATGACACTGGGGCTTGACAAAGGTCCTGGGATCTTTGACTACAGAACTGATTGCAGACTACACAATGGCTCTAGCTGATGCTTGATAAAATAGTCAATGAAGTCAGTGGGTAAGGTGTCCCAGTAGTAACGAGACAATACATCTCAGAAAGCAGAAGTGCTTAGTCCTGTGAAAGTAAAGTAAACTTAATGGAAATAAATAATGCATGCAGCAAAGGAAAATAAACACGTGCTCCTACCACAGCCATTCAATCCCCAGAGTTGACTTTAATAATAAATCACCCCAAATGCTCCAACACTTTTTGGGAAGAGGATTAAACTTAATAGAGTTTTTCTTTCAGATACCAGTATAAGACCAAGTCAATATTGTTTCTTTACTTCAAATCTGCAGTTGTTTATTTATGTGTCTATCCATAATTATTTTTGTGAGAAATAGATGACTAAATTGATGGTGTAATATGTGCTACATGAGTACAAATTGCCAGACTGGTAGGGACATAGGACTACAAGGAACTTCATGGGGTCACCTAGCCTAGTATGATAATATTTCCCCTCTATCATCTGTGATGGATTTTCCATTCTTATTGCTATTAATGGCTATCCTTTCCTCAGAAACTGCCAAAGACAGCGACTTGGGACTTCCACAGTTCATTATCTCTATCATTGAGGGCTGATTTATTTTTTAATCATAACCCCCTTCCTCTGTCCTGTTGTCTGTATCCCATATCTTATGTCTTTTGTCTAATCCACACTCGTTTCTTGTCCCTGTCTGCTGTGGACATGAAGACTAAGATTATTTCCTTCCTCATTCCAGTAGATTTCTCTGTCATTGAAAGTGTTACCACGTTCCATTTTCCCCCTCCTTCCCTCTATTCCAAACAGCCCTGAGTCAAATGATTGTGACAGGTCTTGAGGAAGAAATCTTATATTTCAATCTAAGCCTAATATTAGTAGATACATCAAGTGGATTTGAGAGGCCAACTTCATTAGATTTTGAAATGAAATTGGGATTCACTGTTCCTTGCAGCCGTGGATGACTGATCACTCTCCACATCAAATCAGCCTGTTGCTATGGCCTTCTCTGGGATTTTTGCTGCAGTGATGATAAAATATAGTAAACTAAAGAAACAAAGACATGCTTGAAATACCACAAGACAAAGCAGGAGGCTTGTGGAGAGAGTGTGTGTTCTATGTGGCCTTTCAATAGTGAAGAATCAGTAGTGAGAAGACAACTCTGTGAGTCAAGGCTTCTAATTGAATAAGGAAGATTAAGACCAAAATATTCTATCTGGCTCAGCTGAAGGTGGAGGTTTGAGAAAAAAGCCTCTTTTGCAACTCATCCAGCCGCACATTCCTGACATACCTCTGCAAACAGGTAAAATCAGTGTCTTGGGAAGGTGTTCAAAGTATTGCATGGTCTGGAGAGAGCAATCTGTGCTCTGTCAGTACTTCCATGCCACTAAAACTGAGTTTTGCCAGAAATGCACTGGTGATATCAAGTCTTAAGCACGTGTTGAAAGCCTTCTGAGTCACACTGCTAAGACATTGCTACTGCCCCTTTCCAGGATGCAGTTTAAAAGTGATGATGAGAAAACATCATCCTTGATGCCGAATGCTCAGAGCTGCAGTCCCTTTGGGTAGAGTCCCAGTAGCAACCTGTGTCAGGGAGTTTCTTGTCTGTGGCAGGCTTTCTTTGTGCTGCTCACCAAAATTAATAATCCATGGGTTAACAGGCCTCTGTGAAACTAAGAGACAGGCCAAATGCAACTGGAATTTTTAATACCTTCCTAATTTCTCTCATTAGGCCTTTCCTCTCACTGGTGCTGCTGATCTGAGGTTACCAACAAGCTTTTTTTCTTAACAAAAACTACAAAACTGAAGTTGCATGATTGTACACCAATATGATGCTACAGGCATGGGCACTACTGGGAAACATCCAGATCACTGAAAAATCTTTGATAAAATTGCAAGAGAGGGCAACATTCTGAGTTATAGCTCTATTCCCAGCTCACACCTTCACTGTCTGATGCTTTCAGGTCTGTCCTTGAACACCAGGAAAGCAGTGAGCACTAGGGAGTGCCAGTAGCTCTAGTTCACTGTATTCATGTCATTAAGGAATACATCAGCTGTGACAATTTAGCAACTGTAAGAAAACATGATCACATTTGCATTTCTGGAATTCCTGCAGCTTTAAAGAGATGTGGTGAGTGAATGTCTGTCCTCTGTCCTACACCACTGCTGATGCAAACTGACTGGGCCCTGAGATATGCACATTATGATGAATTAATAATAAGATGCTAAACTGGCATTGCATTTTCTTAATTTTTAACTCCTGTAGAAGTGGTTATTAAATATTCCTCAATGCTTTTCAAAAATCTGGAGGCATTTCTCTGGCCCAGCTTTCTGCTTCTTGCTCTCACCTGTATTTTGTGATACGTGTCATATATACAAGGATATTGCTTTTAGTCCTTTAGAATAGAAGAAATTCTAAAATTGGTGCCCCTGAGTGAGCTGCTGTTGAATGCATTAAGCTGTTCTGTATGCTTGAATTGATGCTTCACTCATTAGTCGATGCAGAGCACTGAAAACCCTTGTGTATATACCATTCACAGCAGAAAAAAAAAAAAAAAAGAAAGGGAAGAAAAAAGTGCACAAAACCCACAGTCAATTGCTTGCCCTGCTTCGTTTGGTCCTACAAAGCTGTAATAAATCCTTATTATTGTGCTGAATGAGTTATTTCCTTCAGACATTAAAATAAAACTCAATGATCCAAATAAGGCAACTGATAAAAAATTCACCTCGTATACCCTGAAAATAACTGTCATGGCCTTAGAAATACCATGTGAATTCTGCAGAATTCTTATACTTTGCTTCTAGCTCAAGACTAGTCCCATGATTTTCAAAAATCTAACAGCCTGTAGTATAATCAGATATTCTTATGAAGACTATTGTCTAATCAAGCCATAACTAAATAAAAGAGATATTGCTACTTATATTTTGCTGCAGGCAAATTTCTGGGTGAATCTTCTAATGGCTGTGGTTAAACTCTGTACTGATAGGCTTTATGGTGTTTCCTGAGCCCAAAACTTTGTTTCCAAAAGGATACTAGAGATTCTTACGTCCTGAAAACTGATTAGAAGTTTGGCAAAATTTTCTGTGTAAAAGCCTGTAGAGTTTAGGGCGGAAAATGACACAAAGTCCAAAGTGTTCTTTGATGTGTATCATGGAAAAGAACCTTATTCTTTTAGTGCACTTGAGCGAAAGTGGGTGCTTGAGTCAGTGACCTATGGAGTTATGAGTCAGTGGAGTTTCCAGAGGATGAGTCAAGCCACTCAAGTGTCATTTCGCTGTCACTGACTGCCTGGCAGACAAAGTTCCATCCCAGGCATGAGCCTCAGCTGAATAAAGCTGGCTGTGGGAATATCCTGTTCAGACATTTGAAGCTGGACACAAGTTGTTTTTACTCACGTTCTCTAGTAAATAGAAAAGTCATTTTTATATAGTGTATATGTGTGTTGCTATAGGTGTGTCTGAGAAGAGAAGTGAGAAAGCTGTAGAGGAGCATTCAATTCCTTTGAATATTTAGTGTTTAAATGGTGTAGCAGTGTCCATTGCCACAATTTGCTCAGGCATTTTGCTCTGTCATGCAAACTGATCAAGTTGGTCGTGTTCCCCCTCAGTTTAAAAGGAAATGAATTTCTGGTGAGCAGATGAAGAATTAAGGGACTTTCCCTATTCCTTATTGTCCTCTGTATGCTCAATCTGTGATTTCTTTTTATGATACTTTAGTCTGACAATTTTATTCCAGTTTGACTGGAAACTTCTCTCAAATTGGACTAAAAGAGGCCTTTTGACAGTTCCAATACAGGCAGATAAGATTTAGAGCAGAGGAGCCAGCCAACAGGCAAGGCTCCTTTTCCTTGTATGGCCAGGTAGTTTCTTGGATAAAAAGGTTGAGAAAAAACTCTTATTTCCTCACTTTACTCTCTGCACAGTTTTCTTTAACGAGCGGTTTCTTTCCACACCAGCTAGACCTTCATCCTATGGCACTTGAGGGCTGTGGGATCTTTTAATAAAAGGATGTTTATGTTTTTATGCAGAACCTATTGTCATCAATTCAAACAACAGAGTACCTCATGTCATTTAGACAGAGTGCAGCTTCTCATTTCTGTTTCAGTCAATCAGGCAGAATAAAATCTTGTAAGCTGAAAGTAAGTATATTAGCAGCTGTTTGGGGAGTTTTTTAACACTATTCAGGATGCTGATTTTAACTAATATGTCTATTTTACACACTTCTTTCCTGTTCTGCAATGGTTGTTTCAGAATGGACTAGATTAATCTGAGGCAACTGAATAATGTAATCCTCATTTTTGAGACAGAAAATTGTAAAATGAACTAGCTGTGGATTTTTATTGTACAAATGTAAAACAAAATTTCAAATCCTTTAAATTTTCTGAGAAGCTGTGTATATCTTTGCCTTCCAATTGCATGTTATTCCTTCCTGTTTCTATTAGTTGTCACCTCTGGTGTGATTTCCATGAACTCCCTCCTATTGCATAACAATCTGTTCAATGGCTTAAGGACAAGATCCAGCTGTGGAGGGCAGTCAGCACAGCACCACATATTGTGGAACCATTACCCATTTTTTCCTCAAACTTTTAGGAGAATTTTCATTTATTTGTTTGTTTGCTTTTAAAAAACAGACACTTCATATGCATCTCAACTTTGAGTTGTGAAAAAATTGCAAACATTTCCTTAGAGCAGTCCTGCCCAACCTTAATAACCACCTATTTTTCCTGGCCATGAATTAGCCTGTCAGTCTCATGTGTTCTCTGCGATGATTCATTTCAGACTCCACTTTAGCATTTTTATCAACATCTGCATCACAACTTAATAAATTACTCATTGCACCTTAAAGCAAAATGGTAATGCCTGCATCAGAACCTCAGTATAGTAACTAAGTGAATGAATAATACATGTTTGTGTCATGGGAAGTACAAGGAAATGCTGCTTCCTCTCACTCTCAGTGTATCGGATGTGCAATTATTGTATAATTAAGTTCAGCTTACATGACAGGTGAATGACATTCCCACATTGCTGTTCCAAGTTTGCTCCTCAAGCGAGCTAAATATGTTGTACAACAAAATTTCAAGCAGAAGCAGTGCAGAGCAGCTACTACAGTGTATTTTGTGAGCCAGAGTGGCTCCTGTACCACTCTCTGCTACCATGGATAGGCAAGATACACTTTTGATAACACAAGTATGAACTAAGAGACCCAGTAAGCCAGTGGAGTTCCTTAATTAGAGTAATCCCAACAATGGGTGAGTGTGAAGAACTGGAGTTGTTATGGTTAGAATGAGTGAAGTTTAATCTCTTTCACAGTAGGATTTCTATCCTTTCTTTGTTTCAATGTGACTGCACCCATTTGTCAGCTGACAAGAAGACCCAGACCACATTTGCAATTCCAAATGACTGACTCCTATGAATCATTCTACGAGAGATGTGTAGGAAGTCAATCTCAATGGAAGGGAAATATTCCTCTAATCAAATTGATACAGCCTGTCCCTCACTGCAGCTCTAAGAGTATTGAGGAAAGATATTTTTGTTTGAAATGATAGAACCTGTAATTAAAAAAAAAAAATGTAGTCTTTGTAGTCACATGGGAATTCACAAAACTGTGGTGTTTAACTCTTAAACTGCTGTTAACTTGGGGAGAATGTTTTTCATATGATGTCAGTTAAAATTTACTATGTGGAAGGGTGTTGTAGAGCCATTGAAGTCAAAGAAAAGCAGATTTCAACTTATGAGTGCTTCTAATGGCGATTCAGACAACTGAAAAGATGGGAATTGTTTATTTCCCTGCAAAGCTGTGAGTGAATTATGCAGAGCTGCAATAAAATCGCTATTTTTCACGTTGTGAAAATAAGCAGCATTCACCAAGTCTGCAAAAGGGGCAAAGCAGGGAATGCTGTTTCAGAGCTCTTTTGTTCAATCTGTTCTCAGTGGGTGTGGCTTTATTTTAGTCATTCTTTTCTAAAGGGTTTGTCTGGGCAGCATGGAACTCAAAGAAGACTTTGCCCTTCTGGGAATGGGGAGAAACAAAAAACAGTGTTCTGTCTAGATGTGAACTCTGGTCCACACCTGTTACATAGAAAATGTGGAAAACCATTGGTTTTTTTTACCAAGTGCCCAAAATTTTTTAGTCAAAAAATGTGAAGTGACCTAAGGTAATTCCCACTGCCTTCAGATCAGAAAATAGGGTAAATGGGTAATCAAATGTTTTAGTTTAATGCAAAAGAACTTGAAAGAGATTCAGAGGATTTTTAAAAGAAATCAGTAAGAGAAAATACACACCAATTCTATTTACAAAGTTTGGAGATCGAACACATAATTTTTTTGGAGTCTCAAGGACCTTCTCTTTATTCTGAAACATGCAGCTTATGTTTTGATACACAAAAAGGCTGATTGTGCTGGGATGGTGTTTTATTACTACTGTATTCACTGAAAGTAACAGGTGTGAACAATCAAAAGAAATAGTAACTATTCTTTTTTAACGGGTACAAGTTCTTATTTTTCATTATGTTGGTTACAAGAAATATCTGACATAAAATGGCAACATGAGATTGACTAATACAAAAATTTTAGGTGTTATATTACCTTGGTATGTGTTGAGAAAATGTCACTAATTTCATCTGTTATTCCAAATTTATTTATACAAATTTTTAGAAGAAATCTGTTGCCAGTGTTTGACCAAAGGGAAATTTTTGAACAGTGGAATTTCTTCCCACTCTTGCTATTTCTGTTGCCAACATTTGTCATTTTTTCTGTACTCTTGATGCCTCCCAATAACTGTGGAATCAACACATTCCATTAGTACACACTCTGTGCCATGGTCATGGATACAGATTTTGAGACTTATTTTGCACTGAAATATTCATGGGCAAGAAATGACTCTTTTACTAGATGGAAGCTTATTCCATGTCTTGAAATCTATTTTCATATATATAGAATATATATAAAGTATAAATATATATGTAAATAAATGATGTCCATAACAGTTACATTCTAACAATTCTCTTCACATAAAATTATTATTACCATTACTGTGAAATCACTGGTAAAACATTGTAAGATACTGGTACTGACAAGCAGAAAAAAAATCCTCCAAGCTTTTAATCTCTGTCTTTCCTCTCTATGTTCAGTTCAGTTGACTTTCAAATGCTTATCCACCAATATTCCCTTGAATTAAATACTTCTAGAGCTGTGACTTCATGCCTGTTGCTCACACAGGTCACGTTCACCTTGAATAAATAAATAATAAAAACCCCCAAAACAAACAAACAAACAAGCAAAAAAAAAACTTTCATGGATTCATTACTGCTTATAGCATTGAATATGTCTTGCTCTCAATACTGGAGGAAATACTTAATAGTCTCCTTTGTTCATGACAAATGAATCCCTAGGGGTTTTTTTAAAGTACTGAGTGCCATAAATAAATATTTCTTTATGGCCCTTTTGATATAATTTGTGTGTCTTAACAAAGGTAACTTTGGTTCTGAAAGTTCTCTCTCTGATGGTGTGGAATTAAAAACGACATAACACTTATGTCATGGCTGTTTGAAAGACCTGAGAAGTTGGTAAAATGCAGCCTGATCTAAGGAGTATTGTGCTCAATGAGGAAGGGAGAGAATGAAAATTGCAGGATTAATGATCTTCTATTTTTCCATTTCATCAGTTAAAGCTCCAGTGTGTACCTGGATGCATATGCATTATTCAGAAAAACTCTTCCAAGTACTTCATTGCCATTAGGATGATGTTGAAGATTGTGATAAATATTTTTCTTGTCTTTCTCCAGAAACCACTTCACATTCATTACATGTTTTCACAGGAAGTCAAAGGTGCTCTGCTTTAAATGAGGGCAACCAAAATGGTATTTGTTCTTAGATTTCCATTGTTTTCAAGTACTTTCTCAAGTACAAAACCATGTAGTATCCTGTAAGTAAGATGACATAAGTCTGGTGTATTTTGTTTTGATGTCAGAATGCCACAGCATCCCACCTGGCCATGGATAAGAAAAATCCTATTTAAACATTGCAGCCCCATAATTTTCAAAAGCTCTTGTGGATGCTAAGTAGTCTCTCCTAAAGGCAAATTGAGAGGAGATGACTCTTTGGTCTTTGCTATTTGCCTATGCATTGCACTTTTCTGAGACCATCACTGCCTTCTGTTCTGGAAGAAACTCTAGTGTCTTATTTTCAAGATTTGTGTGAGGCAGTGAAAAGTCTCACAATGTATATATTTGAGTGTCATTTAGCACCTTTAACTGATCTACACAGAAAGGAAATTCTCAGCCATGGGTGTGTAAAAACCCATATGTTGCATTTGACTATCAGTGGTTCCCTCCTTACCTGTTTTTAAAAGGTACTATATTCTCTGCCAAAAAGTGCCCAACTAGTTAAACTCAAGGAAATGCCAGGTATGTTAATAAGGTAATAAAGTGCACAGTCCTAAATCAGTCTGTTGTGTGTTAACCTTCTGTTAGAAGTAAAGTAAAACCCAGCCAAATGACAGGATCCAAACACATTTTGTTTTTCTGGAGGACACAGCACTAATAACTAGGTAGAGAAAAACTACCAAGGTGTGCTTAGTGCAGCTGCCATCTGGTAGCTATAAAGCACAGTTGTGCTGGTCAAGCAGGTGGTGATTAACCATGATTCAAAATGATGTTTCACAGCAGCCAGCCCCAGCAGGGAAGGAAACGTGGCATTCACAGCATTCTGCTGGAATTCACACGCTGGGGAGAGCGAGGTGACACACAAGTGCTGTGGGCAGGAGGGACAGGGAGCACAGGGGAGGTTCTATTCCTTTGGAAATTGTCACTGTCATTCGACCATCTGATGGTTCTGTGGGGTTGTTCAAAGAGTAGTGGGAATAAGGATAAGCTGCCTTATGTTTAACTTTCGCTGGGATTTGCATAGATGGTTCTAGAATATATTATTAAGCAAAATTAAGACTTTTATTCTACACTGTCAGAATCATTCACTGAAAAATAGTTGCACGGGACAGAAGTACAAGTCTTCTTCAAGTTTTTCCATTTTGGAATATGCAACAGGCTGAGTGTGATTAAGAAAGTAAAATGAAAAAGGTGTAATCTCAAAAAAATCACAGATCTGTTACTCTTGTTCTAGCTATTTTGATTTTGAAACAACGGGTAAAATAAAACTAGATGCAAAGACAAATGTAGACTAGAATACAATCCTGCAGTGTGGAAAAGCAGGATTAATGGTCCTGTTTTCTATGTTTTCTTTCACACAAAGGAACTTGCTGATCATCTAATCTGATTGAAAGTGAATGTAGCATTTAGGATGGAGAATATGGATATTATTAATTTTAAACTATTAATATTTTGAAGTTGTAAATATGCAAGTTAATAGCCTCTTAGAAGAGCTGATGTGTTAGTACCATCCTGCACTGCAGATTCATTCAGCATTATGTGCAATTTTGGTTGCTTGTGTTAACAAACTATTAATACACACTGAAGCAGACAAAGAACAGCAGAATGATCAGGGAAAGGAAAGAATATCATGCAGGAGAATAAACAAGCTTGGCTTGTTTGGTTTAGCAAAACACAGATGGAAGGAGGGATATGATTGTACTTGATAAATATGTCAAGGGAAATACCAGGCTGGGAGCTATTTAATCTGAGATTGTGTTTGCACACAGAAAATTTTTATAAAGCTGGCTATAAGTATATTTAGGATTGAAATTATAAAATGCTTTTGAAATGTGAGATACTCCAGTTGTGAGGGACAAGAAACAATGGGTACAAATTGAAAAACAGAAGATTCCATTTAAACAACCTAAATGACTGTCAGGTTGGCAAAGAGCATTTCACTCTCATCTCAGAACTGGGTGGTTACACGTATATTCACCAAAGGACTTCAAGTGTACTCAGAAATAGGTCACATGCTCTGATTATTTAGGTCTTTTTATCCCACTAATGCTCTTGATTAATTTTTCAATTGGCTGCCTTGATTCAGGTCAAGGCAAAACCTTTCAAAACACACAACTCCCATCTATGTAAAAAAGACATTTGGTACTGAAACCTGTTGTCATATCTTTAAAGACTATCTTAAAGAACAGGTAATATCTTGGTTTGCTATTTCATGGAATTTGACTCATAAAAATTCTGTTTCTTCTGGGGTTTTGATTGTTTGTTTGTTTTAAATTTAGTAGCATAAAATAAAGGAAAAATATTTGCTGAAAAACTCTAAGTTTTTAATTGTTGCCCATGGACTATAGCTTTTTACAACTACAGAGTGCTAACAACAAGCATCCATTTTATGAAAAGGATAGGAGCAAGGAATCTTCTTGTCTCGCTCCATTATTACCTTTCCAGAGGCAACACTGTAAACATTAAAACAAAGCAAAAGAAATCACTGGAATACCTTTCTGAAGAGAATCAAGGCTTGGCTTACAAACACTGAGGCTGTTGAAAATGCACTAATTTTGTCAATCCATGTAAATTTTATGAAACTTTCCTTCTAGTATATTAAGAAGAAAATGGTGCTGTTCATTCCTTTATGCACACAGACAGATAAAATGAGTATGTTATATATATATATATATATATATATATATATATTTATATAAAGTAAACTTGCTATATAAGCAGTAATTTTGAAGTATGTAAATGCCTTTTTTTTCATTAAAAGAATATTTTGGCTTCAGTCATCAAAAAGAATAACAAACCCATCCTTGTGGCTTGGAGTCACAGGGCAGCACCTCATGAAGCACACTGAGCTTGCATTTCAGAGAATTTTGCCAATACTCCAGACCCTTGTGTGGTCAGGGAGATCAAGTGTGTTATGTATTCACAGTTTTGCCCAGGGCAGAAGACAATTCTGGTGCAAAAGGGGAGAAATGCATATGAGAAAACTGGCAAACATGCAATACACAGCTTCTTCTTTTCATTTTTTTTCCTCCTGCCATTGACATCTTCTGTTTGAGGACTAAAACCCTGTAAATGTTTGTCACAAATCCTACTGATCATGTTCTACTCCTCAGCAGTCCAAACTCATAACTTAATTTCTTCTGCCCTGGCTACAAGCAGGTATCATTTTTCCCTATAAAACACTGCTTATTGTATTTCTAGTTATCTAAACTGGGCTGTCCAGTGTGGAGTGAGCCAATGATCTTCACTCCTACCTCCTTTTCCCTCTACAGCAGTAATTTTTTAGTTCATTCAGTGGATGTTCTTTGGACATAGTCATAGGTTCAGCATTTGCTTCCCTGTAAGCTTAGTACAAGGCAGACAATATGAAGGCAGAGTTAGATTTTCTTTCAAAGGACCAACACTTAAAAGATTATGTATTTTCATTAATAATCTTGGTGAGTTCAATATGAGAGCTTGGGAGAAACCTTCTGCAGAATCAGATCTGGGGGGGGGGGTTGTTGGTGGTTGGTTGGTTTTTTGTTTGTTTTTGTTGGGGGTTTTTTGGTTTGTTTGTTCGGTTGGGTTTTTTTGGTTTTTTGGGTTTTTTTGGTTTCTTGGGGTTTTTTTTTTGTTGTTGTTCTGGAGATATTTCACTCGTGAGGATCTGACTGCACTGACGATCTACAAAGGGTTTTATTTTTTATATTACGCTTTTTGCCATGCTCACTGAATTAAGAAACCCTGTGTAGCAAGTCTGCATTCTAATTTCTGATTTAGATAGGCTCTATTTATTGCTCAGTTTACTTCATTCTAGGTCAACAGCTTTAATTAGAGTATTTTTAGCAGATCATGAAATACAAGTGCACACAGACATGGAAATACATTAACCAGTACAATCCCAGCACTTGGTGCTACACCTCTTTGTTCCTCTATAAGCAGAAACAGTTGCTTTTTTGTAAACCTTACTGAACATTTGTTCTCTTCTCTTGCTCTCAAACTCCTATTTCTCCCTGTCACAGTTTTGGTTTTATTCTACTTTTATTTCCCCAGTGAGGGCATATTTCTTACTAGTAAAACTTAATGAAAAGTAGTCTTCAAAAGTCACATCTCTGCTCAAAAATTTCTAACTATAGTGGAAATCTAAACTGAACAAAAGTCCTTTCCTATATTCAAAAATTATATTCATTCCCTATTTACTGTGGACTGGAGCTGAATTAAGGTGTTTATGTTTCTAAATCAATTATGAATGTGGGATGTGGGAATTATCATTTTGGCATGAATAACAGGAAAAAGTGGAACAATTGGATTTGATTTATTAACATATGATGGAGATTTTTTTGTTACTAGACTTTGCCACTTGAGACATGTTTAGAAGGTCGTATGCATAGGCTGGGGGAAAAAAAATCTTTTAAGTTCGACAATGGGCACTGTGGTCCTTGAATAGACCGTGGGTTGGAGAATGACATTTTTTTTATACTAATGCATCCATGATTATTTTTCAAGTGGAGGCCATTGTCTGCTAGTCCAAGGCGCTGATAAATCTTCAGTTCCTATGCTGATAGTGTAGCAGGCAGAACTATCCTGAACAAAATTCAGGCTGTTAGCACAATTCAGTTTTTGTAAGGAATCAGGAGTTGCAATCCACAGCTCAGGTTTTTCTGGTACTCAGGTCTAATTACACCATGCTGTGGCATCCCCATGGATCCCATCAAGCCATGTGGCAAAGCAGGACTGCAATTCCCACAGTGATGGTCTGGGAGATGCTGCACAGGTAATGTTTTGTATCAGTTTGACAGGGGCTTAGGAGAAGGTTAAGTGGAGGACAAATTACCACGGTTCTCCAGCAGCAGTTAACACTGATCTTTATAGCATCTTTATGGCAAAACAATATACATTCTGGCACTGCACTTTATAGATTCTGCATGACAAGTGATAAAAGTTATGAATTACTTCTATCAGGCTTCATTTTTTCCCCGCTTTTTAGTTAATATCACAAAGCCTGATGTAATTACCCATTTGGCAGCTCTCCTTGTCAGTCATCTGCTGATTCATAAGCCAGTCAAACAATATATTACACACCAGATCATCTGTGAGGACTTTGCTGGCACAGGCCTGGCATTGAATTCGGCTTTCAAGGATATTTCAGCAGAATCAGAGCTATCCACATGGTTCCTGTGCCAGTCCTTGCTGTACACAGAGCTGAGGGTTTTAGGCTGCACCTCTCTCGTTGCCCAAAATGACTTTTATGCTTTTCCTCTCCAGAAAACAAGGAGACAGCTGTGCTTCTTTAAACATCAGTTTGTCATGTCAGGAAGTTTGTCAGGTGCCAATTTTGCAGCGAATTTGGGGGATATCTACAGTCAGGTAGATATTGAGACCTGCTGGTTCAGCTTGAAGGCATTTAGTTGCCTTTGTTTCCTGTGGTTTGATAGTTTTTACTAACTGGGGCTCTGCTTCCCTGCAATACCAGCAGAAAAGTGCAAATACAACCACATGAGGACCAGGGAGAAATGTTTTTCATATTTTTACTCCTAAGAAAGAGCTAGAAAAATTTGCTGAGCACCAGTTATTGGCACACTGAGGTTCCCTCCTGGACATCTTTGTCTCCTTGTTGCTCTTCCCTGGTGCAGCTTTCCTCTCTGTATAGCTCTGTGCAGTGAGTCTCTGCCACTGCTCAGTCTTTGCTGGGTGCATTTTGTCCTTCCAGGTGATTAAACACTGTCAAGATAAACAAGGGACACTGCTGAGGCCTTGATCTAGGCTAAAAAAAGGTAATTGTTTTCACAGATTGTTATGAGGATTGTGTCCTTTTACGTTTTAACAGATCTAACTTCAACAAATGTGGAAAATACTAACTAATTAGTATTTTTTGCATTTGTAGGGGTATAGTTTTAAAAATTAAATCCTAAATAACATGCTTGCTGACCATTTTACTACATCAGTAGGAATTGAGAGGTCTTAACCAGTTCTAATCATCTTAGATTTATGTTTAAATATATGACCTTTTCTGCAAAATAATTTTTCAGGATTTTTCACAGTTATTTTTTTGTCCATAAAATACTATAAAATAATATATATGTATACACAGATATAGAAATAAAAACTAGTACAAACTTAGAAACTTAGAATGAATAAAAACGAGAATGAATAAAAACCAGGATGAACTTAGAAAACTAGAGCTTCGCCTTCAGGGGAAGGAGGAATGCTTGTCCAGAAGTTACACACAACTTTTTCTGAAATGAGGAAAATTCTAAGTATCATTTTCCGTATTTTCTTAATTATTAGCTCAATTTTCCTTAGAAGTCACTGAAACTGAAGCAAGAAGTGTCAGAAATAAGTAAGAAATAGGTGTCAAAATTTGCCTTTCATCAATGTCAAAGCAAATGGGAAGCATCATCTAAGATCCAAACACATAGCTTTTTGTAATGGAGGCCTGAGCACTGTCATCTATATTTTTTTCCCCACATAAAGCTTAAGAAGCTTTGAAATGTATTTCACAGCAGATGATCATGACCCAAACATTAGAAATTCAGATTAGAAATGAATTGCACGTGTCTAGCAATGAGGGTTACTAACCTCTGGAGCAGCTTAGCTAGTGGTTGCTTCTTAGATTACCAGTTACTTCCAATATTTAAACCAAGTTAAATCCACCTTTGATTGAAATCCTTGAATTTGTCATGCCTCCTTGCATGTGAAAATCATTGGTGTATTGTTGATGTATTAAAAGGATGTCCTTTCCATCAAGTCAGATTCTGCACAATTCCTGAGAAGAAATAGAGCTTCACCACTCATACATGCACCTCTTCTGCTTTTAAAAAGAATATAGCTGGTTCTAAACAGGATTGTGCTAAATTGTTTGCCTAATCCCAGTATGTAATATCTTCTTAGAAGCAGTGAAATTTAAAATGCAGAAAGCAGTTTTGCCACGTGGGAAAATGGAACCAGCTTTTCAGCTGATGAGTGTGGTCCTCTGTGGTTACAAATGCTGAGGAGGATTCCCTTGCTATAGAAAGCTCTCATTCATTTTAGCATTACCATTTCATCTCACCCTCAGCAGGCTTTTCAATTCAGCTAAAATATCAGTCATAAATTGAACTTTAAGTGCTGCAGTTGGGCTTTACCTTGTAGAATATCTTCCTGCCTGCTTCCATTCTGCTTTGGTGGTCTCGTTTTCATTTTATCATTTCCCTGTTCTGCTAATTAGCCTTTGTTCTTACCTAGGGGTACCTTTCTGCTTTATTGATACTCCACTCAGAGCAATGCTCACATGAAAAGAAGTATTTTCTTCTTTGCCAATGCCCAGTCATTTTTTTATTTCTTTTCTGGTTTTTTGGGGTGTTTTTTTTACAGATAAAGAGATATGTGCCTGTTGTCTATTATGCCTCTTGTAAAGCATTGATGAGCTCCACTTAGAAGAGTGGGGGCACTTCATGATTGTGAAGCTAAGCTTGTTATTTGGTGGCTTTTCTCTCTGACAAACCAGGACTTTTTTATTGAGATCTGTTCTTGTGAATCCTATTTCAGGATTAAATTTGTTATGCTGTATTTGGATATTCCTGGAAAGTACTTCATGATACATTTTAGAATCTACTGTCAAAAATGCAAACACATTATTTTTATGCATTCTGCAGCATTAGACACCAAATGTGGCAGAGACATTTTTAACAGACTTGAATTCAAGAGGCATCTGCTTTTTGCTCTTTTGGCATGAATATTACTTTTAGATACAAAGAAAAAAATAAAATAAGGAGCTGGTGTTAGACTCCAAAGAAAGTTTAAGATTCTGATTAAGTCTTGGGAGTTTTGCTTCACATTTATATTTGATGCCATCAACTCATTAACTGTTACATTCACATTAGCAATGCACTCCAGTGTGGCTGAGAGGAAGGTGAGCTATCTCCTTTGCCATTATCACTGATTTCCATGAACAAGCAGGAGTGTTGTTGAATCAACACCTGTTTGTGCAAGCGCCCTTATTATTTCCTCCTTCTTGGGAGAGCATTATTAGCTGTATTTTTAGTGCACATGGCCTGCTGATATTCCTCACAGGAAATTCACTTCTCCTACAGAGGACCCAAGGACCCAAGGGCATCAATAGGAGATATTGTGTTTAATTCAATGGACTTTGGATTGGGTCCAGGTTTCCCTAAAACTGTATTCTTTCTGTTTTCATCTGAAAAACATCTCTATGAAAAAAAAAAAAAAGGGGGAAATTTTCAATACTGCTGTTATAAAAAGAAGTGTTTCGCACTTCATCCTGCTTTCCACAGCTTCTGCTCATATATTCCATTTTGTTTTCCTCCTAATTTTTGGAGTTCAGTGGGTGTGAATAGGAAGGGATCTGGTACTCAAGAATTGTTTGGTGACAGCTGAGTTCTTGTTGGTGGAACAGTGGTGTCAGCCGTTGTGGCACTACAGGTCAGCTTCTGACAATTTGGCCAGCAATGTCACCTTTGAAAGTAAATACACATTTATAAGCCTGAAGATGGAAATTCCTGAAGAAAAGTTTCCCACAGATCAAACTGACATTCTATTTTTCTTGTAGAGTGACCACCTTTCGTGACCTGTTTCTGTGTTCTGTGTTTCACCACCAAGACAAACATTTTAAGATCAGGTTTGTAACAGTCTCCAGAACACCTTCTAGATTCTCTGTAGAATAGAGTTTCACTTTGTCTTCCATGCATTTATTTTGTTCTGCTCTCTGTAAAAGCTTGTGAACAGTTGCTTCCCTTGACTCTTTTTCCATCACATCTCTTCAAGGCTGCTATTGTTTGTTTCTCCTGTCCCTGGTTTGCATTTCTTTTTGGAGATTTACCAAGCAAATGCAGTACAATCTGACAAAAAATAGTTCCCTAGTTCTCCTTTCTTCCAGTTGTTTTCTTCCTTCTTTCCAGAAGGACATGATGGTTGTTTTCCCAGCTCATCTCATTCCACATCATTAATTAAATAACCTAAAATATATACCTATTTTATTTTAAATGACATGATAGAAAGTTTAAATATTTCTGACTCCCCTGCATGTCTAAGATGCTTCAGAGATGGACAACATTTTTGCAAATTAAACACAAAGGATGGTTTTGTATGACCCAATTCCATTCCCTTTGAAATCCATTAGGACTTTGCTGATGAGTTCAGACACTGAGGTGTTTTTTTCAAAAAGCACATGAGGAAGAGGATGAGAGGAGGGAACTGAGCACATTGTGCAGTCCCTGGTGCTGAAGCCCAGACCTGCAGAAGCCCTTACAGGTGGGTGGGTGGCTCCCAGGCTTTCCCCTGCAGAACTGCTGAATGCACTGGTGAGTACATTTGAATTTTAAAGGTGTCAAGGGGAGGACTAAGGCATGGAAATTATTCCATAAATCAACTCCAAGAATCCAGCTACAGACCACAGAGTTACTGACTTAGCAGTTTTATCTAAACCATTGATTCTTGAGAGCTTTAAGGATGATTTACTTAAATCAAGGTTACCTTAATTATGGAAACTTGATTAATTGCTGCAGTATTTCGGCTTTCTTGAAACATATTAATCCTAATATAGGCACCTAAGTACCAAAGCCTTGACAAATACCAAATGTTGTGTACACAGCACATAATTTATGATATCCACGTTGTAGCTGTTACATTCAAAGACACATTGTTTCCACCAAGTGTTACTGCACCATTTTATGTATCTGTTTGTGACTGGCCTAGAAATGTATATAAAAAATGAAATATAATACAATCAGATACTCAGGAATATGTTGTGCACTGCTTGCAGAAGTGCAGCACAAAACGAGCAGGAAAGAACTAAAGTTGACTTTGATTGGAATGTAGGCGAGTAGCGTAGATCTGTTCTCCATGTAGTTTAAACAAAGTGGAAAAGCAATTTATAACTGAATACAGCGCTGTGTGTACTTATCTGAAATTGCAAAATAGAGCTGCTGGGTTCTGAAGTTCAGATGAAATTGTATGGTGTTCTTTGTCTCCTACTCATTTCGCTTAATCTCTGCTCCCAAGGGACCAGGTGGTTCAGGTCCTTAGCAATGAGATTTGACACTTCTCCATTTTTTGGTGTTTTTTTTTCTTTTTGGTGACATGTTGAAAACATTTTAAAACTGCGCTTCAGTTCTTGAATGCCATTCAAAAGAAGAAACAGTTAAGCAGGTAAATGCTTTATAAGTATTCAGTATTAATATTTTCCTTCTCTCTCTCAAATTTGCTACCAGTGGTAAAACTGGCAGGCTAATATTCCCCCTGAAAGTCTGTCACACTGCTCCTGTCATACATGACATCACATTTCAGCGAGATGGTTGCCTTCAGCATTAGATTCAGAAATGTCTGCTAAAGCTGCCAGCTTGAGCAAACAAATTTCATAGTTTTCTGTTGACAAGTCTTTCTTAGCATGTTAACTTTCTGACTGTTCGACTGAACATAATGGGCATCAGTTTTCCTAGTTGCTCACCATTTTACTGGTTTGAAAGACAGAAACACTTGGGGTTTTCAGCAGAAGCTGAGCAGCCAGAAACAAAGCTTCAGAAGGGTAGGTACATGAGTGATAATAAATACCTACACCCACACAAAGCAATATCTTTATAGGGAAAATTTACAAAAGTGCGCAGGTTTACAGATGAAAACCAGGAGACTAATGGACTTCAGATGCTTAGGAGCATTTATCAGCCTTGCTAAGCACCCACTTGAATCTTACAGCATCTAAACACCATTTAAAATATAGCCCTGAGCAATACTGTACTCCTTTGATCCCCAGAACAAGCAGAAAGAGCCTGAAGGCAGTTCTATATCACTTGGATTATTCGAGGTCCCAGTGATTTGTAGCCAGTCATGGCACTGCTCCTCCTTTCCCCACATCAAGAGCTTGGGTGGCTGGTGGAGAGGGTGGTGCCTGTGCTGCCTTCGTGCTGAGGAGAGCTTCACTGCAGAGTGCCACCTCGAGGGTCCTTAGGGTTGCTTGAAGATGCTCCTCCTACAATAGAGATGAAATTCAAGACAAAATTCCCATCACAGATGCTGAACACTCAGAAAGTAGCAAGAAAAGGCACAGTCTGTGGTTATATAATCTTTATATGCATAGAAACATACTGGTTTTACAAGGAATTACAGTTTTGTGAAGATGTAGGCTCAGGCTTAGTATTGCCAGTATCTTAAAATTCATGCTTTAAAAATATCATGCCGTTTCCATGTTTGACGACTACATGGAAGAAAAGCTCTCTCTCTCTCTCTCTCTCTTTAGTTTATTATATGACTCAAGAAATGGATTCACTAACAAAGTTAAACTGCAATCAACACTATGAAGTGTTTCCATCTAGTAAGGCATTTAAAAAAAAAATTAGGAGTGGAGAAAAAGGTCCTGAAATCAATGACCGGCATCATCTGAGACATAAGAAGCAGCAAGTGAATGGAAAATAGAGGTTGTTAGGACTTTTCTGGAGCCTACTTTGCTTCCTTCTTCTTGTCCATGTTTTTGTGTGGTCCTGGCAGTCAGGTAGAGATCCCTGGAAAAAAGGGCATCTGTCTGCTCTTGGCTAAGAACAAAGTACCAGATAGTACTTTGGGGTTATAAGGGTCTGCTTGGATTTCATTTGGCATGTAAGTGCCTTGCTAAGAAATCAGCAAAGTGTCTACATTTAATTTGAGCACAAGAGTGTGCAGAAATGCAACTGATAGACAAGTGTTTTTTAGATAACACAGAATTTAATAAAAAATAGAAGGTAGTTATTTAAACAAAAAGATTCTTTCAAATTTAATTGAGGTGTTTTAAATTATTTTTTTAGTTAAATTTTAGAGACCAAATATTCTACTAAAATAATGTTTAATCATCTTGAATATTGAGTCTTAAATGTTGTATATATGATCCATGGTACCACACTGAAGTTAAATCTGTGCCTTACCCTTTTAATAGATACCCCAAATATAAAAAAATCACACATAATTATCTGAATAACAGAGTACATTGCACATTTTGGATTCCTTATATTTAATCAGGAATTGCATTGTATAGGGTAAACAACTGAACATTTCAGTTCTCCAAAGATGATAACCTATGTTCTTTCACTATACACAAATATGTGGGTGTGAATGACAGGCTCCAACCATCAGGAGTCTTCAAAAAGTCTGTGTATTATGGCATGTGGGAACTGTTTTTTGTGATGATAGTAGCTCTTGCTACATAAATACCCATGAACATTTCAAGACAAAGAGAAATAATAATTCTCTCTCTGTGCTTTGGGATAAAGTTGCAAGTGTTCTGTTAGCCTGAGCTGTTAGACATCTTCCACGTGAGGAATGCTTTCTTCAAATAGACATATCAGCAGTTACTGTTCTGTACACAGCTTAGCTGGGACTTCTTTCATCCCTTGAACCTTTTGGTTTTCTCTTTCATTTAGGATTTCACATTTTGCTTATCACTGCAGGCTCTTTCTTCTGAATCCCTTTGACTGCCCCAGGCTGTCTGCCACCTGTGGCTGCAGCTCCTTAGGAGACAATCCTTCAGTTAAAGAGGTTGTGTTTGTAGGAGAAACATTCCCCATATCCAGACCAATCTACCTGGGGTTGAAATCTGTCTTTGCTCATTGTCTGTGGGCTCCAGGCTTCTTGTGTGCATCAGGCAGAAAGGTGGAGTGTGAATTTCCAGCACGGAACTTGCCCCAAACTAACCCCTGGCACAAATATTCATCCTACTAAACACAAGCTGCCTTGTCCCATTTTCTGTCAGCACTCTCATTCTCACTGTGGAACACTGTGCAGTCTCTTCCCTGCTCAGACAAGCCTGAAAATATGATTTTTAGCAAAAATGCTGAAGACAATTAAGTGCTGAGGGACTCATCCTCCAGGACATAAGTGCTCACAAGCCAAGAGGAGGGAACAACTTGGGAGTCCTGAACAGCAATCCTTTCCAGCACACTGAGATATTTTATTTATGAATAGTAGTCATGCATGGCAGTTTAAGCATTTACTAATCTGCTTAGTTCAAATGCTAGGACACTTGAACAACTTGCCATGCCACTCATTCCCCAATGAGGTATAGGAGTTATAGAAGTTAGAGAAGGAAAAAAGGAAACTCCAAATAGAAAAATATGGTCAGGACCTTAGTTTTCCTAGAGCTCAGAGTAAGCCTTAGCCATTCAGAAACTGAAAATGGCCACGGGAAGGACACATGATTTAAATGAATAATCAATATAAAACATACATGGTGTTATTTCTTAAAATATTTTCTCCAATATTATCCATCTATACTGCTGGCATATTTATATCTAGATTGCCAATCAATACAAGATATACACATCAAGACACCTGAAATATTAGAATATAGATTAATTAAGACAATTTTCTCCCTTCCAGACTCCAGATGTTAGAAAGTTTCAGCTGTGATAGTCTATTAAGATCCAGAACACTGAAAATGAAAGGTGGATTTCAAAATTCCAGCACAGAATCTCACCGAATTTAAGTGCTAGAAAGAGTTTGCCATGACTGTGTGAGATCTAAATTTATACTGAAAAAAACCCAGGGGCCTTTCAGGAAGCTTCGTTTTGAAATGGCAACTTAACCACAACCACTTTAATCTTATCCCATAAAAAAGAAATTTGAACTTGCTTTCAAAACAAGAGCTGGCCATATTTCCAATGCATCATCCTATGGAACAAAATCCTAATGCTTTCCTGTAACAAAGCCTTTTTCAAGCCAGTGCATCCATAACCACTAGCACAGTCAGGGAAGGGGAGGATTTCCCTTTTCCTGTGTGATTGGTGTTGGCTTAATTACAGAAGTCATCATTTCCAGCCCACTCTGTACTCTCTACACGATGTTTTTACTGTGCTGAAACGTGAACATTTTTCTCATTTATTCTCTGGGACAAAAAGGATGACATTTAGTGCTCGGAGTGTGGATAGCCTAAACTTATCCATGTAAAACAAGTCTGTTCATGTTGAGTTTTCTTAGTGCTGCAGCAATAAAAAATAATCTATCTGTCTGCTCTACTGCAAGCTAACAATTTCATCAGGTTTCAAAATTTTTCTGCACCTGATGAACTGTTTTTGCACTGGATTATCACTAATCAATGCTCCAGTATCTTATTTTTCATAGGGGTTTGTAAAGCAAACAGTTCTCTGAACAGCCCAAGTAAGTTGGGGCTGGGGATGGAAATGGGGCAGATGACAGAATTGCCCAGAAAAGTACCATGATGAGAAATGTTATTCTTCATCATGTGTCAGAGCCGAGGCTGGTAGATCAAGCCTTGCCTTTCAACTAAATTCAGTGCCATCCTAAAAACCACCTATGAATTTGCTTTATTCAGTGTTGAGGACTAATATTCTTGCTCCTCCCAGGATGTAATAGCATGTGTCTGTTGGGATTGCAGACACCAAATGCTGATTTCAGGTAACTGAGAATTTTCAAATCATTTTTCATGCACAAGATAAAATTGTCACCTTCAGTAAAGACCTCTGTCACTTGTCCCATTGACTCTTTTCCCTTTCTCTTTTTTTTTAACATCATCAGATCCCAGGGAACTTGCACTATATAAGGTAGCATGTAAAAAGAAAAGTAATACACTGATTCCCTGAGTTCCTGCTGCTACACTGTCAGATAAAAATAAAGCACAGTAAGAAGAAAATGATTGTTTCAACAATTTTTTGACTGTTAAAAGAAAGGAAAAAAAGCCACCAACATGACAACAAAACCCCCTCTGACTCCCTTGCCTTGAATGGAATCTCATCAGTTTACCAGAAAGGGGAAGGACTCAGAACTTCAGAATCAGGAGCTGCCACTCACTCTTAGTCAGCACCTTCCACCTTCTATTAACCTAGATTTCTAAGATATCTGGGCACTTCAGCTGCAGAAATCTGGTTGTCACTCATTTGTCTACAGACTTGTCTACTACTTTTAATGACAGTTCAGTTTTTCTGGCTGTATTGTCAAGCTGTGCATCAGTGTTAATGTGAGACTTGCACCTGAGTGCTGCCGGAGTGATGGGAGAGGATGCATCTCACAATGAGTTACTTTGCCTTTAGAAATCCTTAGATAATGGCAAAGAAGTGAAAACTGGATGCATATCTAGTCTAATATCTGGCATAAAAGATAATATTTTGTTTATTTTACCACTAAATTGTGTCAGATTAAAAACTATTCTGGGGAAAAGTACCCGGTTTTTGTCTGGGGACATCAACTGATAAAAATCAGTTCTTCCCTTTGAAATGTGTTCAGTAGTTCACAGCCTTCTTTCTTAGAATCTGAAAAACCAGGTCAGTTTATATTTTCATTGAGCTTTCAGACAATTTCTGCAGTCTGGAGTGTCCTAATCTTCCTTGACTAATTTTCCTTCCTGAACAAAGTCCAAGGGAAAATCCTCAGAGAGTGACAGTTCCAGCTCACCAAACACCAGAAGGGTCACCCTGAGTTGGCATAGAAGGCTCCTTGTGACATTTGGGAGATTTTCATCCTGGGTCTAGAAGGGTCAATCCTGTTCTGCCCAAGTGTATTAATATTTCCACATTCCTTTATTACCATAGAGCACAAAACCCCTGTAGTCAAAATGTGGGAGATTCCTAAATCAGTGCAGAAAAAGGTTCCCTTAGTGAGACTTTGTATTTGTTTACATATTTGCATCATAAATGTGGTAATTTTATAAACATTTTGATTCGGGCTTGCTTTTCTCTAAGACAAAATTTGAATGACTTTTGTTCCTTCTTTTTTCTTCTTTTCTTTCCCCCCTGCCCCATTTTATTTAATCAAGAACACAAGTCATTTTTAAAAGATTTCAAGGTGATAAATGCAAGAGTTTTTCCATACTGAAAGACAGGATCATTGCCCACCTCCCATATAAATAAAGGTAGAGCACATACAGAGTAGTAAGGAGATTTTGGCAAAGGCAGAATTTGACAACACTTACAATTCTATCAAAGCAGAGATGAGATTGTAACAATCCTTTGTTTGCTTACAAACTTCAGGAACACAAAAAGGAACTTTTAGGCACCACATCCCACTTTAAATAACTTACTAAGGCTTCACGAGTTCAAAATAATAACTAAAACCTTAAAAAGATCAAGATTTATAGAACAAATTCAGTCTACTCTGTTTCCTGAGGTGGGTGGTAACCTTATGAGGTAAAAATTCGCAAAATATAATTAAGCCTGCTACTTCATTATTCCATCTTGAAAATGATCCCATGCAGATGTAAAGCTCAAGAGAAGTGCAGTGTAAGGAATTGTGGTCAATGTCAAAGGCACTACCCTTGCACCTGTCAGAATGCAAACAAGTGATAAAGTAAAGGAATGGTAATTACCTTTCAGACAAATCCAACCTAGGAACTGTTTCTTTCTGGCAAAAATTCCCAGATAAGAGAGTTCCTATTTTCCTCCTATTTTTTAATAATTTAGCTAATTTTTTTTTTAACCAGTTATTGTTTTCATGGAATATTTCCAAATGGTAGAAAGTTGGTTACAGCAAAATATCAACCTTGTTTTTTTTCTTCAAATGAGAAGTGATCATTTGGAATGGCACAGTTTAATGATGGACTTGGCAATGCTTGGTTAACAGTTAGACTCACTGATCCTAAAGACCTTTTCCAACCTAAATGATCCTGTAATATCACTGGGAAAAAATCTGGAATAGCTGTTCAGGAGCTCAACCCCCAAACAAAAATAGAAGCAATAAAAAAGGTGACAAAACACAAGTCTCTGTTATTCTTTGAAGTACAGTGTAGGACACACTGACACGTATTTTCCTGAACTTAAGAACTAATTAGATGAACTCTTTACTCCTAGGGATGATCATTTACATGCTGAAAATAGTCTGAGCAGTTTTAAGGACTGAAATGCATTCATTCTCACAAGAAAGGGAAAAAAAAAAAGGAAAAAGAAGTACCACATTGTTCTGATCTGTACACTACTCCAAATTTTGAAAATACTGGTTGATTCAAGGTGTTTATCCTGATAGTTAAAATCTCCCTGGAGATTTTTCCTGAGAGGAATTTTCAACTTTAAAATTGAAACAGTCAGCCATGAGGAAAGCTCATGCGAGTGAGTAACAAATACCTAAAAGAGGTAAAAATATTACTATAAAATTATTACTATAAAATTCAGTGCAGCAGGAGATCAGGCTGGCCACGTGCCTTTTCACTCTGAAAACAGCATGTGGACCTGGCAAGTTTTGACTCAATGTTGTGTTTTCATGTGCTCACAAAAACAAGTCAAAATATGTAAACCAGACAAGCTATTTGCTGTGAGCAATCAAGGAAGTATAAAGTGAATGAAAAAAGGAAGGTTTTAGTCTTATGTCTAAGTAATGTTTTAATATTTCACAGAGATAAGCACATAAAAAAGTGTAAAGAGTGCAAGTCTTCAGTGCCATATTGTTTGTTACACACACTATGAGATTTGTATGTAGGTGTCAAATTCAATTATGTCTATTTTACCTCAGCCTTGCTACATGAAACTTGTGTTGGGACCTGCATCAAAATTTGCATCTTTAATGTACTAAATTCCCCAATATATCTATGAAGTAGGAGTTGCCTTCTTGCCCATGGTACAAACTGGGCACTGGAGCACAGACAGTTATCTTTGTTTACAGAGGTCCCACTATCTTTGTTGAGGGTCCCAGTGATAAAATGATATTTAGAAATGTCTGGGCTCCCATTGTCACTTCCAGGCTTGGTCTACATGGTTTGCTCCAGTTCCATTGGCACTGAAAGGAACGGATCCAATTTCTTGGATGATGTGTCCTGGAAACCTGGCTGGTGCATCATCTGCCTTCTCTCAGGCATGAGAAAAGGAAAAAGCCACAGACAGCAAGGCACAGCAAGCTGACAAGCTCAGATTATGCAGCTCAGCCTGTAACTACAGCATTGGTTCTAGGTTCAGTTTTGCAGAAGGAAGTTGGTAAGAGAATATTGTATTGTAATAGCTACTGTGGTTTGCCAACCCTTGTTTTCACATGAAGTTTTTTGTCTAAGTGGCACACTCATGTTCTCCTTTCTTACTGTGTCATGCACAGCTATTTTACATTATGCAAACTGACATGAAACTGTGGCACTGTCCCCTGAACTGTGACATCTTGTCAGCTGGCAGCTGTTACACAGTGAGAACATGCAGTCCTTGTGCAGGAGGTTTGCCATGACCCCGCCATGAGGAGGAAAAACCTAAACTTCTCCATGCCAGCTAGTGCTGTGAATGTGGAGAAGGTATGTGGAAGTAATTTTGGTTATTTTTTTTTTAATGGCTGGTATTGTATCTGCTTTGTAGCTCCTACGTGGTCTTCCATGGAGAGTTTAAGGAAGAAAGAAAATTTGTGCTCTCTGACTCAGATGCCCAAGAAAGGACAAGAACTATTACTACAGAAATATATTCCCCACAGTCACTTTTACTGTCTGGAGAAGGTAAAAATTTTCTCCCCTTGCACCACCAAACAGAGGCTTGCTCAAGTTGCTAACTGATCCAGTTCTGGAAAAATGGTCTGTTCCCTTATTCTTGTGATTTTCTACTGGGACTCTGGTGAGAGATTTTTTACAAGGGCATATAGTGATAGAGGAAGAGGGAAAGGTTTCCAACTGAAAGAAGGTAGATTTAAGTTGACTATAACAGAGAAATTAATTGTTTGGTTGAGGCATTGGAACCAGTTGCCAAAAGAAGTGGTGGATGATTTATCTCTGAAAGTGTTGAAGGCTGAGCTGGATGGGGCTTTGAGCAACCTGGTCTGGTGAGAGACATCCCTGGCCATGGCAGAGGGTGGAACTAGATGACCTCCTCAAGGTCCCTTCCAGCCCAAACCATCCTGTGATTCTGTGGCTCCTTAATTCTTTAACACAGCCTCCATTGTGCTAGAGTGCATGTAGATATCTCTGCTGCATCCCCAAAGTTTTTCTGCACAGCTTAGCCTTGCACCACAGTGGGACCTCATGAAATCCACCTCCTTTAATCAAACAGATTTTGTGTTCAGTGACAGAGCAAAGGCAGTGCATGAGTATATACAGCTATGGAGGTGTTGTTGCTTTCATTATTCAACTTGGAGGTTTTTCTTGTTGACTGTATATCCATCAAAAACACATTTCATGTTCATTATGCAGCACAGCAGAAAATGGGTACAGGATTGGGAAAGAAAGGGGGGAAAAAGCACACAAAGTCCTAGCAGCACCCTCCAGCAAAAACATTTCAAATGTTTCAGCCACTGCATTCCAGGAAGTGAAATTTCGGTTTCTATTATTGCTCAAAATGACTAAATATAGAAGCAAATGAAAAGTCTGCCACAGAGGGATGCTAACATGAAGGGCATCTTTTTCCCCTCACAGCTTTATGACCCTGCCTGAATGGGGGTTAAAGGGATGTAAGTACAAGCAGCATATGACAGATAATTCTTCAGTTTCCTTTGAGGTACAAAAGGCGAGCCTTAGAGGTGTGAAGCTGGCCTGTGTGTGAAACAAAATCACAACGAAATGGGAATAAAATGAAAATAACCGGAACATTCCCTTGCCAGGGTTTGCAGTGTCATCTCCAGCCCAGGAGACAGCCTGAGCCATGGTCTCTGCAGGTACCTCTGCTTCAGGATCACTGGCTGCTTCTGCTGCTGCTGCTGCTGCTGCCCACAGAGCCTCTTAACAAGCAGAAGCTGTTAGCTGAGCTAATGAGACTGGAAAGGTGCGATGAAATCCCTTGTACACTAAAGCTTCTGCTGTAATTCTGCCTCTTTTCTGTTCATTGTGGCAAAAATGTAGCAAACCCTGCCTAGTCATAACAAACACTTGCTGAATTCCCATTTTTGGAAACCACTGGAAGATTTTCACGGCTTTGAACAAAGGTTTTGGTCTGAACTTACAGGGAAGGAGGTTTTCTTTGTTCTTTTCACACTATTAAAATCTAGGCAATCCAGGGAAACTGAGCAAGTCTGCACACACCCCGCCCTCCACATATTTCCCAAACAATTGATACTGATAATTAATATAAGCTTTATCCTAGAGCCCTTTGGTCCTGTTGAAACTCCAATGTAACTTATGCTTTTGAAGCTCGAAAAATATTATATTAATATGGATAACAAAAGCACATTGCCAACTTTGCCACAATAGTAGAGCACACAGGTCACTAGGCTATCCTCAGCCACTCAATTAGCATGATTTGCACGAATTTAATTTACGTAGACATGCTTAACTGTTTTCATTGTTCCATGCTTTGTCTTCCCATATTGTATTATTTTAATGGTTTCAAAAGAAAAGCTGCATTTAATATGTTCTTAAAATTTTCACCGTGAAACAAATGGTTAATGGCATCTTGTTTTTCACAATCTGCAAGGGCAGATTTCACTGTCTCACTGATACTAACCTGGAAAGGTATTTTGTCATGAGAAGATATCCTGCAGAGCCAAAATATTGCTAATCTCCATACAGTGTATGATTTACAATTCCTGGATATACACCAAAGAAGAAAAGCTTTGCCAGATCTACTTGCATTTTTTAATCTAAGCAAGATATTAGCATTATGTAGATGCCTCTTGCAGGTGTTTTATGATCTGTATAACAAACTTACCTTGCCATAATGAGCATCAGACTATTTGATGTGTTTGTTAAAGCATGAGTTCCTGGAGGCATGGGAACATGAAAGCCTTTCAACTTTCATTTTAAAACATCTGAAAATCTCCTCTTGTGGCTGCCAAAGAACCTTTGGAAAATGTGTGTCATGCAGGTTCAAAAGTCAGAAAGAAAGCATAAAGGAATGAAAACATACATTTAAAATATCTAGCAAAATGAAAGCTCAGGATTGTTTTTAGTGCCTGACTTCCGATATTTTAATGTTTAAAATTAAAAAAACAGTAGTATATTAGTGACTTTTACTACAAGCAAAATATGGTATCATAGAAGTGAAGGTTAATGGTGTTTGAATTGCAGTTTTTTCCATGATCTGCATGTAAATCTGAAATATGCCAGTGTTTACCCTAGTATGCAATACAAGCCTTTTTTTTGTCCCTAAAAACCATTATTTCTGGTGAAAAACCAACACTTCTTTAAAATCTCCACTACTTTTTGGAACCAAAATTGACCTTTGAAATTTGGAGGACCACTTAGTAGTTATTTTGAACAGTTTATCCTCGTTGACTCGCTAAATCAAGATAAATTATAGTCAGCCCTAGACATGTTGATGAGCTTGTTGAGATCACAACCTATAAAGAGCACAGGGTGTTTCCTTCCACGTGCAACTTCCAGGAGAAATTTGGAAGTCGTGAGGAGACACCAGGTCTCAGTTCTCCTGGAGCATGAAGGTTTTAAATGGAGAATGCTGATGGCTAATTACTAGGATAAAAACCTGTATTTTCTAAATGTTTTCCTTAAGTACCTCTGGCTGTCTGGATCTGGCTGCTGGGAACAAGAGGAAACACAGATGTGGGGTGGGTAACTGCTGCCTGCCTTTCTAACATAAATACTCACTTATACAGGAGGTTTCAGAGGGAATAAAATGCTCCGTGGAACTTGTGGGGATGAATGGAATCTTTGCTGAATGTTAAACTCCTTCTGCAAGTGTTTGAAATGACATGTGGTAATGGCCTCTTGAAAACATTACGTAATCTATCTATATAAATACTGCACTCAAAACATGTGATATTTTAGATATAAACATTGCACTTTTACTGTTATGAGTCTCCAATAAGCTCCTGTGATTTTAGGTTCCTCTCCCCTCCACAGGCCATCCAGATGGGCTCAAAGTGAGGGACAAATAGTTTTTTCTGTCCGTTGTGTCATAACCATTGATAGAAATGATACATTTTGGCCTTTGCCATGTCTTTGGATATTCTGTTCTTTATAGTTAGTATTTTAGAGCCACCCTGTCCTCCTTGCTTCCACCACAAGAAAATGAATGCTGGTGCATTTTGATCTTATCTCCATGGCACAAATCTAGAACTAGTCTGCCAACCCCAAACTCACTAATTATTTTACAAAACACCAATTCCTGCATTCTCAACCAACTTTCCAACCAGCTTAATGGGATATTTCTCCTCATTGTGACTACAACATTAACTTGAGCAATGGTAACACATATATGCAGTCCCTATTTTTGGGGGCCTGCACTGAACTTATTTCACAGATCTACCTGCAGAATAAACTGAGGAATATATCCAATATTCTGTTTCTATTATGTGTGTAAATATTGGCTTTATCATCTCTTTATTTTCTCCAGCAGTAGCTTGCAGTATGGACACTGATCAGCCTGCTCTCCAAGGTCACACTGAGGATAAAGATGGAATCATGTTTGGAGGGCTCTGCAGTTACAAAATCCATGCCTTAACCTTGGGGTAACTCTTCTTGCAGTGTTTTCCATGTGATGTGGTAGCCACCCAGTCTTCCACAGTGTTCCGCTCCTCAGATGACACAGTCACAAGTCAACATCATGGGCTTTATTTTCTCCCTGCCACAAAAAAAGAGTCGGAAAATCCGTGGTGAGCCTTTTTGTTAATACTGCAGTAATCTGGTGGGTTAGCAGATGGTTTATACTGCTTTTGGATGCCCTTTTCACTGCTTACTGTGAGAAGGTCATGGCAGCTGATGTAGCTGCTTCTGTTAAGTTCACTGCCACCAGCTGCAAGGGCATTTGTTTCTTTTTTTTCTTTTTCTTTTTCTTTTTCTTTTTTTTCTTTTTCTTTTTCTTTTTTTGTTTCTTTTCTTTTTTTTTTTTTTTTGTAAGCAGGTGACTTGGGGTCAGAACTGGGAAATAATAACTTTTTTATAGGGATTTTATCACTTTAACACTCTAATTACCTGATCTCCTGGTCTTTTCTTTCCATTATTACAGTGAAGCAAACTAAACTGAAAAAAAGTAAAAGAAGTATCAAATATTGTTATATTTGATACTTCTTGAAGGAGAAGCTCCAGATTAATGCCCACAGAAGTATTCAAACCAGTGTGTGCAAACTTTTCTTCCTTTGAGATGAATTTTACACATCAGATTTGCAATGTTACTTAAGTGCTTGCCAGTGGAGGACAAGCCCTGCAATTGCATTGCTCATTCTGGGCCTTTTCAGAAAAAAAATCTTTTCACCAAATCAGTGTCTTTTAATATGGCTTTGCATTGATCCAGAGAAGCAGGGAAATTTCAGTAGAGAGATGCAACAGAATATGCAGAGAGTTTATTCAGTTTGTGTACTATGGAAACAACTTTTCATCACAGAACAGGTAACTTTGTGATTAATGACACGTTGATGTAAAGTCTTATATGAATCAAAGGAAAAATTAATGCTTTGTTGTAATGTCATATAGTGCTGTCCTGCAAGGTACTGAGTGCCTTTAACTTCCATTATGTCCATCTGAGCTACAGACATGGATTTCATTGTGATGTTATTGCCAATGTAAAATAAGAGTTGATGCTTCCAGAAAAAAAATACACATTTGTGTCTATTTTGGTATATGGCTTTATGTATTTTGCAAACAGCAGTGCTATTTGTGACCTATGTGAATCATCCAGTGTAGGTGTCAGTTCAATTGTTTCTCATGTCACTGTTGGCATGGGCACTTAATGCAGAGAAATTCTAGGAAAACTCCAGGAATTGTATCTTTTTTTCCTGTAACTGTTTTCCGTACTACAATTCACAATAAACATTGTGAATCATTTATTTTTTTAAATATTTGATTTTATGGCGTTTGTTTGTAGGCTGGGTTGTAAAGTCTCCATACTGCAGTGGGAACCTCAAGCATTGCTGGGCGAGGGAGAGAGCTGCCAGAGAGCCCTAAAAAATCCTATCACTCTCATGGATGTGCCTGGCTTAGCCCCCCACAAAGTGGGGAGGTTGTTGTAAAGATGAGTTTTATGTTCCCATCCAGAGAAAGGAGGAAAAAAAATATAATAAATGAATTATATGGATGTTCATGTTGTGGTGGAAGGGATTTTCTGTGTGTCCTCTTTGTGTCAAACCTGTTTTGTTCTGTCACACTATTGTGTGGAAGAGGTGAATTTTTAAATCACGTCCTGTTGCCTCAAAAACTGGGATGTATGCTGTTGTCCTGCTTCAGTGTTACAACTTATTTCACCTTTCAAGTTTCTTTCCCCATATGATGCTGATGATTTCTGGCTGATGATTGCTGATGATTCCTGCAAGGTCTAGTCTAAGTCAAACACACTTACTAAAGGGTTTGCCAAAAGTACTAAAAGTGATAGTTCAACTTATTGTATAAACTTTAATCAAATCAACCACAAAATATATGGTATTTAAAAAGAAAAATTCTTTATTTTTGAGTTTTGTTAACAATCCTTGATTGATAGAATCACAAAATAGCCTTGACCATATTTTTTAGACCCTCCAACAATATTGAAACTGTAAATATCATGACCTGTGATAATTATCAGTAAAACCCCATATTGGGGAACTAATTTTAAAATAAGTACTTTAGAAATATTTTCTAACATTACATTATCAAAAATTTTATACTTTAAATAATATTCATATAAGCACAGTACTTTTGAGCAAAGATAGTGTTTGTTTGTAGACAAAGGCAAGGACCTCAGAGTAGTAATTTGCATTTGTCTTTTGACTGTGCTTTTACCACTTTCTTTTTTTTCTTCTAAGAAAAAAGTAATTTTTCTTGCTTGACTTATGGACAGCATTTTTTTTTCCTTTTTTTTTCTTTTTTTTAAAGTTTTAACTAAGATCTCAAGTTATTCTGCTTTCAGGTTTGGTTTTGTTTGTGGTTTTGTGTATTTTTTTTTAAATGGAAATGTTATTATTTTTGCTCAAAAAGGAGAGGTGACACTAAAGAAGGAATTTCCAAGCTATGAAGAAAATTAGTCAGACCAGAGCTCACTGTTTTCCTGCCACTGACTGTAGCACTGAGTGACATATATTACACAAACAATTAATTCCAGGGAGATACTACAGTTGTTTTATATCCTTTTCTAAATTTCTGTGGTTTGGGTTATAAATTAGAAGCATGAGAAACAGAAAAGAATGACCCTGTTCAGAGTCTGGTTTCTGCTCAGGGTCTCCTTTGTTCCTACCAGTTTTGTGCAGCTGCCCACGGATGGGAGCTGAGCTGTCAAATATCCCTGTGGTTGCACATTAGTCTGACAAACAACTGGTTAATACAGAGACAAGGAGAGTATTTTAAAGTTACTTTTAATGTGTTCTTCCCTGCAACACTGTTTTCTATGCTGAAAGATGGAAGCAGAGCTTTTTCTCCCCTGTGAAAATCAGGAACACTTTTTTTCCTATGCCCATCATCAGAAAAAAACCATATTTTCAAACCTTTAACAAAAAAAAGTGACTGAGATATTTGAATTCTGGACAAGCGGTGGTCTGGAGAAGCTATTTTAAATTCTCTTCAAGGCTGGGTTTTCTATGCATGGACATTTTATATTTCCTCATCAGATTAGTATTGAAGGGAACATTTGTTCTAGATGGCCTTTCCGTAGAGTACTTTGGAACAGCAAATGTTGGAGCATAAAGAGCATAAATGAATTTTGGGTCAGATATAAGTGGGGTTTAGGATTTTCTCCCAAATCCTTTTCTTGATGAGGTTCTCTGTGATAAAACCTGCTGCTAGCAGGTTGTGTGTGTGTCAAGGAAAAAGCAAGTGGAATATGCAATAGAAAGCAAACCCCCTTTTGTCCATAGATTCTGTTTCCTGCTTTGTTAACCCATGTCAGTAGCTGTTCCAATGCTTTTAGCTGGCCTTCCTTTCCCCTCAGAGTGTTTGTAAGCAGGCAGGAGGTGCATTTGGGTCTGATGTGCACTGCAAGTTCTTCTGTAGCAGAACCAGTTCTGTCATCCCTGCCTAGGGCAAGAGGGAAATAATTCAGGCAAGACCTTACCAAGGAAATCCTTGGCCAAGTTTGGGTGGAGATGGATCCCCCTGAAGTCAGAGCTGTCCTGCACCTGTAACCCAGACCATCCTTAATCCCTGCTGGAGATGCAGAAGAAATAGATGAGGAAATGGAGCTGCAAGGCTCAGGGTCTGCACAGTGTGGTGATGGGAAAGAGGGTGGGCAGAGAAAAGGTGCAAGGAAGGCTTAAAGAAGTGCCAGCCTTATAATCTGCAAGAGCAGAGGGGAACTGAGTAGGAAGAGGTCAGATGGACTGGGGGCCAAGACAGCTGCAGGGTTGAGTCTCCAGCCAAAGGAGAGCTCTGGCACGGCTGTGACAATAAGATGAACATTGGCATGTTTCTGTGAATAGAAAAGGAGGCATGTGCTTCTAATTCTTTCACAGAGTGCATTCAAAACATATGCTTGATAACCATGGAGAACATTTGATGGAGTGTTTACAGAACAATAAGCAGAACAATTAGGATAACAGAGCACTGTGTGTCCCTGGAACTGCTCCTATTTCCCTCATATCCCTCTCCTTTGTTCTGATGGGGTTTTTTCTAGTATTAAAAGAGATTGTTGCTCTTCTGGCAGTTTGTTCTGATTTAAAATTTCTCAGCAAACTATTTTATTCTCATGGACAGTATCTTTTGTATATTATCCATGGATTACAAAGTCCTGCTGAATAGCTGGGATTGACCTTGAGCTTGGTTTTTCCCCCATTTCCTTAAATTCATCAAAATTTAAAATAAACACAAATTAAAACAAAAATGTGGTAAGAAAAGAAATAATATACATCCATTGTTGTAATACCTGTGAGCAACATGAAAATCCTGAAGTTCAAGTCCTAACTGGATTTGTCTGTGACATCTCCCATGATTTGAGAAACAAGAAAATTAAACTGAAACTGATGTATAACTCGTGATTCATATGAGACACTTGCTGTGGTATAAAAACATCTCTACAGCATACAGGAGATCCCTGAACCATCTAAACCATCTAAAAATTTTGTTTGTTTGTTTGTTGGGGTTTTTTTGCATTTTGTTGGTTATTACTTTAGCAATATCACTTCAGATACCTGCAGATTTAGGGCAATCATTGGCTTTTTATAAGGAGATTGTCTCAAAAGGGAATAAACATCTTGATGTGCCTAAATGTCTTCACTTCATATCACATATCTGATGGCAGATGTTCTCTTTGGTGTGAGGAACCAGCTAGGGGAAGGGAGGAGGGTTGGACAACCAGTTTAAGACAAATGTTTTAAAACTTTTAAAATATTTATCTACCAAATAGAATTTAAAATAAGCTGTTAATTTTTAGATTTTGTGCATTGCATGTATTTTGGGAATATTTCCACATGAAAGCATTAACAAGAAGAATGTCTCATTAAAGTTGTCTCAAAAGAGTCTTTTGGAGGAACAGAAATTCTATCATGAATTTGGCTTTTTGCATAGTATACGAAGCCATTCAATGTTACATATTTGAAGTAAAATATAACCTATATTGGAAATAATAAAAGTCTGTGTAATGTTCACCGTTAAATGCATTAATGCTGTGTTTCCTTTTTGTTTGCTTGGTACGTACCTGGTTATAATAAAGTATTATATGAGAGTTTAAAGTGGCTGGAGTGTATTAATTTTTTTTTTAGTCCCACAGTTGACAAACACAGCAAAACTCCAATTGTATGCTACTGTATTTCATAGTTCTACAGAGTATTCAGATAGTCTGTAAGATCAGAATTAATGCCAAATGATCTGGTTTGGTCTGAGCTGGTTTTAGCAGTCTGGGAGATCCGTGATGAGGGAGCCAAAATAAGAAACCAGACTGCAGCAGTTCTAGAAGAGCTGGAGTTCCAGCCCATGCATGACTGTGACAGCAAAGCAAAAAGTTAAAAAGTTTTACTTTTATCACCTTCTCAAAAGAGAAAATATGCTTAAGATTCAGCTCTGTACTAGATTTGGTTAAGCTGTGTGTGCAGGGTTGCTTTAGAGGCTGAGAAGGGCAATCTAATTTTGCATTCATACTGAGGTTTGTACACTGGGTTTTGCTTCATAAATAATGTGAATTTTGGCAAATCAAAGTTCAGCTATCAGAACTTTCAGAAGTTAGAAAATGAAATTTTCACAGATTAGATTAAAAGGATAGCTCAGGTAATGCTAGCATTTTAGTACAGGCAAACACAAAGTACAACTGACTCCTGTTTCTAGTGCAGTGCCTTTATGATAAGGTCAATAACTTATGGGTCTCCCTTTCATTAGTCCCAAGCCAAACACTACAAAAAAGTAGTAAAATGAGTTATAAACTGATGGGAATGCATTTTTGAAGTACCTGACAGATTTACTGTGACCTTCTGCAATATGAATGCAGTGCTTTTTATAGCAATATGCATTTTGTTTACAATTTCAGATTATAATGGTTTAAACCAATCATGGTTTAAACTCAGCTGGAAATTCAGAACCACACAGAAGCTCATTCAATGGTTCTGTGTCTTCCCCTCTTCCTGCCCTCCCCTCCATGGTAAAATGGGGAGGAGAATCAAAGTAAAACCTGTAAGATTTGACAAGAACAGTTTGACAATTGAAAATAAAGTAAAATACAGCAATAATGGTAAATTATAATAGTAATGATGGTAATAAAAAAGGAAAAAAAATTAAATTGCTGATCAATGCCAGAGCTGCCTTCCCAAACCCAAATTGTGCCCCCTTCCAGGTAACTCCCCCCAGTTTATGTACTAGGCATGATGTTCTATTGTTTGGAATGTCCCTTTGGCCAGTTTGGGTCACCTGTCCTGGCTGTGCTCCCTCCCTCCCAGGTTTTTTTGGGTACCTCCTCACTGGAAAAGCATGAGACAAGGAGGGGAAAAAGTCCTTGCCTTAGGAGAAACATGACTTAGCAAAACCCAAAACGTCAGTGTGTTATCAACACCATTCTCATTCTGAATCTAAATCATAGCACTGGAACAGCTGCTGAGAAGGAATTAACTCTGTCCCAGCTGAAACCAGGACAAATGAGAAAGACACCTTTTCTTACTTGGAAATTTTGATATTGTTTATCCCAGGTGGAGCTAAGGGTCTTTGAGTGACTTCATATTCCCATTGGCACACCTCAGTGCAGCAAGGCACTGCACCACTCCTGAATTTTCCAAGAATGTAATTTTCACTGAAGTTATCAAAATCTTACCGCAGTGATTTCACAGCCGAGAAATTAGCAGCCACATTCTCAGACTTCACTTGTGCTGAATGTGCAGTACATTTGGGACTCTTCTCTTTTTTAATTAGTAAAATTTTCATACAGGAGGAGTAAACAAGAAACCTAGAGAGAATGCTAACAGCTTAAGTTTCCAATAGCATGAAGCTATGTATAAATATGACATGATGCATCCACTTCCCCTATGGAGCAAATATTTGTAATTGTCAGGATGATTGATGTTGAAATAATAATCAGCTTTTCTTTGTTGCAATTTCAGAGAGAAGCCATAATTGTGTGTGACAAATACTTTGGAATTGACCCTACTGTCTTTAAAAACTTCCATAAGTAATCTCAGTGGGAGAGGCACACGCTAAGAGATTATTTCAGTTTGAAAAGGAAGACATTTTCCTTCCACTGTTCACTGTACATTTGACAATAAATAATGGGAATTTCATTGTGGCATTTTCAGATATTTACATAATGGTTTGAAATGTCGTTGTGAAGAAAGAGAAGTAGACACATTAATTTACTTGCTAAGCAGTTCCATCAGGCTTTTATTGAGCATTTATTTTTTTGGTAAGATATACAAAGTGACAGTTTTATCTCAAGATTTTGTATCAGAATAACTATGCTTGTAAGAAATCTCTTTATCTGGCACATTTTTTCCCTTTTATTCCATATAATCTTATATACTCTAAGCACCTTTTTATTTGAAATTTCCGTCAGACTGCTCATTTTCAACTCAAACATACACAAGTACAGGCTGTTATAGTCCAGTACCATCTTTGTGTAAAATATTCATCAATGAGATCCTTACTTGGCACATCAGATTAAAAAAATCAGAATACATCCTGCACCCACTCTGGAGCTCGTCCAGCCTTTCTGCTCAAGGAAGGTTACTTACAGCTGGTTACCAGGTCCAGATGGCTTTTGAATATCTCCAGGGAGGGAGAATCCACAACCTCTCAGGGCAATCTGTGACAATGATCAGTCACTCTCACAGGGAAAATAGTATTTCCTTGTGATCAGACAGGCCCCTTTGTGTTTCAGGTTGTGCCTCTTGCCTCTCGATATGAGATGCTAAACAAATTGTTGCAGAAAATAAAAGCAGAAATGTAATCTCTCTTACACCTATGACTTACAGAAAAGGGACAAAAAGGACAACTACTAACTGAAAACTTTGTAGTCTTAATAAATGCCTCTCTGTTGTTGTTGTCAGTTGAAGGATTCCCTAAATGAATTTGTCCATGGGAAATACTAGTGGTATGGTCTTTTATTTCAAGAAACTTTTCCAGCAAGCTTACTTTTTACTCCAATACAAAAAAAAGAAAAAAAATAAGTTTATTTTCTTATATATAAGAGAGTATCATACCTCTGCACATGCCATGGCCTCGGCCTTTTTACCTTCTAGATGACAGATCTTCAGTTTATGCAAATACTCATTCCTGCATCCCCTCCTGTAGCACTGAACTGCTTCTCACCAGCCTGTCTGCAGCAGCTACAGACTGATGTCAAATCCTTATTTGCTTTGTGTGTGCCCCTGTCACACAGTAACAGGATAATGTTCCTTGCCTTCTCTTTGTCTTTTGATTTCCAATAAAAAACCCTGTTACTTTTCAGTCCCCACCAGCAGCATCCAATATATAAAAGGGGGTTGTGGATCAGATGAAGCCTTGAGTAGAATTGGCTTTATGTCAATTCCACATTTACTTCCTGTGGTGTTCCTCTCCATGGATTGTGTCTGCACAGGTCTGGGGGATTTTTAATGCTGTATTTCAGGGTCTTGGTTCTGCTTTGTTAGCTCCAGGGAGGTGTGATGTATATGACAAAGACTGAAAGCCATTAGGGACCCACATTCTCTTGACAGCACCATTTTGCACAGTAGTTTATTGCCTGCATGTTATCTTTCAGGAGAGTAGGAAGCATCATTGATTTTAACTTGGCTTTTCTTTTGTTCAGCTTAGCAAACAGACATTATGAAAAGAAACTTCACAGCTTTACTTGAAATTATTTTCTTTAAATGTCACAAATCACTGAGCCAGGCCCAAAATACAGCCCTTTATGAAAAATGGATGCTGAACCTTAGTGTGAGTATGGCTGTTGAGGGAGTTTTCCTTAGTCTTTCCTAAAATATTTAAGTAAAAAAATGAGATGATTTCTGACACTATTGAAACCTCTGAGGCAGCAGTGTCTTACTGTTTCATAAGGATTGGTGACTGCAATTCTCAAGCATCATTTTCATTTGTCCTTAATCTGCCATCCTCCTCTCTGCTAAGTCCTCATGTCAATAAACCCCTATTCCTATCACAGCTGCAATCAAAATAACAGGGTAAAAAGTGCTTTCCTAATTTGAGCTAGACCTGCTATTTTTTAAGCTTTCTTTTCATTTTAGAAGTGTGTATTTGCCACAAGCAAGAAGGTGATTAGTGACAGGGATCTTCCAAAGAGCTCCCAGCACTGAGAGGAGTGTGATTAGTGCTTTCATTTCTGCAGGGCTCTGTGCTGTGACGTGGCTCTGCCAAAACACAGACAGGCCAAGAATTCTAGAGGGGTTTTCCTTGTCCTTGGATGTTACCTTCCCCACTGGTTGTAAATCTGCATTGAAAACCTGACGAGAGACTGTAAGAACTGTAAGATCACAGTTGCTCATCTCAAACACTGTTACTCTGCCATGAAAGGACTTTGGCACGAGATAAGAACAGAATAGAAGGGCAGGATGGTGCTGGCTCCAGGTCTGGTGAGGTTCTGGCTATCACATCCTGGGTGATGCATCCAGAAAAAAATTCCCACTGTGGCAAACTGTGCAAAGAAGCAACTGATCATCTGGTACCACCAAAGCCATGCCCCTAACTTAACATAACCTCTAGAATAAGAGAACTTTGCAGCCAATGAACATTAATTCCTTTGTTTGCTAAAATGTATAAAGGGTGAAACAAATCAGGAGAAATATGTACAATGGAGATTGGTTGATTAATACAGTTAGGTGTAACCATTTTGTACATTTGTTTGGTGTCCTTGGGCTGTGATGATTCTACAGTTTGTGTAGCTACTTTACTATTAAATGCTAGATCATTTTAAAGAATGGATTGATATATTGTTTTTTATAGCAAGGTAAGGATTAAAATAATCTGCTTGACTGATTAAGGATTTTCTGTCTTGCTGGAGATCTCTGAATATGTTAAGTAAAATGAAACTGGTGAAAACTACCATCTTGTGTTTTCTCTTGCCACCGGGTTTATCCTATACTTTTCTCTTGTTTTGTGAGTCTAGTCCTTTTCTCATTTGCTTTTCTTCCAGTTTTGAGACTACAGTGTTCCAGAAAATTGTAGCTTTAAAAGTACTCAGCATTGGCTAAATTCAGCAGCCAGAAAAGCCATCGCTTATGTCGGTGATGTTAACCTGATTTTCTTTAACAAAGAGAAATGGGAACTAATAATCTATGGAATGAGGCTGTCTTGTAGCCTAACATAGATTTTCAGCCAGTTTTGAACATAATTCCCTGTGTTTATGTGGTGTCCAGTCTTGAGACAAGATACCTTGTCCCTATTGAAAGAGTTCAGAGGTGGAGGATTGATGTAAAGGAATGTTTGCTAATGTCTTGGGAGGAGGTGCTTGGCTGAAATTATTGATAGGAAAGGGAAGAAAAAGAAGAAAGCCCTGAAGTGCAGTTATCACATGCACCTGTCCCACAGGCAGGTTATGGGATACTTGGGAAATAGGGGCATGATGAGTACAAAGTGACTCCATGAAATCTCCTCAGGGTTTAAAATTTCCTGGTTCTTTGAAAGGAAAATGTTTTCCTCAATGAATTCTAGTGCGGATGTATTTAGTGAGTCTTTGGAAGAGTTTTTCAGCCACTCAGGAATGAAAAAACAGAACAGTAGGTCGTTGAGATGGAAGAGACCAGCTTAAGTGATCTGCTCTGTAAAGATATTACTTTCTGGCACTGTAGGACTCCCCACTTCAGTGCATTTTCTGGGATTTTTTGGGGGTGGGGGTACTTGTTCAGGGGATTTGTCGAGCCACTGAGTACTGGTATGAATTAGTCTTGCTTTGTTCTTTATAGTTTATATGAAAACACCTGGAGATCCATAAAGATCCAGGAAGTTTTAAATTATCATAGAATAACAAAATGTGCTGATTTGGAAGAACCCACAAGGACTATCAAGTCCAACTCCTGACCCTGCATGGAACACCCCAGGAGTCACACCATGTACCCCAGAGCATTGTCCAAACACTTCCTGAGCTCTGTCAGGTTTGGTGCTGTGATCACTGCCCTGGGAGCTGTTCCAGTGCCCAACCACCCTCTGGGTGAAGAACCTTTTCCTGATATCCAACCTAAACCTCCTCTGACACAGCTTCAGAGCCATTCTCTTGGGTACTGTCACTGGTCATGGGGAGACCTTGTGGCACTATTACAAAGTTTTGGGTTCAAGGAATATGTCAGAAAGCAGCTGGGGAGCTCATCCACGTGGTGTCACTGCACAGGCATCAAAACACTGTCACAATACCAAATTTTCATGGGTACAGAACAATATTCTCTGTGCTTTGCCTATTTCTATTCTGCTTAAACCCCAGAAATTTAAATTCAGAGTATGCACTTTTCAAGACATTGTTGTGGTGTTTTTCATCCATTTCATTGCTAAACTTCTTACTGCTCCAACTTGCTTACTGTTCAAAGAGCTGTCCATTTTCAGACTGTTTTTGTGAGCTTCAATATTACTGGATGGACTACTGTAGATAAGGAATTCTTAGTGCTATCTTACTGGGATGTTGATACCATGGGATCGTTTTGCTCTCCCTATCAAAACAACATGGATTTTTTTCTCACACTGTTCCTGCTTTTTATTCCCTGTAAGTTCTTTAATTCTCTGACAGTTTAACTGATCGGTGTGACAAAAATTTGGTTTAACCACTGACTCTTATAGATGCTATAGGCTGAAGCAAAGCATCTTTTCAGCAGCTCTTGGAAACCTGAGATTAAAAGCAATCAAAGAATACAGATATTTCTTGACTTGGGGGTATGTTTGAACACACGGAGCAGAAAAGGCTCATACAAATCTAGTTAGGCGAAGAGATTAGTTTCCACAAACCCACAAAAAGCACTATAAATGAAACTGATATGTCTGAATTTGGAAGTTTCTTTGAAGTTTGTTCTGTGAAATTGGTTTTCAACCCTACAAGGTGTTTTCAACTGCCAACATTCCTGCACATTCTCATTTCCTGTCAACACAATGATATCTCTGCCATGAATCAAGGGCAGTGGTGATGATCAGAAGGAGCTCAGCCAGAAAAGTCCCTTTGTTACAGGGCCTGGGCAGATCTCACCTGAGAACATGTGGATTAATGGTGGAAGCCTCATTGCTTCAATGGCTGATAGAGGAAAAATTATTTGATACGTCAAAAAAAAAAAAAAAATAGCAGGAAGGCACCTTGTCATTTTCTTGAATGCATTTTCTCCTTTTTGAGCAGTAGATTGCCAGAAGAGTTAACAGCAGACAGAAACATTAAAAATAGATAAGTAGGTGAATGTACATACTCTCTTTTCAAGTTTTCTTGCATGATAGCAGTAGTAATCCAGTGTGGTCTTATTGGCACTAACATACAGAGCTACATGTGCATTCCTTCTTATCAAGAAATAGAGTTTTTTAGATCCCTCCTACCAAAAGAATTACATACATACACATATATAATAAATAAAAATTAGAATCTCTTTCATTGCCTTGAACTCTGAGAGCTTTGCTGCAGATTAGTTCAAATTAATTTATGTCCACTTTCTGTCTGTGACTGTCTACCTCTTTTTTTAGGCTGTATCTCAGGTTGGTCTCTGGATCTTATGCTGGAAAGCTATTCCCCAAGAGGTGAGCAAGGTCAGTGGATAAGTTACCCATCAAGATAGTATGTGGAAGTTGGTTGAATACTTGAGACCTCCTGGACAGAGCTGTGCTGACTCAAAACCCAATCTCTTGATCCAGAAGTGTGACAGCAGCTTAATCTGAGGGATACTATAGGAAATTGGGTAATATTTCCCTTTTAAGTCTCTAACTGGAGCTGTCCAAGTTGATATTTTGACTTTGCCCTTGTTCTTTTTTCAGGGAAAACTCCCCAAAGTTCAGCTCCTTTACACTTTCTGCATTCTCCTCTCCTGCATACACAAGTAAGGCTGAGTCAGCCCCACCAGAAAAATCTGCTTTTTATGCATTTTTGTTGCCACTGACCAGACACTGTTGCTGCAATACAAAACCAATTTCATCCTTGTCGGGTAAAAGAATTTACTGCTTAATTAAGAAGTAGCCCAGTGTAGAGCTTCCAAATAAAACATGCAAATTACAATCCCATCCTTATCTTTTTGGCTTTAGACCAATGCCACTGCCCACCTTGGAAAATAATCTTCCTTTCTCATAGTTGACCTGTTTTTTCAGTGTCCTAAAATGATTACAGGATGCTACTGCTCTCAACAATGCTGTTTCACTTTAATGTCAGTGCTAGCCAGCTCAAATCTGGGAGCCTAAAAAGAGATTTTTAGTCTCAGTCTCCTTGTTTAGAGGGACTGAGTTTGCAAGCAAAAGCAACTAAAGCATTTTACCTCTCATTATGTGCCAGATTTTTTTTTGTCCATATAATTGTAGGGAAAGGCTGAAGGACAGAAATCAATATTTTTGAGGTTAATACTGTCCAAAAAGAAACAAAATTCTGTGAAGAGGTTTTTTTGAGGTCCCAAATGCTTCATAAGCCACATGGAAATTAATAGAATGGAAATTAAACTTTGCAAAAAAACAGAAACAAAACATAAAAAAAAGTTGTTAAAAGCAGGTTATAATAATTTACAATAGTCTTAATAGAATTTATGTTACTCTCTTTTCATCTGCACTTCATTTGCATCGCTTATGGCAGAAGATGTTCTTTATCTGGGCTTGAATCAAAGCTGATTTCCAAAATAATATTTCCAAGAACTTTTTATGATGTTGTAGGTCCCATGTAGTAAATATACTAGACTTTCACAAAGGGAAGTTACCATAATTTGATGTTTGCCCAAGATTACTTGCTCTACCCCTTGTACAATGGTCCTTTATGATCCTGAGCAAATCACAACATTTTTTGTTGTGAGCTGGCACTGGTCTGAACTGAAGGATATACCAGAGAGGTCCTTCCAGCCTGAATTATCCCTTCATTGTGTGGTTCAATCTTGAGGCCACTCGATTTTGCCATGCCAAAGCAGTCTAGGTCATTTGATGTGAGCCTAGATGGACACATGGTCCTGAATTGCAGATGTGATGAGGCTTTGTGACAGAAAATAAACTCCATTTTATCCCAGCCAATAAAAGATAAAAAGTGTATTTTACTCTTTAACATTAAATTTTAATTTTTTTTTTTCCAAACACAGGCCTTATGAATTTTGTATTAGCTCCATTTTTGAAAGCAATATGGTATTTTTGTGCTTCACTGTTTCTATAAAATAGTGCAATGGTCTGGTGTTGCAAAATAAATGTGTATTTATGAACCAGTAATAACAACTAATATAGTGGAAAGTCCTTGAGGAAATTAATAATTCTGTAACAGGATTTTAATCATCTAAAGAGAAGAAGGCATAGAATTACGTATTTAATAAGGGAGATAAAACCCCGAGGTGGGTATCTTCTCATTGGGTGAACAAACTCTGTCCCCTGAGTTGATTTGAATCACAGAACCCCAGGATGGGTCAGGCTGGAAGAGACCACAGTGGGTCATCTGTTCCAAGCTCGCTGCCCAAGCAGGGTCATGCAGAGCACTGGCACAGGGTGGTGTCCAAATGGGTCTTGAATATCCCCAGCTGGGGAGACTCTGCACCTTCTCTGGGCAATCTGTGCCAGAACTTGGTTACTGCAAAGCAAAGAACTCTTCCTCATGTTCTGGTGGATCTTCCTGGGCATCAGTTCCTGCCTGGTGCCCCTTGTGCCATTTAGGGTTCTGGGAAAGAAAGATGAGGTGACAGTGTGACCCAAATGGTGTCCATGTGTACTTCTTGCTGTAGTGGATTCACACAGACCAGAGGGGATTTAAAGCTGAGGTGACAAGTTCTTGTCTTTTCTATGCTTCGCTACCAAGCTGAATGTTTCCTGATGGAAAAGCTTCCCCTTTTCCCCAATTTAATAACTTTTAATGAAGTCTTCTGTAAACAAGTGTATCACACCAACTGCTCAAAAGAAAAGCAAAGTAAAACTTTCAGATAAATACCATATACTAGCTAAAATTGTTTGGATGGAATTAAAGCTTGTAAAATCTGGTCCAATGTGGTCATCCTGGGTGAAATTAGGCCTTCATTTACTCTCACACAGCACTAGTTTTCTAAAATTATTATGCACAGATGTGAGGGCAGAATTTGACCCACTCTGTTTAAAATGTATGTATAATAAATAGATTTTCTTTAAATAGAGTAGGATAACCAGTAATGTTTTTTTGTTATTCAGTCTCTTCCTTGTCCATTGACTGTTCATGTGTATGTATAGAATACTTTCCCAGGTTCTGGTTTATGCAGTTTATGTGTGATATAAAATGCCATTAAAGGTTGTAGGTCTGCATATTCATCTAATAAATAATAAGTAATGTTTTGTATGTAATATTGATACAGAAATGACTAATTTTAATAGAATAACTCTTTGGGTTTTGTTCTGTTAGTGTGATTTAAGCAAACTAACAAATTTTGGAATGGGTCATTCGCCTTAAGAGGCATGAAGAACAATTATTAACATGTTGCAATGTTAAAATATTCAGTCTTTGACAGACAAATGTGTACTGTGAAGGCATGTGGGAAAAAACCAATTCAAAATAAAATCTGCAGTGCTGCATCAGCTCTGGGGTCTCCAGCACAGGGAGGGCATGGAGCTGCTGGAGTGAGTCCAGAGGAGGGACACTGAGATGATCTGAGGGCTGGAGCACCTCTCTAACTAGGAAAGGCTGAGAGAGTTGGGATTGTTCAGCCTGGAGAAGTTTCAGGGTGATCTAATTGTGGCTTTCCAGTACCTCAAGGGAAGTTACAGGAAAGATGGAGAATGGCTTTTTACATGAGCCTGTAGTGACAGGAAAAGGGGGAATGGCTTCAAATTGAAAGAGAGTGGGTTTAGATTGGATATTAGGGAAAAATTCTTTACTGTGAGGGTTTTGAGGCAGTGGCACAGGTTGCCCAGAGAAGCTGTGGATGCTTCATCCCTGGAGATCTTTAAGACCAGGTTGGATGGGGCTCTGAGCAACCTTGGATAGTGGAAGATGTCTCTGATCTTCAAGGTCCCCTTCCCACCCAAACCATTCTATGATCCTATGATTCTATAAAAACTATTGATCTGACATATACATATTTCTGCAGTCCCTTTGTGAGAACAACCAGGCTGAAAAATGCTGTCAGAGATGTTATCTTTTCTTGCCCTGAAACCCCAGTCCTTGGTTGCCTTGTTCAGGTTGCAGTGCAGTGCATCACAGCCTAACTACTGTGCAGCCACAGCCACTGGAACTGTGAGGTTACAATGTACTGAAATACTTTATTTTTCACAGAGTGTGAAATCTGATAAAAGAGTATATACATTTCTCTGGGAGAAAAGAAAAAAGGTTTTATACATGAAATTGTAAATCATCAGTATTTACTTTAAATTTTAATGAAATCCAATATGGTACAGGCTGCATAAATCAATTTAAGCCACTTCTCTGTACATTTGAAAAAGTATAAATAGATAGCTATTTACTCTGACTCTGTATTTCAGTTATTTAATAAAGTTTTCATAGGTAAAAATTTATGCTGGAAAATAAATTTATTTTGGAATCTGATAGCAAAGCCTCAAAACATAGCTTTACAAGTCAGACCAGAGGGGGATTGTTTATGTATTTGCTGAGTGGAAAGAACATACAAATGAGTTATTGCTGATAGGCAAGTGGCTCAGCTTGTAAAAAGGTAAGAGCAGGGTTGTTCTCACTGCAAAGTGCTGCAGGAACACTTGCAGGCAAACAACATGTGCTTGATGCCTTTCCTGAGGTAGATAATGACCCTGTAGTGGGCATGAATCTCCTGATTAGACAGGCTTAAAGAGTTGAACACGGCCCAGTTTATATTTGAAATGAGTTCAGGGTACTATTGCTTCAACCATTTGACTCATTTCCAGTGAAAATGTTTCCTACAGTTGTACACAGTCCTCACCACTGCTCACCTGTGCTTTCACTGATGGTCAAAATGTCATTGGCCTTAAACACTGTCCAGGTTGAGCTGGTCAGAACAGAAAAGGATTCAATAGGAAAATAAGTATATCAAGCAGTTTGAATTTCACAGGCTTTGAAACTTGTCTGTCCTTTTCCCATCCTTCTTATTTTTATAATTTAAAATAAACTAGGAATATTTTTTAGGCAAATGAAAAGTGTCATACAGGTTGACATCTAGTAAGTGATTTTTTTTAAACATTTTTATTTGGATAATGACAAAAAGCAGTTGCAAAATGCTGTAAAAGACTGCAAAAGTAGAATATGCTCTACTTTTTAAAGTTTTTATACAACATTCACATGCAAAGGGTCAATTCCCACGTAATCTTCAACAAGAAAATGCTTTGCCTACTAGATGAGGGTGGAGCAATGGATATTGGCTACCTGGGATTTAAGAAGGCTTTCAATGTTGTGTCCTGTAAGAGCCTCACAGAGAAGCTAAAAAAACGTGGAATAGAAATCTCAGTGGGAAGCTTTCTAACATATAGAAATACTAGAAGAGAGTGTGAAAAGAGGATGAACCCAGGCTCTCTGGGGGTGTTTAGGGAAAGGACCAGAGGCAATGGATAAAAGCAGACACACAGGAAGGTTAATCTAAACATCAGGAAATACCCTTTTACTGTGAGGGTGGCTGAACAGCTGCACAGGTTGCCCAGAGAGCTTGAACCTCCATCTTTGGATATACTGAAAACCTGCCTTGACATGGTCCTGGTTTTGTAAGGGGTTGGGCCACAGGTTCCTGCCAACCTCAACCATTCCATGTTTTTCCATGATGCAGGAGTGACAAAAATCCACTAGAACTTGAGTACAGCCACATACACAAGTGTTTCCCATTTCACGTAACAGGGAAAGAATAGAGAGAACACTTCTTGGAAGTTGCAGCAGTTTCAAGTCTTTTGAAAGTTGAAATAATTTTTTTCTGTTTATTTATTTATTTTTAATACAAGACCAATCTCCATGGAGCTACAGCGCATATTAGGCTGAGGAACATGGTACATGTGAACTGATAAACACAACAGAGGAGGAATGGAAATAGAGCCCTTCTGTGTTATAGACTTCCCCAACAATAAAGAATTTTAAAAAGTAAAAAAAGTAAAAAATAGTAAAAGCACCCATAAAATTTTCTCTAGATACCATGAAAGATTTTGCTCATTCTTGGGGGAGACTGCTTTTCATAAACATGCTGATAATTCCCATCATACCTCCCATGGTTCCTCAGCAGAACACTGCACCCTTTATGACAATCCAGTGTTTCCCTCATGTCAGAGAACTCCAGAAGGTGATATACAGGAAGAGCCAAGAGACCCTTCACTATGAAAAATAGTTCCCAGGTATGTTGCCAGACTCAAAAATGAAAAAGAATAGATCTGTTCCTCTGTTTCTTTAGAAAGCAATAATAAAAGGACGATGTATCTATATCCCCAAAAAGATAAGCTTTATCCCTTTCTGAATTTGAAACATCAAGTGAAGCATGAAGGAAATTCAGCCATGTCTGTAATAAAAAAAAATAATTAAAAAGTCTAGCTTTGTTTGTTTTTAAGTGTGGTATGGAGAAACATATTTAGCAACCAGCCACAAGGCAATAAAATTGATTTCTGGTTTATCTGGTATAGTTCTGAGTCTCTCACTGAGCTGGGAAATAATTGATTGCTTGGAGCCTTGTAGCAGTAGTTAAAAATTGATAAATGCTAAAGCCAGCACAGTGTTTTATAGATTCTCAAGAATTGTGGAGCCTCCATATTTCTTTCTCATCACCAGCTCTAGATCATGTGGTGAAATTTAAAAGACGTTTCATCTTAGTAAATTATATTCTGCAACTCTAAGCCCTTTTGCTGTGGGATAGAAAGCAGAATCTTTAGTCACATAGCACTGATGAGCAACATATGAAGCCATGCATGTTTTTGCAGGTCAGCTTACCGGTTTAGATCAGCAGATTAGATTACAGTAAAAACCTACAAAACATCTGTGTCTGTAATCATAGTTTGTTAAATCAATGTTTAGGAAAAGTATTGGTATTGATAGCTAAGATGGTTGTAAATAAAACTGCTGTACTAAATAAATAAATAAATAAATAAATAGACAGATGTAAAAATTCAGTATTGGGTGCCATTTAGCAAAGAAATGTTGCAAGTTTTCATTAATAAAAGTTTTTCTTCACTCATACAGGATCTGGCTTTATATATATCAGCTGACTTTTATACTGGGGCACATGTCCTGGTGTTATATGCACCTTTGTACAAATTGTCACAGCATAGTGATGCTTCTTCCACATCACATTAGTAAATAAATATCCTAGTTTCATTATCATTCACTAAAATAAAAAAAAACAATAAGTGAAAGAATTGGTTATTGAGGCAAATTTTACTACAAGTTCCTTAACTGAATAGAAAATACAGCAGGCAACAGAACTCAGACTCTGCCTTTTACATCTTCTTATATTTAGAGCTAGGGCTCAAATTATTTATTTGCTGACTATTTTGCTAGGCAAACAAAAATAGTTAAAATTTTTTCTGTAAACTCAGCAACTCAGCACTTAACTTCAGCATTGCTGGCTACATCTGGGATCAAACTGCAGTTCCCGTTTACAGATCAGTGAGACAGGTGATTAGCATCAAAATAGTCCGTTTATTCATTAAAATCCTGCTCTCTAAGGCCATGGGATGAAGTTGATCTTCAAGTCAGACTACTTCTTGTATGACAGAGTCCATAATATTTCACATTGCAATTCTGGTAGCAAACCCAATGGCCTTAGGAACACAGCAGTGTATTGGTATTTCTCTTTTCCGCATTATGAATGTTTTAGAACAGCTAATGGGATGAAGACATAAAACATAATTCCAATAACGATGGAATTAAATCCTTGTCCTCCACTTGTTCCTTTATTTTCTACTTTGGGACTGTTTTGTCTACAGCCCTGAAAAAGAGGATAGAGAGGGAAAGAAATACAGGTGAACACAACCCTATTCTGAAGGAGCTGTTTTCACACCAAATCACATGGCACTGAATAAACTCTAATTAAAATGTCCCTGGGGAGACTGATTTTTTTTTTAATCGGGTTCTTCTTCCCCCCATTCACCTCCAAATCATACTGGGGCATCGTCTGGAGCTCCACCAGGATAGTGGACCCTGTGAGGTCTCAGCTTCCTCCTTATCCTGCATACTTTTCTAACTCAATTAGCTTCAGTACTCCAGCTCCAGTGCTGGCAAAACAGATATTAAACAGAGAGCTTTGCAACTAAAAGTGCTACATTCTTCTCATGCAAATAAGTGTATGTGTGTGGGTTTCATCAGCTTGTATGCTAGGGGAGTTATTTTACTATAATCAGCATTACCTAGACTGGAAGGCATGGTGATGGTTTGTCACCATGAGTTTCTTGCTGAAGAATGCTAATGTAGCTTTTAAAAATACAGAATTCTATATGGCATTAAATTAAATTATGTACATCAATGGAATTCTCTCCAAAAGGCCAGAGACTTTGGTTTGGCCCAGACCATTAGATTTGGATGCTATGGGAAAAGAGAGACTCAGCCTCTTTGGTCTTTGCATGTCCTAATAAAATGTTTCTTTGAACAGTTTTTAAACAAAAACCTCTTTAAACATGAGAATTTTGAATTATCAGAAATTTAATCTCTTTTACCCAAACCTCCTGTTTTGTACTGGCAGTGAATTTTCCCTGGGAAAGAGAGGCCCAAACTGGACAGTAAGGTTCTGATTTCCTGTTTCCATCTTTTTTGAGCTTTTAGGGTTTCAGTGGCTTCACATTTTCATAGGTGGGAAAAATTCAGATGCAACGCTGTACTTAAAATGAGATGTCCCCTCCAATGCAGCACTGTGTTGAGATGCTGTGGAAACCCTGCATGTAATTCATCTTCCTAATATTATATCCCCTTAAAAGTAGACAAGTACTAGTGTAGGACATAAAACAAACAAGCAAGCAAAAAAAATTTAATGCAGAAATCTCTTGTAGGTTAATAAGCAGTTTGTAGGAAGAATCTTCTGATTTTTTTAGAAAGCAGGATTTAAAAGTTGTCAAATTTGTAACTGTCAAAAAAACCCAACTGAAAGATAAGCAGAGAACCATCAGTTCCTCCTCAAAGCTCAAAGTTATGTCTTTATCTAAAAAGAAACATGATGAATCATCACATTTGCACAGTTCTTTCCTTTAAATATTTTCCATTTCTTCACAATTCAGATCACTCTGTTGCAGTAAGAATATATTGTCATTTTGTGACTTAAAGTATTGCCATATAATATGCCAGCATCTTTCATTATGGAATCTAATTTCATTCTTTTGAATTTAAATTACTTTTCCTTACTCATTACATGTCTTTTCTGTAACTTTCATTACAGGCATTTTTCTTTTGATAATTCACAAACATCCATAACTTCTGATAACTTTGTCTCCAAGGACAGAAAGATAAATAGGATATCCTTGAATAGTTGTAATCTTCTTGGTCTTCAAAATGCAACTATATATTATGTTGGGTGTTTAGAAGCATAAAAACAGGAAAAAAACTGATTAATTGCTCTTTAAACAGATCTACTATTAGAAATGCAGATAACATCTAATAGCGAGCTAAAGTCTTGAAGTAGCTGTCAAACATGTTTCCACACAATATTTAAAACTGGAATCATGCCATTTTGCATGACTCCATAAACTGGAATCTTACAAAAGTCTTAAAAAATGCTTTATGTTTTAAGGGGACAAGGGGTTAAAAAAAATATATATATATGTATTTTTTTTTTTCCACAGAACAACATGAACAAGATTGTGGGATCATCCTCCTAACTAATATGGCATGAGACCCAATCTGCTCCATAAACTAATGGTCCATGTTGCTCATGGGAAACAAGTAGAGAGATAGTAGGAATTCACCACGTGGGTTCCTGCAGTGTCCTGGGATGGAGGAGGAAGAATGAGCACTCTCACTGTTGGCTGGGTAATTATTTTTCTCACAGGTGCACAAGTCATGAATTGCAAGTTACAACTTACAAGTTATGAATTAGAGAACTTGCAAATTAGAAATGACATGAATGAATTAATTAACAAGGAGATGAACTAGTTAATTCACATTAGAGTAGTCTTTACAAGTGGGATTCAGCCCTTTTTTGATGTGTTTGCTTTATTTACTAATGAACTCATAAAATAAAGGTTGGAATGTAGTTAGCCAAGAGGAGATATTCTGCATGATGTATGCCTATAGGAGGAGAATTCCTGGGGAGGTTTGCCTCTGCTCTGAGCTGGGCAAATACATGCCAGGAATGTTGGCTCTATTCTGATAACCCTGACTGCAAGGCCAGGTGGGTAGTGACAGCCACAGCAACATGGTCATCAATTCTGCTGATGATGTTCGTAGATGACAAATTCAAACAAAGCAAGTTTTCTCCTCAAGGTGCTATCTGTTTCTAAAAATTTTTTAAAATTAAGAATTCATGTCCAGAACAATGACATAGGAGTGTCTCTTTTTTTTTTTCCTTTTTTTTTTCCCTGTGGGACTGTAGTACCAGTTTGGTTCCTCACCAGGATTTATGACTTTTTCTGTATATTTTGGCCCCAGTTTGCAGTCCTGTGAGAAGGCCCCTGCAGAATATGGAGCTTTCAGACTGGGCCCATCTCCATCTCCATAAGGAAAAAGGCAGATTTAGAAATGCAAAATTCTAAGGAATTATGACTGCTTCAAACACAAAAAAAAAAAAAAAAAACCACAAACCACAAAATCATCAGTTTCTTTTTATGGGCTGTTAGATTTTTCTTTGGATTTAACATTTTTATTGTTACTGAAAGATTTTTAGTGCTGAAAATGAAATATAGAAGTAATCCTAAAACGTTGAGGTTTGGGAGAATGGCCACATTGGTAATTACCCATAAGCCTTCACAACAGAGCAAGAAATGTTTCTGTGATTTATTTCCACAGCTTAGAAAAATCTAGAAAGCCTGTACCATACAGCATGCCCTGATATTAGCTTTACCTCAGCAACCTTACTGAAGCTTAACTTAATGAAGTGATAAATTCAGAAATGTGTTTCTGCATGCATTTGTTTCATAGATTTATGATACATAAATCCACTTATAAAATGCACTGGGATACAAAGTCGACACTGCAGAAACTTCCTAAATACTGATGTATGTATTACAGTCTCTATTACCAATAATATATAGAAGGTAGAACGTTTACTTTAATGATGATGAACAGAGGCTAGACACAGACTGACTGATGTATGTATAATTCTCCATAGCTGCTAAAAGAAAAAAAGATATTGCCTCTATATAAGAGGTAAATAATTTTATATCTGTGCATTATATTTGCTCTTGTTCCTATTTATCCTGTATGGAGGCTATAGACTTAAAAGCATTTAGGCAAATCTACTTATACCAGTAGAAATAGCTTCATTACATTGCATCAACCACTTCTGGGTGAAGAGTTTAGAGGAAAATTGTGACTTGCTTAAAAAGAATAGCAAATTTCCACTAACATTTCTAGAACCTTAAAGTGGCAAAGTTTGGGCAGCCTGGCACCACAATAAAATATGCTTTAGTTCACAAGACATGGCTTTGCTTATAAAAAATACACTTTCAAAGGTTTTAAACTTCACACGAAGTTAACATTAGCAAGCGTGTAACAATGATCATGCCTGTGAGAAATCCTGCCAGTGAAACCACCAAATTATTTACCAAAATTTTACTCATCACCTCAAGGAACTCAGTACTGTAAGAGGAAAGACAACACAATGCTGTCAAGTTAATTTTACCTCAGTGTCACCTGGACTTACATCAAGAGTTAAAGTTAATTCACAAACCACTGTTGCAATATTTGGGCATGTTCCCTTCCCTTCACCCTTTTTTTTTTTTTTTTTTGGGAAGCTATTTCTGACATGTTGGGATGCTCGTGGTTCTTCCGGGGTCATCATTTGAAAGACTTCACCCATGGATGACAATGGGAAATAAAGTATTTAATACTGATTCAGATAAACCACGAAATTCAGATATCTGAGGCGCTGAGATATCTCGTAAAGCTTTATTCATGAAGTCCCTACAGTATTCCTACTTAAGCCAGCCTTCCAGAAAAACCTATCCTCTGGGATGTGCTGCAGAACACTTATACAAGCTGCTTACTGCAGCAGGGTGTACCTCCCATGTGGAAAGAAGAAGAGGAATAGGAATAGGAATAGGAATAGGAATAGGAATAGGAATAGGAATAGGAATAGGAACCCAAACCGTGAGAAGACTTCCTTCTCTTGACACATTAGGCTTGCACAGGTGGATGTAGGAATCCATGTTAACTGACTTGAGAAATTTGGTATCTCTCTGAGGAAAAAATTATATATTTTCAACTCAATTAAAAGTAAATCTTGATGATTTTATTGGATTGCACCAAAAGCAATACATTTCTGGAAAACATAACTTAGTCTAATATGCATTTTTGGAGGAAAAGTTTTCATCAAGAAAACTTTCCACTTGTTCTCTCATTCATAAGCATACTGCTTTCATTTCTTGATTTGCTGTAACTTGTAATGCTAAGCACATAAAGCAAGTGCAGGCATTTTCAATTGAATTTGTTCAACAGCCCAGTGGATCTCATTTCTGATTTTCTTTCTAAGTAACCCCATAAATGAAGATGAGATATTAATCTGGGAATTCATATGCATCCTTTTTGAAATCTTCTATAACAGCAGGTATTGGAGTACACATGTTTGAGCAGGTACATGCTAGGACTTTGCAATACCCATGGACCTTTGGGCTGCACATTCCAGACACCTGTTTGTGTACATAAATCTTAGAAGGAATAGCTGTGCATGAATAATAACCTCCATCAGTGCCTGTTATGAAGGTGCACAGCACACCTCAAACACTTGACTGCAAATTGCAGCTTCAACGAGGTTTGTCCATATCTCCTCCGTGTGTCCATGGATGGATGAGGTTATACATGGCCTCTGATGTTGTAGATGGGGAATTATGTTCATATTCATGCTGGAGAAGAACATTTTGGGAACAGCTTCATTTCCAGCAGTGTGCTGCAGGTTTCAGTGCATCACCTTGCATTTGGTACTGAAGGCTACAAAAATATATCCTTGTGCTATTGCATTTAAACAGACAGCAAAATTAAGACACAGTTAGGATTACACAGCTGGGATTATTCATATGATAACTGCCATAAAGGTGTGATTACATCCTGGAACTGCTTAGTAAACAAGTAGTTAAAAAAAAAAATGGTAAGGTATATCCATAGGGTGATTTTTCCTGCAGTTCACATGCAACATGCAGCCTTCAGAGCCACTGCAGGACATTTTATCCATTTGAAAACAATTTGATGCTCAAATTCACTTGTGAAAACACTGACCTGTCTTTCTTTGCAAGTGCACATGTGCATGTAAATGAGAGCAGAGTTTGTCCTGAAGTTGCAGACACAGCCCACACTGTTACCCAGCATTTCTAAGAACATCTGCAGCATATCCTGGGACTCTTTTCTGTGACTGAAAGCGATCTCTACGCTTTTGGCATCTGAATGTAGTGATTCAAAGCCTCTTCAGTACAGGGGAGAACTGGGTATTGTTTATGCTCTGAGACTCTGTTAAATGACCAAACTCAAAGTGCTTTTCATTGATGAAGGAAGTGGCTTGCTTTGCTGCAAGTCCCAAGGAACCAGCTATAGATTTACACAGCTGGTACATGGATGTTTATCCAGTTGTATCTGTCTGAAAATGATCCTTTTGAACTGTATTAAAAGGTTATTGGATTCAGTTACATTCACATGAATATCCTTTATAAAGAATATGTGATGATAGTAATAATCTAAGATAAAGGAGGGAAACCTATTTTAATTTACGGACTTTACACAGAGATCGTATTTTGTGTGCATTATACATGTTCAATTCAACTGTGAAACAGTTAAATACTCTCAGAACATGTTATTTTATCTTGTCCTCTTTACTGTATTCAGCAAATTTAGATCCTAACATGTAAATAGATATGCTGTCTGGCATATATCTGTCTGCTGGCTGTTCAAAATCTCTCATAACTAACAAGAAGCTTGTTATGGTTTAACCCAGGAAATTGGCTTGGACCATAGTGGGAGAACCACTGGATCTTTAATAAAATCAATAATTACAAAAAATTATAATATAGTATAATACAGAATAACTGGCTGTAGAATGCCAGGACTGTAACCTAACTTTGATATTTCTTGATATTTTGGTCTCAATGGTGAAATATTGTAAACATCTTTACTCTCTTTTCCTAGGGTAAATCGACACACACCTCAGACACATATTCAGCTTCAGTATTTCATTCTTCTTTAACTCATGTGCAGGACATAAGGGAACATTTCCACCTGTGCAATTACTTCCTCTGATGTTCCTGCAGAAAGTACCTGAGAATGCATCCTATACCGATTGAATCAACTATTTCTCTTTATCACACTAAATCATCTCCAACCATTTATGTTCCCTGTGTGCTAGAAATGCTGCCAAGGCAGAAGGAGGCCTGAAATAAAATGGGGAAAGTGACTGATTGGCATTTGCAGGAGGAGCCACTGGTCAGAGCGTTTCCAGGAGCACCTCTTGCTCATCGACACACTAACGATGGGTGTGACACTGCCTTCCCCAGGCCATGAGGAGCCAGCCACAGCACGGCAGACACACACTGACTGTGGGGTTTGAGGGGAAGAAAAGGCTTCTTGTAACATTTCTACCGCTGCACCCGTGCTGATTCCAGTGCTGACAGCTACTGCCGATGGATGAGAGGCTCTGCACTCTGCTGGGGCTAAGAAATCACAATATCATCAGAACCTGAAGGGTTGTAAGTGAGAAGACAAATGGGAGTGGCTGCCCTTCCACAAACCAGCATTTGCTGCCTGTACTTGCACAGTGAAATATAGGAAAGCATAGCTTATCTGTAGGGTGTAGCAGATGCTCTGAGTGCCTTCCAGTTGGGTTAAAAGTTGCCCTTTCAGGTATCTCCAATTCTAGACTGATTTTCTACACCATGCAACAGCCAGAAATTATTATTAGTGTCTTTTGTTTTCAATATTCATACAGGAAAAACATGTGAGACACATACCTGAGCAAAAATGAACAAAGGCCATTTCTTGGGAAAGCAGAGAATGAAAATCTCTTATAGCTATACAAAGTGCCATCCAGGAAGGTCTCTGATGTCACAAGAGTCTCAGAAGTTGCAGGTCTGTCTCCACAGCCTGCACACAACAGACCCTCTGATGGACAAAAGAAACAAGCCAGACAGCAAGACACCTGGGGAATTTGGTACCTTGGCTACCTACATGGGCCAGAATTGTGGAGTTGGACCAGTTTAGATCACTGAAGACCAGAGGGAGTTTTAAGCTATGAGAGAGAGAGACAAAATAGTCCATGGATGGTTACAGGCACGTGTAGCTCTAATAACATGAAGTCTCTGCTTTGAGCAACGCTGATGGAAGAATGCAAAGCACAAGGAAGGGACAGGAAGAGACATGAGGCAGAAGAGATTTAAGTGAGGAGCAGGAAGCAGGGGGTTGTGGCCATCATCCTGCTGGGCACTAACAAGAAGCACAATTTGCAGGGGAGGACTCGGCCAGCCAGGTTCTGAGAGGGGCTGTATCTCTCAAACCACCCTGTCTGTCCCTGATAAGCTTCAGTAAATTTTTAAAATGCACTCCACTGTTGCTGTTAGCAGTAAAATGGACAAATATTCCATGTCACCAAGTGAAAGGAAGGGTCATTTACTGGGCAGCTTAGAAAAAAATAATTTCCCAATGAACTGGCAATCCTGCTGTTCGACCAGCTCTAATGGTAAGCAGTGCTGTATCAATTACTTCCAACACAACACAACACAAATTTCCAAAACAACTGTCACTTGTTTTGGAAATTTGCATCTTCGAAATGCATATTTTCAATCCACACTTTAGACTTCAGAGCTGTCACTACCTTCACATGTCACTGCCGTTACCACAATCACAAGTCATTTCTTATCAGAGTGATTGCCAGCCGTGCACTTCTGCCAAAACTGTCAATGCAAGTGGTTATAAGCTCTAATAAAATAGTTTAAAATGTGTGTGTGTGTGTGAATGGGCTAGATAGAGAGGGAGAGAGAGAGAGACAGAGCAGATTGCACTTTCCAGTGCTCAGGTGGTGGAGCTGTTAGAGGATTACACAGACAAAACAGAATGAAGTTATCATCTGTCCTAATTTAATAAAACAAGACCAAACCCAACAAAAGAAAAATAAATCCTAGCCTTAAAACTCTCAAGTAATAAATGACTTTGGAGATGTGCATTTCTAGCACCCTTTTGGCATGAAATAGGCAACAGAAGTGAGGAAACCTCCAGGCATGTACAGCAACTCATATTTGTTGCCACCTAAAATAGGGATTTGAATTATAGTGTGTTTCCTGAAGAGAATCCTGTTCATGCATATCTGAGTACCACCAGCAGATGAACTGCTTGGGTTAAGAGCTGTCAAATGTTATCTAACAAAGGCTGTACAAAATCATCTGATGTCTCTAACAGCCCCTATCAAAATTCTTTTTTATGATGATCTCACATCCCAAAAAATGGAGGGGAGAGCCCGACCTTCTGATTTAAAATAACAGGTGTGAAAAGTTTTGAAGCTCCATTAGAGATGCCACATGTAGAAAAATGTCATAATCTCTGCATGTTAAATCACCCTGTTCCAAAGGTCCAGTTAATGAGTACTCAGCCAGGGTGCTGAGCGAGGCTGACAGTGAAACCAGAGCTGGTAAAGTCTTCTGAGATTTCTGTGCTGTTCAAACAATAACTCGTTTGACCAAGTATATTTTACTGGAATAAATGTCACTAAAACTTTTGTGATGAGCGTTGTATCACTATTATTAATCTGTTACAAAGCATTTTAGGTACCTATACGTATTGTATCATAGAATCTAAAAGATGATTTGCAAGTAATGTTTCAATAATATTTAGTGAAATTCTTTGATCTTTACAATATAAATGCCAAAATATTAAGTGAGGTTTTCTTCCTAAAATTCATATCTGTGATGAGACTTTCAGTGAAATTCCAATAAATTAATTTTCTCTCAGCATGTCTTGATTTATACTCATTTTACTTGTCTCTTCCTTGAAAAAAATGTGGGCATGCAAGTTAAAAGCAAACATTATAACTACATTCTGGCTGAATAATACCCCATCAAGTTGACGATACTCTTCCAGTCCTGGAGAGCCAAAACACAAAATATGTTTTGTATAACTAATACTAAAAATATTTCAGTTTTGAGACTGACAACTCTTAGACACTTGATAAGACTGAAATAAAGCAAGCTAAAAGCAATGATTTGCATTCCCACTTGTTGTGCATATCTCATATAAGTATGTTAGGGCAAAGTCTGCTTTGGGAAGAGTCTGATCCTTCCAGATGGCAGCGCTCAATGTCTGCACACTGATATGCTAATGTGCATGCAAGAGGTTAGAGTGATGATCCTGGCTCTTCACTTAGTGGTGTTTGAAACTTGTCTGTGGAAAGGAGAACTAAATAGGAAACACTTAGGCAAGTATTTTCCACAAAAAGGAGTGTACAGCTTGAACAAGCCTCTGTTCAATGCTGCACACATCTAGCACAGCCTGATGTCAAAGCAGGCTTGTTACTTTGCTGCAGGCATGGCATAATACCTCTGCTGGTGCTCCAGAGGGAGAGATGAATGAAAACCAGGATTTAATACGAGGGAATAAATCCAGGGTAGCTGAAGTCTGTGACTAGCTGACAGCTAAAGCAGCCCATGGTGCTTTTTTTTTTAAAATTCTGTGAAATAGAATATTAGAACTTAACATTATTCCAACTTCCCTGTATAAAACAAAGGAAGAATCTCCTTACCTGGAACTCTTTATTTGCTGAGGTGTTTGGGGGATCTTTCTCAGATTTATCTGTACACCCAGCTGGCTCTTTCTCCATTTTTATAATGCTTGCTCTGGATGACATTACCCTGTGGAAATTATCATTTGGTTCTAGAGATGTACAAGTAGCCATTTTGGTTTGGTAGCTACTATATGTCAAATACGCATTAATTTTACTTTCCTTTGTAAATTAGAGCATTTAATGTTTCTCATGTGTTTGCCCCAAATTTTAAAGTATTTGCAAAAATCACATTCCAGCAGGGGATTGTCATGGCACACTAATTTTTTTCTAAATGTGAAGCAACGGGTACATCAACAGCAGTTCCATTTAATTGTGTGCTTTAGGTGATTGAAATTCCCCAGGTAAGATAATAGCATGATTTTCAGGGTAGCTGTTATTGCAAGCCTGTGGGAGAATGCATGTAAGTCTAGAAGCTTCTGCAATGAAGCTTGGGAAGGCTACACTGGTGTGTGAAATGATGGGGTTCAGCTGTTTTGGGTTTTTATCTCTCTCCCTGTCTTTTGATAAAACTCTGCAGCATCAGCTGCTATTGCAATCAATGCAGGCTCAACAGATTTTAGTCAAAGTTGAATGAGAAACAAATAGGCAGACAGATCAATGAAGTGATCATGCAGATCTTTGCATATGTGAGTAGGTCATACTGGAGTAGCCTAAATGAAATAATGGATTTTATGCCAATCTGGCTGTTAATGAGAATTGTGCTAATAATGCCCCAGTAGTGACAGGGGTGATGGCTTTTACAGAACTAGGAAAAGGCCTGTAATGCACTAGCCTGACTCACTGCTCTGAGTCCAGCCTTCCCATCCAGGACATCTTTTTGACTCTTGCATTTGGAGGGAGAGAGCAAAACATGGTCCTGTTTATTTTGTTCAGCTACTCTGATATGTAAGTTTTAAACACACCAGCCTAGGATCTCTCATTAAAATACATCACTGTTTTCTACAGTTCCAAGTAGCATCATCCTGAAACAAAACCTTGTTGGACACCACTGATTTAACTGTAGTACATAGCCAGAATATTCAGCATGACAGCAATATACAATATTTAGCAGAAAATCCTTTACAACTGTGTGTGATCCATTTTGATTCTTATCCCATGATGAAGAAAATGCAAGATAAGGATCTTCTTAGCCTTGATAAAAATAGCTTTTTAAAGGACCAAAGTATTTATACACACATAGTGTAAAATGGAATAAATATGGTTACATCCTAAAAGGTCATTGAGAAGGCTGTAATTCCCATCAAGTGTTTTATGAGGTTAATGTTTTCTTACACTGAGTCTACATTTAACTTGAGACTCCAGAATGGGCAAAGGATCATCCTGAAATCTGTTCAGTAGCTGATGAAATGATATCCTGGTGTTCTTCTGTTATTGCTTGGAAGTGTGGTAGATTCCAGCAGTGGAAGTCCTGTGGCTGATGGAAGGAGAGCTGAGGAAATCTGGTTGCTGGCATGGCCTGCAAGCCTCTGGCAGAAGCAGGATGCTGCAGGGGATTTGAAGTGGTGCTCTGGAAACCACCAGGTCTTCAAATCTCTTAGTGCTCAGAAGGTAAAGTACCTGCATCAGCTGCCTAAAGCTCTATCAGCAGAAAGCTTGTGCTCTGGGAACACAGAGAAAACCTCTGAATTCCTGTATAACCAGCACAGGTGCTCAGACATGGGTTTAGCTTGTTAGGACTGAGTGAACTCCATCTTCTGCAGGGTTACATTAAATGGTTTTTCTGAGAAGAGCCAGGGATGTGAAACATTGTAGTGGTGAAACTGACCCAGATTGGAAGGGTTGAGATCAGAGAAAAAGAGTCAGATGTCAACAGAAACAGCCACGTGATGAACAATTAACAGCTGCATGATTGCTTGGCTTTATAAGAATTTAATTTGAATTTGAATTGACTTTGACCTCTGTGATTTGCCTCAGTGTGCTTTGGATTGTCATTTTAAGAAACACTTCTGTGATGCTTCCCTTGCTCATGGCACCTAATACCTTACATTAAAAAGCCATTACTTGAAGGCACTAAAAAAACACCTAAAAAGAAAAAAGAGGAAAAAAAAATCCTTCTATATTACACCATTTGGACAAATTTTCAATTCTTTCCAGCAAAGCCACAAAGCACAAAACTTACTGCTTTATGAAAGCCATATTTTCTTATAATGGCTTCAGCAGCTGGAGCAGTAAGAAAACCTGTAATAGCAAAAGATGAATAATAAAATTATGAATACTTCACACAATTTTTTGAATGGGTAAGAAGATGAACAGAGCAACTCCTCAACCTTCAAAAAAGATTCTCTGAATTCTTCTGGAAAAGACTGTCCAGAATTATGAAAAATTATTACTTTAATAATTCAGTGTCTTAAAGTTCCCCCTCCTTCCCCTGACATCAGTACAGCTTTTTTTCTCCTTTATGTAATTCTAGTCTTTACAGTTATATATATGGCCTTAAATTTTGTGAATAAGTGCGTATTTAAACAGTATGGCTGTGGAAAAGCTCTCTGCTACTACATTTTGCTGCCTTCAGATGTGCATTTTTTCATATTACATGTATTTGTGTGTGAGAGAGAGAATATGTGGAGCAGAGATAAAACCAGCTGCCACAGATGAGGGTTTTTTTTTTTTTTTTTTTTAATTGACCAGGGTGTCCTATGATGCAGTTTGGATACTCCTGAATACTGTGTTAGGTTAAATTCCCTAAATTCAATATTTTGGTACTGCCCTGGGTCTTCAGACTGTCATGAACTTGAAGATAAAGTTCCCAGGTTGGGAAAGCAGCTTCCTTTCTCACCTTGCCTCATGACATAACCTGAGCCCCCAGGTCTTGCACATCCTAAATGAATGCCCAAAGGACTGCCCAGCTGCAGTGAATACCAAAAGATAATTACTATTCTGGGGTTCACCCCTCTGTTATTCTCACTCGAGCTGTTCAAATATTTAGAGAGTCAGACAGAAATGAGAACTATTCTCTAGTCTGAGCATCCACCAGGGACTCCCAGGCCTCTCTGCAGCTCTCATGCAGAGCAGAACTGCTACATCTGATTGAGACGCATTCCAAAGTAAAAATCAGACAAAATGTGAATTAAATCTGAAGAGTTCTGCATCCTTAATGGCAAAGAGGATAGAGTGTTTTGTGTGTGTCTTCCTGGGATTCTTTGAAAGGCCATCTTCAATATTTTGCATCTTCAGAATATTCTTTTTTCTCCCTTTTCTTTACTACAGTGGTTAACATAAAGTTATTCTCATTTCATTATGTTATATGCTAATACTTAATTAACAGATTTTCATATTGCTTTGAGTTTTTCTATTGTCTGTTCCTTATGTTTATCCACATTACCTCTACAAGTCAGTACCATTATATTCAATTGATTTTTGCTGTTCTTCTAATTGCTGTTAAGTTCTTTTTCTTTCTCTAGAGCAATATCTGATTTTTTCCCCCAATAAAACTTCCTTTCATAGGAAGTTTTCAAAGTATTTGAAGCTATTGTAAGAAAAGGGTAAATTTTGAAGATAATTGTAGTATCAAAACCAGACACAAAATCAATACAAATAGTTGTGTGACATAACTTTCAAAATTAAGATTTTTTTTTTTTTAGTTAAAGTTTGCCTTTTTTTAAATTCCGTTTGTTATTCTGGCAACAATTCTGCTACTACATTACAGAATAAAGCAAGCTTTTCTCTGCTCTTTCCGATGAGCTCAAAGTTGTAGATTAATAAGAAGAGATTTTTGTTAGTTTTGTTGGTGTCTCTTCCAAACATTCAACAAGCTTGAAAGTATTCAAATGCTTCCTTGGTCTTCTCCATCCCATGACTCCACAATCTCCATGTGAGTGAATTTTAGGTGTCCATAGTTTGGCCATAATTTCTGTTGAATGCAGGACATGTGTCCTGCTGAGCTCTGGAGTCTTTCCTGCTCATCCATGTAACATCTTTTGTTATCTGGCTTTGGTTTTTGGAGTCTGTGCTGTATAACCTCCTTTATTAATCAAGTGGATGGATGTTCTCCCACACTGTTCACTTCCATGCAAAGGGAATGGAGGACATAAGGAGACATTTTCCTTGGTGCAGGCAGTTCAGCACGATCCCACTGCAGCACAGAGATGCCTGCTAGGAGAAACACCTGTCACCACTGAAATCAATGGCAATTTTGGCTTTTTGTGCAGTGGATGTGGTGTTGACTTCATTGGGGTTTGGTCCAAAAGCTAATTGGCATCCCTAGCCATTAAGCTGACTAATTTGCGTGACTCACATAAATGCCAATGCCAGTAAGAGACAGAATCCCGTTTGTAAGCAATCCAATGAGCAAACTCTAAATGTTCCTCATAAACACATTTACTGGCTCCTCACAGAGACACCATCCTTGAACTGGAGGGGAAGCCAGCATCCATTTACTATGTGCAACTGGACACCAGGCCAGAGTTTATCCCTGAGCTGCCTTTGCTGACCTCATTGCTGCCTCCCCTGTGCCACTTCACTACGTGATCCCAATCTCTGTGCAGCCTTTCAGATATTCAGTGCTCATCGTTACACAAACTGCTTAATCTCCCTGCAGTTTAGCTGTTTGTATCATCAGTCTCTCACGTCTGTGCAGATGACTAGTTTGGATTTCCCAGTGTGCTTTTTAGTAATACATTAGTTTCATCTACTTCTTACCAAAACATTAATGCATCTGTCTCTCAATCGCTACAAGACCTCATGGGGGATTTAAATTTATTTATTTATTTGGTGAGTGTAAGCTTTTTCTGAAGGCACTGAAATGGTAGAAGAAGGAACACAAGACTTCCAGCATTACACTTGGCAAGTGACAGACATGTCCCAGTCAGAGATGCAAAGATATTTCTGTTTTAAACTGAGCCTGTTAGATCTGCCTGCAATGCCACACACGAGCTTCTGCTAAGAAATTGTTGGAAAGAGTCTTCTCCAGATTCCTCTTGAGTGTTCATTGTGATTCACTGCAAGGTCATCAATTGCCTGCACTAGCAATTTGTGAAATTTGTGAAAATGAAATTTGTGTTGTCTGTTGGCTGCATCAGAACCACGGCAGGCACAATCATAATCTGCCAAAGGAAGCATTTTATTTGCTCCTCTTTTAAAGGTCTTGCTTTGAATTTCCAGGTTGGCCCACAGATGGAGGCAAAGGGGAATTCCTTGCAAGCAGAAGTGTGGGAAGGATGGTGCTAACCAGAAAGACAAATCATGCTTTTATTACACCTTCTTATGACTAAAGTGTTGCACAGCTTGTGTTGTCTTAACTGCCCCCTGGGAATGGGCACAGAAGCCACAGATAACACAGAATTCTTTAACACTTATACGAGAAATAATACAATAGGGAACAGTTATAAGCGTACATAGTCCAGAGAGAAAAATGTGTAATTTGTGTGTGGGATGTAAATCACTATTTAGCAAGAAGTATCAGGAAAAAAGCAAAAACCAGCTTGCAAATGGAAAGTATTTGGGACGTGATTTTGGCTTTAATTTTGTTGTCTCTAAGATGTTTCTAATATACACTCACTCCTGCCCAACTAAAAATTAACAGAACTCTCCTCTATTACGTTTATGAGTTCTGTCACTTCTCATGGGTGCTTTCCATTGTTCACATATGTTCATGATGTTAGTGCACCCTACTGATCCTTGCAATGCAACATGGCCCTTCTAAATGTCCTTTAAATAAATGCCTGGAGATCCCTTGGTGTGTATCTGCTGCAAGGTCTCAGCAGATGGGGATTTTGGGAGACTTTGGGATTCATGCATTTTTGTAGCACAGCCATGAATCTAAACAATCACTGTCTTTCCACATGCATTGTGTTTAGGTTTTTGGGCATGGCTAGAAAGGGAGGAAAAACTTGCACTCCTTCCCATTTGCAAATAACATCTGTGCAAACCCTGTTAATACAAAATTGATGGGGCTAAATACAGAGGTGAACTGTTGTTACTGTGAGAGCATCTACATATCAGATAATAATGAAAGCGTGGTTCTGCTAACATTGGTTTCCATACCACTTCCTTTATTACAGCTTTTACTTTTCTCGGAAAATAAACTGAGGCAATTTGTAAAGGAGGGAGTTTTTAATGATGTTCTGAGTGTAGCACTCAACACACTCTTCAGGATGGGCTTGACACTTGTTTGGGTACTGCATGGCTGTATTTATCTTTTAAATTACAAGCAGCAGAAACAAAAAGAAACAATCAAAGTTTAAATTGAACTGGGTACTTGAAAGACACTATTTATGAAGAAAGAGCATATTTGCACTGTGTTAATCTTCTTGACTAAGACAAACACATCTGAGAAAAGTGTAAACTTGTTTGTTTTAGGTAGTTCTTTAGGCTCTTATGGACTTCTCCCTCTTTGTGATGGAAGAGGACAGGCTGGCATACTCTGCAAGAAGCCCTGGTGAGATGGAAAGCAAAGTCTTATTTTCCTTTAAGAATAAGTTCTTTCCTTCTCTGATAGCTCTCTAAATAATAAACCTGCTATCAGAAAGCATGATGCCAGCAGAAACTCCTTGGCAGCCCCAGTGCCACACGCCAGTTGCCTGTTAGCAATGTGGATATACTTTTGTCTTCTGATAAGCACACCGAAATCTGTCAGAATATATCCTGTCATCTCCTTGTCATCAAAGATAAAATTCCAGCACTTCATGTTAGTGAAACTGAGCGTGATTATCTCACCTGAGAAACTGAGCCATTGCCACACTGAGGACTAGAAAATGTTTATCAAACTAAGCAGAACTGAAATTCCAGCAAAATTTCTGGGCATTTTTTGAACAGTAGCTCCTTTCCTTTGGAATCTCAGGACAAAGTAGACTGCTGATAAACATTTTTTCTCTACCAATTTTATTCGTGCCTTAAAGGTTTTCTCTTAGCTTGTTTCTTGCTGAATGGCTAAGACTGCAAAACTTCCAGGGTAAATAATTTCCCACAACAATAACTCTTCATGGATCACTATGGGCTTTTATGCCCATGTTTGAAAATCTAATCATGAGAAAATTACTCTCTCTCTGCTATTTCCCTTCTCCCTTCTCAGCCCTTTTAACTGTCATTCAAAAACCAAACCATGATTCATAAAATCCAGAAAAAACTACGTTCAACATCAAAGTACTAAATGTCTTTTCATTTGACATACAATCTCATCATAGAACAAGCTTGCAAAATGTGCTTTCTTCATTCTTATTTATGCATCCATGAAATGTTAGAGGCATGCAGAAGGAACTCACAGATAGATGGTTTGTATAGCCTTATTAATTCTCACTTGAAAGAAGAATATTCCATATTATTTCAGAAGGTAAAATTCGAAATGAAAGCAAAAGATAACTTCTGTGCTGCGAGCATTTTGCAAATTCCAGTTGCCAAGTTTGTTTGCTAAGTTCCATCTCCAGTTCCTGCAAATGTGTGTGAAGTTAGTCCTTCTAGATCCACAGTCTGAAATCTGGCATAGTTTAAGGGCATATTGAAATCTTAAAAAGTCCCTGCAGTTTTGTAGATGATATTTTGTTTTTGCAAGTAAATTATGTTCACAAGAAAAAACCATTTCAATGGATTCACAGTCAGTCAGAATCTAGGGAGTTTCTGCAGAAAAAGGCCTCAGTCAGGGAAGTTGTGACCTATTATATAAAATAAAAGTAACTTTAAAGAGGGCAAAGACTGACAGTTGGGTTTCTGAACTTCAATTTAGTTATGCCAATATGACTAAATCACAGAATTAAACAAAGTTTTAATGTTGTTAATGTCTCCAAATGCAGAAATTTGCTTTGAGCCTTTTTTTTTCTTCACATCTGGAATCCGAGGAATAATTATCTTAATTGAGATGTATAAAGAGACATTGCCTATTTGGCATGTGTATATTTAGCAATTAAAAAGTGTCCACTTCATTAGCAGATGCAAACCTCCACTACCTTTATTTTTGGCTTTTCTCATTGTGATAAAGAACACTTTTTTCCTAAGCATCTTTTACAATGCAAAGAAAAAGGTCTGAGATGAAATTAGGATGAAAGGTATACCTTGTCAAATTCTGTGGTGAGAAACAGGGATAAATAAAGAGGCTCAAGGAGAAGAAAAGAAAATAAAGTGCACCTTGGTGAAAAATCTCCTTGATGACTGCTGTCAGCAGCAGAATAGAGTCATGACTTTTCCTTCAGGAGAGCAGAGCTTCATCTCCGATGGGTCATGCTAGAAGGCTCAATTAAAGATTGCTTTCTCTGTTTCTCATGGACAGAAACGAACAATTGGATATTGTGCAGGGCTCCCTGTTAAATCAGCTTCCACCTCTGTGCCTGGCATTTTTGCCACCACTGCCAGCAGGTAGAGAGGGAAAGTGCTGAAACCCTTCCAAACTACTGTAAAAAATTAACCCTGTCCTGGCCAAAAGGAGGACCTGGTGGTAGATTGGTTACAAGGAGTTAGGTTTTGCTTTGTCTAGTATGATATGACTATGCTGAAAACCAAAGATTGTATTGTTTTGTTTCTAGAGACAGTGGTGTTAAGCTAAATCTTTCAAAAATCAATAAAGAAAGAAGGTTTCCTTTTGCTTTAATTAGACTAATCAAGTGCACTTTATCAGGAGTTCTAAGGGACAAATCAAGGCATGTTTTAAAGCTATCTACAACATAGTCCCAAATAAACCATAGTTTAAATATTTGTTGAAATTTTGAAATATTCCTGCAATTCTGTCGATAATAATGTTTTGCATTTGCAGGTGATTTATATTCACAAGGAGAAACCATTTCAATGGATTCCTAGTCCACCAGAATCTAGACAATTTCTGCAGAAAAGGGCCTCTGTTTGGAAATCTGTGACCTACGATTGTATAATTTTCAGTATAAAAATATGAGTTACTTTAAAAAACCCAGCTCCACAGCATCTCACTCTTATAAGTAAAATTTTTATCAGACTGTATTTTCTACTTGCACTAAACAAAGCTCTAGTAAGATGTTTGGTACTGACCAGGAAAGACACGATAAGTACCTTCATTAAGCTTTCTTTTAATAAGCAATGGTGTTTGGCCATGAGGCCTTTATTTTCAAGCAATCTGTGAAACAAAACACCCATTCACTTTCACTCATAATTGCTAATTATGTTTATTACTAATAAACCTTCCCTTTACAGATGGCTGGTGAGGAAGAACTTCAGGTCCAAATACATTTCCAAGTCTTATTTTTCACTGACCTGTCCTTAACTAACTCCTTCTCCCATCTGCAATCCAAATAAGCATGTTTGCTTTGCCATTTGTTCAGGAATATTCACTCTTAATCGCAATTATATCTCAATGTAACATGCATCACCATAGGCACTAAGCATGTCACGATCTATAATGTAACTTCCAGTCAAGTAGGAGCAATAAAGGATATTTCAACTTTGTTATCAGGAGCTGACACACAAAAAGGCTCAGGATTTACTTAAAAAAAATATTTGGGATCAGACATTTAGAGTTCCTTGCTGCTGAAGAAAAACCAGGCCCCAAAAGCAGCAGTTGCCCAGGCTTCACATATCAAGCATAAGGACTTCTGTAGTTTTTAGGTACTTCTAAGACTGTATCATTCATTGTAGACAGGAAAAAACAGGTACAGAAAGGCAATTCAGCTTGGGACTTAGAAAATTAAAGGCCATATAAGTTCTGACTCAGCAGCAAAATCCTTTATAACATGCAGCTTTAAGCTAACATTTTGTCTACTTTCTGGGTGAGAGCAGAGATTGAGTAACAGCCCCTTCATCACACTGACCATCAGCTCTCAAATCCTGTGTGAGTGAGCCCTTCCATGCTGTTAATTGCAGTTCAATATGTTAATTATTTACAAAGTCATAATTTTGATATGTTGGCTGCTATGCAGGGGCTAGCACCACATCATATTTTTATGAAATGTCTTTCTGAAAATTCATGTAAACCTTAATTTAGTCTCCAGGGGAATACAGATGAAAAAATAAAACAAAATGAGGCACCACTGTTTGAAATAAGATAAATCTTATGATGACAAAACACAACTGTTCTCTTGAATAACAGGAAATTTGTGTGGTGCATCACTGCTAAATTTCATGACACAATTTTTTTAATAATTCAAAGTAAAAAGCATTCTGGATTGCTATCTTTCTGTTATTCTTGAAAAAATACACATTTTAGTTCCCGATGTCAAGGCAAGGCTATCCAATTATCAGAAGACTTCATCCAAGACAAGGCAGTTAAAAAGGCTTTCCAGATATGGTAAAAACCTTCCCTGAAGTGGGAACAGTTCCCTGTGGTTTTCCATCAGTCAAACTGCATATGGAAGGCTCCTCTACCTACTTCCTTGGGAATTGGGCAGAGGGAGCTCCAGTGGTCCCACAGGCACTGGAGTTTTGGAGGCAGCTCTTAGACTGTAGTAAAGAAAGGGTTCCTCATCCTTGAGAAAGATTTCCCTGGGGCTAAAGATTATGTAAGTGAAATAAAACAAAGCAGAAATAGTCAGACTGGGGTGATATTTCGCTCTTTTCCTCTGCAGTTGATAGCAACACCATCTGCTCGAGGATTTTCTGCAAGCAGGCTGAATTCATTGAATAAACTGTTCGCTCCAGATTGTTTGCTCCGCTCTATATAGCAATCTACAATTGTTGATTAATTAAAGTGCATAGTTCCCCAGCGAGAAAGGTATGCACTGTTATTCCAGATGGGGAAGCCAAGGAACAGAACGTTTATCTGATCTATGAAAATTAGCTGGAGAATTCAGTTTTAAACAGTAGATCACTGGAGGAACCTTTCCCTGCCATTGCATAGCAGCTTGACGTATTCTCTCATATGGTTTCTGTTTGCTTTTATTTTGAGCAGCAGGAGTTTGGGGAAGAGACTGTCCTAAAAGGCCATTTCTCATCCCTTCATAGAATCATGGAATATGCTGAGTTGGAAGGGACCCATCAGGATCATTGAGTCCAGCTCCTGGCCATGTGCAGGACACCCCAAGAGTCACTCCATGTGCCCAAGAGCATTGTCCAAAGGCTTCTTGAGCTCTGTCAGGCTTGCTGCTGTGACCACTGCCCTGGGGAAGCATCTGCAAGTGCAAGTGGTAATTAATGAAAAGTATACATGCCAGTGTGATGTCAGACAGCCTTGGGTTACACCCTGAATTTTCCTAAGTCAGGGGCTTCTTTGACTGCATGAGTTTGAAGATAATCCAGAAGACTCTCAAAATGAAGACAGTTACACTTCCTTGCCACAGAAAAGCTAGAAAATAACTGCAGACTTCTTAATTACTGATTATTTGTATAAAAACATTTGTTTCATGCTCTGTGAACAGTTTGGGTATGTAGAGCTCTGTAAACTGCATTTGGATCAGCATGGATAAATTAGCATATATAGGATTAAAAAACCATAAAGGTGATAATCACTGCAGCCCTAGGCTTACACTGTAGTTTGAAAAAGGATGGTTATATCTCAGTATTTCAGGAAGGAAAAGGTATTACTCTTGTAACAAGCTTTGAGCATTGAGAGTCAGGGGAAAGAGTGCAAGTTCTTGGCAGTGAAAAGACAAGTCCCACAGCATGGCTGAGTTTTGCAGAGCTCCTGCAATCAGCAGAAGATGCAGACAGTGTAAAGCATGCGCTGAATTCTGTGGTGTTTGCCAGGGATCTTGCTGTCACTCTGGACCATGGGTTGCCATTAATGCGAAGCACTCAGCAGGACCAGAAATACCAGTGTAGGAAATAGAAACTCAAATGATCTCCCTCATGCATTAGAAACTAAATTAAATTAAGAGGACATACTGTGTAGGGTTAGAGATGAATGGCTGGAAGGGAGAAAGGAAAGATGTGCAAAGTAGAGCTGTGGTGCCAGGGCTAGACAAGAGGATGGTTGGGTGAGATGGGAGAAAAGCAGCATCTCCATGCAGAAATTACCATTTGGTCCTCATTCCTTCAGCTTTATAAAGACAGACAGAGAGATAAGCCAACAAAATGCTCAGGCAATGGGTGTGTTTGAACTGTGACTCCAAATTCAGGACAAGCACTACCAAATTTTGAAGAAAACTGCAAAACATACCTGGGCAAAGACATAAGAAAGGGATGAGGATTTTTTGTAAATTTGCCACAGTCCTTTGCAGCAATGTTATCTTTCATTTGCTTCATCTACTCATGACATATGATATTAATTGATATTAATTGATCATATTTCCTTTTCATGATTCATAGGCAGTAACAGCTCTGACAAGTTAATTCGGCATTAACTGGGGTATTTTTCACTTTACTTTAACATTTTTTTCTGCAACAGATACTAAATCATTCTCTACTTTGGTGCTAAATTTAACATGTCCTATTCATCCCACATCAAGAAAATTATCACTTCTTGCATCAGCAATTTCAACTGGCCACTGCTGCATGAAAATCAATGCTTACTGGGAAAATGCCAAGTGAACCAAATGGTATTGGCTGTGTTGTTTTTGCATTGTAATAGCCTGTCCCCAAATGTACAATACCCTTGACAAATAAGTATATCAGGCTAAATTCTGATCATACTCATTCTGGTGTAGATCCAAACTAAATTATTTTAATGAGCTGAAGAACAAATTTTCCTTTTACCAGTCTTGTTGGGTTATTGGCTTAATTCCATGTAAGATGCTAATGCTGGTTGGTGAGGGAAAAATGTGGGAAGAGCTAAGTTAAAATAATTCACGATTGTTCTGAGACGCTGGAAAGAAAATAATATTTGTGAGAATATATTTTACATTAAATATATTTTACATTGATGAAGATATGCATTACCTAAAATGCAGAAGGACCTTAATGACACCAATATGTTTTATGCAGTGTAACATTTTCAGAGTTGGAGACTTGCTGACTTTGGCAGAAGTCTAATAAAGTAACTCAAGTTTCTGTCCCAAAGACTTTGCAGTCCAAGTAATTGTGGAAGAGATGAATACATTGATGACAGAAATGAAGAAAAATAACAATGAATGCTTCATTTATAAGTAATAACATCAAAAATATATTGTGATAAACAGGTATTAAGGATGTCTTCATATTAGATTTCTATTTATCATGCAGGAAGTGATATACACTTTTTTCTTGGTAAGAGAATGGACACCATTGCATAGTATTATTCCCCTCTACAAAGACCATTAAGTCTGGAAATTCAGAACTAAGTAATATATTTAGCTTATTTTGCAAGACAGTGATGGACATCTGAAAATTCTATCACTCAGAAATTGATGCACACACACACACCATGCCTGGAGCCTTTCTTCAGAGAGCGCAGCTTCATTTTCCACACTATCTACCACTTCAGTAGCATTTTATTTTTCCCTTCATACTGCCTCGTCAATCCAGGATTTGAGTGCTTTTCTTGTAAATAGTCCCATTATTTTTTGCTTACGAAATGTTACAATTTCCATGCAGCAAAATGTTTTGTACAGCTCTGTGTTGTTACCCTGCTGCTTCACTGTGAGCTGTTTGACTTATCACTGCTGACAAAAGCACCCAGCTTCTTGTACACACGTAATGAAAGCCTTAAATGTTTTCTGAACATCTCTCTGAAACATATTACTTCTAATAAAAAAATATCCTGCAGATTTATTGTTGAGACTAATGGTGTAAAAAAATCACTGAATTATCTTAGTGCTTTGGTAGTCTAGGCAGTGGGCCAGTCTGATGTGTATGGTGCATCTAGTCTGTGTGTTTTTAAGCTGTGGGACAGCTTTTAGAATTATGCCTGTAACTTCAGCCTAGTGCTGGACTAAAACACCCTGACTCATGATTTATGTGATGGAATGTAGCTCCTCGGATCTTTCAGGATTGCAATGACTTAATGGTGGCATTGCAGCAGAACAACCACTCCCTTTGTGTTCCTATTATCTGCTGTGGACTAACATGTAAATCTGGAGAGAGAGGCCCTAATTGCACACATTGTGCCATTTAGTGGTGTCAATACACTAAAAAAAAGGTAGGATAGGGGACAGGATTTTAATTGCTAAATGCTAGCAAACATGCACAGAAGGAAGGATCTGGCTGGGAGGACTAGACCCATTCCTTTTGTTTTGTGATAGAAACCCTAAACAGCAGAAGTGGTTGGGTAATTCACAGCCTCTCTGATTTACAGTCATGCTGTATTCATGGTTAGTTTGTACACTTTTGGTTTCATGCCATCATGGTAAAGTGGTTCAGAACTATTTTTTTTTCCCTTCTCTTTTGCTTTCCTTCCACAGGCATCCTTGGAGAACTGACTTACCTCCTCTGCCAGTGCTGGGCTCAGCTGCCAAAGCCTGGCTCTTTTGGGCTTCTCTTGCAAAATAATCTCCATTCCTTGAACCTTTCTCGTGGTTCATTTCTGCACCTGATCCTGTTGGAAGTTACTTTCTGGTGTGTAATATCTCGAGTCGTTAGCAATGTCACTGTTCTTCAGCAGCTATTTCATGTATTAGGCTCCCTGGCAGTCATTCTCAGAGCCTTCCACACACTCATACTGTACTGCAGAGAAAAAAATGTTCATTGCTGCCTTGCCATTATCAGAACAGGTTTTTGGGTTTTTTTTTTCTCAGTCCTGTCTGAAATAAAACCTTCTTTGCATTTTTAATGAATTGTCTTAAGTTCCTCTTTCTCTGCAATATTACAGTGATTGAAAGTTGGAAGCAAAAAGTCAGAAAAGTGCCAGATTTGATTAAAGCAATCTGCATCATGCCTTAAAATGCTGTGGTAAAGTACAGTGTACCTATAGTTGGGCCTGATGTGATTTCAAATTGCCACACATTTACAGAGTTAAGAACAGAGACAACTTGGATCAATATTTAGAATTTTGAATACTGTGGAGTCCCCTCTGAAACCTTCCGAAAAGTATCCATTGCTCAACTCACATTCATATATCTCTCCTGTCTCAACATATGAATTCTATTACAGCAGAGATTTCTAGAACATGTATTTTCTCAACTCTTTGCTTCTACAGTCCATTCTTCCAAATAGTTTTCATTAATATCCTGGTTATGTGTATCCCAAAAAGAAATGCAAGTGTTTCTATGTGCTTAGACCATGTGTGGACTTTTTTTGTTCTGTCTGTCTTTTTCATATCTTTCAATTATTTTTTGTCTTTCATCAGAGTTCTGCCATGCTACCAATTATAAAAACAAGAGTGGCTGGCTCTGACTGTTACCAATGTATTCAAGCTAGTTCAGTAAGAAGACTCATCCAGTAGCATTGTCCTCCAAAGCAGGGAATGTTTTATTCATCCAGGCCACCATAAGAGGGCTGAACATGGCAAACTGAGCACAGTGCTGGAGAGGAGACAGAAAAAGAGGATAATTGCTCATTAAGCTCTCCTGTCTCAATGTGAGCACCAAGTTTTAAAAAAAGTTATGGTATGTATTTATACGATATATTAAATACTTCATGGGAGCTGTATTTTAATATATATATTTCAACAGATATATATAGATGAAAGAAATGTACAGAGAGGTGAAGCTGTAAAACCATTTCTGAAAGGGTATAAACTCATTTCATTAAAACTGTACTAACATCAAGACACCAGCCTTGGTTTTAGACTTCTCATGTGTTTACTTCTCATGACTGCTAAAAGTTATGAGCACTAAGCACAGCTGGGCTGAACAGGGCTTTAAGTGGGACATGGAGCAGATGCTAATGCTCCCCAGAAAACAGTTGTCTGACAAAACCAATGTCAGCCTCAGTGCTGCTGGCTCTGTTTTTCTCTGCTGCTTTGAAGGTGAAGGCATATAAAACTTCCTAAATTTGGGAAACACAAGAGACCTCAGTTGAGAATATTTAAGTGTTGCCATTGATTTCTTTCTTTTATGATTGTCAGTTCAGATGAAACTATCCTGTACTACTTTAACAAAAAAATTGTCCTCACTGGCCCTGCCATTCCTAGAGTTCCTTTTTCCTTTCTCCTAAAGTAACTCTGAAATATTTTTAATAAAGTTCTTGGAAGTCATATATATCAAACATTTCAGTTGCTGTCAAGAACATGCTTAAGCACCACCATCCAAGTGCACATATTCAAGCTATGTAGGGAACGTCAGGCAGAAAAACAAACAAAAGCTGGTATTTGATTTTATATGCCATAAACTCAAATCTATTGCAGGGAATGACCTGTTGACAGTAACAGATTATCAGCTGCACAATCATTTAAAGGACTGCAATGAAATTATACCAAAATCTGCCTGCTAAAGTGCTGGTTGTGACTGAAAATTTTCATTGCGATAAGTCATCCTGTGAGGGGATCATGCAGAAAATTCGTGGTTTAAAGACTCTCAAAATGCCTCAGGTGTGAAACAAAGTTAAGCAATAAAATACACAAAGGGCTGGAGTCTGCCTACTAACAATAAGCAAATCAGAGCTATATGTAAAAGTAGACACAACAGCTAAGCTAGTGTTATTCATAAAAAGTCCCACGAAAGGCTCCCCAGAGCTGAATACTGATATGTAAGCCAACGTGGAAATGCATGAGAGTTTATAAAATGTATAATAACAAGCAATAAAAGTTTGTAATCAGAGGAAGCAGCTGACAAGCTGAAAAAGTCTATTCTGAGGAGAAGCTTATGCAGCATGTTCATCTGTACATTTGTTTTTGTGTACAGTCACCAAAACTTAGACACGTGGTAAACATAGTATACAGGTACAAAACAGCAGCTCTGAAACAAGGTACAAAGCATTGGAATTAAAAAACTTTAGAAAAGAAGGAGACTCTGGATGGAACAGAGAACCTGGGCAAGGGCTGAGCAACCAGCTCAGGGATGGCTGCATTTCCAGGGGAGCTGATGGGGGAGTGCCACACTGTCCTGCCAGACACCAACCAGTGTACGAATATGAAGTCACATTTCTCTTTGTGTTTCCATGAAATGCTGCTGTACCTTCTCATTACCGAGGCTCTACTGCCTGTAATCTGCTGGAGCTGATTTTGTAAAGCAGATCTCCAGCACTGAAAACAATGATGAAAGCAGCAGGCCCATGGCTGATGAATATAAGGCATTTCTAGATTCAAGTTGCTGTTTCTTCCATAGGTCTGATGGTTTGTAAGCATCAAAGACTGGAGGGGGTCAAGAAACTGTGAAGATTCTCCTCTTGGTGTTTTACTCAAACATTTAGGTAAAGAAAAACAAATTCTTCCAGTGTAGAGAAATTATAGAAAATAGTGGCACTGTTCTCAGACACCTCAGCACAAAATGGAACAGAGACACAGCTAATTCCTGTTAATGAACAGCTTGTTTGCATCCACAGTGCAGTGCAGTGGCTGACATTAATAGCGTGCATGTTAGGAACTGTGGGAAAATTGAGGTTATTCACTTGTAATTTTAGCACTATAATGAATACCTAACTCCTCAAATGCACTGAACAAATGAAATTACCCACTCTGTATTTATCATTACGCCACTCATTAACGTGGTGATAATTAACTCAGTGTAAAGTTTCACAGTCTAAGGCACTATAATAATTAATATATTAGGAGGTTTATATGTCATTATTCATGCTAGTGCACCTGACTTAGCACTGCTCCCTGACTGTTTTATAAAACTGAACATGTCACTGCACTGATCAGCAGTCAAAATTCTAGTTGCTCAGTCATATAACTTTCAGGATAGCTGGTACTATGTAACAGATAGTCTATTACAAATATAAGTATTTCAAAATATGCCATGGAGTTTTTTCTTCATTCTTTTACCTCAGTGTCTCCGTGTTTCTCCTTCTGTTGACCTCTTTATTTATCTCTGTTCCGAAAACAGCCTCAACTTTCTTATTGTTGTCATACTTATTGATTCCATTGGAGAACAGAATTTTCTACCCCTTTCTTTTTCATAAAAAACTTCGATTTAAACAAATACAATATGTTAATTACTTCTAATATTTGCTCTCTAGTCAGAAACTGTTGGGTTAGAATTTTTCTTCAGAACTTAAAAACTGTGTTGAGAAAAATGTCATATGTGGATTCATGACTGTCTCTGTCTGAGGCCCACTGGATTTTGACATTCCTCAGGGGATACCAGAGCTATGCAGGAATGACAAACTGCAGTGGAGAGACATCAAGAAGATTCAGAAGCTGAGCTAATTCAAATTGGACCCTGTCATGCCTCAAGTAAGTTACCCTGCTGGCGACTAGCAAAGGCTGGAGACAGATGTAATTCTGATTTGTGTAAATCAAATGCAAATTTTGGTGCCCAGACTTTTGTTTCAGACTCCTGAAAGAAAGCTGTTGCAAGGTCTGGTTTTACCCTGTAAGTTTTTGTTGTAGATGAGGAATACATTTGCATAAATTCCAGAGACACCTAACTCCTTATGAGATAGGAGATACTTTAATTTTGAGGGAAAATGATAGCACTCCTAGAGCAAGAAAACACGCTTTTTAGACTTGCTGGAACACTTCAGCTTTTGAGGGGAAAAAAAACCCACAAACCAGATCTCCAAATGTTCAGTCATAAACCTTACAGCTTACCTGTGTTAAGAAACAGTTTAGCTAAGCCTCACAGGGGCATCCATTCAGGTAACCAATGTCATAACTCTCTTTACAGGTCAAAAAATGCCAAGTCCCCTCTTAGCAGAACCTCATGGGGCTCCCAGGCTATGCTGCATCATCCTCCTCACTGTTCAGCTCAGGCCCATCAAAGACAGTAAGAGATAAAGCATTTCCTTCCACTTTGAATACTGCATCCCTGGCACATTTCCAAAAGTTTTATATTTCTGAATCTTTGTGATGGTTTCTCAAACCAGTAATTTTTGGTATTTACTTTCTGATGAATTTTCGACAAAGCTAACCATAAAGTTTTGGTAAGGTCACAAGTGGTTCCTGTGATGGGATATTCTACCCTCCTCCCATATTTCCATGTTCTGCAGGAAAGCTGCCATTTCCTGATGTGCAATACAACTACCTCCATCCTCCTCTTTGTGTTCTCCCTGCATCTGACTGCTCCCAGAGCGCCTGCAGAGTTTAAACAGAAACACACATACAGTTGGAAAGAGGTGTAAAAAAAAAAAAGGTCTCGGTTTTTATCAGCCTCAGGATGGGGTAAATTCCATTCTTAATCTTTTGTAGCCTCGCTCCACTGAATATAAATGTGGGAAGTGGAGAAAGGTTTACAATAAGCCTTGGGGATACATAGGGGTAAATGCTCTAACCACAGATGAGACAGTTATCTCCTCAAAAAATATATTCAATGTTTGGGATGATTTATTAAAAAAATTGAGTTTTAACCAGGTAATATTTCAAAAGCTCTCCCCATTCTCCAAGAAGAAACAAGAAAGTAACTACTCATATTTGAACCAGCCACCACCCTCAAATCCTGTTCTTATAAAGCTTGATGAGTTTATCTTGATTCCTCCCTCAGTGGAAATATCACAGAGCCACTTCTAGTACTATTTTTAATTAATACTTCCAGTGACAGGAGCCTCTTAAAAAAAAACAAACCCCAAAACAATGAAACAAAATGACACAAACCAAAAAACAAGAAACCACCAACATCCCCCCATCACAAAAAAAAACCCCTCAAGCAAAACCTAAATCCCAAAAGAACAGCTTGTTCATCAAATGACATATTTTTATTTTTTTATCATGGCCCAGCTGATCTGACTGAACATATTAAACGTTATTTCTGTTAGCACCGAATAGTCAAGGCATCTCTGGGAGAAAGTTACTTTATTTCCAAACCATTAGTTTAATTATTACAGCCTGGTGGTTTTCAAATAATCTAAATGAACTGGGCATACAAGTCTTACAGAAGTTTGCAGGGGTGGATATCAAAGGACTGAGATGCTGTTTTAAGCTTCCATGGCAAAATATTTTTCATTCCTGAGCCTGGATTCAGACTGCAGGCAATTTCCAGACATCACATTTAACAAATAATAACCTAAACCTACTTCTCTGTAAAAGGGGTAAATTTGCCTAGAAGTTGTTAAAAGGATAAACAGGGTATTTCTAATGCCACTTTTCAGGACCGAATATGTATGAAATATAATTATTTGGGGGATCAGTGCTTTTCTTTTTAAACTACCTAATATTTCACAAAAGGAAAGTGAAGAACATGTTTACCAAGTTCCAGTCTGTTAGTGCCATAAAATTAGACACCTGAAAACACCTTTGCCAGTCAATAACTTCATCAAGGTCAACTGATTGAGAGTAATTAATATAGAAATTGGTGCCAGTGATACAGTAAATGAAACCACAAGAGGTGGTTTATAAGCATAGTTTATAATGATTGTTTTCAATAATATAGTGCATTGCATTCATTTAAACAAAAAAAAAGGAGAAAATAGGAGGGAAAATCCCATCAGGACATGCTACAGATAGGACTTGTATAATACAGATTATTTTCCCTGTGTCCATTGCAATCTGTAATCTCAGATTTATTAATTTTTTTGTAAATATACATCATTATCCAGTTAATTTTTCTGTGCTAAAAGGAATCTTCACATTTTGATAATATATTTTACTAATTTTTAATTTTATGCGTATTTTGTAGATTCAGAGTAATGAACATTATTCAGTAATTGAAAATAAATAGTACTTATTTAATAAATATTTGGATTTTTTTTCCAGAAACACTGAAAGTTGACAGGAATCAATTTCAGGCTCAATTTGAGCATAATGCAGAAGGAATCAGGTGGAAGCAAAAATACCGTGCATGCACTGCAAATGTTTGTGGTGTGAATATGGGAGGATGGGAATCATGCCAACACAGCCATCATTTCACTGTATTTGATAAGTTTGATCTGCACGCTGCCTGTATCAATGCATTTTTGTCTCATTTCATTAAGTTAATCCCACTCCTGTGGGGTGAGAAGTGGCAGCCTATAGAGGGAGTGACCTGAATGGGCCTTTATGGACACACCCAGCCCCTCAGTCATGTGTGCAGCACAGGCTCCATTAAATTCAGGGTTAAGATTTAGGCTGTGAGGGGCTCAGAGTAGAAACAGTTAATTCAGTATCATAAAAAATAGAAACAAGACAGATAGTGGGGTCTGTTATCAGAGATGAGACCTGGTGAAGAGAAAAGAGAGACAATCAGTATCAAGCATCACATTCAAAGGTGGTAGAAAGAAAATAATAATAGTATGTGGTGCAGTTCTTCATGGGGATCCTAAACAAGTTTGAGTTTATTTTGTCACAAACTGAACCCAAAAGAAATCCAGACAAGGTCAGTAAATTTCCTCAAAGCCCACTTAAGCACAGAGGACATGATAAAGGTTAGTCTGCTCTCTAGCATGCTATGATTTTTACTGGATGTTCTCACTGGGTTCATAAAAGGAAAATTCAAGGCTAACACAAAGGACATTCCTGTCAGGGTGACAGGATATAGCTGAATAACTGGGAACCATCTGTCAGACCAAAAAATAAATTCCATGTAATCTCTTCACCTTTTCTTTTTAACCAAAATAGTTATCAGCTTTTATTTTATGCCAAACTGAGAGCAGCTTAGTCATAAAGTCCATCAGCTAAACAGTATAATAAGGATACTGTGTGATTTATAACTGATTGCATATAGTTTAAAAAATAATTTGGTTTCTCCATGGTCTTACAAAGGTGCATTTAAAAGCTAAAAGCAGGCGTATGGGATATATATGCCTCTGTCCATTTACATCACATTGCAGAAATCCTGTTCTAGAAGACACAGATAAAGTTCCCCACCATACGCACCTTTTTGTTAATGGAACAGATTTTTAAATTCCACTTAGACGCAGGATTACCTTTCTACTAAGTACTCAACATCCTTTTTCATGCTCTACTACTCCTAGCTGAGGTAAGCAATCTTTATGATGATGAGTAGAGCTTGGTTCTGTTGCATAGAATTTTTCAGGTTTGACTGGTTCTAAGCTTTGTGGCCATTCAATCTTGTGTAGAGATACACCTAAGTGCTAATTTCCCATAAGATGAAGAGAATAGAGTTTTTATCAAAGCATGACAGACAACTTGTAGAAAGTTTCTCACCTTTTTTCACAATACTCTTATGGAGGAGTCTTCAGTATCCAAAGCTTAATAGTTTTGGATCTAAACTTCTCTTACCATAAAGAAGTGTCACAATGTCCAAGCTATAGGGAAGGGACATTTCAAATAATACTGAAACTGGATAAAAATAAACAGAGAGAAATGCAGTTCGAAGAAAAGTTCATCTTTCCTGTTCAAAGCTCTGCTCAAAAGGAAGAGATGTACATCTTGTCTGGCTTCTTCTAGCCTTTTGAATCTCTGTCCTGGATAACCCATAAAAACATGTGTGTTGTTTCCCACATCTCTGCGCCAACCTGCCGAAGGTTATCACTGTCCCATTGAGACCCTGGGTGCAGAAGCAGATCCAGGGTGTTTCAAGCCATGTGGTCTGAGATCTGCGTAAGAGTCAAGGAACACTCACACAGCGCCTTCTTTTAGTTCCCTCCTGGTTTGGGAGCAGAGGCCAAGGCCCTTTAGTTTCTCTCAGGGCTGCCAAGAGAGTTGCCTGGGGCAGGTTCTTCGAGCCCAGGCATTGTGAGGCAGAGGCTCTCTTTTGGGCTGTGGAGAATTCCAAAACACCTTTTGGCAGCTGTTGCCAAGGCAGCCCCATTTCTGGAGCTGGGGAGGATGTTTTCTGCAGACCTTTTTGCTGCCAGGACATTGGGCTTTTCTCTCCACAAGTTTTTCAGCCACTGCCCCAGTGTCAGCTGCTGCTGCTGACGGGACCTCCACAGCCCTGGGAAATGGGATTGGGAAATGGCAGCTGACGGCACTGCCACTGCCAGGAGAACCCAGGTCAGGTGCCATGGAGTGGGGCAGCCTGGCTCTTGTTTCTGGACAAAAAGATAATTCTTGCAGGTTTTTGTCCCTGTTCCCCCTTGGTTGTTGTTTGGGGGAAGAGGGAGGTTTCTAATAACAGAGGCTTGGTTGCTGTGTTGCTTTTCCTTTGTTTTCTCTCTCCACCACGTAACTTGGAGAAGGCTTCTCCACCATCTTGTCTTTGTCTTCTACAGAGGCCAGCATCTTGTTTTCTTTGTTCCCAGGGAGTCCATGGGATTCAGCACCCTTGCATCTAGTGCTTATTACTGTTATCTTGGTCGTTGCCATTTTGTTTCTTAGTAAACTGGTTTCTTTTCACTTACGTCTTCCCTCAGTTTTGTCTTTATTGGTGAAAGAGGAGTGGTTAAAACTAAAGGGGAGGTAGCTCATTCTGGAATCTCTTCCTCGTATAATTTTCTTAAAATAAAACAATCTTGCTTGTTTGGGCCAATCTGATACTTATGCTGCCTACTTGGGATACAGAAGCTGTGATGAAAACTCACACTTTCCTAACCGGAGGCCAGTTCAGAAACAGAGTCTCCTGTTGTGTGCCATCACACTCTGGCCATTGCTTGGCTATTAAAAAAAAGAAGTGACAATTGCTGCCTTCTCCCTTGCTAAGGAGTTGGTTGCAGATCTCATAACTGAGCATTGAGGAATACACAGAGGTATTTAGCTTGGTGCTCCATGAACTCTGCTTATGAATAGGAGATCCCAGCATTTTTTTGTCCAGACCTTGAATTTCCCTGATCACCCTTAAAATAGTGCCTCTTTTTAGCCACAGACACAGGCATATAATTCAGCTGGGCTGCGACACCCTGCTGCTGCAATAATTGTCTTATTTTTAAATGTTGAATTCTGCCACAGGTGTCTGTCTTCACCAGTTGGAAACCAACCCAGAAATGTTTAATTTAAAGTGATGACTGCTGGCAGGAAGAAAAGCCTTTGAATTTTGGAACCAGGAACTCCTAATTCAGAGTAGCCAGGGAGAGCCTCCATGAAAATAAACGATATTCTAAATAAGGCTGCCACCATCAGCCAGGGGCATGACAGCCCAGATAAATAAAAGCAGAACTATTTCTGCATTAACTCTGTTAGTAGGCTGAGCCTAAGTCAAAGACCACAAGGGAGCCTACATGGGAGAAATTTCTCAAGAGACAACCTTTCTTCCAGCTCACAGTGTCCTCATGGTGTCCATGTCCAGCAGAATCAATCCCTGGTGGCTCCAAGGGGAATGTGCCTCTGGCCAAGGCTGGGCCAATTAGAAATGGTGGTGACACCTCTGTGATAACATCTCTAAGAAGGTATTTACATCTCATTATTCTGCTCTGATTTTGTCAGCAATAAATTCAATTAATATCTCTCATTTCAGCCTGTTTTGCCCATGATGGTGTGTGGTGAATGATCTCTCTCTGTCCTTATCTCAAGTCATGAACCGTTTGTTATATTTTTCTCTCCCCTGTCCAGTTGTGGAGGGAAATGATAGAGAAATTTTGGGGAGTGCCTGGCATCCAGCCAGGATCAACCCACTGCAATCATTCACTTGATTTTCATTCAAAAAATATTAGTGTATGAGAGATCTAATCAAGTCATATCACATGTAAAAACTTCATTAGTTCTTCAGTAAGAACCTATGAAAACTATTAAGTGTTACTGCTATGCAACCATTTTGCATTTTCAAATTGATTTTTCCATAATGATGTCCCCTAGTACTGCACTAACCAAAGTTTATCTGGGATCCCACACCTGAAATAAGAAATTTGAAAATAGTCAAGCTTGTTCTGCTTCTGCTGACTTCAGTGAAGTTCTACAAAGAGATGAATTTTCATTCTTCTTGTGTTTCTGTAACAAAAACATAAAATCATAAAACAAAGGTAGAATTATTACAATCAGATGAATAACAGAAACAATGTTGAAATTAACGCTGTTTAATAAAGTTTTTATCAGTCATTGCAATATCTTATTCTCCCAGCCATCGCTGAAATTTTTATCTGAAGAAGTATCATCATGCTAGTAGACAAATAATTCCATGCAATATCTACTGTTCAGGAAAATTATCTGTATTGCAACATAATTATCTCAGATGACATACTGACTGACTCCTAATTACAACAGATAGAGCTAATTACTTTGGTTCATCCTGTAAATAGCTCAGCATGTATCTTTATGAGAATTCAGTAATGACACATTGCTCAGTGGGACGGTACATGGAAATTGATTCTCAAGTTTTTTATGCATAAAATTCTTTTTTTTTTTTTAATGTGTGTATGAGTTTTCCTTCAAAAAAAGAGTGTTCAGGGAGACTCAAGTGGTACAAACCTGTATGGTTGTGTTTTTTGGACACTTCCCAACACCTTGACAAGAACTGAACCCCAAAGTCAGATTTGCCAGCACACCTCCTTAAACAGGCTTTTTTTTTCCCTGACAGAGACAAGAAAAATGGGGATTTGCCAGTCCACTGCAAATGCATCTGTTATGTACAAAATGATACATGCTTCTCCTCTGTTACTTTACGTTGTGGAAAACCAGTGGTAGGCAAAAACCATGTAGTGCTTCTGCTCCCTGCCTGCAGAAGTGAGGTGTGAGTAGAAAACTCACATGGTAGATACAGAGTAAGTACCTAGAATGCCATCAAAAATCAGTGAAAATGGGTGGAAACCCAAGTCTACTTTAAAAAAATCCCACTTGCATTGTTTAGATCCTACATCAAGCCATAATCTGTCAGCAGGAAGATCTGCAACAGGACACATCAAATGTGCAGCTTTCTATTCTGCCAAAAATGCTGATTTTTATATGATTCTGTACTAATTTTTCCTCAGAAGATAGTGAAGTAAAGTGCATCACAAAATAATTTTACTTAAGTACATTTAAATGGTCTAATCAGAATATTTAACAGTGGTAATACTAATTATATTTTTAATATAATAGGTTCTGTATATAATATTATATATTAACATTATAAGGTATGTAGTGGATGGATTAAGAAACTGTAGTGAGTGCAGAATAATTTGTTTTTCTGAGTTACAGGAATTGAATTTATTTTATTCATCACAGGAATTTTAAAATCAGCTATTCAACTTCACATATTTTTGCTTTACGGAAAAGCACTAAATGTATTCCTTGTCCAGTCTATAGCATGACATTTGCTTTTCTCCTGAAATGTTTTCAATGTTTTCAATGAAGTAGTCCTTCAGTCTAGTTTAGATTACACATTTTTTTTACTGGAACCAACAGTTCTCAAACAGTCTCACCTGATGTCAACAAAGAACCAGAATAATAAAAATGTATTTCTCACCTAAACAAGCTTGCCTTTATCAATTCTAGGTTGAATACCCTATTTGGAAATATAGTTTGAGTTTGGTTTTTTTAAAATTAAAATCTAATCAAACTTCATCTCTTCTTGGAATTTTACTCAAGCCAGCAAAGATAATCTAAGCATGACTTTAGTATCTTCCTTTGTATTAAAAACTGACTGTCAAGAAAGCCCATTAGTCTTTTCTGCAGAAGTATACCTGGAAAGTATTTGCAAATAAGTGCCACTGTCCACCTGGCCCCAAAAAGTTCAAAGCATTTTGCTCGTTAATAGTATATTAGTCCAAATACTTTAACCAAATTTAAATCCTAATGCATTTTCTTCTTTTCTTATTGTAGACTGGACACAGTCTTTACTTCTTGTCCAAGTCCTGTTACCTGCCACCAAAAGAACTCTTTTACACCAGTGTTTCTGGGGGTGGGGGTGGGGAAGACAAAAAAAAAAAAGAAAAGGCAGGGTAATTTGGAAAATGCTTTATATCCCATTAGGGCAAATAACAATATATAGATAGAACACATCTTGAAAGAGCTTCTCAGGTGCTAGACACATGATGAGGTTGCTTCAGAGAAATTATGGGGATAGGTGGCACAAATCTGCAAGGACCAGCCTCAGTAGAATCTCTTGGGTTGAGGATTGATTCTGAAAAAGGGGGGGAAACTACCTTTGATAGAGAACCTGGCAAAGAGGCTGTGACTCTGCCTAAATTAGAGTTCTATTTTTGTAATTGCCCCACTCCTCTCTGTCATTAATTAGACGATTAAAGAGGTCGTCTCACATTTAGATGCACACAGCTGTGGCTTCAAAGCATTTATAAAACCAGAAACAGTGCAAGTTTTAAATCTCACTTTACATTTTATGTGTCTTCATAATCATATAGACATATGTAAAACCTTCTTTACATAGCCATTAGAAAAAGCACCACTTCTTGCTCAGGAAGTCCTTGATCAAGGATTGCTTGATGTTGGAGAATATTCTGAGAAACAGGAATGAATGAATAAATGTATACACATTTTTACCCTGCTTTTCCTGTCAGAGACGTCATTGAAATCCAGCAATTGCAATGTCATTTGCATTTGGATGATTGTGTTTTGACACAGGCATTCAAAATCAGAGCGAAAAATGTTTCCTGAAGTACTTGTGCAGTACCAGAGGACAGCACTGTGTCTCAGTGCTCTTTGCTTCAGTAAACACTAAACCTCTGCCAGTTAAAACACAAATTGTCACAGGCGGCATCTGCTGTGGCAGCTTTAAGCAGTGCTTACCCAATTTTTGGATCACTGACCACCTCCAGAAATGTATCAAAATCCACTCTAGAATTCAATTAACAGTTTGAGTAACAGAGGCTTGCACTTGTCTAGGAGATTGTTTAGCATTGTTTTGGTTTAAATTTATACAGTGTTTGAAATTTAACACATAATTTATTAACAGCAAATTGCCAAGGATCAAGTTCTGACTTGACAGCAATACAAAAAAGAATCATTGAATCATTGAATCATTGAATCATTGAGTCATTGAGTCATTGAATCATAGAATGGTTTGGGTTGGAAGTTACCATAAAGACCATCGAGTTCCAACAACCCTGCCATGGCCAGGGACACATCCATTAGAACAGGTTGCCCAGGGTCCCATCCCACCTGGACTACAAAATCCTGGAAGTGATAGATATTCTGATTTTAGAATATTAATTCCCAAATAAACTTTTAAAATCAGCAGTCTGTAGTTTCTTTGGGAAATCACCTCACCATTTTTACTCTACTTAGCAAACAACTCATTAAGATGATTATCTCTGAGTCTTATCTTACTTTACAAGGTTTTTTTATGTCTTGAGGTATTACTAAAAAAGAATGCTTTTATAGTTTGATTTCTTAATGTAAAGTTAGTGAAGTTAAAAATAACACTGAAAAATTATATTTACAGAAAGACTGTAATGCTACCACATTTTTTAAAGACAAAAAGAAAGGTTTAAAATTTAATAAAGTGCAGCACCACTATGCAAGCAGAGAAGTAAAAACAAATGGAAATTAATACTGGACAGTCAGAGATGAGTAAGAATTAAGATTAGCATATTTCCAGACTTCTGATGGGAGTATTTACTAAAGAAATATTTTTTTCCATTCAGGTTGGTGACATGATATTGTTGAAGATTGAAATAGTTTTTCTTCAATATTTATGATGACATTTTATTTTAATTTATACTTTCCAATTATTTCAGAATGGCACACAAAAAAAGAAAAAAATAAAGCAACTACAATTTTTTTTTAGGAAGCAATCAATTCCTGACTCTTAGAAATTGACAGGCAGATTACTAGCAAATTATTTTAATTATCAATAATTATAACTATTTTAGAGACTGACATCACCAGAGGGCTGCCTGTGATTTTTATAATAGGAGAAAATGTTAGGATTTTCTATCGTTTCTCAATGTGGAAAAAAAGAAGCCATGCAAATTATTTATGATAAAGACCACCTCAATTTGTCTCTAGTTTGATATACTGTACATGTAAATCAGTTAGAGTTCTTGTGTGTTCTGTCAGCTCTGATGACCAGCCTAACCCTTTTTTATTTCTATTATCATTATCTCCACATGAGCTCCCGTGAAGTGTTAAGACCTGTTTGTACAAAATAAGGAAGAAAAGAGGAGAAAGAACAAAACAGCCACATTCAGATTTTTCTTCCATTGTTGTAAGTTTAAAAAGTGCCCATGACAGCTTTTAAAGCTTTTGTGGAGATCCAGCCCCTGACTTAGTGATCCAGACAGAGTTCAATAACTATTACTGATGCCAGTAAATCAACCAAGGACAGGACGTTCTATATGAAATGCTGGGAGAATTTTGGTTTACAATAATAATGTTATGCACAGCTAGATAAAGATAGGATATAAGGCATAATTTAACTTACATTAAACACAGCCTAGATTTCAAAAGTGTGGTGTCCTCGTGGTGTGGCCTCCCAAGGGAAGGCACAAAGAGGTACAAGAAAGAGGAAGGGGAATGATTTTCCAATGTATCATGATGATGTCTCCTTTGTTATCACATAGGATTTACATGTGGTTTCCTCATTTTTCTTACAAGATTTTCTATGAAGCAAATTTAATCCTGCTTCTTCTACTTTTTTGTGCCCTGTTTTTACCTCATGGAGGTCACCATCAGGCAGGAAATGGTTATCAAGTCTATAAGACCTTGTCTGGTGAGGCTGCCATCAAGTGAAGCACAGATATCCCTGCTGCAGACACTTCCAGCCAGGAAGCACATTGAGAACCTAAATTCCTTTCCCCCTGACACAGACTACACCTTTAGCCAATATTAGAGTAAGGTGCACAGTTGGACAAAGTCTTGACTTTCTCCCTGATTGCAGAAAGTCCTCAAAGGAGACCAAACTTCCTCTAGTATATTTATCCCTTGAAACTATTTTAATCATTAATTTCAACAGTTAACTTTGCAAATTGCCCACAAAAATCCAACCTGAGCATGAAAATGAATGCAGTGCATACTCAAAATTCCATTTTCTTGCTTGTGTCAGTATAAATTCTAATTCACATTAATATCTACAGTCACGAATTTGCATTTTACTTATGGCTATTCTCTGGTATCAAAGTATTTGTGAAGTGGTGGAATAATCCTCACTCATGTCAAAGTGCCTCCTATCATCAGTCCTGACCTTCTTCCTGGATGCTTGACATTACAATAACACGGTTTTCCATTCATAGCTATTTCTGCTGAGCACAAGGCTTTATTTGCATTTGGTTTCAAGAAAAAAGAAAGGGGGGTGGCAGGAATGGAGAGATGGAGATTAGTCATTAACTGCTGATTCCCAAGAACCTGCAGAAAAACTGTTTGGTTCAAGACGCAATTTGGAGTAGTGATAAAGTACAAAATATAATGGTGTCCTTTGAGATGTAATATGGGGGATTTATTTAGAGTAACTTAGCGGGAAAGCCTGACAAATATATATTGCTTTATGATTGCTTATGCCTTTGTTCTTCATTTGTCCTTCTCTAATACTTCTTGTCCTCTGCTGAGATTTTTTTGTGATATTTTGGTACACGCTAAGATCAGAAATGTTCATAAACATCTAAGATTAATCTCAGCCATGCTTTTGCTATCTCCTTTAGAAAAGCAAATGCAGATAACGCCTTCAGCAAGAAGTGACAGTAAAGAGTGGTTCCCCAGGAAAACATGACCAACGATGAGTAATGGATCTGTAATCATCAACCAGCCAGCCCTTCAGTGGTAGTCAGAAAAGCACAGAAGACAGAGATGAAACATCAGGAAAGAGAGCCTCTATCTCCAAGAGATGGCTTAATATCTTTAAGAAATGGTTTAATAGCTTTAAGAGATGGCTGACTTTAAAAAAATTGATAGTTCACCCAGTGAGAAATCCTAAGCAAGTAAATTAAAGCCTTTTGGGTTAATCCTTCAAGTTGTAGTTTAGACCTGCATCTTACCCTCCAAACATGTTTTGCTTTTGTACTTTTCTTCGAGGTCTTGTCCTAAATACTTCCATTTTACATTTCCATTGGCCTTGATATAGAAAACTCATGTACATTTTCTTCTTTAGATGCCAATCTATGGAGTGCTGGTAGAAACAGAATACAGATTCCACTACAAATAGTCAGGTAAGGTTTCCAGATTAGGTGTCACTGAGTCACACTGACCACCTTCACCAGACAAAACAACTTGAGTTGAAGGAGAAGAAATGGGCAAAATATTGAGCTACTGAAAATGTCATCATACCTATTGAATTGTTTGTCCAATAAGTCTGGATCTTTGTAAAATATATATTTTTCATCATTCCTTCAAGAAGGGACATTTCCAAGCTTTTACAGAAATAGCAGGCTATGACAAAAGAGCTTTTAGCAAGGTCTGTGCTCCTGTAAATGCTTAGTGACATCCTCCTCTCAGTATTTCTGCTACACATTGGAGGAACTCCATGATGTTGCTAAACTTTCCCTTACTTTGGCTTTTTTTTGGTGACAGGAGTCCTCCAAAATGGCTCATGAGGCAAACCATAAACAGTGAGAACACATTTGAGCTGCTCTGCATGTTCCTTTGACGCTTTGGTGGGAAAAGGGCATTTTAAAAGGAAAATTATAAATCATCTATTTTTTTCAGGGGAAGCTTTCTAGTGTGATGGAACTGTAATTTTCATAATTTTTCATACGTAATTTTTGTAGGAAGCCAGACTGTATAATAAAAGGAGATGGATGGTGTGGAACAGAGACATAGTTTCTGTTCAGGTTTAACATTTTGCAAGAGAAAGGCTTCTTTTTGACTTTTCTTCAAAATAGACTTTGTAAAATTTCTAAATAGTAACAGTGCAATGCAGAAATAGCTTCTTTTCTAAGCTTCCTGAAAAATTTGCTCTTTCAGGGACAAAAAAGATTTAATAGGATTTAAAGAAAAAAAAATCAACTGTCAGCTTTAATCATAAGTAAGGTTAGCAGGAATTGCTCTTGAGCAACAAAGTTCTGTTATATTGCACTTCAGCATTCTGAACGAAAATAATTCATTCTTCTCTTTAGCTATTTAAAGCCACACTTTCTCTAGACACACAACTGATAATATGATTTATTTTAGACAATTCTAGTGTGTACTAAGAATATTTTGATTCAGGTTCTCATACATTTAAGTGCCTGCAAGGTAGACAAAAACATCTTCATTATTTCCAACAGGAAATATACCAGAGAAGGTAATTTAGGCTTCTCATTTCTCTTTCAGGATATGCTTAGGCCAGCTTTGAACAAGTTCTAACCATAAAAGAACATTATTTTCAGGACACTTGGAAAAAATAATAAATACAATATTAAAGACTATATGAGCTTCTAATGTTGTATCACTGGATGTGAAATGTATTACTGCAGATTTTTATTTTACCTTGCTCCAGATTCCTTCAGTACACCTTATTAATTGTTAAATATTTAATAAGCTCATCATATTTCATGAACAGTGGTAAAAGGATATTAAACAGATTTCTTTTCAATGACTCATCCCTCCCAAAACCTTAAGTATAATTCCATTCTGAAATGGAATATAATTTAACAATATTTAGTATGATTTATTATAGTTTACATCCTGAAAACAGAGGAATACATTTGAAATTAGTGGAACCATCTTGTCAGAGAGAAAACTCCTCTGGTAACTGAAAACTCTTCATGGGAGAAACATACATTTTTTAGGATACATGAGTGCACTTAGAGATCTTAAAAGAATGGAATAAGGAAATGACTCTACTATTGCCCAGAATAAGTTATTCACAAAATGTCAATTTACTGAAATATCCTAATGCTAGCAAGGGGTTTTAGATCCTAGTGGGGCAAACCAGTTGGCCTTTACTACATTTTTAGGAGTATTTCTTGTCTAATACATATATAAATATGAAATTACTGATATTAGAGACTCAGCAAATGAAAATATACACATTTCTAAAGCAATAAATTTCTCAGCAAGATTCATGAAGCAAATAGGTAAGTACCTACTGAAAACACAAACTATTCCCAATCCAAATTGAAGTGCAACCTGCTGTACTGAGAAACCAACCTGATGTCTCAGACCAGATCTTGTGGACCACCTCCACTTTAAAGTATATTTTTGTTTTTCACACTCAAGTGTAATGCTGGATGTCAAGAGCAAGAGGAGAAAATGAGGCTTTGACCATTTTCTTTTGAAAACCAACATTTTAATGCTATTGCAACTTCTTAAAAGAGAGGTCATATGTTATTTTAAAATGCAGAATTTTAGGCTGAAGTAAGTCCTGATCCTGCAAAGACACATTACATACTTAGCTCTCCATGTTTTGGGACATTTAGTTGAATTCAATAACACTATTCCCTGGGCCAGAGCTGAATTTACAGTTAAGCCTTTGTAAACTTAGGTCTCGAGATAAATAGTTTCTTTGTGACCTTTTTAATCTGTTATCCTTTTTACAATTTTTTTGTTGCTGTTGTTGTTCAATAATTCCTAAATAGTCCATTTCAGATGTGACTGGGTAGATTAGATTCCAATGGGACATGGTTCAAGTAAGGTTGACAGATTTCTCAATTAATCAAACCCAAACAAGCATATTTAGTCATTGAAACTGTTTTTACAAGGCTGCAAATGTATTACTGATGTCATATCTCCAATGCCAGTCCACCAGCCACTGAACAGGAACACAACACAAGTAAAATCAGTCACCAAGGAGAGAGACTCAATATTCCTGTTGTTCTGTTTCTCGTGCTCTCTGGAGTGATGAACTACAACATAGGCAAAGAATGTCTCAGTGTAGTTGCTGGGCAATGCTTTGGAATAGTTTTGTAGCCAAATTCTGCCCCAGAAAAATGCAGACAGCAGTCTCTCACTGAGGTGAATCCTAGACAGATACAGAATTCAATTTTCTTGTGCTTGTGTCATACTTAAAAACTCCAGATCTGTACTGCAAGCTAAATCTGCTGGTCACACACCTTAAAAACGTTTTGGTTTTAATGAAACAAATACTTTGCATCAGATTCCACTCACAGAATTCACTTTGTTACCCTGACTCAAGATGGATGATGATGGTAAACCCAATGGTATCTGAAATAATTTAAATTATTATTAAATTATAATAATAATTTTGTTATTATAAAATTATAATAAATTTTAAATAAAATTATAAATAAATTTATTATAAAATAAATATGTCTCTGTCTCTTAAGTTGAACATATAGTTTTAAAACATGCAATTTGTAAGTTGACTGCTAAAACGGTCTTTTGACTTGAATCTGTATAACCTATTTGTCCTGAATCAGGAAGCCCAGAAGATTTACTGGGGCACAGGCCTGTTCAAAGAACTTTGTTCTCACTGTTCCAATATCCCCTAAAAAAAGTGTTTCTGCCACAAAATATGGTGAATAGAAATGGTTTCTCATTAACTTCATTCTCACTGTTCCAATATCCTCTAAAAAAAGTGGTTCTACCACAAAATATGGTGGACATGAATGGTTTCTGGTGATAAGTTTTCTCCAATTAGGTTATATTCATTTTATATGCTTGCTTCTTGCAAATATAAGGATGGTGAATTTTTTTCTTTTGCCAGGAAAATTCCCAGTGAGCATATTTCATTATAGTACCCAAAGAACTGGAAAAAATATTTTAGAGAAAATTAAATAGAGCAAGAAAGCATTGCTGCTTAAGCTGTTAAGTAGATATTTTACTTACCCAAATTTTACTGCTATTTTTGCATAAAGGTCTGAGTTGGTCCATAACCAATTAGAGATGTAAGTAAGAATGTCTCTTAATTATTAATTAATTCTTCCACATTTAACTGATTAATACTCTCACTCAGTTTGAACCACAGGCATGGACATGGCATGGACAAAAATGGCAGAAAATGCTTACTTAGTTCTTTACTAATGTAAGGACTTCTTACATTATTAATGAAAGAACCAGGTCACTTCTTCCAATAAAATTAATAGAAAACTTTTGTGAGTCATGGAAAATATTAATCTTCCAAACCTGTTGGCAGAAAGCAGGTCTGCAAAGATATTCCTCTTCCCAGCTGTTATTTGAGCTCAAAATCTAAAATAATGCTGATGGCCTTTTGTGTATAATCTAAGACAGAAGTGTAAGTGCACTCACTACTATCTGGGAGTTATATAATTTTCAAAATGTTCCAGTGATGCCAGTAGTTTGGCAACATCCTAGTATCATAGCAAGAATTATATTTGTAATCAATACAAGTTAGTTATTGATACAGCTCTTACTAGGGAGAGAGCAGAAAGACTCACAAAGACTGAGTTGTGGTTAGAGGCGATTATTAAGTTAATGGGGAAGAAAAATATATTAAAAACAGTTTAAGTTGTGTTTTTCTACTGAGCTAGGTCCCAAAATCCCTCTGAAATGGAGTAGAAGTTTAGTCTATAACTAGCTAATTCTCAAATTGTTGCTTTTCTAAGCTGCAGTAAAGCAAATATCTTAGTTAGCCTCCAAACATCTAAAAGCCTTAAGGCACTGACATGGAAATAGCCAAGAACTATAGGAATACAGCAAATCAAAATTCAACTTTGTGCTACTGTAAGCTCAAAAGAATTGTTTACAATGCCTGCATTGATTTTGCCATCTTTCCTTAACAGTGTTGTCAAACTTTTGGAGCCATCACTATAACATTGTAAAAATGACCAGCCCAGATTTCATGTGTAAAGTTTTCCACTGTATTCTGCACAAATCCTCCTATTATTTTCTTGCCAAACTTCCTGGTAACATTTCTTTCATTAAGTTTTTGATCCATGCTTAATATGTAAAATAACTTTGCCCAGGAAGTTCAAATTTTTTTTTGTAGTATGTCTGGTGATTAAGAAAAAAAACAACAAACAAAAAAGAAAACACAACACACACAGAGTGCCCACTCATTTTTTTTTCCCAATTTGTCTGATTTTTTGGTGGTTCTTTTACTTCAAAGAGGCAGCAATTCAGAATAACTCTTACAGCTAGCCTAGCCTTTTTTTCTCCTTTCTGACTAACTTGTTTACATGCTAGCCTGACTAGCTGTCACTTCAGTTTAATAACAAATACACCTGAACAAAATATATTGTAACTAAGCTGAGCTTCTCTCCTTCCTCCAGCTGCTCTTGAGTTCCATAGCACGTTTTTCACTTAAGTCTTCTGCCTCCCAAGTTGGTTTTATATTGGCACACTGGAGACTCAGAAATAGAAAAAATTAGCAGCCAAGACAATATCTGGGGGTTTTTGCTGTCTCATACTGTGGGGCAGAGTAATTCTAATGTATTTAATATACTCTTAACGAGAAGAAAACCTCAAAGAAATCAAAATAAATGATTTGTGGGAGAAGGAGCAGAGGACAAAGCAGAGAGTGTTTAGCTTAAAAATTGACTTGTGTAACTTTAGTGAGAGACTTTATTAATGAGTGATAGCACAAAGAGGGGAAGACTGAGGCTTTGTCAAGGGGAAGCAGTATAGTCTCCCCACCCTTGTGAAAGGAGGGAAAACCTGTGTTGAATGAAGCGTTGAAATGCCACAAACTCCTCCCAAAAACTAAAAGAGCAGCAACACAAATGACCTGTACCTGGTCTAAAAAGCCTTTGTGGTCTGATCTTGTCTTTCTCCTGATTTGGACATGAAAGCAAGCCCTCACCCTGGAGTTCACAGAGTAAACCCACAGGCATTACTGTACCTCTCCTCGCAGCAGCTGCAGCTCTTTCCACTGTCAGCAAAGCTTCGGCAGAAAGCAGGGCAGAAATAGCTCTGCTCCCCTCCTGGCAGCTCCAGCTGTAAGGAATGGGAGCTCTGGGAATCAAAGTTGCTTGAAGATGATCTTATTGTCAGGAAGATTACTCTGCAGAGATATGCTAAGTAAGCACTGGGAACATGCTTCAAGATTAGCCTCCAAACCCCACACAGCTGCTTTGTTCCTGTGTTGCCTGACAGAGGCCAGGAAGGGGACACAGAGGATTGCCCTCCTTTTCACCTCCTGTGGAAAATATGGGCTGAATTCCCCACTGAATGCAACGAGCCAGCGCTCTCTGGATGTGCCACGTCCTAAAAATGCTTTGTCACAAAGCAGGGGCTTTGTGAAAAAGGGTGCAGAACCGCAAGGATCAGCTGAAGCAATTCTTGTGTGGAGCTTGTGAGAAGCAGAAACCTCTGAGTCTGCATCTGGCACCTAGAACAGTGCTGGGAGATAACACGGGAGAGTTCACTGCTGCTGACTGCAGAGGCATCCTGGGTCCCTGATGCCCTTTCAGCCCCAGCTAGCAGGGAAGTCCAAAGCCCAGTGCCACAGTGGGGTGGGGAATGGGGAACTAGGGAGTGTGGCTAGCACAGGTCTTTCTCTTGAGAACATTTTTGCTGTGTTTCATAAACAAAGATAAAGTTTGGATGTTTTGCAAACAGCGTCTCGAGATTCGGGCAGTTCAGGCCTGGCCAATTGGGCCTAGGGGGAGGTTTCTGGCTGACCAATCTGGTTGACCTCTGAAAACTCTATATATATGGAAATCAAAATAATAAACGCACTTTTCTCTTTTCTTGCCTGAGAACCCAGGTTTTTTTCTCTCTGCTAGCGGCTCAACAGTGACAAGGGAGGACAGATTTTACTACTGCAGTGCAACCTTAATGGTCTTTCTCCAGGTCTTGGAGCAGGACTAGAGACAAAGGAGGTATAAGAGAGATGTATTGCAACATATTGTTCCTCCAAATATATCCAACTATTCAGCTAATTCCTTTTAGCTGATGTGACAGAAGATTATACCCTCAGGAGGTTTTGGTAATTACCTGAAACACCCTTTAGAAGTATGTAAAGACCAAGGATTAGTTAAACCCCTTCACAGAAAAGTGCAACCAGCCAAAATATCAGTCCAAGTGGAACATTATTAGTGACTGAAGCCATGTTGGGCTATTGAGTTTTGAACTGGGCCCTGAAAATCCTAGTTAGGGATTCTTGGGATGCAAATAAAGGCTTAGACTGGAGAATTAAAAAGAAGGCAGTATGCTAATCAAATTTATGAGTTATTTAAAGCCTGGGAAATGAAACATTAAATATATTTCAGGAAAATAATAATATTAAGAGCTTGACAAATTGAAAAAATTAGACTGGCATCAATTATGTAGTTGAATAAAGATATATGCAGACACTGAAATAGAGACAAATAATGAGTTCTGAAGAAACAGTGGAAAAGAGAGGATAACTATCTCAATGCCAATATCTTGGATAACAGATTATACTTCAAAACAGGCAACAAGAAAGCAAGTGGAGATTTGAATTACATTATTAGGAGCATTATGTGTAAAATCAGCAATTAGTATACTTCTCTTTATTATACACTGTTAAGGGCTCAGTCTCAACTGTTTTGTCTAAGTTCAAAAAGAGAGCAAAGAAAGTAGAGAGTTCACAACCTTGAATAACAGAGACTGATTAAAAGTTAGGAAAGTGAAGCTGATGGTAAAAGAGCATGCCTAGACTCAAGAAAAGGTAACTCAGGGAAGAATAAATTGTCAGGAAATAACAATAAGGATGTTATAAAAAGACAGGCTTCAATTATTCTGACTTCTCAGAAAGGACAAGAAAAAAAGAGTGCTCAACCTAAATTGCAGCACAAATATTCTGTTTAAACATTGGGGAAGGCAATTCTCAAATGCCAAAAAGTTAACATAGTGCTAGATGCTATTGTAAAAAGGTCATGTATCTATCCAGAGACTTGGAAAAGAATATAAATATCAAACAAATGCTTTGTGAGCATTCTCACATGAGGTTGCTATTACATGTCCCTTGCTATAAGATTCTAAATGAAAGTGGAAGGTATGTCTTGTTCTTAAAAGAATGAGTAATTCATCATTTAATGCTGTACCTTTTTTAGAAAAACTAAGAATGGAAACACATACTCTCAATGATATGATTCATTCAGAAACAATTTTAGAATTAGTCTGGGTGAATGCTATATAGATTTTGATTTTATCAACCATTCATGATTGTGGTACACTCTGTTCTAGTTATCTTGGAGAGCTGATAAGGCAAATCTTATGAAGTTCATGAACCTGATGTAAAACAATCTAAGTAAGCAATTTTCTAACATGAGAAAAGTTTGGATTCAAGTGTAATTTACATACTTTTCAATTGTTCTGGAAAAAAAGATTTATGATGAACCATATTTATTTTAAGACTGACCACATGGTCATTAGCAACTACACACATAATTTCTGTAGGATACATATTTATTATTTTTAGGTAAACTGTAACAAATTTTGATCCCAAAGCACCCTTTCAAGGAATATTTCGGAGACAAGCAGACCACAGATCCCTGATAATAATTAACAAGCAAGCCTGCATGATTACTTGAGAATTTAAAAAACTATATTAATTGATTTTGACTGGAACAAATAAAAATGCTTATATTTTCTGACTTTTAGACAACTCTGTCTTCACAGCACCTTGCTTTCCTCCCTCCAAAACATGCAACTCAGAGTGTTTTAAACTTAAATTCTATTTAGTGTTTGAAATGCAGGATACCATTCCTGAGTGCATTTGTACAGTAAAATCATGAAGCAGCAGGGGAACCAGAGGGTCTATGAAGGTAGGTGAACCTGACAGGGTGTATGAAAGTTGTGATCTGACATCACTTTGTAGTAGACATATCTCTATAGAAAGGGACTGTTCCCTACATTGAAATGGACTAGTAATTTAAATCTAAACTGTACTCAGCAGCACATTTTAATTTTAATTTTAATTAAAAGCCCCAACAAATTCTCAGAATTCCAGACAATCCCAACCTGAAGTGGAATTTTGAAGTCCTCAAAACAACCAGTTTTAATATCCAAAAATATATGCAAGGGGGGAAGAAATTATCCATGAAATACCTCTCAGTAAAAATCACTGCAAGCAGAGATTCCTAATCAAATCACCCACAATTGTCTAGAAATAGTTCTTTACAGTAACACTAAAAAAGAAGAATCTCATGAATAATTCTAACTATCATTTATGACTCAGCAGATGCACCATTCAGCTCATGTACCACAACTGCACACAAAAGTCTAACCTCCAAAAACTTGATGCCCAGTGTATGCCTGGGTTCTGCAGTGAGGAATGAAGAATTTTATGTGGTAAAGTTGTACAGTATCAAAACCTACTGAGTTGTCCCTATATTGTACCAGGCTTAGAAATTTATCAGGCAAGAGAGCAGAACAGAAAATAAGGACGTATGTCATACGTCAGCTATTTAATAATGCACTTTATCCTACTAAGTGCATATTCTAAAGATAGTGACATCCCAGCAATACATGAATCATTCTCTCAGCACTTTTTCCTAATCTTAAATCTTTGCTCAGTGGAAGTGAAAACACTGCCAATTTTTTGTGCAGATTCATAAAGAATGAGGATTAGCAAAGTGTCAGTTCAGAAGGTTATACTGTACTCTGTGAGATGATGTGAAATCAGGAAGGATTGTCTGCAATGCTTTGCATAGTTCCAAAATGGGTTTGGCCACAATCACCCCGAGGTCTGTTAAAAGAGATTATAATCTAATTATAAACCAATTAGACATTGTTTTCTTTTGTGTCAACATACAAAATTTTGAGTTTTGTAACTCAAAAGTCATAATGACTTCCACATGATAATATGTCTCTTCATTGTTTGTTTTTGGGGTTTTATTTTTGTTTTCTTTTTTTTCACAACTGTGAAAATGCTGAATTGAAATTCTGGTTTAAGCATTCATATCAACATCAATGATCATAAAAAATATAGGTAAGTATTCAAAAGCAATAGAATGTTGCCCTAGATACTGAAGTTCAGTTTATGTATTTTTATTTAAACAACTTTAGGGGAGTTGTTTAAAACTCCCCTAAACTAAAACTATGAAACACATAGGTGCCAGAAAAAGTACACAATGTAGGACCAAATGAGGTAAAACCCTTAGAGCAAGTTAGGCAGTTGAAGAAACGACCTGCAGAAGGTCACTGACTATATTCTTTAACCTGCTGGTAGAATCAAAGACTCAATCCATCCTGTGGAAATTTGAACTGGTTTAGCCATCAAACAGCCATGTTTCTCTTTAATATCTCACACTGCCATGTTTACTAAGAAAGAAAGAAAGAAAGAAAGAACTTCTGATGAACACATCTGTTGTACCTGCCAGACTAATTTAGGCAGCATTTCATACGATGGAACTTGCAGACTCAGCCAAGATTTGTCGAAATGTAACAGAGAATCTGTAAAGATGACAAGTTGCCAAGAGCAAGATTTCTTCTTTGTCCAGAAGCTGACAAATTTGTTTCTGTCACCACCATGTAATGACATTGTCTCAGGTCAGAGAGGGGGGAGAGGAGTCTTTGCTTCTGCATGAGCTCAAGCCTGGACACAAATGTACATGGAACAGCTCTAGTAAGGACTGTGGCCAAAAGAGTGCACTGAAAATATTGTGTGTGCGTTTGTATTTGCAAAACCAGGATCTGGGGAAGAGCAGCATTTTTCATGGATCTGAGTCATTAAAACAAACACATTTTCCATTCAAAATTCTTCACCCAAACAGTTTAGAAAAAACTTTCTTAAGATACCTGGGAAATAAACATTCAGAAGGTAAATATACAAATTAAGACATTATTAAGCAACAGAGTGCAGGAATAACATAAAACTAGGAGAGTATTTTGTCATTTTTTTTTGGTTTATGAACAACTAAGAAAGGTGGTTTTAACAGCAGGAAGCAGAAGAATGAAAAATCAAGAAAGACATCTGAAGTGGTTTAATATATGTTACTGAAGAAAAATAAATATTCCTGGTGAAGATATAATGCAAACACAGGCTATGAGGCCAGTGTGGAAAGAACTCATTGATACAAATAGTTCTAGACATGGAGCTAAGCCACTGTCTCTGCCCTAGTATTGCAAGTAGTTCATCTGGGTCTTTGTGATTAGGTATTTCTAGGGGTTATGAACAAAATCAAAGTATCTGCCTGATTTTTTTTTTTTTTTTTTTTTGTGGTAAAGATTATTCTCAAACAATCTTGGTGGACTTTACCCAAAATTTTACTTTATTCAGATCATTTAGCAACTTCTCAAGGAATAGACCAGTGAGGCAATTCACCTAACTTGAACAGTTGGCTTTTCTTAGGAAAATAGGATATAGCCAAGTATTCTGTTTAAAATTTGCTATAGTTCTGGGGAAAAAGAAAAAAAAAAAAAAAGAGTTGCATTTATTTTCTCTGTTTCTGTATCACCAAAATTTGATGTGCCTTTAAGAGTGAATGGGGTGGTCCTGAAATATCATCACATCTTTAAAAACTTTATACTTCAAAAGACCACATTTCCCAGAAAGTTTTCAGAATACTAGGAACTTCTCTAAAAAGAAAGAGAGTTTTTTGCTTGTGGAGCTACCATAGATGACTTTTAAGTAAGGAACCTTTTGAAAATTTGAAAAATAGTAAATGCTAACTGAAATCTCCCAAATATTGTCCTGTCTGATTTCTGAATGTGCACCAAAGTTCTACAGTGTGATCTAATTTGGAAAGGTTAACATAATTTATAAGGTACATAATACTGTAATTTATGCTGTATATATATAATAGTCCATATATGAACTATGGATATTGTTTCACCTATATGACCTGTCCAGCTTTTTTTTTTAATGATGCAATGAAATCAGTCAGGCAAAAACCTTGAATTAACAGTGAAGCTGCAGATGTGTGACAGCACATATATTATTCTGATAAAAAAAATGGGGAGTTCACTGACAGGGCTTCACAGCTAAATTTGCTTTCCTTGCTTGCCTCTGTGTATTCCTATCACAACTAAATGACAGGCTGGGAACATGAAAAACAAACAAAAACAAACAGATGAAGAATACTTTTTTTTTCAACTTTATGGGTGGTGATGGGTGTTTATGCTAGAATTAGGTGTTGCTTTCTTAAAGGGCATTCCCTAATTGAAATAGAGATGCTGTCAGTGACTATAATGCTTTAATTCTGTCAAATGAGTGAAAAAGGAAAAAGATTTCTGATGGTGCTAGAATCCACATGTGTTAATTCCCTCCAAATATGAAATAAAACAGTGGCAGACAGACACAGTACTGAGAGGAATTTTTTAAAGTAAAAATCAATAAATTATGAAGCATCGATTAACACCATACACCAAAAATACAAAGTCAATCTCTTTCATCTTATGATTCACATTCTTTCCTCATTGAGGAAATGACCTTTTAAAAATGCTCTCTTTTTTTCTGGATTTCAGAGACCACACAAATTAGCATTCCCTGCAAGAGCTATTTTGCTTGGTGGTAGAAATCACTACTCTGTCTGCTTCGGACACTACTGTTGCAAGCACTGTCAAAGCTAAGAAACCTGAAAAAAAGAAAGAAAAAGGTCATTGCTGGTAGCCAGGCACACTGTCCTGGTGGCTACTGAGTCAGGGGCAGAGCTGCTGTCCCCAGGCCACCTCCTCTGCCATCCCTGAGCTCCAGGTGAAGCCACCATCTCAGATGGCCAAAGCCTGAAATGCAGTCACTGCTTATCTGCTCCTTTCCAAACACCCTGGGTAGGCATAAATGCATAAATGTCAATATTAACCTTTGGGTTGGCTATTGTGAAAGCTAAGACTGTTTGTGGAGAGCAGAGGGACTACAGCACACGACTTGGTCTGCTGGCAGACCAGAGATGAGGGCTGGGGAGAGGATTGGCAGCCTGGGGGACAAAATCCCTTTGCCTGTCTCAGCTGCAACTGCACATTTGACCCATCATCTCCTAAGTCTATGAATATTTCATCCCCATAATCTTGCTTTTATAAAAGCCCATATAGTTGGGGTGACTGAAGAACTGTGAGCTTGAAAACAATATTTAAATCGAAATAAGTACTCAAAACCTTAAATTACCATTAAGGGTATAGGCATACACTTGTAATTTTCTGATGATTTCTCTATTTCTTTCTCCCCCTGCCGTTTTTAATCTTCCTAGGGGTTTTTTGGGTTTTTTTTGGTCCAAGAGCAGGAAAGTGAAAAAACCTTCATCCTTCAGGAGATGGGGAATCAGTTAAAAACATTTTTCTATCTCAGCTGCACATTCTTAAAAAGCAGACAAAAGAAATTTCCCTTCTGGTGTAACCCACCAAACCTAGGATTGGGCAGAGACAGGAGATGCAGATTTGAATCCCTACAGGCTGATAGGGATATAAAACTAGAACTCCTTTCCTTTGACAGAGCTCTGAAAATGCACTTGTATATTTTTCAATAGAAAATTGAGAAAGGCAACCAAATCCACAGAGTCACCTATGCAACCACAGCTGTTGCAATCTGCCAATTCAGATCTCATGCACAGTCAGACCTGTGCCAGAAGTCGAATTCCCCATCCGCTTCTCATAGCATGTTGGATAAATCCCTGCTTTGGGTGTACCAGTCTCATGACCACCATTCACAAGTGTCTGATCTTACAGAATGTATTCAGTGCAGGATGTTGTATTCTTTTGAATTCTGCTGCAGGAGGTCAGTATGGCTGTGTTAAAATAGCCTCTAAAGGAATTATCTGGCAATTGTGAAAGTAACAAAGTGTGCAAAATCTACCAAACTTAATATTTTAAAACAAAAATGGAAGCTTGGCCTTGACTAAAGAGTTTTTGCCTCATGTAAAATTCCACCATGGAATTTTCAGATTCCATGTAAAGATCATAGTTCTGTGACCAGTTTCATAACCTTCTGCTTCTACCTTCTTTATTGCCTTTAAACTTGAAACATAATTCCACAAATAACCGTAAAATAAAAGGTGATGCTGAGTAATGAAGGATTTTTCATTCTGTTTTCCAAGATCACCTTCTTATTTTTTTTCATTCATATAGTACATCAATTCTTAATTCAAGCTCCCTTTAAATGTGTAGGCAGATTAAGAATAAATACATTATTGTTTCCTTCAGGTTGTTCTGAATGAATCCAAATGTGCTGTCAGCTAAATCTGATGAGAAACACAGATGTTCTGAACATCCAGTGAATATCTCAGGTGACTGCTGAACTGCAAACAAATTCGTTTGATGAACCATAACCCCAGTGGAATAAAATCTTCCTTGATAAATATGTTATTCAAAGTCAAACCCTAACTTTCTAATTTCATCTGAGGACAGTATAAAATGCCTCTGACAATGAGATGAAAATTAATAAAATATCTGTTGCAGATTCATTTCTGTTTTCTGAATTTGGAGGTTGCTAGGTGATGAAAAATAAATTGATTGAATCAAAAGAAAATGCTTATGGGAAACTACAAAACAGATTGCAGGGTATAATACTTTGAACATGAATTAGCATATTGTTATGAAAAAGAAGGCATTTTATAGAATTATGGGGCTGAAGATTTGATAAGAAATTACTAACAGAAGACATAAGCATGACAATAATTCTGGAGGCACTTAGTGGTTAGTAATGAAAAGCAATAAATAACTGAGACTAAGAGAAAGGAGAATGCTGGAGAAGATGTAAGAAATCAAACAGCCTGGCTGCTTTTTAGATCTAGAAAAACTATAACTGAAACCTGCTTTGATATAAGGTAAAATGCTGTTGACAATATGTATTCATGAAGTCATAGTCAAAGGCAAGAAAACATGCCCACAATTCCTTTGTTTATAAAGCTTTGTTAGCCTCCTTGGCTAATTAGAGGATCCTTAAAACACTTCATTTCTTGAAAATAAGAGTACAGTCTCAATGGCAGAAATCAACATGAAACACCATCATTAATTGAAGCAGAGCAGTCTGTATATTTCCCAAACATTATAACATGAATTTCCTAAAAGAACCACCATACTTGGTTTAATTTTATGTATATAAGAATCGAAATAACGCAGTGCAGCAATCAAGCTGTACCTCTAACTGCACAAGTTAGCATCATATTTAGTGAAGCTTTTTTAAAACAATACTGTCTTGGATGGATTGGTTTTATCTTCAAGGTTTCATTTCCTCAAAGCAAAGAGTTCTCAAAGGGATTAGGGAAAATCAAGCTACATTGGGAGAGCACTGGCAAAAATGGAGCAACACAGATGTAGCAATAAGTGCAAACAAAATGCAAAACGATTTACAGCAATGTGCCTTTAACCCTGGGCACCATTGTAGGGACCTCTTTGGGAGCTTGAGGAAAATAAAAAATACAGGACTGAAAACAATGGACAAATGTGAATTTTACTTTAGCAAAATTTGCCAGTGGCAAAGACCATGTACATGTGTTCCCGCTAAAGTTTCTACCAAGGAGACAGATCTTCAGGACAGCCCAAGGCTTCCAGTGGTAGTTCCTTGAAGGAAAATCTGGCTCAGCCTGTGCCTTTGCCTTGCTAAGGTCTAGTTGGAGTCTTGACTTTCTTTGGGGTTTCTTTATGGCATAGTTCAATTTCATAACAGCACTGGGACACCTCCCAGGAATGTGCTTTTGTCTCTGTTATTTCTCAGCCTTTGGCAGGTTGTTGGCCATCCCACTGGCTGTAAGATCAGACTGAAACAGCTCCTGCATTTCAGACTCCCTTTTCTTTTCTTTTCTGGGTTTTTTTTTTTTTTTTTTGAGTAGTTTTTTTAAGATTTTTGTGCCCATTGTCAAAGTCACTTATGCCCATAGGCTTAAAAGACTTGCCATGAAGTCATGGACAAAGTATTTGTTAACCCTGGGGAAATTTCGCACCAGAAATTAAGAGCAATTCCATTACCCTGGCATTAGGGACAGTTTAGCTTAGAATTTAGCAGTTGGGCTCTTTTTGAGAGTCTGGGCCATGGTGCAAAGCAAACAGGAAGCTGTGTGAATGCAGTTTGTGTGTTAATGAACCCAGACAAGCAGTCCCAGGGCTGAGACATTATGTTCTGTCTCTCTGCAGGACTTAGTAGCCTGGGGCAAGCCCAGTGCTAAACTGCCTCTGCCCAGTCTTCAGAGAGCTTGTAAGGAAGAGTCTGCAGCTTTCAGGAAAGCAGCAGCTTTCAGAAAAACACCGGGTGAATTCTCTGTTGAATAAATTCTATATTATTAGAAATGCCTAGCTTCGCTCAGAGTTCCCGACACTGAACTTGCTCTGGACATCTGGCAGTGAAGGAGATTTTCTCAGAAACTTTTCATAGTCTGACCATGACTTAGGACAGGTGTCTGAATCAGCTTTCCCACGATGATGAAAATCTGTTTCAGATATGTCCTGGTTATACAGACAAGAGGCTGAAGTTTTCATCACTTTTCAGTTCCATACCACCCACAGGAAGAGCTGAGTCAGAAACTGGAAATTCCCCATCTTGCCCATCTTTCTCTCTGGCTCTCTCCCTCATCACCAGTCCCTTTCCCATTTTCCATTCCTCCAGTGAATTCCTTCAATATTCCTTTTGTCTGGAGAGCATGCAGGCAGCACTAATTTTGGGAAGTGTCCTTCTTTGTTCTCACAGGTGAATATTCTTTTGTGGGTAAAACACTTTATCTCTTTGGTATATTCTTTGTTATTAATATTGCTGTGGTTATTGAGATTTTAATAAATTGTTATTCCAATTGATAATCTCTCCTTATTGTTCCTCAGTTATTGGAAAGAGTGGAAGGAAAGGGAGTAGATTATTTATTTCTCTGTAGTTGTTAAAAGTAGCACAGGAGAGAAATAGGAAGGATTGCCCAGTCCTCACACCCTACAGAGAAGGGTTTGCTAGTTCAATGAGGATAATAACTTATAATAAAGCAGGACCACAAAGCAAAACAGGTCTAAACCATTTTATCTAGAGGTAGTCTCTCCACTCTAAAAACTTTTATACAAAATCAAAACCGGATTGTATTTGTTTACAATGGCATTCCTGGCCAGCTGATTCACACCGTCAAAAAGGACCTGGTAGAGGAAACACTGGAAGATGAAACCCAATTTTGAACCAAGAACTGATGATATCATCTCTGGGCCATTGTTTCCTGAGGTAAGCCTCCCACTATAACCACCCAAAGGCCTCTCACAGACATAAAAAGAATATAAACTTCAGATACTACAACTTTCAAGAAAGTTTCTTTCCTAGCGCTTCTTTACTAGATTTTATTTGAGCCATGATCAAAAAAGCAAATAATGGTTCACATCACATACCATGTAAGTATAAGTAAGGACAGTGTATGGTCACGTGGGAGCAGAAATTGTAGCCACAGATTTATTTATTCTTAAGAATTCATTAGAATGAGGTAAAATTAAATTCTAAACATCACTATAAAGCCGTGGTATTACTGTTCCTTAATAGGTTATATCTCTAATAGTTTGTGTAATTTTGTTTTTGATTTAATGGATATACTGTTCCATGAAATTCACTGTGTTGAATAAGAAATTTGTGTGACATTTTCAGAAGGGCCTTGGCTGGCCTTTGGCATTCAGGAAAGCTAACAGCACTTTAATAGCACCATGTCCTTTCTCGTGCTGCTGTTCTAAAGGATGAGAGCAATGTTTAGCTCTGCCTGGTTTACAGTTTTGTCAAACAGTTTCATGTCTTGTGAATGGGATAATAAAATCAATTGATAGCACCAAAGCATTTTATTTTCTCTCACACAGATGCTTATTTAGTGACAGTTTAAAAAAGGGAAAAAAAGTCTTCAACCACCCATGATACATAGAGCTGAGACCACTGTGGCTCTCTGAAAACACTTTGTTAAGGATTTCTGCTTTTTTTTGTAGCAGAAAGTTGACTGAGTCAGAAAGCTAATCCATCCTAACAATGTGCTCTCAGCTGTACAGGTTTGTACTTCTTTGTATTTATAAAATTATACTTCAAATACTGGAGCCTTGAGTATGGTACATGTTTTTGGGATGAGATCAGTGCTTAAGGCAGTGAGTAAACTCATTTTAATAAAGCCACATCCCATCCAAAATATTATGAGATGGTTTTTACCTTACAATGATGTGTTAAGGTAGTAGCATGATATTCATGTACTTGGTTAAAATATGCAATCAAATAACAAGATATTATTTTTAGCTTTGAACACATAAAGATAACTCCATATCACAATAATGACACACCTGGAGATGGCATGCCATCCAAAGGGACAAGGTCGAGAAGTGGGCCAGTGGGAATCTCATGAGGTTTCCTAAGAGCACGTGCAAGGTGCTGCCCCTGGGTCAGGGATCTTTTACAAGAGCATGTAGTGACAGGACAAGGGGAATGGGTTCAAACTGAAAGACAGTAGGTTTAGACTGGATATGAGGAAAAAATTCTTTACTGCGAGAGTGCTGAGGCACTGGCACAGGTTGCCCAGTGAAGCTGTGGCTGCTCCATCCCTGGGAGTGTTCAAGGCCAGGCTGGATGGGGCTCTGAGCAATCTGGGATAGTGGGAGGTGTCCTTCCCTGCCCATGGCTTGGGTTGGATCAAGATGACCTTTAAGGTCCCTTCCAACCCAAGCCATGTTATGATTCTGTGATAAGCACCAAAATCTGCAGTAAACAAACACTATGGGACTCAAAAGTGCATAAAATAGTTCTGCAGTAAGAGGAATTTATTGCTAAATATTTTTTGATTAGTAGTATTGACTTTTGTCGATATTAAAACTTAGAAAGCTCTGATATTTTGCATAGGAAGAATAAACATCAAGCATTTCAGTAAGAGCAAGAGTGTCAAAGTTTTAATATTTTTAATATGCAAAGGCTGAAGCTGACTAATATTAGACTCAAAAAATTGAAGTGATGTTTGAAATTCTACTTTTGGGGAATATTTTTCAATATATTTTCACAGCTCTTCACTAGAAACTCTTGCCCATCTTTTTTCCTCAAGTATGTGCTTTTAATGAAACTATAGTGCTTAATTAACAGTCTGTTAACCTATAATTCCAGGCTTACACAACATTGCATTTATTTTTTATGTAATTAAACTGTTTAATATATAATTGAATTTAACGAATAATGACATTTTGGAAAGAAAATAAGGTGTTCTCTAAGGTAAATGAGTTATCAACCACATAAAATATAGTTTTCTGGAAATGTACTCATATCACACCTGAATATCTTATTCTAAGCATTGTATAAAAAAGTGTATGGAAAATTAAAATTGTCTAATTATGAAGTTATAATTTTTATGACTAAGACATAAGTCATTGCTTTTTAAACTTGTTTTCATTACAATTAAATTTGAATGTTCAAACCTGTGTATAACTATCAAACCACTTAAGGTTTTTATTTCCATAAGCCTGTGAGAGTTTTGCTGTTGATCTCAATAGCTGCAAAGTCATACCTCTAGTCAAAATTTATAATTAAAGATCTGAAAGTAAATCCTAGTATGCCAATTGAGATGGAAGTCTTGTACACAAATGACATATCTTGTATTCTTCCAGACATACTATAAGCCTATAGCAAATCAAGAAAAATATCTATACCCATTACACGAAACATATTGAATCATATGAAAATATAATTCAGTGTTTCCAATCACAAGATATCACCTTTATTTTCTTTTTTATGTTTATCCATAAGTAAATATTGCAAATGTTATTTCAGTTAATAATTTTGATATTGGATGGTCCAGCTTTTTTGTTCAAGATAATAGTATAGTTAAATAAAAACATTATTTTTCTAACATAAAGCACCAGACTTTGTTTGTAGTATTTATGCACTCTAGAATGAGATTCACAAATTGTAAATATTTTGACAGATGCTGGACTTTAATAGCAAGAACTAAAATTTTTGCTCTAATTATCCAGGACCTTTTTGCAGTCATCTTGCCTGACACGTCTTATCTAAACCAATACTAACGTGGATTCAGTGATCATAAAGCACAATAAACAGCAGATACTCAGTAAAGGTTTACAGGCAACTAATAGGCTGAACATTCTACAAAAATATTGCTCAAATAACTGTAATTAATAAATGTACCCTCAGAAGCCAAAAGAGGGGCATACAGAGATTGTTAAATGGAATAATACAAAATATTTTAAATTTGATTCATTAACTGAACTTCAGAATATTGGCAATGAAAGCACAACGTAGAAAAAAGAATGATCTTTAAAAAAGCTTTTAGCCCTGTTGTCACTGCAGTAACATTGATCCTGTCAGTAGTGAGGGCACATGTGACATAAATCACTACATTGAAATGCTCTCACCTATCACAGAACTATCACAAGTTGTACATGTCAATGACCAGGGGTCCTATGTATCCACTTTCCCACCTCAGTTTTGGCATGGCTGGAAGGAGAAAAAACTGTCAAATAAAGCATTGAAAATTGTTCTTTCTTTGGTACTGCAGGACTGAAAAAGCCAAGGCAAGGACATGTGTCGCTGTTGAACCGCTAGCAGAGAGAAGGATTCCAGTCTTCAGTGTGGCAGAAATGTCTCTTTTTATTAATTAATTTCAACTTATATAGACTTTCAAAGATCACTCAGATTGGTCGGTTCAAAACCTCCCCCCAGGCTGATTGGCCAGGCTTGAATTGTTCATGTCCTGAGACACTGTTTCAACAACATCCAAACTTTATCTTTGTTTATAAAACACAAGAAGAGAGAAAAATTTCTCTCGGGAAAGGTCTGTGCTCGCCACAGACATGAGTTTGAATATCAGGATGCACAGTGTTCCTGCTGGCACAAACTTCATGCAGCTCCTTAGTCAGGGATAACTCACTCATGCAGAGCAGGCATCAGTACTTCAAGGCATTGAAGTTTGTGGTCAATTTAATAAGCAAACTTCGTAATTCTCAATTTGCTCATTTTTTGCTGTAATGAATAATGCAGTGGAAATAACGAGCTGTAAGTGCAAATTTACCACCTTGACATGGCTTTTACTCAAAATCAGAGTAAACTATGACAGTGAAATTTAGACAGTGCTCCTCAACACCAGGATTTTCACCATATAAAATGGTGATATTCAGATTTTCAGCCAAGGCAAAACCCAGGAAGCCTTTGAGTAGCACCATAAACCACTATGTGAGGCCGAGTTTCCAGTGGGTAAATGACACTGGAAATCACATTATCAGTCATTAAATGCAAATCTGAAACTTATCAGAGAACAGCTTGGCAGGGTCTCTATGATAATGTAAAGATCTATAACCTTGAGGCCTGAAATTTACTGTTTATATTACTTTGATGAAATGATTAAATGGAGTAACAGATATGGATTAAGATACAGATTAAGCCTTAAATGTACAATAATTTACTATTTTAAAAATCAAAGGAATAGCACAACCTCCAGCTCTATCTCTCATTATTGGATGAACTATAGACAGCTGAGAGTCTTAAAATATACTTCAGTGCTTGCTTTCTGATTCAATAGCATTGATGGGTATTTAGACAAGAGAAAACACATTGCCTTTAAAAACATTTCATAATCTCTTCTAAATAGATAATGGAGTTCACCTTGAACTTTTCAGTCACTGCTGAAGTGAACTCAACATTAGACAAAATAAATTCACTCATCTCTTCCTTTGTAACATCTGGTAAATACAGGTTCCATCATTACAGCAAATTGTTAGTTTATACCTGTGTGTTCACATGTGAAGGTTCTCCTCAACATTAAATAATACATAACTTGACAATATATTATTTACTTCAGGAGACAGAGTGTGATTGATGCAATCAGACAATATACTGCAGCACATAACAGAGGAGATGAAAATTCTGGAGAAAGAAAAAAAATCCACAAAACCCCAAACAAACCACTTCTATTCCTGAAACAGGAGGAAAAGGAAAATAATCAGTTTCAGGAAAGAAATCCAGGTACCAAAAAGTGAGGAGAATATTAATTACATCTTTAATTTGCTATAAATACTCATTGACTTTAGTTTTTCCAGTTTACCTAGTTTCAGTTTCAAATTATTATTTTTTTTCACTTTTTTCAGTAGCATGTCCTACATTTGCTTCCTATGGAAGTATCAACACAGTGCAACCACACCTTTATTTATTAATTTACCACAATATACAGAGATATTGTGCTCAATTATTTTTCTGCTCTGATCACACTCATTTCCATATTGTCTCCACAATGTATCCTTTTCCTTCTGCTCCTACACCTTCATGTAGGCACTGCCTGGATTATTTGCTACTCTGTATATAATTTAAAATAACTTTTTCTTTCTTTCAGTGTATTTAATTTACCCTCAGTCCAAACAGTTCCTTGACCTGGATAGTTTAGCTGTGCACCAAGCTTTATAAGTGACTTTTAAGTGATTTGGACTATTGAAGGAATACCAATAAATGTTTGACCTATTATTTATCTCTTCAAGATTCTGTTTGAAAACATCACCAGTGAAAACTACTTTTGAGATCTATCAGCTAGGTAACTCTTAATTTATTTCATATGGGCTTCATAGATATGAATAGCACTATTTTCCTATCAACGTTGAAAACAACTATATTACATATACAGTGTTTCCTTTATCCATCAGAGTAACACTCTGAAATTCTGAAAATAACTTTATGTTGCAGGGCACATTTTGCATATAGAGTATGGAATACCTTTTACATTCTTTGGTGCTTTATTGGTTTGGGATTTGTTCATATTGTTGCTTGAATTTGTGTAGGGGCTTTTTGTTGTTGTCGGGTTTTTTGTTTGGTTTGGGTTTTTTTGTGGTTTTGTTTTGGTTTGGTTTTCCTTGCTAATTTCAGGTGTTTTACTAAAAGCCTGTCAGATTAATCAGTTTATAGCAGTCTGTCTTGCTCTCTTTTCCTTAAAAAAGGCAAGTCATCTTTGTGGGACTACTTCAGTATATCTATTTCAGAAGTTATATTCAAAACTAAAACAATTAAATATATTTTCAGCCACGTCTGTTTGGGAAAGTGTGTAGTGTTCAGAATTTACTCAGTACTTAAACTTGTTTTAAAAGATATCATTTACTTCCTGTCCTATGCCAATTGGAGAAAGAGGAGTTCCAGTGCAGCTTAAGAAACATCACCCCTGAAAGCACAAGTTTAGCCCTAGTGACATAAAAAATTTCATCTCAAGCAAATAATGCAACAGCATTAGCTATTCTAATAGCTAGTTCTCTAGAATAGTTCTGCTTGCCTGTCACTGAGATCAGTTCTCCCCTATGAGAACAGGCTGACCCTGCACACTCAGCTGTTTTTCTTGAGAAAAGACAGTACTCCCAAAACATACACAGACCATACATACAATAGTTCAACTCGTGTGTTTTCTGCCATCTGTTTCTCTTTTTGTGAAACCATAAGGACTTCTGCAGGGATAGTTCATATTTTTATCCCATGCCATTGCAACTTCCAGAGGGTTTTTTTAAGTATGCAATTTTATGTGATTCCAGAACTTATTTATAATAAATATCCTATATAAACTTCTGTAAAATGACTTTATACTTTGGGCTAATGTTGCTTTTATGATTTCCACTACATGAGCATAGAACACCCTCTACTTTGCTTCTAAAAAGAAGACTTTTTCCCCACTATTTGTAATACAGAACTCTTGATGGCTTCTTGCTTCTATGGCACGCTTGAATAACTTCCCTTAATACCTGCTTCTTCATGCCAAATAACCTTCACTAAATATATTTCCTGAAACTCTGTCTTTTGTCCTTCCAAAACAGCTATCTCACTATATGATTCATCAAATCTATGATAAAAATGTAAAATTCCTAGCTAGAGACAAGGCCTCCTACCTCTCCTTAGCAGTTGGTTATCAAATCACCAATCTGTTTCTCTTTTCTCTGTAGTGTTTCTGGCAGGGATTTCAGACTATGTCATCTTGGGGAAACTTGGTTTTCTCAAACAGTGTGTTGATGCTTTCACTCCAGATTACCAACCTACTTCTTCACAATTAGCACTTTATACTTATGCTGCTGGAATCTCTTTTTTCACTTGGAATAATTTTAAGGATGAAGGCTTCACCAATATGTAGGTTAGTGGTTGAATCCCCAATGTACAGGGAGAAGGAGAGATGGACTGGGAAGCAGAACAGAAAATACAACCTGTCCAAGACAGCTTAGTCATTGCACTTGATTACTCATTATCTTCTTCTGCTACCTGCTGCAAAGCCATCTGTCAGTGGAAGGAGCTCTACTCTGCTTCTCCAAATTTGCTCAAAATCCCTTGTTTACCATTCTGTTTGAGCAGTTTCCTCAGACTGCCAGTGCACATAAAGTTAATCATGTTCTTTCAAGTTCGCAGCAACAAGGTCAAATGTCTGCCAGGAAAGATTAAGAAGCTACTGGTGTTTTCATTCTGGATTGAACAGAAATATTATCAAACTCACACAAATAAAACAACATTAAAAATCACCTTCTTCCTCCATTATTACTCCAGTCACTGAAGTATTTTTCACTGAATATATTTCATGAGAGAGAAGAGCTTTTAGTGACTTCAACAAATAATTCAGGACATGAATTTCTTAGATACTCACCTGGGCCATGTAGAGACAGATGGTCTTCAAGCTTTACAGTATTGTACATTTTAAGTTTGCAGTATATTGAACCAAACTTCTCTTAATGTTGAAATAATGAATTAACTCCTAATCCAATATTTTTCTTTTCTTGAATAATACTGCTTGGTATTTACAAGTCTGTTGGTCAAAACCCAAATAATACAGAATAATTTTGCCCATAAAACTCAGCACAGTAAAGCATTATTACAACAGCTATAACCTTATATAACTTTCCTGACTTTCAAAATTCATATTTCATTAGACAAAACTTTACCCCTCACAGCTATTCTAATATCTTCATTGTTTTTACCCTTGAAACTAACATCATTAATATTCAGACTTTAATACCTTCTAGTAGAAAGTACCAACTTGATTTATAGTTAAATACATAATTTGCTGTATCTGATCACCTGAAAATAATGGGCTTATAAAAAGAAATACAGTCAATCTGTTTGATTGGGATTTTTTAATTACATAGGAGGGAGAGTATTTTTCTTAGTCAGAATTTTCTCTCTATAAATATTGTTAATAAATAGGTATATAAATAAAGAAAAAGTGGTCAAATTTAATGTCCTTTTGTAGGCATATAGTTTTTTTCCTTGAAATTAGTAGGAACTGGAAAGCAATTAAACACATTAAACGTTGCACTATAAAACAGGTTTTTTAACTTTACATGCCATATGTGCTAAAATTGAAATTTTTAAAAAAATGTTGAATTTGAAAATTTTGGTCTGTTAAAAGAATATTTTTGCTTGACAACTTGATTTTATGTGACATTTTATTGAACCAAATAAGCATCCTGTAAATACACTGAACTTATGAACCATTCCTAATGAACACATTGTGTTGGATTTATCCTCCTCTTCATCACCTCCAAAAAGTGTGTTTCCTATATTTGTCTTTTTGAAACACATTTTATGTGACAAATGCTTATTTAATATCCTCTAAGGAGCAAATTGCCTCAATTTTTTTAATTATGAGATCCACCTTGTGCTATTTTTCATACTGGTCTTCAAAGTAACTTCTCCTCTGCTGTTCAGTTTCCCAAATCAGTCCATTTTAAGTGAGAAACTGCAGAATTTCCTTCAAGGAAAATAATGTCTTTTCACTTCTTATTTGTCCTACAGCCTATTTTTCACAGTATCCATGACATTCACTAGAATTGCAAATTTTTTGAAGCAGCTATTTGAAAAATTAATTGCTAGCTAATAATGAGGCATGAATTAATAACAGCAAAAATTACAGAAGATCATTCGAATGTCCTGCACAGAGGTAAAAGAATGGATTGGCAAGCAGTTCCTCATTATTCTTAATAACTAACCAGAGCATTTAGATGCATCTAGGCACCATCCTTTATAATCAGGGGAATGCTGAAACCTGGACTATAAAAGAGATTTACTCAAGAGGCTGTTCAGCTGAACATTTAACCACTTCCAACTGAAAGACAGGACAGATACAACACTCTAATCATCTGTTTCTACATATGTGCAGGGGTTTGGGTATTCACAAGGGTTTTTGATTCTCATCTGTGTTGACTAGTTTATAGGCTATGTTTGATTTTCTAAACTTCTGTTGCATTGTGCTTCTTGAATACCCTAAAGAAATGCAGTCCAGGGAAGCTCCTCAGTATTTTAGAGTGGCAATATCACCAAAGCCTTTTGCTTAGCACGTTTACATCCAGAATCTGCTTGGAGTGTACAAAGTCCTACAGCTGTTTCAGGTTTACCATTTAATTTGGCTTCATTTTGATGAGGGGGGTAAAGTCTATAGCAATATTCATAGCTCACTAACAGCAGAGGTAAATTTGTTTCTACCTGATAAATCTGATATTTCATTAAATTAAACTGGTGGAATGATCCACTTCTAGAAGCACACAGACATTTCACTACATCTTCATGTTAGGAGGAAAAATAGATGAAATTTAAAAAATTGCAAAGTCTTTACATTTCTAAATCATAATAGTGATTTGGGTTTAAATTAAATAAGACGTAGGATTCCACAAACATCAACTTTCATATAGGATCATTTCAGAGATGATCAAGAAATTTTAAAATAGTAAAATTAAAATGCAGATGATGAGAGCTGTAATGACTTAGTAAACATTGACCAACAGCAGAGCATCAGTGGCACAGTTCAGGTTTTGAACTTGTTGTTAGATTCCAAGCAGCCACAGAGAGAGATCCCTTGGCACAGCAAACCAAAGGTCATGATTTGATCATTGGATAACTATTTCTCTCTTCCTAGATTGAGGGATCATTAGAATATGACTTTAATTTTAACAGTAAAATAATTCAGAAACTCTTATAATCTAGTTGGTGACTATTATCCTTTCCAAACTTGCTGAAGTTTTCCTTTAATAGTAACATCTTCTGTAATTCTTATCATTCCTCTATGCTTTATTTTATACTTCCTTTGGTTCCAGCCCTCTGACCAAAGAGGGTTGAAGAACATAGGTTTTAAAGAACATAAAAAACATTGCTTTAAAAAACTTGCTTTAGACTCCCCTTGCCAATGCACAATTTTTCTGCTTTCTCACGTCAATATACCTGAAAATTTTTTCCAACTGTCTGAAAAAATTCTTCCTTGAAAATGAGATGCCATTATTAGGCCTAACAAGCAAGAAGAAAGAAAAACCTTTTATACTTTTTGCTTGCTCTATTTGCTCTATTCTCTTCAACTGCCTTTGCTTTCACAATTCTGCACTGACTGGCTTGTCTGTGTTTTTGCAGACAACTTTATTCTCCCCTGTCCCAGACTCATTCACTGGCTTTTCCTATGCCACATTTAGGACAGTGCAGGCCAAGATGTTCTTAAAACTTTTGACCAAAACCTCTAAAATCTTCTTATCTACCAACTCAGTCTTTCTTCTTGTCAGACTCACATCTGTTCCTCATATCTAGCCACCAGCCCAGCATGAAACAACAGTTGTTATCCTTAAACCCTGACATCTGTCTCTGCTTCTCCATCATGTTAATTTTTCTTTCACAAGCATGAAAATCTTAGCATTTACTAGAATGTTTTTTTTTTAAATTTCTTTTTTTTTTTTAGCCACAGTCTTCAGACAAATAACATGAACATTGTGGATAACATGGCCTGTTTAGATTCTAAACAAGTAAAATATTATCAGTTGTATTTATTGGCTCATATCAAAATTGGTATGGCTGGATGAGTGATAGACAAATAGGCAGAAACAATTTGGGGGAAAAGAGCTTGGAAAAGGTTAGAAATAGGAGTATAGAGAAAAGTAGAAAGTGAGAAATGTGTGCTGGATTGTATCATTGCATCCTATCCTTTACTGAATTTGAAATAGAAAGCAGGGTTTCTTTTTCTTTTTTCATATTCTATGACTTACATGATGAACCCAAACTCTCCTATCAAAAGTAATCCTCAATAATTTGAAATTATTGTGATACTGAAAAGACTCTTTTTTCCTCCCCACTGTTACATTACCACCAGCACAAACTTTTCATTTCAGCCTTCCTGTGTGTTTTACTATGGTGAGCTTCTGTAAGGTATAAAAGATATCACCTCCAAAAGTTTCCCAAGCAGACTCTTACTCCACCTCTTTGTGCATGACATTAATTTCTTCTCTTATTTGCATGTAATTGTCATTAGTAGGATGAGAACAATGTTTTTGCAAGATGAGTGACTGACCCCAAATTCCAGCAAAAGTCCACTGGAATATTATATTATACACTCTCTCTATTTTTTTTCTGTAAAGGGTATTGTAATAAGGGTAAATAATTTCTTTATGTGTACAATGGATATACATGAGATGGAGCCCAAGGAGGATACAAAGAATGCCTGAAGTGGAATTCTTAGCTCGGGTAGTAGTACCATGGTAGCTCCACGAGGGGATGGAGCTGATGTGGCATTTTGAGCAGGGTTTGCTATCAACTCATATTCATTTCTCCAAACTAAAGGTATTTTGATGCATTTTTCTGTGAATGTTTTTATTACTAACTCACTGCAAGATATATTCCTCTTGGCTTCCTGACTTTTGAAACCCTGACCCAGCAGCAGCCAGCAAACCTATGATCACTTACATTTAGCTGGCTTCTTTCCAATTATTTTTAGAATTTTATTGGATTTAATTTTATGGATCCTAGTTCAGCCTGTAAAATTAAAACATTAATAACTGTCTCTGAGTGTTTAACCACATGAACTCTTTTTTTTTAAATGAAGCTGTTCATTAAACCAAGTGATTTGCATATTTCATGGCATGCTACTGTGAGAGAGAGAAAGGCTCATTCATATATGATAGTGCTCATCCTACTTATGCCTGAGACTTGTGTCAGCACTTCATTTGCAAATTCTATTTTTACTAGTTCAGAGCTCAGCTTTATAATCCTTCTGTGGGCTGAAGCTTGACAGAGAATAGCTCCACTCCAGAGTCCATTTGAGCTTCAAATTTCAAATAAACCGGGTTCACCATTTCCATAAACTTTTTATGCATGTATGACAGATCAGGCTGCATTCTTGTCAGCTCACATAAGTTAATCCAGGTTTGGTCTTTAAAGGTAGTAGCTCCTGGAAAATCCATGAGGATTTTCTTTACTGTTAAATGTCTTCCTTTACCATGAGAGTGGTGGAAATGGCTGCCCAGGGAAGTTGCCCCATCCTTGGAGGAGTTCAAGGCCAGGTTGGTTGGAGCTGTGGGTAACCTGATCTAGCTGAAGATGTCCCTGTCCATGGCAGGGGGAAGGAAACTAGATGATTTTTAAGGTTCCTTCCAACCCAAACCATTCTGTGATTCTGTGATTCCATGGTCACATGTGCACTGCACTCAGCGCTCAAGAAATGAGTACATCTGGAGTTATATTTATCATTTAGGTGAGAAAAGGGATTTAAGATCACAGAGGTTTGTCAATACCTGTGCAAAGATCCTTTTTCCCTCCTTGAGATGGGTGTCCCCCATCAGCTGACAGCAGGCCTGTGGTGTCGTGTGAACTGACCCATGACCAAAACCCCACAGATTTCTGCTACCTGAGAAATCAAGGATGGATATTATTCTGAGAGCCTTACCAGGAGAGGAACCCTTCTCTTCACATCCTCCTCTCAGGACCCAGGGAGGCAGCAGACTTCCCTGAGGAGTGGGTCAGGTCTGCATATTGGACAATATGCTCAGCATTTTATTTATGTAGGTTCAGCTCTTCCTGCATTGAAATGGCAGATTAGGTTCATCACCATCACTTAGTTATAGAGATCTTTCTGCAAGACTTAATAATCAGGTTTGATTTTTGCTACCTATAATGTTATCTTTATCAAATAATGTCATTTCACTTTTCTTATCCACTTCCAAATTACTAAGGAGGACATGGAAGAGTAAAGAAATATTAAATGATCCATCACTGGTGCTTTCAGATCTCATTGGTTACGCAAGCCCAACCTGTGTTACTCAGCTTTCCCCCCAGTCTGTTATTAATTCTTGATTTGATCTTTAGTACTATTAATTTATTTTAGCCAAGATCTTTAGGGAGGCATCCTGTCAAACCATTTTCGAATGTCCTAATCCCTGAGAACAGCCAGGCCACATTTATTCCATTCTTCAACTGTGAGTTCAGAGAAGCCTAATAAAATTTCACAGATGTGACTTCATTCTTGCAAAAGCATTGCTGACTGTACAACCATTGTATCATATTTGTCCATATTTCTTATATCTGTGGTTTTCATTACATTTTCTTCCAGTTTATCCAGTAGATAAATCAGATTTTCTGGTCTATTGCTCTTCAATAGTCTCTCTAACCCCCACAACATCAAAAAAAGTCACACTGCATCTACAGTTGTCTGAGCTTCAGGTCCTGAGGCTGATTTGAAAGCAACAGAAGCCACACAAAAGTTTATAGGTCGAGGAAAATTTTATTAGTTTTGTGCATATACTATCCAGGATGGTCAGTAGCTATTACTCTCAAACTTTTGCCCTCGATGCCTAAATTTAAAACAATTTGTCAGATTCAATTCCACCAAAAATATCAGTGGTAACTTCCCTAGAGTAAACTCGTAATGACCAGTTTCCAAGAGTAATCCTTTAATTTCTTGAACATTTTTAACCATATCAATTCTGTAATGGTCAATGTATTTGAAAAAGAAGTTTTATTCATAGGGCTTGGCAGCTTTTTTTCCTTTAGTAAGTTTTCCTTACCTTGTTAAAGAATTGCCAGGTCAAAGTTTTAACTTCCTGGTGTGCCTTTTATTGTTCCTTTCAGTTGGACACATCTCTTATCATAGGATCTTAAATTTCCAATGTCTTTCTTTCCTCCTCTGTCAAAGATACAAGTTTTTCTCCTCTACATCCTTTCCCTTCTTCTGTTTGTGGAGGGAATACCTATATTCTGAAAATTCACTCCCATCTTTAAATGAATGTGCTGCTGCTGCTGCAACTCTTCCAGCCTTTTGGACAGATATTTCAGCCAACTGCTTCATTTCCTCTGTGAAGTGAAACATTGTCCTAGTGGATTTTTCCTTTCCTACAGCGATTTTAAACGTGGGTACCAATCTTTCTTCCAGAAAGAAATAATGTCTTTCTAAATGCTGCTTATGTGTTTTCCTTTTAGCCTGTTTCTCTAAAAATCTCTCTTTAAAAATGTAGCAAATTTATGTGGTAATGGTAAAAATCTCTTGTTATCAGCACAGATTCTGTTTTTGAGGATTCTGCCCACTCTGCTCTTAATAGGGTGACTGGAAACTAAAGATTCTGTATTACTGCTGTTACACTCTTCTGAGCTATCTCTGGATCTTCAAGCTCATTTAAACACTGTGGTGCTTGTTGATATTCTTCAAGTGTTTGCATTTACTCCATGCTTTCTCAATTTCTTTTTGGAACCACTCCTTATGGTTAATTTCAGTATTTCTAAGTTATTTACTCCACAATATCTAAGCTCTTTCACATATTATGGTTTATTCTTTCCTTTGGTGCCCAGAGTAGCATCAGCCTTATCTAAAAACAAGCTTTTCCATTAATTCCATTATGTCTGGATTCTGATATTTGTACAGAATTATACATGCACTTGATCTTTTATTTTCATTTTTCTGTGGCTGTTGTTAGTATTTCCTACAAGAAATGTATGGATTTTGGTCCTATCTAGTGTTGCTCTACAGAATTTTTTTCTAACTAATGTACCTGTGGAAAATGAAGCACTTGCTGACTTTCCAGCAGTTTTTATTTCAATCCAAAGGTTTCCTAATTTGACATGCCAGAAGCCTTATCTTGTTTTAGCTTTAGCAAAGCCAATCAATCCTCCATAGGTTCTCTCTGTTTCTCTTGGGTTCTTTTCTTCCTGCAGATTTTTCTCAGCTGTGGACCAATATTTTTCTGCTCTTGGAAAGCTTCCAGAGAAATGGTGCAGTACTTCATGGAAAGCCTGATCTTAGTTTGCACTTGACAGTTTAAATTTTGTTTTAACAAATGCAAGCTCCAGTTTCAGATGGAGAACCTCTTTCTCTGATCAGTTGTTTATGAGATCGCTGAATTTTTTTTTTTTCTGAAATTTTCACCAAAATTAGTACATTACTGCAAAAGTTATGTCTCCATCAGAAGATCCTAATTTGCTGAAATTTTTAGTAGAAGAATTCCTAACCAGCTACAGTTATGAATGTAAGAAGAGACAAAGCAAAGTCATAGAAAACTAACAAGTTTGATAGTCTTTACATGTAAAAAAGGATATTATAGTAGTTGAACTACTATAGTCACAAGGTTTTCCGAGTCTGCTCATAAGTAATCTTAAATATCACTCTGACTAATAAATGTATGGGACTACTGACACAAGAAAAAAGAGTATTTGACATAGAATTGGAAATTTTATTGCAAATACCAGAAAATTTTCAAACTTAACACTATGGCATATGCTGCTATTTTATAGACTATAATACCCCCCTTTATTATTCTATCTCCTCTAGCAGAGTTCAACTTCCAATTCTAAAGCCATTTCAACTTTTCAATTTTTTTTTTAAAGATAAATTGAGGCCAAATTATTTGAAGAAATCAGCACAAACACTTATAAGGTTTGGTTTTTCATCTAAATAGACTTTTATAAAGTGTACTTTAAAAAACCCTTCACAAAGGTTTCCAAGAAATTTGCAGACAGGCTACAAAATTTAAGGACTCCATATGGAAATAAAGCCTGCTGAGTCCTTGAACACCACCTGGTCTTAATGTCTCACTATTTAACATAACCTGATTAACCATGCTGCTGTTTTGACACTGCCAAAGTAGAAATCCTGAAACCCACAGATCTCAGAAATTCTTAATAAAGGCCTCCAAAATACAAGAACAGGATGGCACCAGTGTCCCCATATAAAGACAAATCACAAAAGCCTGTCATTGGTAGCTGCACTGCAAGGTTGTACTTAGTTGAGAGATTAGTGGGAATTGAAAAAAAACAAAACAGATTTCATAACAACCTGTTGGTGTATTGTGATTGATGTCATCAGCACAGACACTTTTGGGATGCAGTTGGGAGGGGAGGAAGAAGATGAAGGAGAGGGAAAGGAAGAAAAAAAAAGAGGGAAGGGGGAAGAGAGGAAGGCAGAAAGGAAGAAGACAGATTGAATTATAATTTGCAATGGTAGGACTCGTTTTTGAATTCTGCAGTGTTACTTCTGAGACTCTGAGACTTGAAGAAAATTTGGTATCAGGCATTTGGATAGCCTGGTGGTGGTGCCAGTTTTGCAATATACATTGCTTTGCAGTGAGAATATGAAACAAAGAAAGCAGATTTTTGTCATGTTTCTGGCCGTGGTACTCACTGCACAGTGATAAAGCATGGTACTCACTACATGCATGGATGTATGAAAGTCTATGAAGGGTCTATGGAAATGGAGGGGAACCAATGTTTTCTGATCTGGAAAATCAGAATTTGTGCTGGCACAAAAGTTTTGGAATAAAAACTTTCAAAATTCTTGCAGTGGTTTTATTAATAAATCTTTTCAGATTGAAAGGTTAGTTACCTTACTAAAAAATGAACATAGTTGTTCCTGTCATCAGTCCTGTTTGAACTATAATAACTGTATAAATACTATAAATAAACTTTGCACCTTTCTAGTTTTACACAGGCAGCTAAAAAGCAAGTGTTTTCAGAAATGGAATAATCTACTTAAAAGGAAGTATTGGCAAGACAATACCAAAAGCTTTAGAAAATACTCCTTATACTCTAATTTTAGGGGGAAAAATGCAGACTATCTAAGTAACTTTGGGGTTCAGGCAATAATTTATTTGCCGAGGGGAGAAGTTTGGTCTCCAGTGACTCACCATAGTCTTCTTCAGCAAGAGTCCATGGATCAGCTCTGAAAAGTACATGTATCATATCTGCTGTTATTTAATGTATTATAAATCTGATAACCAGATTTCTCTTAGTCTATTCCACTTGCAGCATGAAAACCATTCCCTCAGATCAACTTTAACATCTTAAAAACCCACTTCACAGTCTAATGTGTTTGATGCTTTGCAATTGGATGGTCTAAGTCTGCACATGATCAGTTACCACAGCTTGTACTAATGAGTGGTAACTTGCTAAAGTGTGGGCACTCACTCACTTCCAGCATATGCTAAAATGCTAAGAAAAATACTCAGAACTACCCCGAGTCTTTTCTAGGTAAGTCTTCCAGACTGCCACCCATCTGCTGCTACCAAAAATATGAACTCAGTGATAAATTTGATTAAATGGATCCTGCTGCCACCATTTCATTTGAAGCTTTGGTGAAAACAACAGATAACAGCTTCATACTTCTGTAACACCCCAGATGGTGATCATTCTTTTCTAAGCGTACTAGGACTGACTGCAGGTAGAAGTATGTTGACAAAACACATCACTGAAATTTTAATGCCTCTTGACACCCAAAGTTAAAGCAAGTATTTTTATCTGCTTTCAATATTTTTTACTGTTGTACACTCTTTGTTGGTTGGGAGGCACTTGGCATTATCTTCTGTCTAGAGAGGAGACTATCAGTGCATTTTTACACTGTAATTGACCTATCAACACCAAAGGATGTTCAGTAAATCTGAGTATTTTGTTCAAATACGAGTAACAGGACCTGAAATTTCCTCTGCCATTAACAACTGGACAATGGATCACAAATTATATTCAAGGCAGCAGCTACTGAATAGACTTTAGGACTTACATACCATGCCTATGGTATATGATCTATATTGGGTAATTTCCTTTAGCATACTGTCCTGATGAGTTTTTCAAGATTTGATGGATCCTATGAACCAGTGTAGCATGAATGCATGTAAGAGTCCACCAAATTCTATTGAAATCTCAGTTTTGAGTTTTAGAACATTATTTTGTAACATTATGTATCATTAAAAGAACCTGTCATAACATTACAACAGCAGCTGAGTGGTATGTAGTCCAGGGCTCTGCAGATCTTTCATGAAGCTCTGATTAAGCTCTACCTCTCACTTCTGTTAAAACACATCCACATTCTCAATTTTTCTGGGTCTGTTTGAAGTGATCAGCAACACGGTTTACATTTGAGTTACCCTAAGAGGTTTTTATAATAAATTAAAAGAAGCCACATGCAGTGGATGAACGTTGGATGTATAAAATGTTTCTAAAAAATAGTCTTTTTTTAAAATTAAATGTCTAAAGCTTCTTCCTGCCCTTTTCATTTTTTCATTTAAGATGAAATTTATATTTAATTATACTGGGTTTTTTGTATCATATTGAGGTTAAAAAGCATATTGTTTCCAAGTTTTGGTGACTTTGAAATTCTTTGAAAACCATCTGATCCACTTTCAACCTCCAACCTGCTGCTAAAATCTCTTCACACCCAGTAACTGAACACACTCTTGCAGCTCAGGCTCTGCTCTCTGGCCCTAGTGTGGCAAATTCCTCCAAACGTGAGCACTGCTAACCTTCCCCATGTCAAACATACCTGGGCATCTGTTCTGCAGATGACAGACATTCTCCTGGAAAGCTGGAACATACGTGTGTTGAAAATGTACAGAGCATGCTGGAAAAGCACCATCTACAGCTCTGCCAGAGCTGGCAGAACCAACAGCAGAAGGTCCAACTTTTCTGGTGTCAAACCCACTACACACAGCATCCCTTTGTCCAGTACTTCCAAATATCTCCAGCCTGGCTTGCCAGACTCCCTCAAATGCAACAGCTCTTTGCCAGAAGTGGTAGGACAATAGATGAGCTCTCAAATAGGTTGTTTGAACTCCCAAAGCCACATCTTGCTGCTCACATCGGTGGAGCTGGCAGGCCTGTGGGCAGCACGTGTTTTGGCACTGACAGCCCTTCAAAAAACATTTTACAGGCAGCTCTTTGGTGAGTGGCTGTGCTGCCCAGAGTTAAATTTTTAGAGAACTCACAGGGGTGCTCTGCCTGCACAGCCATCCACTGGAATGGGAGGCCTAGGCCTCTGAAGGAAAGGAAAGGAAAGGAAAGGAAAGGAAAGGAAAGGAAAGGAAAGGAAAAGGAAAGGAAAAGGAAAAGGAAAGGAAAGGAAAGGAGAGGAGAGGAAAGGAGAGGAGAGGAGAGGAGAGGAGAGGAGAGGAGAGGAGAGGAGAGGAGAGGAGAGGAGAGGAGAGGAGAGGAGAGGAAAGGAGAGGAGAGGAAAGGAGAGGAGAGGAGAGGAGAGGAGAGGAGAGGAGAGGAGAGGAGAGGAGAGGAGAGGAGAGGAGAGGAAAGGAGAGGAGAGGAGAGGAGAGGGGAGAGGAGAGGGAGAGGAGAGGAAGAGGAGAGGAAAAGGAGAGGAAAAGGAGAGGGAGAGGAGAGGAAGAGGAGAGGGAAGAGGAGAGGGAAGAGGAGAGGAGAGGAGAGGAGTCCTTTTGGCCAGAAACTGGTATTGGCCATTGCTCAGCATAAACAAATCCCACTGGGACTGTGCTCAGAAGAAAGAGTCATTAATAACGCAAAGGCCTTGACACTGGCAAATTTGCACTGACACTGATGAGTTCTTGAAGTTGGGTTTTTCATAAAAACCCATGATTTTCACTTCAACACATCAGTTGAATCTTTCCCAGACTCTAGCTGAATATTCAAGTTAAAAGCTGAGAAACCTCTCCTAAATAAACCAGGGTTTGGGGGCATTTGACAGAAGAGATGAGGGCTAAAAAATACATCTCCACTCTGTGTTTGGCAGATGAGTTGTCAGCCATCGGTTGGTGCACACCTCCCTTTTGTTTTTCTTGAAATATACTATTTCAACAGCCACAAAACCAAAACACTTTTTAAAGCAGCTTTAGTCGCAGGCTAAGGAGTGTGGAGTCTTTGGTAAGCTTTTGCAGGCATTCTGATATATAATTCAGCTGAATTGGGTATTTAATTGGTCAAGGCTCAAATAGGATAGTGAGGATAGGCATCTTTTATCAATTTAAATCCATATCACATTTTACTTTATATATGTTGCAAATTGATTACTCCTTACTGAGCTCTAATTATCCAGAAGGTTTGGTGGTTGAAAGAGAAATTAAAAGGCAATATTTCCTTGACAAACGAATAGAGGTAGCTGTTGTTTTAAAACACAGTGAAGAGATATAAACCCACAATGCTACAGACAAGGGAGAGACCAGTTTCCAGCTTTTAGAAAACAGTGGTCCATTAATGAAATGCCTCCCTAAATTTATGAGATGGAACATTAAATTTTAGGTCCATTTTAGAGCTATCACGTCTTCCTAATTCTACACATGTGACCAATCCAGGTGACTTAATTGGGTCTACTCATGTACTTGGAATTATGTGTAAACTTAAATGTTGGTATGATTAGCTTCTTGATGAATGTGTGGAGGAATCACGTCCCATTCATCTTATACAAGATGCATTTTGAAAATTATTTTGATGCTAAATCATTTTGATGCTAAATATTTATATTAATGCTGAATTTTAAAAATATTTTAATATTGCATCAAATTTGAAAAATGAATTAATAGATTATTAGCTCATTGCCATCACTGCTTACACAGTGGCAGAGGACCTTTTAGGGCTATTATCAACATGTATTGTGGGAGGCTAATTTTCTTATATAAAACTGACTCATTCTGTTAATAAGAGGGGATTTATGTTAGAACTTTCTCTGTGAAAGTAGCCATTTACCTCTTGACACTTACCTCATCATAAGAATTTTTTTTTATATAGTGGAATATAATATTGCCAATGACTATCACAAGCTGTATCAAAATATTTTTTAAAGTACCTAAAATAATCTACTAACATTTTTTTATTTTTTTCTCTTATCCCTTAAATTTTTACTCCAAACCAAATTCTAACCCACTTACATAATATACCTTGATATATTTCATATTCCCTAGATTCTTTTCATTAGAATTATTGATAGTTTCTCCACCTCAGCAAAGCTGACCTACTGATACTCAGCATGCATCTGCAACTCATTCATGCCATGGAATCTGTCCTAGGAATGTCAAGTTATTCTATACACAGATAAAAAGAAATTGGCAGTGTAAAATCTATTAATACTCCTTCAATTCTAAAACTGGAGCAACAATCTGCTGCGCCCTGTAACAAAAGGAAAGGAACCATTTATTCCCTAAAATAAAATACACGGGGAAAGGTGGTGGATAACTGTGCATCATGGCACAAATGTGAAACATTCTAATATTAGAAGAACCAGTATTATACTAAACTATTAAAAATATTATTCAACATACAATAGTCTATGGCACATGCTGACACCCTTTGAAAGCAAAGGTGCTGTGTTGACTCCACTAAAAATTGGTTTAAGACATAAAATATTTTGTTATCAAGACTGAAAGTGCAAGAACATCTTCTAACATTTAGCACTTCTATGCAGTTATTACAAGAAAGAAAGTGTTAATGTGGCTTTGCTAACTGAATTTTATCTAAATTTGTCACAGTGAAACATCTCATCCACGTGAGAAAATTGTACATCCATATTCTTGAAATACAGCTAAGGAAGTGTAAATTTCTCCTTTAAACTTGACTTTGTATAAGTGAGAGTGAAAGTGACATATATATGACTGTATGTGTACTCTGCACCTACACATTCATCTATGTATGCTGTTGTGAACTTGATTCTATCATAATTTTATTTGCACAATAACCTAATTTTAACATTGTCTATGGAATGCTCATCAGGTTATTTAACCATGGAATGGTAAATCCATTGTAAACCATGTAGCCTTGGTAAAATAAAAATAAAAACCTAAGTCAAGGTGAAAGTAATTTGTCATAGGGGCTTCCAAAGGTATATACATTTTTACATTAAAAATACATAGAACAGAGACTACATAAAAACTAACTCAGAAATTATTTCTACAGCAGTATATGAACCAGTATGTAATTACTATTTACATGAAGAGGCATAGACTGAAACAATGTTAGCTAATTGATATCCATCTTTTTCTCTACTGTCTCACAATGAGCCCCATCACAGCTCATTATTTTCTTCCTAATTGCCAGATAGTGAAGAGCAAAGACTCCATCCTTTTGTCACTTTATTGCTGGTTTCTGGGGCACTGCCTAGGAATAGGGACATGAAGTTCAAGATGCTATCCTAACTTTAGCCACAGCTGAGGTTGGAATTGGAGCCAGAAGTAGGTCATGGGAACAGGGACCTTTTGCACATTATAAACATAAAATTATAGCAGAGACAGTGGGTCTGTTATCCCATTAAAAAATCAGAGCCAGGTTCCCTGCTGTAATGAAAAATGACTGAAGTTAAAGGAGGAAAATGCATGCATGTACTTTAGGTTATCTTACAAGTCTGGCCGTTAAGTTGCTTGTTTTGAAGATAAGGGATGCACTCATCAAGGTTTTTATTCTGACTCATGTAGCAAGGGTTTAGCTTAAGATTTCTTCAGTAAAAAACATGATTAATATTTGAATACCTTTCTGACAAAATATACTGATGTAAGTTACAAATTATACAGTTTTGGGATCTGACATTTGATTCAGACCTTTAAATTTCCTTGCCAGGAACAGAATGTCTATAAAACAGGATCAACAACATCCCATAAGAGTTCCTTTAAAATCTTACAATGGGGACATTATTTTAAAACTTTGCTTGCAGAAGAGCATGGCATGGAAGACTGCATTTGGGAGAATATGCTCCCGAATGAATAAAAGAACACATCCTTAAGCTTCAAACTTAAATAAATTCCCCTCTAGCAATACAGTGGGTTAAGGCACTTCACGTGGAAATTGTGATTCCACTTATCATTCTGAAACCCTTCTCCCAAGGCTCGAACCTTTGTCATTGCCAAATGCTGAGGGGAAAGTTTTGACTTTAATAATACACCAGAATGGGGATCACAGCAGAAATTCTCTTTTCCAGCTTGTCCTGTTAAAAGATTTCTAATATTGCTATGGAAATCACTTATAACTGTAAGATACTGCAGATCATTAAATGGACTGAGTGGGGTGTAATGCAAGATCTACTGAATGGAATGCTACTCTGTCATGTTGACAAAGATCAGCATGGATCAACATCCATGTCTTTTCAAACCATTTTTATATGCGTTTTATTCACATTAAAGGCTACTTTTAGAAAATGGTATTTCTATTCTGTAAAATTTACTGGTAGCCAGTCCACCTAATAATCACCTACTTTTTTCATTTCAGATGTTTCCCCTTGGCTCACCAACTGCTGCTTTTTATTATATGTCATTAGTGTCACTTTCATTTCCACCACAGGTCGTCATTACTATTTACTGGGTAACCCAAGCCAGCAGTTGTTAACCTTTTCATTAAAAAATTACAGGCTAAATAGACAGACATCTAATCAGAGTAGCAATTACATACATTTATGCACCAGTAATCTCAAAAATTATGAGATCTTTGCCTTTAATACTTGTCATTTCAGAGCAGTTGCTGAAACCTTTAGGATTTGTTGGTGACGTTATATGTGGCAGTTCTGTTCTTTCCTATCTTTCTGGGTATTAAAAAAGCAGTGGGAAATAAACTGATTTGGCAAGTTTTGAATCATAAGACAGTTAATATCAAGGAGACACCAAAGTGTTTTCCTAACGCTTAACCTTATTTCATAAAAATTATGTCAGAATACCAGTGGCCTTATTAGAAAAAAGTCATAGGGATTTTTGGCTGTTGTTTTGGTTGGTTTTAGGTTTTGGTTTGGGGTTTTTTTCTGTTGTTTTTAGGTTTGGGCCTTTTTTGGGGGGTGGAAATTAATGAACACGTAGAAAGAAACCGAGCAAGTGTGCTCCATTGGTAGCACACTCATTTTAATGGGAATGAATCAAAACAATGGCTAATAAAGCCCAGGTTTTGGTGAGTTGTGGTTATTATTTTTATTAAGAATTTTGCTGGTTTGCTCACTAAAATAAGTATTTCTATTTTTCTTAATACTGTGTTGTTGCAAGTGTCCTTCCTCTCTTCCAATTGCCCAGTTTGTGATCACTCTCCCTAGCGTCTTCTATATCCCATGGGATCCATCTTGCACCAACTAGTTGTGCATTTCCCTTTATTTTTTGCCTCTTTAGGGGGCTGGGATAGAGCAAATTCTCAATAGACATCCTGTAAGTGGAAAGCCAGCTTGGAAACCGAATGCCAAAGTTTCCAAATCTAAATTTGGACTGTACATAAAAGTTGTAGTTTGCCCAGAAGCATCAGGCCTAAAAATCTGCTTTTAACAGATGGAGACCTGCTTTGAACAATGACTGTACTTCCTGTTGATACATTTTGCTGGGCTTTAGCTGATCTCAGCACCTAGAAGAAAGATGAGAGAACAAACACACAACCAGGGATGATTTCAGTGTTTTGTCCTAGGATTCATGCTCATTGAGGATTCCTACAAAAAATCCAGTGCAGTCACAGTGGAGCTTGGCTTCTGAGCTGCCTGTGATACACACAGGGCTTCTCAGCACGGAACAGTGAAAGAAAATGTTAGTTGTCTGCAAAATCATAACAAAGCACTTTCTTTGCAGCAACCATTTGTGGATTTTAAAATAAAGCATGGAGGAATGTTGCAGAGCACCTACATTGCAAAAATAAGATGGAAGGGAAATTCTGAGAAGAGAGGATCAAAAATTTAGCTGGCATAGTCCTTGTGATTTTGTCCAAGCAATGCCACTTCCGTCACAAAGATTTGGCCAACAAATTACATGTAGACTTCTGAAGGGAGCAAAAGCATAATTAAAAATTAGTGAATCGCAGGTGAGCTTTGAGTTGGGGAAGAAAGAATTGCTCATATGAGGGAGTGTATAAAGTTTCAGAGAAGAGCTGAAGTTCTACCCAGCTTTTTCCCCTCTCCTAATATCAGCATATGTTCCCCTGCTTTGGGAATGAGAGTAGCAGCTTCACATGGTGGGCTGAAGCATTCACAGATCTCAGGCATCTTTCTTGTAAGTTTAAATCCAAATACTTCTACTTGGCTAAAATATTCATAAATATATACCCTAGCAAGTTGATCTTCCCAGTGTGGGAATATAAACAGAGAGAAGTAATCAGCAGGAATGAAGGCTGGAAACCCTGAAGGAGAGTGAAGACAGATGGAATTCCAACCTAATCTTGATAGAGGCAGCAGGTTATCCCTGTTGCTGAAAGGTTTGAGTGCCTTTCAGAAAAAAATTCTAATTTGCTTGCCTGTTCCAAGAACACCTTTTCTTTGGAGTAATCTGTCCTAAATCCTCTCTGCATTGCCCTCTGGGGACATCCTTCCCAATCTATACTCATTAGAGGATCCAGTGAATTGTCTCTACCCCCAGATTGTCGCCTACAGACCTTGGGAATTTTGCACAAAGGGTGTTTTAAGAAGTGCTTCTATGCACATGGATATCCAAAAGGATACAGGGAAAAGATGTCTTTTGACAGCTCCCGTTACAAACCCCTGGCCTTGGTTCTGCCATTGCCAGTGAGACCTGACATGGAATGGATATCTTCACCACCAAATTGCTCCTGAGCTCAGCACACCACTGGAGCAGCCTTGGTTGTACAGGAAAATAAACCAATATTATTAAAAAGAGTTCAATTAATCTTCCTGGTATTTGTAACTATGGTGAAATCTAGAATATGGTGAAATGTGATGGCTATTTGCAAACATCTCACTGCAGCCAACCATGGCAAAGTTTACCTTCTTGTGCTCTAGTTCACCTGTCATTCCCACTCTGTCCATGTCCAACCTTGTCCTCCTTCACCATCCTGAGCAGTTCAAACTCATTCCAGTCCTGTCACAACTCTCTTTTTTGTTGTTTTTTTCACTCACTCATTGCAGATTTCTAGAGCAATCTCTTTATGAGGAAGCTGCTGAGCACTTTTGGCAGGCTTTTCTCCAGATTCTCTGAAAACCTCAGCCTCCTGGACTGGTTCCATACTTTGAATGCTCATGTCTGGCCCTGGCCCAAAGAGAGCACATTTGTCAGCTCAACCAGGACATTAATATTCACATTGTGTCCCATCATTTACAGCTAGCATTTAAGCCTTGAGAATACTGGAAAGATGCCTTGGAGGATGTGAAAGGATATTATTTCCTTCTTTAAATAGAAGGAAAAAAAAATATATGATATCAGAGCTACCGGCACACTCGATAAATTTTTAAAAGCAGAAATCTCTAGGTTATTTTAACAGCCACAACAGCAAATATTGCATATGCAGTTGAGAATATTTAATAGCAAGTTTAAGTTACATAGCTCCTAAATTATTTGAAATAGGCAGTTTTGCTGTTCTAAACATATACAGACACACACATGGAGTCATGAATAATTGTCTTTCCTTTCAGAATGACCTGTCCCATTCCCTCTGATGCCTGACTCTGAATTGATTAATTTTGATAAGTAGATGAATAGAAATTAGTCTCTGGGTTTTGTCTTAGTAACTTAGATTTATTTTTTGGTTTCAAGCAGGGAAGTCAAAGTAGTTTTTTTCAGAATTGTAATTCATCTGCAATCAAATTCATACTTGAATTATTTCAAGAAGTTCTTAGTGTTACATTTAATTCCTTTTCTTGATTCCTCTTTTCTGCTTGCCTAAAATGAGTTTTTCTTACATGAAAATGCTGTAAAAATGTTTGTATGATGCATTATATATTTATGGGACAAGGAAACACATCTACAAAGTGTGAAATGCATCATTAACCTCTTTAAGCCAATATTATCTCTGCTAGTCTCTCTATCTTTTCAAAAAATATAAATTTCTTGCATATGTATAACCTTTGTTTTCTGGGATATTTTAGAAAATATTTTAATCTTTTCATTTTTCCCACTTTAGAAATTAGTAACCTGATAAAATTTGCAGTAAAATAATTGAAAACATTTTCACTAACTACATCAGAAATTGATTAATTTGGATCAGCAGAGTGCATTTATAATGTGCTTCAGTGAAATGCTGAGAAATTGCATAATATATTACTGTATTTATAAACAAAATTTTTGTCATGTCCAGACCCACGATGTGACTATTATTCTAGGAAATGGGGCAAATTACTCTGAAAGCTCAAAGCAGATTTGCATTTTGCTTTTAGATAATTGTAAAGGGCACAAGATTAAATGTTTTTTATTTTATATGGGTAGTTAACATTATAAATGAGTATGGTGCTGGAGAATGAGCCATCTGAATCTGGTGCAATATTTTTCAGTCTTTCAGGACAAATTTGGCTGTTGCTGAAGAAGTTATTCCTTGTTTAGATGGCAAGGTGTTCTGCAGAATAAGGATACCTAATTATGCCTTCCCACAGCAATGAGAAAGTTCTGTGAACATTTCTGGAAGTTAGGCTGGATCACGAATCATTCTTTAGTACTTGGTAATTGTAGCCTTTCTTTCATAGTAAAAATCAGTGATCTGTTAGAGTGTAACGAAGAAGAACAAAATTTATTTTATGCAAAAATGGATGGTGCTGTAATGCTACAGTCTTCCAGGGGCTTCTTATTTATAGATTTTTCTCTAAAAAGGGATAGTCATCACTTAATATATTGCCACTTGGCATGAATATGTAGATTTATTCTCAGAAGGCCTCTAAAATATGGAACAAATTAATTCAGTGTTACAAGGTGACAAACTGTGGCTGGGGAAGTCACACAGGAAGCCTGCTGAAGAATCAGAAACTGACTCTACAGAAGAATCAAATTCCATAAAAAAGCAAGCTTCATTATGTTCTACATTAATTTGGAATAGGGGAAAAAACACTCCGCTAAATACTCCAAAAAAAATCCCAAATCACATTTTAACCACAAAGCATAGTTCATGGCGTCTTTCTTACAGAAAACAGAAAGTTTTCAGGCTGGTATATATTTTATCCCACACTGAGGGAGAAACAAAACCAAAAATAACAACAACAAAACCAACTCAAAACCCAGTCAGGCTTCCTTTAAAAATCAAAGCAGCAAGAACAGTCACAGTAGTTTTCAATCCTCAACCTGCAAGTAATAGGTTTTCCCCTTCTCTCCTAGTTTTATTAGAGTTGATTCCATTTTCTTGTCAGAATGGATATCCACTTTTGGAAAAAAACAGGCTTTTTTTGCTTTAGGCTCTCTGCAAGGAGAGAAGAAGCATCCTACAAGAAGCTTTGTCATGCAGTCAAAGCTGATGACCTACTACAATAATCCTGAGATGAAAATGAAATACCATCCTTGTGAAGTCTTGTGGGACTCCACTTTTCTTGGAGTGTAATAACTCTCTGAATGAGATGGATCCCCTGAATATGAGCATCTCTCCCCTGAGTTCCAAGGACTGATGTCAGTTTATGGAAAAAGACAAATTCAGCCCCTCCCTTTGACTTTTTTATACCAATGAATAATTTCATGAATTTTCTAATGAATACCCTTCTTATCAATTGTTTATCTGCATACGGTTTTCTTTGCATTTCTTTGTATTTTTACAAATGTCTTTTTAACTAACAACCTGTCTCTTGGAATGTTGGTGTTCTGCTAGTGGTTACAAAGCACAAAGTACTTAAAGTCAGGAATATTTGGAAGTTCTTCAGTAACCAATCTCCATTGTTGCCAAATTAAATCTGCAGATATTCTATTCCATATTTCACAATGCAAGCACTTACAAATATACCCCAGGGGATCCAGTGACTTCATACATTGAGTTTTGATATAAATCAGACTACTACCCTGTTTTTGACTTGGGTAAAGCAGCCTGAAGAGCCAGCAGGCAGAGTCCAGGCTGGCACACAAAATAAGTGGAAGTCATTGATCAGAGATTACCCTCAAAAACATGGGTTTGTGATATTTTTCAAAGTATTTCTCACTCTAGAGACAAACTGCTATCAGAATAAGATCTTAGTTTCCTTTAAAGATTTTCTGCTTTTGGTCTTGGAGGAATCTGCACATTCATCAAATGTAAGAGAAAGCACAACATTTTCCAAATCCCTATGAACCATTATCCCTTAATTTCTCTCCAGAAGTAAACATTTTTTGCATGTTGGGGAGAAAAAAAAGACACAACATTCTGCTCAGTTCGGGTGTCAGGCTTGACTTCAGTGAAGCAAAATTAAGCTGTAGAAAGTTATGTAGATGACTAACTTGAATTTCAGAAAAAAACAACCAACCAATTGCTCTGATCCCATCATGAAAACATCTCTCTTGCTTTTAAACAGGCCGATTTTGATACAAATAATGCAACAAACAGCAAATGCGGATGATGTAGCAATGATAATTATTTTGTCTTTAACTCCCTTCCTGCCAAATCCTGGGCGGCACTGATCAGTCGGTGCTTTTGCCTGGTAACCACATAATGTCCTGGTTATTGCACTTGTTTGTGCTTGGCTGGAAAAGTGGGACACTGAAGCCTTTGACCCAGGAGCTAGCAAGCACACACATGCATAATGAGGGAGGCAATTAGGGATGTGCTATCTCTGCCTTTCCAGAGAATTCCTAGAACATTTGCTAACGATTCTCTGAGAGGCAACCAAGGGCCTTTGGAAAGTAAAAATTATAGACCAGTTTAACAATCCATTTAGCAGTAGAGTGAGTAGTTTAATTGCATGTGAATCCTCCAATTCAAATGTAAATTAACATATAGATAGCATTTTTCAGAGAGGCAGATGCAAGTGATTTGCTTGTTCGTTTCTGTTTATACCATAGTAAAATATAACACAAGTTTAACAAAATAAATAATGTCCATGGCTAAGACACTAAATGTTGATCAATTCTAAAATTCCTGAAAATGTGTGTATCTAATAAAAATTAAATCTAAACACATGAAAAAAAAAAAGAACTGAAATCTACCAATACTTTGCCTCAGAAATATTATAAATATCATAAAATAAGCTTGGAATCTTTGGTTTCCCACCTGCCAGGCAGAAGCACAGGGCATACTGGAGGCTGTATATATGAGCTACTGACAGAACCTGACATGGTCTCCAAGTTTCAATGTTTTTTGCTTTTCAAGGAAAACACACTAATCCAAACAGTACATTGACATTGATTTTATTAGTCAGAATAAACTTTGCTTATCCCAGAGATGTACATTGCTTTAAATTCTTCATTATTTCATGTTAATGTGTTATGGTCTCAAAAAAAAAGACCCTATAAAGAATCTATAAATAATCTAAATTGCGCTTATTATTCTTTTGATAACTATATTTCATGATCCTTAAATTAAAATAAAAAAATGTATTTACACCATGAACTTCAGTGACATAAGGAAGTTCTGACTGTACATGCTATTCAAAATCAATGCATATAACAATTCTTTCCTTCAGATTGATGCCTGATTCATATCAAGCAGCTTGTCTGCATCTGAAAAGGCTGACCTTTGAGAAAAGGGAGGGACAATCAAATATTACAGAAATACTTTTTTATCCAACGCCATGGTTTGTGCAATGCAAGTTGCTTATAAAAATCTAATTTAATATTTGAAAGGTAAGATTTCTCAGGTAGAAGTTTCAGGAAAATAATTAAATTTTTTCACTTCTCTTTATATTCTTTGGTAAGGGAGAAATACTTTTGTCTCTTTCCTTCATACATTAGCAACCTTGGATAAGCTGCTTTCAAGTGGAAACCTTGGTTTCCACTCTGAAATAAACCAAACCTAAGCAGAAGTGATTCCTTCACAGTTTGGGGCAAGAACCAGCTTCCAAGGGCTGTGGATACTTACTAAGAAACCATTCTTTTTATGAGTTCAGCATCATCATAAAGATATTAGAGACACAACCTGTTGCGTTTGCCAGAGGATCATAAAGAATTATGTAGTACAGAACTATAAAAAGAACTCCATGATAGAGAGTGTCCCCAGTAAATAAATCACTTTTTTTTTCCTTTTTTTTAATAAAGAAAATAAGTTCTGGAAATATTTGAAGCTATTGAGATATACTTCAGGTTATGTAATAAAATATTTTGTAAGGAAACATCGAACAACATACGCTACTTTAGCACACTTGGTATTGAAACAAAGTATTTTGGGTTGGGTTTTCTTTACTTTTGAACAGAATGCTTAAGTGAAAATTTGAGTAAGTTGGCTAATTAAACTTTTTAAAACATGGTGAAAAGGACAGCAAAGCTGATTAACATCCTGAAATATGAGTGAATGTAAAGGAGCACAGTTAAAAATAAAATTTCATTTTATTTTACTTGCCCTGTGAAATAACTGTTGTTACCAATAGGTGTCATCTTTGATAACACAGTAAAGAAAATTACTTATAAATAGTTCTTTTTTCCCCCATGTTTTTCTTGCATTTCTTTTGAATCACAATTTCAGTACCACATTTTCTCTTTCCTAACCAGCTTTTCCTAACCAGCCAATGACGGCCATGCACATCTCAATTCTCATTCCACTGCTGATGCTTCCTCACAAAAGATTTGTAGTTCTGCATTTCATACATTGGCCATGGATGGATCAAAGCAATTTCCCCAGCTACTTCATAATAAAAACACACACAAACTCATAGAAGGGTCTCACAGTAAAATCCTTATTGATGGAAGCAGCAGCAGGTGAGCCCCAATCCTTGTTATTCAATGGTTTTAGTGCATCAGGAGCCAATGCATTTGCTGAGTAATAAACCTACTCATCTTGCAAAAGCATCTTTAATGAAAAAAAAGCTGCTTCAAAATTCAAAGCAGAAAAGAAGACAGAAAAGGACTGCGATCAACCTTACTTTTGTTACTTTAGTGAAAAACAAAGAGGATATGAGCCATCACTGAGCTCATTATGCTCACAAGTCACACATTCAGGCTCAGACAGAGAGATGACAAATTATTTCACCTCAGATGAACGGCTGTATCCTCCCAGCAGATAAAGAGCCAAACTTTGGACAACAGCCCAAGCTCCTGTTAAATGAAAGAAAATCTGCTCACTCAAAGTTTAAAAGAAAGGATCCTCTCTTGTATGAAATGGTGAGACTAACCAAGGATGATGTTTGAGCTGGGACAACCTTTTCAGGATTAGCCTCTATTGAGGTTTCCATTATTTTAGCAGAAAAGAATACATGCAAGTTGTCACTGTAAAAGAACATTGCACAAAATCTTCCTCAATAAGATGTGCTCCTGTTGTTTCTGTCCTGTGGAGTGTTTTTAATCTTTAAAGTTAACTATTTGGCATATTTCATAATAACAACTTATTAAAAATTGCCACACAAGTACATGCAATACTCTGGTATTTGCAGAAATGTCTGCTTTTGCAAATTGCTGCTTTTGCATTCAGGATTGATTTATAGACATAGGAAGACTGCCAAAACAGACTTTGTACCACTCTGCTGATTTCAGTTACTCAGTTTCAACTGGAGCATTCACAAGCAGAAACAAAATATATAGATAAAAAATTACACCTCTTTTAGACAAGAACAGGCTTGCGAACTCAAAATTTATTTGTATTTGAAAAGGTATTTGTGTAGAAATGAAATTTTATGCTCAGCAAAGAATACACAAAAAGAAAATATGACACAAATAACAAAAGCCAGCAAATAATTTTAAGTGCAAAACTCTCGATCATTTACTTCACAACATGCAAGTTGGACAGTTTTACACATTACTAATAGAACTATTGTTGTAAATATGTGAAAAGAGCTCAGTTTCAGGAGAGGTGAGAAATGCATTTCAAGATAAGGAAATAAGCCTTAGAGAGATTGCTTGTTTCTGTTATTTGTCACCAGACTTCCCACTAAGAAAATTTCTGTTCCTGCTTTGAAAAGGAAAATATTTTGCATGCAGGCAGTGCAATTTGATTTTTTTCAGGACTTAAATTCAAATTGGTTTTGCATCCTCTTCTTCAAGGGTGAGTTGGCAAGCCAGCATTGAAACCTCTCCGCTGTTCTATCCCTCTGTTCAGCCTGTGCAAGCATGTCAGAAAGTTGCTGTGAATTTCCCAATACACAGAGTTTGGGAATAGCCAGGAAATGATTCAGCTAGAACATTTCCTACCTGCAGCAGTGGAGGAGCAGGGAGTAGAGACTGAGCTCAGGATAAGTCAATGGCACAACGAAGAGGATCTGGCTGCTCCTAACAGGATCTGCTGAAGACAGATTTCACTGGGGTTTCAGCTGATTTCACTGGGGTTTGAGCTGACTGCAGTAAAGGGAAGTCTAACTCTTCAGCAAAAGAGAATAGTTTGCAGCCTGTATCTCATGAAGCTGCTTTCGAGCTCTTACAAATTATGCAAGTTAAACTGCGTTCCACCTGTATGATAGCACAGCAATAACACCCTCCTTATCTGCTGCAGGATGGTTTGTTTAATATGCAGGTAGGCAGAGCCAGCTTTTGAAGCCCATAATGTCAACAGATCCATCCAAGGAAATGGATGAATAAGTGTAAAATAGAATTTCACTTTGTACTAAAACACCAATTAACTGTTATCACTTGTTTTGTTTTGAAATATCTACAGGTAGGGGGAAAAAAACCCCCAAAACAACAAAAAGGCTTAAATATCTTCTACAGGGCTGAGAGTTTATCAGTGAACTTTTTTAAAGCTGCTTAGTCACTGTCACATGGAGCTGTCAGGGCTGATGGTGACAAACTCAATTTCAAGCACTTTCCAGCCAGCACTTATGGCAGCAGACCTTGCATTCAGCATGGTTCCCATTACAGAGCTTCAAAATATTGCACAGGAGAGCAGAGGTGTCTTCAGGAAAGGAAGAACCTTTGCTTCCCAAAAAAATTTATTTGGGATCTGGAGAGACAGCAGATTTTCAGGCAGAAATGAGTGACTTGTACAATGCAAGTGAAGCAGTTGAGACACCTCCCAGAAGTAAACAAATACATGCTTTGCCTCTTTTGTGGCGAATTTTCCTCCATATTGAATGTCTGGCAAACTTTTTTCATAACATCAAGTGACATAAAAAAAAATTAGGCAGTTAATTGAAAGTATTTATAGAATGAAAGATAAACAAGCAGGGAAAATGTTTTCTTTTAGTAGATGCTTTGGAATGACCAGTACATTTACAAAAGTTCAAAGTTTGCTCTGAGGGATTTTTAGGTTTTCTTTGCTTTTTATACACAATTATAAGACAATAATAATTAGAAGTGTTGCTTTACAAGATGCTACAAAGAGCTTCCTCCTGTACCCAACTGTCAGCACGAAGCAAATAACTGTATAAAGCACTAAACTGACCTTCCAGAATATTTTCTCATCTCTTTCCTGCAGTAGAGATGAAAAGTGGCAGAACTTCAGTTGTGATAAAGTGGAACAACCCCAGCACCAGTACGAGTGATCCTTTGGACAGTAAGGTTTATCCTAATATCTTCTAATTCCATAAGCACAACTCAGTCCTCGAATTCTTGCTTAGACAGTGGTGGCTTAGAAGAAATACTTTGGTCTTCTATTTCTGCTTTATTGTTAACACAAATTGAATCACTGAAATAGGCTGTATACTGAGGAAACCGTTCTCCCTCATTTCAGATATGGGATATGAAATGAGGAATGGACCTGAGCATCTTGAAAGTAAAGAGGTTTGAGAAAACAGAAATATTTAGGAGTCTACATAACTGCATTGATAAACTGTGGTGTTTAGAAACAACGCTGCCTATGTTTTTGCCTCCAGTAGACTTTTGCAACAGCAAGTGTGATTCTTTATACACTCAGAGTCACACATGCATTAAAAATTTAAAATAATATGTATGTAAAGCTTGACATTTTTAACTTAATTTTTTTTCTCATGATACAATAATGACCACTGAGCAGCATCAAATAGAAAAAAAGAAATAATACATGCAGTTACACAGAGGCATTAACATCATGGTACATTTGCTAAGCACATTGTTAAAACAGAAAAGTAGCTGAGATTTTTCTTCCCCAGCTACATCTTTCCCCAAATCCTTGTCTAATATATGACTCCAACCTAAGAAAGTCCCTAAACTTATCTGGTTTGAACCACCTACACTTGAATTCTGGAACAGCCTTAAGACACTTTCATTGTATAAAGTCACTACAGCTCTTTTTATTTTCACCTAGTCCAAACCAAATAACTGTTATAAATCCCTTCCCATTTTATATGACACTATAATATAAAGAATCAAAAAGGACCCTCAATCTGTAGTGACCCTCAATCAATATTAACTGTAGTGGATTTTAAATCATCTTTATGAATAAGGACATTACCTAATAGGTGTAGGAGTAAATGGAGTTCAGATTCAATAAGTAAATAACACTCAGATATTTAGAAGGTCTGAACTAATGAGCAAACCTACTTTAAAAAATGCAGCTTTCAAAGCTCATGAGTTTATGAGATTTTAATTAAAGTGTCCTGCTCTTAATTTAACATATACCCTTAGGTACTCAGGTAATGAATTAAACAGGCTTGAGGATATGGGATGGGTTTTTTAATTTTTCAGTATTATTTTAAGGATATTTGCATTGTTATATTAGATCTGCTTCACACAGAAAATGTTTTTAAGAGAAACAGAACTAGATTAATCTCATTGCTCAAGGCATGGGCTCATTTTTCTCTTTTCCAACGTGCCTGTAAAAAAATTCTCAATTAGAAATATTGTTAGAGCACTTTCTTTGATGTAACTCCGATTTTTTTAAAATCTTCTAAAAAAAAAAAAGATACTTCAATGAAAAAGTGAGATTTATGTTTCAGGTGTGTCAAAAGCCCTTTTTGGATGTTGAGCAAAACAAGTAGAGCTCAAACTGTTCAAGTTGACTAGAGCTTACAAAATGTTTTCTGATCATGAGTATTGCAGTGGGAATTGCTGGGTGTTGATAAAGTGTGAAAAGCTGATCTCCATCAGCAAGAGCAGAGCACCTAAGGCTTCAGCTGACAAGGAAATATAAGGTTTTTCTGCCTCTTGATATCTGCTCCTGTTAAAATAACCCTGCAGGAATAGGATTTTCCATAAAATCTACCTTAATCAGAGACTGATCTAAACAGAAGAATGTAAATTTAATTTAAAAATAAAAATCAAAGTGGTATTACCTTCCATTTAAGCTGTGTTCCTACTCATGTTTCTTATTTCAACTTTTTTCATGTTAAAGATTTCATTTATCTTGTAAATATGCCCTTTGAGGGTATCACAGGTGGCAAGAATTCCATGTGAACACTGGGAGAATGGCCCAGAGCATACATGCAATAACCTTTCAGCAAAACAGAGCTTGTGAGGAAATTCCCATCTCACTCTAAAGTGTGTCCTTCGAGTCACTTTAAGTAGCTTAAAATACCCTTTTATCTTACCTGAGGTTATATATCCAAATGATAATGGTTTCCTACTTCTTTTTCCAGTTTGTCACTGTGTCCCTCGTGTATATTCTCCACAGTCTTTCACCTTCAGATTGTTTCTCTTTGGCTTCTGCTTGAAATTTTTCCTTTACTTTCAACCTATTACTCCTTAAGTAAAAGTCACCGTGTAAGTTCCCCAGCAGTTAATAATTTCCTCCTAAATCCCAGGGCCTACTGGCTGGAAAAAAGGACACAGCTTTTTGGAATTCAACATTCACATGCCTGATCACAACCTTGGTCTGTGAGATTTTATGGCTTCAGACAAAGATTCTGCAGAGGACAGGAAAGGAGGAAAAAGGCATGTATTTGTCTTCTCATTTGGTTGTCGGTTAAACCTGATGAAATTCTTAGAAAAACCACTTGCCATGCTGGCTTTTTTTTGTGATGCTCTTTCTCTTAGAGATGCAGATAAATGAGTTTTACAAAGAGTTTATCAATGACATTTTCTCCATGGCTAAATCTCAGGAGCTAACTGTCATACTCAGAGGTTTGATGATATTTCACATTGAAACACCAATGCCAAAGGAAAGAATAAGTATAGGCAAAGACAGAAAATAATTAATTTATCTAAATCACTTACCACTGGCTTACCCCAGGTAGTTCCTATGTCACTCTTGGGGACAATGGCATCAAACTCCAACCTGGATTTGGCTCCAATGCTCAGCTAGGCAAGAAACAAAACCCCTCACACAGCATGGATATCCCTTCAAAGTCCCTACCAAAGCACTAATGGAGACTTTTGCAGTCTTATTCTCTGTATCTCTCTGAACACATTCTTCCATATTAAAATCAGTAAGAAATTACCATAATTCCCTTCCACAATATGAAATAATCTTTGTCAAGAGATTTTGGCACATGAAGGTTTTTCAGTTTCTCCTAGGTTTAGAGAGGGAGGGAAGGGCAAAAGGCTTCTCATCTACTGCTGCTGAGTGGCCTTCAGCAATACAAGCAGAGGAAAAAAACACCTCAGTAGCAATAGGAAATTGCACTTTAAAAGTCTTCCTTTTCTGAGGCAGACAACTGAGCCTCAAGTGGTGATGCTTAATACCCTCTGCCTAGACAGCAATTCTATGTTACTGTCACAGCCTTTTTTCAGAAGCTGGCAACCTAGCATTAAATTCCTGTGCCAGTACCCCAGGAGCAGTCAAATTTCTCTCACTTGTTCAGCTCACCAGCTCCACTTTATAAAAATGCTCATTAGCTGTAAAGAATTCAGTCTTTGGTCACAAAAAAAGATCAATCTATTCTCAGTCATACAGAAATAATGGACTGAGTTTGTAGAGAGATTGAATCAATAGCTATGTGGATGTACACCTTATTGTCTGATTCAGGAATTACCCAGCAGCTGCTCCTTAAACTAAAAATTTGAAGTTTTTCAATATTTACCATGAAATATTACTCATGAAAATCTGTAAGTGAGGGGGAAAAAATGTAGTACTGGGAATGCTACACAATTTTTTTACTATAATTAGTACCTTTGTCCTTGTGATTGATAAGTAGCTTTTATAAGAGCTGTAGCCCTTTTTTACCATATCATTAAAGTTTCAAATAAAAGAAGTTCAGTAAAAACTGACACTAGAAAGGGGTTTAAGAAAATACCTATTTTTTAACTCAACTCATGCTGTATCAGCTCTTCAATTTACACATCCACTGTTGGGGTGTGGTTCAGACATGTTTCAGTGAGTTTATGATGCTGCTGGTTTCCTGTGACACATGATGAGTTCTTTAATCCTATCTCTAAATTACACTTGTTTGAACGATGTGATTAATCAATCGACAGCATTATCCTTCAGACAAATACTTCAGGCAAGCTCTTTTCATTAACACCTAATTCAGAATAATTGTTTTCACATCTTCTCATTATTAGTCAGGCTTTATCTCCATTCATATCTGACAAGAGGACGGAAGGACCAGAGGTAAGACAACACCACAACTATTGATGTATCCTTCCAGAATGCAACAGATTAATGATTTTTTTTATATAACTACACTAATTTTCTCCTTCATTTACTGCAATATAATGGGAGAACACTGAGCTTATGAAATAATCTTAAATGTTATGATATGTTTGCAATGTAAATCTTACTTAAAGGATCTCAGTCTATGGGAAGTTACCTAAACCAAATGTGAAAGATGAACCTTTTAGTAGGTGAAATTAACTGTGCTGAGCAGGAGTTCTGTAAGTGGCACCAGCCCTGTGATTTGGGCTGTGAAGCCAAGGCCACACTTCAGTAAATCAGCTCTACATCTCTTCTCGTTAACTCATCCTGAAAAGTTCTTTCCCATGAAGAGCTGCATTGATTTACAACCTTTGGAAAGGAGCTAGTAGCAGATTCTAGCAACTGGGACAGGTTCATGTAAAAACTAACTAAAAATCAATATACTACCTGAAAGTGTTAATTAGCAAGGGATTTTTTTTTAATTGTCCTCAAAGTAATGGAAAGGAGACAGGTAAGATTTGTTGCAGTAATTCTTACGTTCATAATTCACACTTTGTTACCAGAAATAGTTCTGTTTTATCTACAAAAACTGCTCAGTATTTTGCTTTCTACAATTAACAGTCATAAATTGGAATTATTTTCTAGAACTTCTCTCTTGATTTTGTTTTGACTCACTGATACTCTATAAGTGAAACTAAATATAATTTCTCTTCAATGTCTCATTGGAGCTAAGCCTCTTTATATGAAGAGTGAATATACAGCAACAGCAAACAAGCAAAAGTGTTCTTGGTACATCTGTGTTGTATTTTCAGAGGCAAATTTGATTTTAAATACATGGGAGAAAGAAATTCTCTCTTGGGAGGGGCTCAAGTTCATTTGTAATTGGAGGAAGGAAAAAGTCAATATTTTTATTCACTTTATTTGGAAGTGTAACTCAAAAAAAAAGGTAAACAATATCAGTGTTGCACAGACTGAAATGCACACATGCAGAAAGGTCTTAGCAGACAGGATAAAAATCCTGGTAGAGAAGCACTGTTATCTCAGCTGAGGTAACACCATATGTTCTCTTTCAGACCTCTCAATCTCAAATGATAACGTTCAAAACTCCTCTTCTGTTTTGCTCTTATCTCCCTGCTGAATTCTTAAAAGAAAAAAAAAAACAAAAAACCAGTGCAAATATGCTAAAAAAAAAAGTAAGTTAAAAAAAAAAATTAGCTGATGAGTTGGTAGTCTCAAGTATTTTTCACCATGGCAATTCATTCCCAAAGGTGAATTTTCCTAGAGCAAGATTTTTGAGCAAGCCTGATAGGCTGCCCTCTTTTGAACACTTGAGCTGCTTTTTAAATTAGAATTTTTAACTTTCAGCATTTCAAGTTCTCAGAAAATCTTAAACCCATCTTGAACAAAAGTTTAATTTGTAAAGACATATCCTAGAAAAATGCCTTCTGTACCAAGTCCAGGTTTCTCTGCTGTATTCAATTTATTCAATGTATTCAATGCTAATGCTGTCTTTAAGTAATCATAAGAATACATATAGGGAATACTTCAAGTACAAGAACTTTCTCTAAAAACAGGGATGAAATAGTATTTTCAGTGAAGCAAACAGAAATTTTATCATTATTGTAAAGATAGGGATTTTACACTAAAATTTACCTTGTAAACACTTATATGACTTTCTTGTACTAAGCTCCATTTTTTCCTCTCCCACATTTGCTATAATTCCTGTTACAGAAGGTTGTTGGGGATACCTTTGTGTTTCATAACAAAATTAACATCATAATGAATTAATTCTTGTGGATAAGTTTTATGTGTGGAGCTGAATTCAGAAGGAGTGATGGAGCAAGTACTTAGAGAAATTTCATACATCAGATATTGGAATTACAGTTCCCTCGTACCACACTTTTGTCTTCTGTTGAAGAAGAGGAAAGAACAGTTTGTCTGAGACTTTTTAGGAAACGTTACACAATTTCAAGGCTCTCTGTGAAACCCTGGTAAAAGGTCAAACTTTCCCACTTAACTTTCAAAGATAAAAGAGATGCCTACATTGAAACCTCAGCCACTGAGCAATTCTGGTAAAAGATATTCTGTCCCTGAATAATGTGTCCCACTTCCAACTAAATTTCTTGGGTTTAATCTTTGGTTTTATCAAGGGCCATAGGATGATTGAGACTGGAAGGAACCTCATCAGGTCACCTCCTTCCTGCTCAGGGCACAGCAATCTGCAGGAGCTCAGCTTGTACATATATATATTTCTGCATACATGTATTGCACAGCACATCACACCAGATCCCTTCTACAGCTCCAACCTTGGATCCTGCAATCACTTCCTCAAAACACAGGTGTGCACTGTTATATTTGAAAAAGGAATCAAAATTCAAATACTTCACTGTTTTCCTCACTTGAAAAAAAAATATATTGCTGGTATTAGCATATTATAATTCATTTATTGGAATACATTTGGATTAATTACTTTGCTAGTTGAATTTTAAGAGAGGGTTTTTTCCTGTTGTGATCTGCCTTTCTTTCATGGGATGAAAACCAGGATTTATCTGGTGTGGTACTGTAAAACCCAGAGGGTTTTTCTCTACTTTCACTATTGTTCCATGAGCCAAAAGCCCATTATACCTGGCAAGGTAAGGCAGCTTCATTGCCAAGTAGCTGGTATATTTGACTGTGTTTAAAAATACGAGCAAATAAATATGGATGGTGGCATGAACAGAAAATAATCAATGTGACTACCCCATGAGTGACAGATCCTGTTTGTTTTGACACAGGAAACACTTGTTTACAAAATCATTCATGGGGAAGGGGAGAGTCCTGAAGCTTTACAAAACCTGCCTCACTGTATCCCAATGTTTCCTGTGAAAAGTACAGTTTTGCAGCATTTATATTCTTAAGCAAGTGTCAGTACATGGGATATTATTTTTTTTTCTATTGAGAACTGTGAAGGAGACTCATTTGTAGTACCTGACAGTGAAAAAGTGACTCTTGAATGTATGACATCATTTACCTGAAACACATTCCTGTCTCGGAGACAGGCTGATACTCTATATGACAGTTTTCCAAATAAATCTCATTCCATTTTGCCTTGTAATCATTGCATTTCTCAGTGCTGTCTATTAAGACTTGCTAAAAAAAAATCAATTATTTTCAGCAGAAGCCATGCTGAGTTCTGATTAGAAAGGAAACTGTGGAGGAATTAATGTTTTTCAGGTAATAAAACAAAAAATCCTGCTCATGCTCTTGCATTAACCAAATCTTCCTTCCTAAGATATAATTCAAATAATTAGTCAGCTGTTACTGGCTGCATTCAGAACAACCACTGTTGAATCATTGATATTAAAATCAAGTGTTTTAAATAAATTATTGGATTTCAAAGCTTGAGTAGTGACAGCCAGTTCTATTAGCAATGGCAAATAATTTGATAGTGATGAATGGAAGCACAGTAAAAACTCTGGGTGAAATTGCCCCCCTTACAGAGCAAACACCACTCAACTCATGGATCACTGAAGTGTTGTGTCTGAGTCACTCAATGCCCATGATTTTTATTCTCCACATAACTGCCAATAGAGATGAATTTTAAACCCTTTTAGCATATCTACCTCACCAAACTGTGGCCATGTCTGTAGTCAAACAACAGCAAAAACTGCTGCAGAGGTACTGCAAGATGTATAATGAATACTGCTGAAAATCAGAAGGATCATTTTCAGTGACTACAGCAAGTTTGTGGTAAGGTTTTCTTGTTTTTATAACTTACACTAAAATACCTTTTCACTATTTTTGTACATTCTCTGCAATTTCTAGAAAAACAAAAGTTCTAACAAAGAGGGAAGTGCTTTTAAAATATGTCTTGTAAAAATATTTGTAACTGCTGCTTGAAACTGCAAAAGTGTTTGCAGTTTCACCAGCAGTTACAAATACTTTTACAAGATACCCTCAGAGGGAAGTATTATTTAACCATGTAGACCAAATGGATTGGATTAGCTAAGAAGGAATCCTATCAATTTAGAAATTTGTTTGTACTCGAGAGAGAGTATTTGAACCTGAATCCTTCACATTGCAGCAGATGCCTCCTGGACCATGGAAATAATAATTGGTAATCAATATAATTGGATAATTAATTGCAGAATTCTCTGTTCCAGTGTGGATTCAACTTTGACAGAAAGCCATCTCCCCTCCCCACCCCCAAAAAAAAATAAAAGTCCGAGTTGGGAGATTTGATGATTGACATAACTTTAAAATTTCTGAGGGATACAGCCTGAGTTGCCACCCTAGAATTCACAGAAACCAGCTCAAAAACTCATTCACACAGCATTTCTTATAGATGTCCTGAAGATACTTTCTTCCTCAGCTTCATTTCCCATTTACAGGAGCAGCAGGTCTACATCTGCCTTTCTGAGCCAGCAGATGAGAACACAAAACACATTTTGCTTCAGCAGCCTTCCTTTAGTTTGGGTTTGGGGTTTTTTTATTAGTTGTCTGAGGCCTTGTGATCCATTTTGCACTATCCTGGAACAGCACAAATTAAGAACTACCCTGGCATACAGAATTAGTTGTCTAGAGGTTGATCCTCATGCCTCACACTGTAACACAAATGTGTCATACCTTTGCATAATGCAAAGGACACATCACACTATTCCAGCTCCCCCTTCCCTTTATGAGCTCAGCCAAAGGAAGAGCACTCACGTCCTTATTTATTATTTATTTATTATTTGCAATCACGTTCTGATTTATTGGGTTGAGGGGTTATGGCTCAGCCTCAGGTGCTTGTTGCTGCCCTCAGAAGGCAACTGCTGCAGGTCAGCTGCTATTGCAGAGATGCAGAATCTCTGCCTGCTCCAGTTCTGTCAAAGGGGCTGAGTTTATAAAAAAAAAAACAACCCACAACAAACCACAGATGGGATGAGAGGGAAGCCGATGCATAGTTAAGCTGTCAGATCCAAAGGGTGATAAATTCTACCTTACAAAGGCAGAGGGTACAGAGGAGACAGCAACAAACCACCCGAGTCAGTGATCTAGGAAGCTGCTGAGCTGCATCCAGAATAGGAATTCTGGCCACATCCTTGGATGGGTTTTGCCATTAGATTTCTTGTCCCATGGGAGAAGGTCAAGTTTTGAAAAGTAAGGGACTGAATAGTTCACAAAGGAATAAAATACACCTATTCTATATATTGTATTTGTGTTATAAGTGTTTGCCCTTTAAAAATTGTATTCCTAATTGTATAAACTGGGATTATTTGCAGAATAACAAATTAAGCAGTAGGGTTACAGCACTGAAGTTATTAGAGACATTACAATTTAGAGGTGCTGAGATTTTGTCCCACTATGTGAGAAAGTTTTAGCAAGTTTTTGAACATCACACAGAGAGAAAAGATAGAAATGTTATTTATAAAACCAAAGAAAAATTATTTCTCATCTACTTTTCCAGATACCAGGAAAGTTTTCCAAAGCAAGATGATTAATAAAATTATTTCCTCTGTTCCATGTCTGCTTCCCCTTTTGTACTAATTACACTTCCATCCTTATCTGACACCCATCTGCTTTTAAATCACTAATTAAAATATGAAATGTGGAAAACTATTTTTAAGCCCAGAATTCTATTGTTTCACCAGCCTAAATTATTCCTTCCATTTTCAAAGAAGTGCTACCATGCATTTCAGATCTCAGGGTCCAAAACGGGACAGAAACCAAACAAATTTTCCCATCGTTTTTCAGAACAAAAAGTTTTATGCTCTGTTTGCTCTGCATCTTAACAGTTAACCAAAATCGCTCTCCTCTGGGAACTCTCCTGATCTAATTAGTAATGCTGGAGCATGACCACAAATACAGCCACGTTAATTTCATCTGCATTCCAAACACAGGGAAAAGCCTGTTATCGGAAAGAAAGATTCCCTCTATTTCTTGTCCCTGCACAATTCTCCTCTGTCTCTGCTTAGCTGCTTACGCTGGGTGTTCATTTTTCTTGTCCCAAAAATCCCTCCATGCAAAATTCATCCATGGAGTACTCTTCTGCTCCAGGACCTTTCAAATCACACTGGCAGATACTTGCCCAAAGGAAGGCGTTTGGTATACAAAAATAAGTCTAAATGGTCTTTCATTAGTATTTTTTCAAACTCGTGTGAACACACATGTTTCTGATTTTATAGTCATCAAACCATAAAATAAATCAAAAATAATGTGAGACTTGTACTGAGCAGTATCTTAAATCTACTTAAAGTACTGGGTCTAGCTTTTGAAGGGACACAGTTGGAATTTAAATAAAAATGTTCTCATGTTCCATGCTGTTTGAGGACGCAAGCTTTCACTGAACATAAGAGAACAGCATCTTTCACAAATGTTTTTAGGAGATTTGCTTCAAAATCCTGAATTCTACACCAGAAATTTATCGTTTCAAGTTTTTTTGCTAAATAATGTTTATAACTACCTCTACAATGACATGGAGTATAAGATTACAAAAAAGTTAAATCTCCTTAGTCCTACTTGTACAGAAGCCATCTTCTGCTTAAGAGTTATGTTTTAGGAGATAAATTATACAATGATACATTTATCATAACATCAGTTCAAGTCTCAAAACCCTGCAGGAAGGCATTGCAACATCACATGGGCTACATGCTAGAGCTCCAAAAGGTAAAATCAAACAGGATGTAGCAAATGCAAACCATTCTGTTTGTGTGTGTGGAGAGCTGCCCGAAATAATTTATGGGGACAGAAGTGTTCAGTCTCATCTGGGCTTTAGCTATCACTTTTTCTGTCACTCTCTCTGCCCATTGCTCTTGCTTCAAATTGCACACTCCAGCTTCAAAAGGAAAGCTTCTGTCATGTGAGAAGAAAACAGGATTCCTTTATCCATTCAGTTCGTCCATTCACCCCACATGGTTTTACTTCAGTTCCTAGTGGATCCCAGGCTGTTCCACACATTTGCAATGTGCCAGTGCAGACATCCAGACTCAGGACAGGCTCACCTATGTGCCTATAAGGAGAACAGGATCTGATCTCCACTGCTCATCCCACTGCAGGTTGGTTTCACACAAATCACTCCAGGGATATACAGAAACAACAGGAGAGATCCATGCACCTCTTGAATGAACTTTGTACCTCTCTGACACTGGCAATTTGCACAAAATCCAGCTACACAGAAACAATGTTGTATGTGTCTCTAACTTTGCAAATTTCGCTTTAATAATACAGACAAACACGGGGTTTTCTACTTTTTTGGAGAGTTACTCTTTCCTACTTGTTGTCATGGATACTACATCTTCTCTTTCTCTTTTCCCTCTTTCATCATATTTGACTTTTCTCTGTTGGTGTCCATGGTGACACCCTGCTATCAGTACATAATGCAAGTCCCAACTTCCACATTTTTAAAATGGGCTCAGGTATTTTAAGAAGTTTCCCCCTATGTGACAGATACTATTGCATATTAATCTCCCTTCGCTAACAAGAAATTAAAAAATAAATCTGTGCACTTGTGAGATATTTTCAGTTTTATTCACTTGGATAAACTCATGAATTGCAACATCTTTTCAGGATGGCCTCTGGGGATGGCTGCCATACATTCAATCCATCACACAGGCAAACGAGGATGCAGAGCAATCAAGCAAGTGTTTATGCATCAAAATATAATTGGCTGGATTTCCAGAGATGCAGAGCTTCAGAAGTAGACAGCATAAGCAAGCAGGCAGTGCAAGAAATCTCATAATCTGAAAACATTTCAAAAACACACATTTCCTCTTATAACTCACAGTTGCTTTCAAATGATTTACCAATATACACCTTGAGGGGGGAAAAAAAGCCCCAAAACCCCAAAAAACAAACACCAAACCCAAAATTCACAATACTAAAATGATGCACATGTTTTCATTATTTTATTACTTTCCCATTTAAAAAGACTTTGTTTCCAGTGGATCCAGCAAATGCAATCATTGGTGGGTCAACCTACCAGTTAGAAGTGGCTTGAAGATGCTTTTTGGACGTTTCTCTGTTTGTGAAGGCAAATTTTGTAGTAATGAGTTGTGGTTTTAAAGATGCAGGGTCGTACTGGTCTTGTGGCTTATTATGAGGACCAGGCAGGTTTGGTTTGTAAGGCAGGGAAAACAAACAAACAAAAAACCAAAAAAACCCCAGTTTTCTGATATGGTTCTTCAAACTATGGGTGAATTCCTGGCTCCAATGAGTCAGTGGCAAAACTTCCAATAGCTTCAAAAAGGCTGGGCTCCCAAAAGGCACTTTGAATTTCCACAGGCAGTGAAGTGTAACCTGGGCATGCAAACCTCAGGCCCAGAGAAGCTCTGGAAAACAAAGAAGTGAATCACTGTGTTGGACTTTGCCAGGCAGCAGCTGTCAAACATTCCCATGAATATTTGGTGGTAGGAATCCTGGCACACTGCTGTAGTCAACACAAATAAATAATTTTGATCTTTCTTGGTGTGAGAAAGTAAACCCCCAAAAAAGATGTTTACAGCTGCATGAAAGCACATTTGTCAGGGCACAAGTGTAGGAATTTTTAAGTTTATGACATTCACAATAAGTATATTGTAGAAATTCAGCCACGGACACTGTGAATCAGATTTGCTAGTTTTTTCCCTGATACATAATCCAAAAACTATTCCTCTGACTTCCTTCACTTGTTTTCCCATCTTCCCAGGAGAGAGCTTTTCTAACTTGCTTGTTCAGTAAACTGAGATCTGAAAACTGGCTGCTAATTACCCTGTGCTGCAATTCTCAGCTGGTGATCTGGGAAATCAAGTCCTGCTCTCCTCTGTACAGAAAGATCAATAAGGTACCACCTAGACTGCTGAGACATGATGTCAGTATTGGCTGTTCTACAGTGCATCCCCCCTCTGGTTTGCCTCTAAATTGTAATGATAATGTGCTCTTAAATTATTCAGACTCTTCAAATTTACCCTGTTTTGGAAAAAAAAAAAAGTAAAGAGGAATGTGAACCTGGTAGCTATTGATAACTGATCCCAGTAGAATTTCCTGATATAAAAAAGGGCAGAGTTGTTTCAAAGCGTGTTTTACAGGTGATATTTTTTCTGCTTTTAGACAGACAACAAGCCCGAATTATGGCTATTTCCTTGTTTAAAATCAATAGATTCCCCTCTACAAAAATTAACTATGCAGATAAAAGCAAAAGCACTGAACAGATAATCTATATGGAAAGAGTGGGGTTTTTTTCTCATATGGGATGGTTGTTACAGGTCTGCTGAATGCAAATAGAGTTCTGCAAATTCACACAAGTAGCAACTCAGACATTATTCCATTATGTGTGTCCTCTCTAAAAGGTGTCCAGCAGACGACAAACTGAGAAGGGGAAAAATAACTTCATGCTGGTTTGTAGATTTTTGTAGGAAAAGTAAATTTAAATATACATAGAATACTGCTAGTTTTAGGAGGGTATTTTTTTCAGCCAAGAGAAATAGGTAGCCAAAGTGAATTTCCATCTTGAATTGCCTACTTGATTTTGCAGAAGAAATTAAAAGAAGACAGGGAGAAAAAAAGAACACTTACAAAGCAATACAAAATAGCTCCCAAATGGCTGGAGTCGAATTAAAATTGCAACAGACCAGTTTTAACCAGGTTAAAATTTAAATACTGTTACTGGCAAGCAAAATTTGCAAAGGATTGTAAAACCATGGATCAAAAAGGCAGGCTAATCCATTTCCAGTTTCATAGTTTGTGATACTGTCTTGATTTCAAGGCATTTGCTGGCATTGCTGAATTCCATTATGATGCTTCATAATTATAATCCTTTATTTGTGGTCTCTGTATCTACTCTAATGCTAAAACCTTAAGCCTCTGTAACACTAAGGTCATTATCTGATCTCTCCAGTTTATCCTCTCTGAAACATTAACCTTATCCAGGGATCTCTTAAAGGGCCACACATGTGTTTAGACCCATGATAGCCCTGACTGAAAACAAAGTCAGCCCTTGGCTGATGGTTTTCTATTGATGGCAAAGCCATGCATGCTGTGGTAATGCTGTTATGTACTAGAATCACCTGTTTGTTTAAATTTTAGGCACAAGCATAGCACCCAAAAACCTAGAACAGCAAATTAATTTAGTTAGCTAAATAAAACTTCCCCCAGAGTACAAAATGCTTGATTTCTGTAGTTTTCTGAATGTGATCCTGTACCTGGGAAGGTCTAACCCTCTGCAGCAGCACAGGCTGGGGCTGATCTGGTGGGAAGGAGCTCTGGGGGAGAAGGACCTGGGGGTGCTGGTGGACAACAAGCTGTCCATGGGCCAGCAGTGCCCTGGGGGACAAGAAGGGCAATGGGATCCTGGGCTGTATTAGGAAGAGCATGGCCAGCAGGTCAGGGAGGTGATCCTCCCCCTCCACTCAGCCCTGGTGAGGCACAGCTGAGTGCTGTGTCCAGTTCTGGGTTCCTCAGGACAAGAGAGACAAGGAACTCCTGGAGCAGGTCCAGCAGAGGGTGACAAAGATGATTAGGGAAGTTGAGCACCTCACTCATGAGAAAAGGCTGGAGAAACTGGGCCTGCTTAGCCTGAAGAGAAGACTGAGAGAGGACTTCATCACTGTAGGTGAGTCAAGAGGAGTCATGAGGGCAGGTCTCAAGAGGATGGATCCAGGCTCTTCCTGGTGTGCTGAGCAGCAGGACAAAAACTGATGCACGAAGAGGCTGCATCTGAATAATGCTAAGAACCTCAGTGCTGTGAAGGGGACTGGTGGAACAGATTGCCCAGAGAAGTCATGGAATCTCCATCCCTGGATGTATTCAAAAGCAGTATGGACAAAATCCAGAGTTATATGCTCTGGGTGACACTTTTTGGACCAGATGGCCCCACTGGTCCCTTCCAAGCTCACCCATTCTGTGATTCTGTGATCATCACAGGTGGCCCAAGACCCGCCTGGGGAGAACATTTTTTTTGCCTCTGGTTATGACAGCTTGAAGGTACAGTCAGCTCTGTGTAATTTATTAGGACTCCAGAAGGATAAAAATAAATTTGCCTGTTCGCTGCCTTAATATTACAATTCCAGGCAATTCCACTGTGTTGTAAATCAAGCAAGCTGAGCAGATGACCAGCTTGGCTGAACAGGGAACTCCCCATGATGCTCAAGGTCAGGATTTGCAGATAGAGCTCAAAGCCATGGTTTATTTATACAGGAAGAATAAAGGCTTAAGCTTAATTAGACTTGAAATTGGCCAGTGATGTTTGAGATAACAAAAATAACTTTTTAAGTATACAATTAGGAAGAGGTCTAAAGACATCATCATATGTCCACTCCAACTGAAATAGTCTGTTGTATTTGTTTTTCTTTGAGAGAATTACTGGAAGGGAGATGTACCAAGGCTCTAAGTGCCCTAATATGCCATAAATACTACAATTAATTCTCAGTAATATTAAAAAGATCAATTCAGGTGTCTTTCCCTGTGGCTAGCACAGGTTCTTCCCGTGGGAACATTTTGCTATATTTCATAAACAAGATAAAGTTTGGATGTTTTGCAAACAACTTCTCCAGATTGGGTCAGTTCAGGCTTGGCCAATTGGGCCTGGGGGGAGGTCTTGGGCTGACCAATCTGGGGCACCTCTGTAAACCCTATATATATATGGAAATCAAAACAATAAAGCTCTCTTCTCCTCTCTTTCCTTGTCTGAGAACTTGGGTCAGTCCTCAGCTAGCCGCTCAACAGCGACATTTCCCCACATTCTAGAAGGTCCTAGAAGACAAATGATTCTTTAAACAGCCCAGTCATGTCAATGATCTATTTTAAGACAGGATAAGTGCTACAGATCACTCTTCCTGTTGTGGTCTATCCTCAATTGACATATAAGCATCAGGCAAGCAGGACACACAAAAATATGACAGTGGGAATTTGCAACAATGAGTCCCAAGGTTTGGTGATTTTTTTACTTCTCATACAAACTATTTTCAGTGATTGACACCTTAGGAGAAACAGGCATATGTGGGACACAAGTAAAGGCATGGTGAAGGTAATGTCAAAAGCAGGTCAGTACAAATCTGTGGGCTGCTTTTTGTTTCCAATCCAATGGCCTGAAATCCCATCCCCTTCCCCTCACAAACACACCCCACAGGTGCTCAGAAGGGCCCTGTGCAGGAGCAACAAGGCAGAGAATTCACTCTGCTCCAGTTCTTATTCGTGAAGGTTTCACCATCAATGCTCTCTGGTCAGTGGAGAAGGCTCTGTGAAACCACTAGAAAAGAAAAAAGTGCCATGGCTGGGGCTCAGCAACTGGTTATGCTTCCCTAACAGAGTATTCTGGATCATGTCTTGGCACATGCATCTTGTAACATCTCCAAACACAAAATAAATTTTAGATCAGATATTTCCAATCAGCTTGCTAAGCAGCTCTTCAGTAAAAACACCAGGTTCCAACTAAGCCACATTTTAAAATGAAATTGCTAACATTCCATGGGTTTATTTTTAATTCATCAAAAGATTTTGCCAACAGAAATATACAGTTATAATACCTCAGGGGACCTATTTTTCTTCTTCTCAGTGTTTTCATTGTCTGCAGTGAGCTTCACTACCATGCACATATTCCCCATGATCCACTATAATCACCAAATCCTTACGAGGACTGACAGATAGGTACCACAGGAGATATAACCTAACTTAAGACCATAATAGACAAGAGAATGGAAACACAATTGCTGAATTACAGTCCCAGAAAGCACCGAGGTAACTTTTCAAAGTGAAACATTTTGGGTTTAGGTATTTCACAGATTTTTTTCTTGTGGGAAGAATATTTGAAGCAATATTTTAAGGATTTGTAAAGCAAAGAACTGAAGAAGTGGCTTTAGCAGAATCAATGAAAGGGAGTTTTTCTTCTTGACACTTTTTTTTTTTTTTCAGTTGTACCTTCTGGCTGTATTTTTCCTGTCCATGAGAACAACCTCTAGGGTTGTTTTTTTCTTCCTACTTCCTTTTGGAAGACAATTAACAAAAGCTAAACTCCCTGTAAGCTCTGGCTAGGTGGTGATTGCTGATACAAACTCACTCTGAAACCTCTCCAATTGAGCATTACAATGGCACTGATCTGCTTCCCTTGGAGAGAGCCAATTGCTCTTCAGCACAAAACTTGCTTAACCTCGGCTTGTAAGCTTAAATGGAAGAAGTCAGGGCAGCATAAAGTGAATATAGCAAAATGTGATGTAGCACAAAGAAAAGGAAGGAGAATCCCTGGCATTATCATGAAATTCTCATCAGCACTGTAAAGGTAAATCTGTGAACTGTAAATTTGTGCACTGGAAGTGAAGGCTTGGAGAGACTTTGGAGCAGTCTGTCAGCCTATCATCTAAAGCTTCAAAGCTCTCTTGCTCTGTCTTGTTGAACTCCTGCCCAGTGGAGAAGATACTTATATTCAAGCAGGACAGAAGTTAATTTAAAGATTTAATGCGCAACTGCTTTTAGATAGTAATAGAATCCTTCTCAAAGCATAAAGTGTGCAGCAGTGTTGTAATAAATAAAAGAGATTTCAAACTCTCCTCTCAAATTTCCTTGTATTTAAATCCCTATTGATAGTGCCACAACTACTTCTCCTTAGACCTTGTTTTGGAGTCTGTGTGTACTACTGCCACAGCTCTTCAAATTTCCAAATGAAGTCAGAGGTTACCACAGCCCTCAATAATTCAGACTTTATTCCCCAGCTGGGCTCATGGTCCTAGGAGACTGCTACAGGATCTTAGAATTGTCAATCTGCAGTCTTTATTGGGGTTAACCTCCCCTGACATTTCCATGTCCAACAGTATTTATGTTGTACTTGAATTTAATATGGGTCTGGGGGTTTTTTTGTATTTCTGAAAGGCAAACCTTAGTATTAAAAATTACAAGGTAGAGAAAAAAAAATATTTACAGGAAGCTTGAAATAGTGAATCCAAACAATATATAGGGATAATATAGGACTCAGTACTGGTCAAATTTTGAAGGCAAAAATTAATATTGGACTGAGAGCATGGGAGATGGGAACATTTTTATGCCACTTGATAAGGGAAACATCAATAGCTGCAAATTTACTAGGAAAGAAATAGGAAGCAAAGCTGAGCATTTTCCCATACTTACATCCTATTATTTTTCCCCTAAGAGCTAAAAGTATCCACTTCAGTGGAGATTTTTTCTTACTTAAATTTGAAATTTAGGTCTGAAAGTGCATCTTGCAAGTCAAAAATCACTATTCTATCATGCATTTTGAGAGTTGACTAAACTTTAATTAAACCATTCCTCCATTCCTCAATATTATGAAACAATTGCTCTGAACTCATTAGGTTCTTGGGCACAACCAAAAGTATGTGGGGTTTGGATCTTTCCCTTTCTCTGTTATTGAAGTAATCCAAGTACCCCTATTTCCAGATTTCTGTGACAGAAAATTATTTGGTTTGGTTAGCAATTTTCCCTACAGGTTTGTTCACTCTAATTGCTATACCTCGAATTTTCCTAGTAAAAATTTGCTCAGCAGCCTAGAAATAAAGGCATTCATTCACACTTCTATTTAGAAACATACTTTCTTGGGGAAAGAAAAGTCGATATTCAGACTGAAGAACTCATCAGCAAAAAAACTCCTAAGTTAGTATTTAATTATAGATTCTCTCGTAAAATACAGTATTCAGAAACTGACGGTTTTCCTGTGGCCATAATTAGTTGAAATCTTGCAAAGAAAAGGTGCATATGGTGATTCTGTCTCCACACAGATTACCTGATTTTGTCAGCTAGTGTTATCCTGCTGGGCTAAAATGAGCTATAAACCAGAGCTCCTCCTGGTTACCTACTCCCTCAACAGAAAAAGACCTGTTTTTCCATTTAAAAGAAGGCTCATTTTTCTAAAGATTTATTTATGTGTTGGGGACAGCAATTCTTCTGATATGTGTGTTTCCTTTTCCTAAGCCTACCTCTCTTAAATCACCTGAAGCCTCACAAACACATCCTTCTCCAGACACTGTGAATGAGAAGAGTTCAGATAAAATCCCACAGTCCTTCCCATCAAGAAGGGCCACCTCCCGCTTTGTTCATACTTAGTCCTCTGTCCTATGCTCTTAACATTCCATCAATCCATCTCAATTCCATCAATCTGCCATGGGCAGACACCTGAGCTGATACCAAGCTGGAGGTTATTTCTCCATTTATTTTTTGGGAATTGGTGTGATTCCTGAAGTGTAATAAAAATGGCGATCCAAAAGTAAAATTTCACTTAAAATCCAAAGTGATTAGTGGGGTTTGGGGTGACATTGGTAACCTTGGTTCAAGCATAATTATTCACACCTGTCACACTGCTAATCCAAATGCCAAATATCTGCAAGAATCCCAGACAGTGTATAATGCACCATAGTTTCTGAAAGCACAGGAGATTTTTTGGTTTTCCCATAGAGAAAACAGTGCTGTGTTTCCCATTTTCCTGTTTTAAACTGTTTTGTTTCCTTCCCTCCCCTCTGCTTAGCCCTGCTGCCCTGTCCTATTAAGGGCTCCTTCCAGCTGTATACCAGCACAGACCATCTGTCTAATGATGATTTTATACATGGATTATTTCCAGCATGGATTGCTGCCCGTGATGGTCTCTCCCAGAACTCTCTTCTCCCTTTCATGTTCCTGTACTTCATCATTGTTCACACTGACCATACTAATGCTCTTGGTGGCCACAGAGTAATAAAAACCTTCCACCAGCATTTATTAATCCACTGATGAATTATGTGAAATCACTCTACGAAACCCACATGCTTTTCAAGCTCAGCTATTATGCTAATACATTAATACATTACTGGTGCTTACTTGTGTTTCTATTCACCTCTTTCCCCATGGGCAGCCCAGCCACTCAAGAAAATTCACTGCAGTGTAAAAAGGAAACACAAGAAATCTACCTACTAGGAAATGCTTCATTAGTATTTATTCATTGATTTCTTTTGCTTGAGAGAACAACGAGCCAGAAATATAATAGAGCTTTCTTTAAAAAGTTTAAATTCCACTGTACCCAAACTTCTGCTTATTGTGTTCTTTCACCAATCTCAGCTGCTGTTTGCCTGCAAAACATCTCTTCACTTTAGGGGACTTGTTCCAACTGGGAGCTTGGATATATAAACCAAGTATGAAAAATTATGCTGTGAAGAACTTTCCTGTCAAAACAGATGGTGAAAACAAAAAGGATCTGAGAGAGTCTGAATGTAAAGTACAAAATGACACTCAAATGTGGGCTCAGCCTTGCAGCCGATTTCAGAATAAAACTAATTTCAACCCTTTTGAACTAAATGAAAATATTGTTGTGAAGCAGTAACCTGAAAAACACCTTTAATTTGTTGATTAACTACATGGCTACTTACTAGGTAGTAGGTACCAACCACAGGAGAATAATCAAGTATTTCAAAGCATAGTAAGGGTTTAAATTGTTAAATTAAATTACTAGTATGCATATATACTTTGGTAAATTTTTTAGGTGTAAAAAATTAAAAAATGCTGAAGTGATTTCTTAACTTAAATCAATAAAATGTCCCTGTGACTTAGATGTAAAGTATACTGGATAACTTCAAGTTTCTGACTGAAAGGATATTTGAAGAAATTTAGTTTTAATTGAACTTAGATTAACTTTTCCATGTATTTCATACCAAAAAAAGGCAGAGCAGAGTTTGACTGAAAAAGAAACTTATTTCTGTATTAAAGTTTAACAATTTTAATCTTTATACAATTCCTATTATTTTCTATGTTAAAAGAATTCCTTAAAATTTTATATTGAATTTCAAGAATTTTAGTACTGAATGTTTTGCTTATTCCAAGTTTTCTTTTCCCCAGCCAGGAGTATTTGTTTTGAATTCAACTTGAATTTGTGAATTATTTAGGCGTGGATCCTACATTTTTCAGCAAGCAATGAAAAAAAAAATTAAAAAAAACTAAAAAACAAACAAACGAACCAACCAAACAAAAACCCCCTAAATAATTTTACATTAACCATTCTCATGAGACCCAAAAAATTAATTACAAACAACTCAGCTCAAGAAACTGGTGACCTGTAGTAGAAGAAATACTTTCATTAACCAGGGCTAGATTAGCAAACCCGTCTCCTGGTACACATTTCTTATTTAGTCTCATCCAAAAAATTTTGTCATCCTAAATGACAAAATACTCATTCCCCAAATTCTCAACTATATAAGTTGCATTTAACCCCCTTTAATAAAAATTGAATGCATTCTCCATGTCTTCCCTTTCAGATCAACTGCAATGAGAATTTTTACCCATAGAAGGAAAAAAAGCAACATGAAAAATTTGTAGCAGTTACAACATTAACTCTGCCTTCTCATACTTTTTTAACTATTCTCTGTGTTTTCTGTGGGCTTTTTTTTTCATTTTGTAGTATATAAAGACCATTTGAAAGATTTAGTTATCTCTTTTGTCACTTCCACCCCCAAGTACTTCCAGAGTCATCTACTCTAACCATCCTTATTTTTTTCTTTAGAATTTGTTAATTGTGCAGGTGCACAAGTTCACATGAATTATTTTCTGGATTTTCCTTTTTTTCCTCCTGAATAATGAGAAGTTCTGGCTGCATTAATTGCCCTACACAGAGAAGAGCCCTACTGTTCCCTAGCAAAAGGAAGTGCACTGTGAATAAACTCAGAAGCCTCTTACACTGCCAATGGAGAAAGAAACACAAAATGCTGCCTCATTGCTTTGTGAAGCCTGGCTAAGTTTTCTCATGAATTCCTCTGCCAGAAGATGAAGCTAAGCTTGCACTGTTGTGTCTTTTAGCTTATATGTAAAAGGTTTGGGAGCCCTACAGTTGAAACTCTTCAAACCAGCAGATTACCATTCTTGCCAGTTTAACATAAATTGAAATTTAAAATCATTGCTCCCCCTCCCCCCTTCTGCATATAATTTCATTTTAATATTGCTTATTCTACCAGTTTTATACCAGTGATTTTCTGGACAATGCAAGTAAACTCTGGATTTTCCTGATTGTAAAAATGTATTTACAATATAGATGTGTAAATGCACATCTACATATTCACATATAAACTTTTAGATAAGAAATAGATTGGTTTCAAACAATCTCTATACCATAACAGTTCTAGTACGATGCCTGCAATTAGGAAGTCTGAGTTTGCAGCAATTTCAAGATAGTAGTGCTGTTTTTCCTTTATACTTGTCAGATTTGCAGGCACTTTAAAGTTGTGCAGGGTTTATAAACCCAGTTTTCAGTGCCTTCTTTGCATTTGGAATTTAATTGCCACAACATTCAAGATTTCTTTTCTAATATTCAGTCACAACTAGTTCTCAAGACTCTTTCCTCCTTGGTTTCACAGAAATATATTGAACCGTCTTTCCCAGTGAAATGTACAATGGTTAAAATGTCAGTAAACCAATAAACAATCTGGAAAGAGGTAACAAAAATGTCAAACTCCCATTGGAAGTCTTGGAATTGCACAACACACAAGGAGATGCAGGCTGCTTTAAAACTCAAACAATTGCATTCAAGTTCAGCAGCCCATGATCATAATGAATTCTTCTTATTTTTAACTCATTAGTAGACAATGTATGGGTATAAATAAACCTAAATCACTTTTTTATTTTCATGTTTATGTATTTTTACTATTTATTATCTTTATACATTTCTCATTTTTTAAGGTGCAGCAAAATATTATTACTCATAGCCTATGAAAGTTCAAACTCTGAATGTGATTCTCAAACATACCTCTATCTAAACCAAAAAGGAAAAAAATATTGTTTTCAGTGAAATCAGCACATGTGCTCATCAGGCATTGGAACAGTAATTACAATTTTGTTCCCCAACATTTCTGTAAAGAAAGATTATTTACTGCTGATCCTTGCCTCAAGCATTTGATTAGAAATTAAATTTTTCCTTATCAGCTTCTCCAGACAACAAACATTTTTCTGAGGAAATATCAGTCCTTTAATTTAAAGCATATTGTCCTATAAACATATGTAATAAATACTTTTCTGATTGTTCTTACAGGGCATAGTTTTATTGGCTGCATTCACAGAATTAAAATACATCTGAAATAGGTGCTTAAGTGCAGCTAAGGCATATCCTGAAAGCTTTTTGCTGTGTTTACTTTACATAAATTTATTTCCTCTAGAAAATAACCTGTTAATACCACAGCATATTACTACAGGCAGTGATATAACGGGAGTCACATAATGAAACAGGAAATATTCCTGGTTTGTACAGGAAAAAATGGAAATTGCTAGATAAGTATTTACTTCTTCATGTATTAATGGTACATATTTGTTATTAATTCATATAGGAATACATCTGAGCCTTTCCAGGCACTTTGCATACAAAACTATGAAGAAATATGTTGTCATTTTAGATGTTATGCTGCTGGGCTGAAAGGAGGAAAGATGATAATTTTTTCTGCCCATCATGGTTTATAAAGGTGGGTGGGAGGAAAAAATCTAAAAGGTGGATGTTCATGCTGTTTGTCAGAACTTGTCCCATCCATTGTACTCTGCCATTTGTACAATTCTGACCAACGTTTTCTAAAAACAGATTTTCAAATAGCTGAATAGACACTTTCCTAATGTGTTCATTACAAAAGAATTTCTTGAAATATCAGAAATAATATTCTCAATTAATAGGAATTTCTGATTCCAGTGGAAGCTAATGAACAAAAACTTATGAAAACTGAGGACAAAAAAATATTATTTTTTAGGAAGAGGGGGGATACAGCACATGCAGTACTTTCTAAATGAAAAATACAGAGAAGATTTAGGTGGTTTAAGATGTATGTCTTGCAAAAACTCCATTCCACCATAACCCAAAAATATCTTTTACATACTACATATAAATATGTAAGAAATCTATAAAAACCTTGTGCATCAGACTGGTACAATGGTTCATTTTTCCAGCATCAAGATTATGACTTTTATGACTTAAAACCAAAAATGAGATTGCAAAACTAGGTAAAATTATTAAAATGTTGTACAGCTGTGAAAAGGTGTTTCTTTTAGCACCATGGAAGGAGTCACGTGCCAACAGAAGTGACCAAGTCTAACATGAAGCATCACAGCTCTTTGCTATGACTTAATTAAGTGATTTAATGACTTTCAGAATTAAATTGACTGTTTGCTATTCTACATCACTTTGAAAATAGCTAGAACTTATGACTAAATGCCTCTTGCAAAGCAAGTCTGCTGTACATGGAAAAGATGTCCCAACATATTGTGTCTAACAGATTTCTTTTTGTGAAGGCATCAACCACTTTTCTTGAAATTAGTCTCCTGTCGCTCAGTTTTCATTTGCAGATTGGGAGCAGAAAGTCAAGCACTGACAGATGAATATGCTTGTTTCCATAAGAACTGAAGTGTACATTAAATTGATTTTTTTTTCCCTCTTTTCATTCAAGAGAAAGGGCTTGTCATAGTAGAACCTGGAAGTTTTAGAAAGGACAAGTCAACGTAGTATAGCTATGAATCCATGGAGATGTAACATTTCTCTGAGTATGAGAGACTTTTTTTGTTTGAAAGCTTGCTTAAATACAGCAAGAGAGTCCAATTAAGTCTGGTACCTTTGGGACTGGAAAAGGATGAGAAATCCCAGTGAAGTTGAGCAGAGTTGAAACAAGGACATGCAGTGAGGTATGGGCCATGCTGCTTTTTAGTACTTTTAGCAAAGCCTGAAAGACTGAGTCCACATAATAACCCACAGAGCAGAGAAAAAGGAGATGTCCCAATTGTGTGATCTTACAGTGCCTAGGTGGCATAAAGTGCCAGTAATATGAAAAATGGGAGCCCATGCAAAGAAAATAGGAGGAAGGTCATCATCATATGCTGATGACCACAGTGCCAAGTTTTATTCCACATTTACACACCAAATTAGCACTGACAGCTCTCCCTGTTCATTAAGGGCCAAATCAAGACAGTTCATTGTACAAACTTAAGCAAATGGAAATCTCTTTCATTCACTATAGTGTGAATTTGCATAATGACCAAATTCAAAACCTGATCAAGAATTATAGTAATTTAAAAGGTTCTCAACATACAGCTACTCAGTCTCCACAGATATACCATTTATTGCACAAGTAGCAGAATTCTTAAAAGAATTAATACTTTTTGCCATGTGCAAAATGGAAATAGTGAAGACAATGCTGCAGCATAACAGAGAAAGAGAACAATTCCACCTTTGAAAATACCCACTGCTGAACTATTAGTTAAATAAATTGTCATTTCCACCCTTCCTGGAATAACCAGAGAAGAAAAAAAAATCAAGGTGTGTTCATCTCAACTAACACATTCATGGCTTGACATCCCTTGCTCCAAAGGGAAATTATTGGCTGATCAGTCTGGGAATGTTACATTAGAAATAGCAGCTGTGCAACCATGTTTAATTTATGAAAAATCTAACGCATAATGTGTAAAACCAAACAAAAATAGGACCCAATCAACGTGTCTACTGGATTTGCAGCTTATATTTCCCTTTCAGTTCTCAGATATGAAGCATTTCTCAGTCCAGTTTCCAGCTGGGCCCATTTCATAGATGAAGTGTAGCAACAGATACAAAAGCTATTATATTCTAGAAATTCTGTATTTCTGGTTTCCGGCTCTAATTTGAGGGCCATCTTTGAATTAAATGCACTGTCATTTTATATATATCAATCTGATATCTTATTAATCTTTTACTTTGGATTTGGAAGAGTCACACAGAGAATGTCAGCATCCTTCAATGCTGAAGAGCCAAAAGACTGGGTTCAAAATTTTCTGAGACTACAAATGCAAGACCTAGAGCTGAATTTCCCAAAGACTGTCCTCCCATTAAAAAGCTTGGTGGAAATGATACAACATTTAAATTTTTTAAAAATTTTTAATGTGACTTTAGTCAGTTTTGTTCACCTTTGCCCCAGGTAAAAGGAATTGAAGTTTCTTTCCAGGGCATTGTTCCAGCACGGAAGGTCTGATGAACTGAACATCCCAACAGACTGGGAGTAGCACAGGAGATACACAAAAGGTAATGACAATTAATGAACATCAACTCCAAACCTCACCCCTGGCATGGTCAGAGACACCTGCTCTGGGAAAAGAGAGACAAGAAGGAAGACCTAATTAACAACAGAGGCAAAGAAATCCAGATCCAATGGGAAACCAAATACTAAGAACTGCACAGCTTGGGCCCAATGAATATTGAAGCAATGAATTTCTCTGGGTTTTGGCTGCATAAGCATCTGAAAACTCTAGTAAAATCCATGTGTCGTGGAATGATTTTCTCTGCACTCCTGGACTATGTGTGGATGAAATGATTTCTGTTGCACATCCTGGCCAGAACAACATCCTGGCCAGAATAAAGTAATGCCTTGATTCTCTAACATTAATAATGTTGGAGAGTTTTTTGGTTTTCCCGCACTTTGGGTGACAAACTGAACTGGAATCTCAGTTTTGATTCTATCTTTTTTCTCAGATGTATTTTCCCCAGTCTCTATTTTTGCAGGAACAGAGCTTTTCATTGTATTCACCCTAACATTGTTTTCCTGAAGTTACTTAATATAGAATTCAGTGTGTATGTGTAACAAATTAACTTTTCCCAGTGTGTACTAACTTATACTTTTAACACAGAAATCACCTGTCATGAGAATTCCCCCTATGCCTGGCTTATATTTAAGATCCTTTCCCAAACCTTCCTTGAGGACATTTAGATTCTGATTATTCTGAATAATTCTGCAGCTGTAACCATTCCCATCCGTTCCCTCAGGACATTAAGGATCTAGCTATACCTATGCATTGCACTCACTCTCCAAAAAAGTTCTATAAATAGCCAAGCATAGAAGCCTCAAATCCTAATTTAGCTCTTCCTTCCAGGGTCAGTGGGCTAGTGCATGGGAATAGTGACCCAGCTGCACACAGAGACATGGGATTGACCAAAACCACCAAGATACACCTGCAGAGTCATTCATAACAGGAAAACTACACAAAGCAATTGCTGCTGCTCCACCCCACCGTCAAGGTTTCCGGGAAGGCTTTCAAATGACACATTTCTCCTACTCCATATGGAGAAACATCCAACTCCAGGACAAGCAAAGCCCTCGAGTGAACTTGCATGTAAATAGTAGGATTTTACGCTGAAATGAAGAGACATTCTGCAGTAAAAAGAAGACAGAAGTGGGAAAAGGAGAGGATTGTTAACACTTCATTGTCATTTGCCATCTGGCTGGATCTAACAAAGAAGGTTTTAGCACAAATCCAAATGTCTAAATTTAGTCACTAAAAGACAAAACTGAAGCACTGCAACCAACCTCTCACAGTTGCTCGTGACAGAAGAAACAAAATTCAATTTTATTGTGCAGAGAAGGCAGTTAAAATTTGCTCATCCCAAAAGCTTGGAAATGGACTGCATATAAATATTTGCTTTCTTTGAAACCAAAAAATTGTAAATGGTTTTATAAAGATAAAAGGGAAATCAGGAAAGTTTATAAGTGTCCTTTTAAAACCTTTTTTCAGTTTTAACTTGTGGAAATATTTTCTCTGTTCAGGCACTTTATGCTGGCAAAAATGGCCCAAAGGGAAAGCAGCGTAGGAAGAAGAATCAGATTTTTTTATCTCCAACATCTTACTGTGATATCCTTAGGAGACAGCAAATAAAAACTCTTTGAAAGAAATAAAGTCTCTGAATCATGTGTATCTGTCCTCTTGCAAGAAACTGTGTCACATATTATTCATGAACTTGAAAAGATCCATCTTCAGCTATTTTGAGTATTTTGCTGTCTCTATTTCTCTCTTCAACACTTAACAGCTTTGCTCTGGAAGTAACACTTTCACTTTTAAATTTTGACACCTTACAGTGTAGTTTTTTAAATGTGAAAAGTACAGTTTATCTAAATTTCCTTGTCACTTTAAGCAGAAAGATACTGAGAATTAATCTAAAGGTGTTGGAAGCTGGGGGCTGGAGGCAGCATTTCTCCAAAGTTTGGGATTTTGTCATGAGAAAAAATAGAATTTTTTCAGCATCTATATTCTAAAGGGAGATTTTTTTCCCATCCCATTAAAAAAAAAAAAAAAAAAGTTGTATTTAAGACCATCCTAGTAATGAATTATTCTTTCTAATCTGCAGAACTACTGACAGTTTACCAAAAGTGACATGTCAGGAATTGTATTTCTAATATATTGGAGCAAGATAATCTACTGCATAAAATAGCACTACTGTTGGAGTAGCACTGCTAGAGATAGGAAAAAGGTATTTCCCATTATTAAAAATAAAAAATAAAAAAAATATGATGCCTGCTAACACAGGAATCAGCAATGATTTCAGTGTACTAGTGCATGCTCTGGGATTAAAATTTAAAAATACATACTTAGAGTCCAACTTTACCACTCTTTAACCAGGATGGGAAAAGGCTCATTTTAAACTGATCTTCATGCCAAGCAAACATGTAAATACATACATGTAGGGAAATGTCCTTCAGGGAGAAAAACACATGGAAGTGCACTATACACAAATATTTAACAGGTAAATGTGAACTCATATTACAACCTACAACAAGTTATATCTAAAGCCCTATACTTCAACAAGATTTGTGATCAGGTCATGTGGAAAGGTAAAAGAGGTTCATGAACTGGCCACTGCCAATATATCCTATAACCAACAGTGATCTCCTGCACAGAAATACAACACAGGTCTTACTGGAAAGGACTGGAGTTTCCCAAGGAGCAACCTACAAATGCATAATCCATTGCTCATTGACTTCAACAGTACAGGGAATGAAGTATTAAAGGTTAGAGGGACATCACAAAGTAACAAAAGTGTTCTTTCCTTCTTCACAAGGCTGTCACAGAGAGAGAGAAAACTAAGCCAGTAATACCTTTGAAGCAAACCTTTCTAGAGTTTCAAGAAAGCTCCCCCCAAAAAAGCCTTGGGCTTAAGATCAGAAACCCCATGCACTAGCTGAATAACCATTAAAAAAATGGTTTTTCACTCTAGAAGGAGATAAGGTATTGCGAAACTGCTCAAGATATGGCTGAAGCCTTCCAGTCTCAAATAACAACAATAAGCACAGCAAAGTCGTATCAACTGATCTTTGTGACAGCAGAAAGAATTAAGTACAAACAAAGATTGTGTTAAGGACAGAAATCCCAGCCTCAGAAAAACCTGGAGGGTGAAGGCAGACCTTCATGTGCCCATGAACTTCTCACAAAGTAAGAATGGAGGTCTTGATTTGAACCAGCCTGCAACTAGAAACAACTGGCTGCATGCATGAAGAATAATTTTAGCTCGTACTTTCTTTTCTTTTCTCTTGAGCACAAAACCACATAAGAAGGGACTATGATGAAGGCATTTTCAAACAGGAATTAGAGTAAAAAATGGTGGTACAAAGAAAGGTTGTGTGCCTTACATACAGCTGTTTAAAGAAAGAATCAAACAGAAAATGTTGCTGAAATTCAGCCTTTCATTTTCTTCTGGGAGCAGATCACTGAAGAGAGAAAAGCTGCACAGTGTTTTATGTTTGCTTCAGCAAAAAGGAAAAGGAACAACTAACCACAGTGTGCTGAACACAGCATCAGAAGGCTGTTAGAAAACATGCAAGTTCCTTTGACACACTCTTGATTCCCTTAGCTTATGAAGCATTTGTTATTTATGCAAATATTTCTGACAGCCACCAGAAGTTAAAGTACTAATAATTTCACATTATTGTATAACCACTAGGGGCAATTTGCACATGTCATAAGACTGTCTTTCAGTATATATTTGAATTTTAGAACTGGCCTCATAATCAGTATTTTATTGCTCTTTTTTGCTTAGCACTAGAAGAAAAAAGAAACCACACAGTAGTTGAAGAACTTTTTAAATGTACTCTGCTTTTTTTTTTTTAATCAACTATACTCTTAATACATTTTACCTGGTGTTATTTTCATCTGCACAAACATTTGGCCCATAACTGCTGTTTATCAGAACAAAGATTCCATAAATCTGTTTTAGCTAAAGCAACACTAAGAGCAAACATGTTTTGCCCACCTAAATAGATGCATCTCAAAAATATACATTTCATCTCTGACCATTGTGTTTTTTGGAAAATCTGAGTGTCCAAAAAGCTGAAAGTTTCCTTGTGTTGAGTACAAAAAACCCTGAGAATGTAAACAGTTTTCCAATGCAAATATATTTTAAAGTCACTTTGTGCTTTTACAAATTATTTGACCCTCAAGTTCTCCTGCATGGCAGCTGCAAATGCAAGATTGCATACAAGAGCTTGCTCCTCTGCAGAAGAAAAAAGGTAATTTTTCCACATTAAAACAATAACAACTACACATTTTATCCTAAAATAGAATCAAAGTTCCTTAATTTTTTTTTAATTCAAGTGATAACAAATCAAAACACAGTAGTCTCTAGAGAGCAGCCAGATATCCCAAAGTCTATACTCAACACCACTGACGGTGAGCTCCATCTAGAAACTCTCCAAAGACCAACAGAAAGCTGATTTAATATCACATCCGCTCAGATCTCAGAGATCTTCTCCAGAGAATTTCAGAGAAAGAAAATCAGAGAGGCATCAGTCCTGAAGCCTGGAAAACTCAGTACAAAATTAACAGCCTGATATGGGCAGCAACAGCACTGTATTGCTGGGTTAACAACATTTTGTCAGATCAAAGCGTTCTGTGGGTAAATTTTTTTCACCACTAAGTCATAATCTTTCCATTGATATTAAAGGTTTAAAAATTTATCTTTCCAATTACTACAAATATATGCCACAGTATATTTCAAAAGTACCCAGATCCCAGTTCACATTGATATTCCAAAAATATGCTCCCTCTGCTGAATTCTGTTGTTTGACCTCATTCCTGGAAAAGTGTGCTAATAACATTTTTGGTGTAAACAGACAGCAGCGACTGCCAGGGAATTTAGCAAACAATAAATGAGGTCGAATATCCTATGTTATTTCAGGTTTAACCAGAGTCATAGAGGTCATAGCACATGTACTGGGATAATACAGTAATTATTTTATACTCTGCTTAGGGATGAGTCAGGGTTTTAATTCATACCCTTCCAAAAACTGTCTCTTGAAGCAATTAGCCCCACAAAGCAGGTAATGAAGTCTATAGACTACATATCAGTAACTGGATCTACCTGGAAGTGAGAGGAGACACTTTTTTGGAGCTTCCCAGTGACAGTGCAGCTCTGCATAATTCCAGCAGAAAACTGTGCCTTCAAGGCACTAATGATCCTGTCAGTAAGACAGGAAAAAATTCAAACTCTGCTATAGCTAGAGGATGTAAAAGAGGGCTGTAGAGAAAAAAAAAACACCCAACCCTTAAACATAAGGGGTTTGGTCCTTACTCGAGGGGAAAATGTGCAAGTTTTAGGCAAAGTATATTAATATGAAGGGTGATATTGCTCTTCCATAGTAGTAAGCAATAGCTGATGTTTCTTTAAGAGCTTTGGGACCAAAAACCCCTGAAGCAACATTGAAATTAAAGCTGTTTAAGTCCTAGTTGGAGTGTGCTTAAGAAAAAGCAGGAATACAAGGATGTTTAGTTTTCACTGAACTTTGATGAAAGGGAACACACAAATGACTGCTAGGTGCAATCTGCTGATCCAGAACCACATGCAGAGTGCACTGGAGTTTCCTGTCAAGTTAATAGGCTGCAGATAAGACCCATGGGAGGTATGGCCTGCAATGTCGACATTTTCTGTTCACTGAATGCCACAAGTATTTTTTGCTCTTTGAGCCTATTTTCCATGCTTAGCTTCCTCTTTCCCTCTAATAAAGTCCATTTAGAATGCCTTCATACTAAGACTTGTACTGAGAACCCTGCACCTTCCCAAAATCCTGCCTAAACAACAGATTTACAGTGACAACAGAGTCACTTCTCATCCACAGAGTCACACATCCCATGAGAAAATCCAGAGTTTTACTGAAATTCTGTAGAGACCATTGGGCTTGTGCTTCATGACTTGAGACACAGTTTCAAGAGAAAAAAGTGTGTTTTCTTGCAGCAAAGTAGACTTATTCCAAAAGATTAAAGTTCAGCTTTGTTGACTTGAGTCCCTCCAGGGACTTTGCAAATAACTGGCCTTGCAGTTTGTCAGCAAAACAGAAAATTTGGATCCACTCAAATATTGGCCAGTGGGGTCTAGCTTACAGACTCCACCATAAAAGGTGTGCTAAATGAAAGCCTTTCCATATGTGTAGTCAAGATTTCTGAGGATTCCTGTGTTTTGGATTAGAGAAGGAAAAGACAATGTCAGTTTGCAGAATAGTTTTTAGCAGGGGTCTCATTTTTTTCCACTTGAGCATCTTACTTGACCTGCCTTTCCCAGGAATTGCAAAATAACTTCCTCCACATGTCAACAGCATCCTGAAGAATTTCTGTACTGCATTCCAGGCTTTGTTTCTGTGGAGTGGATCCCTTGTAAATACAGAAAGTATCTCAAGAGGCACCAATCTAAGCCAGGCTGTGGGTGTCTTTATCATTCAATGAGTGGGGGCAGTGGGCAGAGACATTTCATCATATTAGAAAATACGATGAAATCAGCTGGTGATTTGCTGACATTTGGGAAGTGCCTGTGGATGGGAAAAGTTTAGTATTGAACATCTGTGGCATGGCTTAGGAGAGGTTTATATGAGTCAGTACACTTGGATCTGGGTAAAAATCTGGGTGTTTGTCTTTAGGACTTGTCGCTGTTGAGCCGCTAGCTGAGAGAAAAAACCCAGGTTCTCAGGCAAGAAAAGAGAAAAGTGCGTTTATTGTTTTGATTTCCATATATATAGAGTTTTCAGAGGTCACCCAGATTGGTCAGCCCGAGACCTCCCCCTAGGCCCAATTGGCCAAGCCCGAACTGACCTAATCTGGAGACGCTGTTTGCAAAACATCCAAACTTTATCTTTGTTTATGAAACGTAGCAAAAATGTTCTCACGAGAAAGACCTGTGCTAGCCACAGCGACTATCCTTTTTGAATTAAGAAGTTGCCAGCATATTGATGTAAGAATTGTTTAAATTGTCTTGTGTAGTCACAAAAAAAATGAAGAAATGTATTTGTAGAGATAACATGAAAATATGCCATTTTGCTGTAGATAGAGATATAATTTTATACGCTGGACTAGTAGGTAGGAGGACACAGCAAAACTTTAAGCATCTTCCTCACCCTTGCAATAAGTAGTTGCTTGTTGGTTTTGGGGTCAGAGTTTGGGGGTTTTTTTTGGAGGGCTGTGTTTGGCTTCTTTTTTTTTTTTTTTTTTTTTTAATTTCAGGAATTGTCCCCGTCACACTAACAAAAAAACAAGGCAGAAATGCAAAACAAACAAATAATAACTTCTACCAACAACTTTCAAAAGGCAATGTAGCTCCAGAAGCTGTAGAAGACAACACATCTGCCTGTATGACCAATGAATGATTTTTTAGTTGCTCCTCCCCTTTCACCAGGTCATTTTTTCATTACAATGACTATGTCAAAATCTTTCCTGCTGTATTATTCTGCTTTCATTTCCACTACCAAAACACTGACTACCAAAGCTAACTCTCGTTATTAATCACTGCAACCTAAAGTGTTATTTCTATAAATACAGACAAAATCTAATTTGTTAAAAACTTGAATTTCCACAAGCATATGCCAGTTTTGGCAAAGATTTCAACACGAGTAAGAATTTCTGGCTAAAATCAAGGTGGAAAATTACTGTTTCCATATCATCTGTGGGAGTTCCTGCAGATCCAGTTATCTTGCAGGATCTACTGCTAGTTTTTTTCACATTTTAAAAATTTCTATCCTGATGTATAATAGAAAAAATTACTCAATCTTCCTATCATCAATGTAAAATACAGAGAATGGACAACACTCCCAGCCTTACCTTAGCATGTTTATGGAAACTCAAAGCACTTTGGCAGATTTAAATGCCACTATGTGAATTCATGCTCATGATGTTTTACTCCTTAGTAATACAGGCAGAATTTCACTAAGTAGCACTGGAAAGATGTAAAACATATTCATATATAATTTATTCAACTGTTTACGAGGAAAGCCTGATGGTAGAATAATTTTGAATAAATATTTTACTCATTGATTCAGCTAATTCATAAATAACAAACTTGACTTGTTAATATTTTATTCAACTCAAAATGCCAAAATTCACTGGATGCATTTTATACAACACCATTCATATATATGTAATTGCACATCACTACTCCAGCTTTCCAAAGAATATTTTTCTCTGCTGATACTGAATTAGTAATGAATTAATACATCTTGGTTTTCTTTGTTTGATTTTATTTTTAGCCTTATTGTCTATGTTGGATAGGGGCTCTCACCTTTGTAGTCACTTCTTACAAAGAAGCTTCTAGTATAACTAGTAAGTCTTGATTCCATGGCCAAAAGTAATAGTAACTTTGTCCAGTCCTTTTCCCTAACTCAGAGAACAGCAACTGGAAATGAAAAATCAGCAAACTCTTAGCTAAAAATAAAAATGTACTCATTTATATAAACTATGAGTAGGGAAGTGTTCAAATTAATTAAAAATGAAAAGTCTCAAGGAAAAAGGTCTGCCACTTGGTGTTTGGCCAATCAGGGATTTAAGCATAGCAAAAACATGGCAATGATGAAAACTTCTACCAAAATGAAAATAATAAAACTGCCAAAAGCAACACAGGAGAAACAAGTGCTAAGCAAATCTTTCCCGTCTTAGGTTGTAGGTCTGATATAACCTCATTGCACAAGTTCAGAAAGTATTTTCAATTGAAGATAGCTATAAAGCTTATGATATGGATAAATATTAAGAAATCAAATGAAGAACAGCTTCTACAGCTGAGGATAACTGATGTTATGAAGACTGTAAAATAAATATTGAGAAACTGTTGGAACTTAATGAGTGCTAATATTGTGCCAACTTTCACAACAAAGAAATAAGATGATGCAATGAATTAGTAGAGGCAGAGACGTTTTCAAAATAATTACTTTCAGCAAAATAATTCTGATTTCACCCTCCTGTATTTGGAGAGTTATTTTTTTAAGGCCTGTATAAGTAAATATACATATACGAGCTGCTGCATTTTATGTAGTAATACCCAATATTTATTTATATAAAAATACAGAAGGATGCAACATCGATAGAAGACACAAACTACAAACCACCTAATAACTGACTAATTCTCCAGTGTGGTGGAGTGGAGTGACAGGACAGCTTCTACACAGATTTCAAAGGGACTGAGACAACATTTCTCACTATTTAACACTTTCATGGATGTCCTGGACATTCAAACATAGTCTATATCAAAGATAAATGTCATTCACTTCACTTGGTATTAACTTTTTTTGAGATCTTGAATGTGTTCATTAATCTATGGCCAAATATTATAAGTGATGGGGGCTTTTAAAAAAAAGTAAAGATTATAACAAGTGTTTTTTATGTTCATTTTGACAAGATGTTTTGGCAAGAAGGTACCATAGCCATTAGCAACACATAATTGAGACTTGTCCACCAAATGTCTTTTGAAATCAGATTTTACCAGGAACTAATCTTAATATTTTATTTTGAGAAAGATTGATTTTAGCACCTGCAGATAGATCTTGCCTCAAAAGATATCCTTGACCCTTTTATCTATGGCCACAATATTGGATTCAAGCTTAAAATATGAATTAAAAACCAAAACAAAACAAATTCCCCTGTTCTGGGGAGTTGAATCCTAGTTTAGATCAGAGGAAACTGAACCTGGGCTTTACTGCTCTCCTAGCGGTATCATCTCCTTTGCTGAAGCAGTTCTGAAGAAATTTTAACTTAAATGTGGCACAGAAAAAAAAAGTTCTAAAATACTGCAAGCTATTTGAAAATTAAATTGTCCTTCTACACTCATGCATATCTTAATAGCATTACTCATTTCATATTCACAACAGGCTTCATCCTAATGCATGAGCATGGAAGCCTCAGCTGCAGTTTCAGCTCTGCTGTAAACAGCTAGGTGCTGGATATGGAGCATAAAGAAAGGTTCCTGCCTCAGGGGATGGGGAGGTCAAGACCTTTACCCTGCAAAGACTCATTCAGAAGATTAGTTTCATTAGCTTTGAGAAGAGTGACAACAACACACGAGCCTGCCTAACTCATCCATCCCAAAGTTTGGTTAAGGAAATGTTACCAATGATCTCAGAGGAGCTGCTCACACCGTATTATAAATTTAAATGCCAGCATATGTATTTGAAAGATCAAGGTCACACTCATTTTGTTTCTTCTCTTTTCCACTGCACATGATTTATGCTTTTTCTAGTGGTGCGTTGTCAGACAAGAACTGCTGCAAGATGAATTATTGTCCAAAGTGTTCATCTGGTCCCCCAGGTGTGTGGTGTTCTGTGAAATGTTGGCTTGGGGTAATTCAACAGTCCATCTCTTACTAGCTTGTTTCTAGCCTGAAAAATGAACTTGCGTTGCTGTACTCAGATATTGCCACTGTCCTTCCTCTGACTGACCCTCTGATACATTCTTGTTCTTTTATACATTAATGCCCCAAATGGAAGGGAAGACACATGAAAAGAAACTTCTCTTCAGGTGTCAGTTTTGGAATTTTAGTGCTATATATGGCATAACACCATTTTGAATAATGTTTCCTGAGTCCTAAGCCAAGGTCTGAGAGTTTTGCATAAAATCTGGTTTTCCTGGATTTATTTCCCATCGCATTTGCCACATATTATATTATGTGTTACAATTTTCTTTCTACTGTAAAACTTTGTAACCAAAAAAATTTGGGGAATAAAATATCTTTAGATTACAAAAGTTTTTAAAAGTTTTTTTAAAACATCTATTTATTAGCCTCACTAAAGGTAAACCCTGGAAATTAATGTTTGAATTTTTTATTAACTTCAAATTATCATCAAGTTTCTCACGTTAAGAGGTCGAGAAGCTTTTTTTACTTAATTGGTAACATTTACCTTCACTATTGAATTTTCTAATGGAAGAAAAGTGCATGGGAAAAGTGCAAAAAAGGCCAAGATGCAACACAAAATATTTAGCGTTGTGATTGAGGCTTCTGCTTGTGGAGTACTACTTTGTACATTAAATTTTCTCTTCATTCAAAACAGACCATTATTTCTAGTGAGCACAGTTTGTGCAGTCAATCCTCCAAAATAAAACTGAGAGCTTGCTCTGCCCAGACTGATTCTCTCACCACTAAAAGGTATATTACAAAGCCTTTGTCCCAGTGCCCACTTTAATCATTATACACAGATTATTAAGCGCTGTTTGTTTACCAATGTAGCCTCACTATAGTTAGATTAATCTTGATTATAAAGTGGAAGCTGAACTAAGAATCACAAAAGGTAGCAGTCTGCTTTTTCCATAAATCTTCCTGTATCAAATAGTTGTGAAGTGAGTAACCTCCAATTTGGATTACAGCTGTAAATAGTAAACTGGAGTTTGGGAATTTCTGAGCAGAAAATATTTCAGTTTAATGTTCTGCTTCTGGGATTATGACCGTGAAATCCCAAACCATATGCTCATATTATGTTATTTTAATACAAGTTTCTAAACTGACTTTTACTGCACTACTTGTGTTTCATAAGAGATTCAAAAGAAAATATAAGTAAGCTGAAGTCTAAGAACCAGCTAGTAAATATCTGCCAATATATATGTATGAATCTCTGAAACAATTATTAAAACGTATTTGATATCAGTGAATTGAAACTGAATTGTCAGTATCTGCTGTTATTTGGAGGTAAGAAAAAACACAAAGAGAAATAATCCAAACTTTTTAACAGTCTCTGAAACCTGTGAAAATTTTGATTAGAAATTATTCACAGAGGTAAATTACTCAAGTGCTCCTTAAAATAAGCTGTCAACAGGAAAAGGATAGATATACTTGGCAGACTCATGAAATAGGGTTAAGACTTTAAATTAGCAGTGCAATTTATCATTCAGATTACTAAGGATGAAACAGTGCAAACAAAAAGTCACAAAATTTGGCAGGGAAAGAAAAGGAACCAAAAAACTGTAGAAAAGAAAAATCACATTAGATATTCCGTCATCTTTGGTGATGGTACTTGCTTAATTAAAAAAGAAAAATTTAGTGTTCTGTGATTTTAAGTAAATAGAAGCAAGATAGAAAATTAGATGATCTACATTACTGTTATGAATACAGTGTAGTACTGCAGTGATATGATTAAAACCACACATTACTACACATACCTAGTCTTTGTACACTAACAAAAAGTTAGATTCATTGCAAATTTGTTATCTGGACAATCCTTCTATTACCTGGACATTTCTTCAGCATACATACGAAAAATTACCTTCATTATAGGACTTGGTGTCAGTTATAGGGCCTGTAATTAAAGTGAAATTGCCTACCGTCCCTCCAAAAAATGAACCAGTTCCTTTATTTGCAAAACAACTTTTCTCTCATCAACTTCCTCATGTCAAATATGGCCATGGAATGCCACGCCTTACTTCTACAGAACCATTTTTAGTGCAATTGTTCTGTTTTCATAAAGGCGTATTCTTCTGTCCGTTGCTCAGAATTTGTTTTTGTTGCCATCATTGCCATCCCTGTCTCTTTGCAATAACTCTGAAAGGATACCAGGGTGGGTGTGATTGAATTTTTTTTTAAAAAAAAAAATGTTAAAAATAGGGGGAAGGTGGGGAAACCAGCCCATATCCACCTGTAGGCAGCACAGGTCCTTTCTGTAGTTCCAGCTCGTCCTTAACTCGGGCAGCTCATTAAGGCAAACATATCAAGCCCAAAATCTACGTCCTGCTTTCCGCAGCCTATTGCGCTAACGGGATCAGCAGCAGGTGGATTTCAGTAGGACACTCAATACGATAGTGACAGAAAGCGCTAGGGATCACATCTTCCACATCTTGTTTAGATTTTAAACAAAGACAGATTATTTCTGAATTTTATCCTGAAATTTTATTAATTCCCTAGTAAGAAACACAAACTTTTAATTAAATCTAAAATGATGTATCTCACCACTAATTTTTCATAGTAACCTCAGAGACAATTTTTTCCATCATGTTTTTTCATACTCTTTCCAAAGATAGGATGAGAAATGGACAAGTATTTCAAAACCAAAATAAATATCTCGCTTCCAATATCAGCAGCAATATTTAAATACATTGATAATATTCCACGAGATGCACAGGCCATAAAATACAACCCTCAAGGAAATAAAACTAGAGATAATTTAAACTTTACTGAAAACCCCTTTCCTCCTGCAAATCAGCTAAATAATATATCTAAAATTATCTCTTGACCATTGTGCTTTGCAAATAAGGAAAAAATATGATGAACATAGCAGAAACATACCTGCTGGTAATAAACAATTACCATCACTTGGTTAGATCCATAGATTCAGTTTTGTCTGCTATGCCACTATATCCAAATTCTGGGCAAGAAAAAAAGCAGAGAACATTACAGCTGAAGATATTTTACCTTACCTTGTAAAAGGGGAGTTCATTAATATTGATATTTGCAGACAATAATTTTTTTTTAATTAATCATGCACACAGAGCACTTTGGGTTGGAAGGGACCTTAAAGATCATGTCATTACAACCTCCCTGCCATGGGCAAGGACACCTTCCAGGTGCTGTTCAGAGCCCCATCCAACCTGGCATCCACAGCTTCTCCAGGCAACTTGTTCCACAACACCAACATTAAGTGTTTTATGAGACCTTCCAAAGTCAGAATAGTGTCTGATTTTAATGGGCATTTTCTTTCTATGTTCAAGAGCTTGTAACTAGGTCTTGGGCACTTCAATTCATGTAAAGACAAGCTGCAGATCCTAGTCAGATATTTAATGACATGTTTTTCCATACAACATTTATTAACTTTCTATTTAATAGTTTATAACTGGAAGCATCACTGATAAATACTTCAAGTACATTGCTATGTATTGTTTGTTGACTACCACAGGCATTTGTTACAGACTCACTGAGATGCTGCAATTAAAAAACCCTACATACATATTTCCAGTACTAATGTGAATGTATGAACACACACATATATGTATGGGTCAATGAGATATTTCTGCAGGAAAATATATTATAATTTTCTGGGAAAAGTGCAGGCATATCACTAATTAATTTTTAGCTGGAATAGTAGGTGCATTGCTGAATTCAGTGTAGACAGAACAAACAAAATGGCTAATATTAGGATTTTGTAGCACTGTCTATCAATGTAAATTATTCATATTAGTTGAGATTTTGGCAAGCTTTTATGACTCAGGCTGAATTTTTGCTAAGGCAGCTAGTCAATGTGTCATAAAGAAATATGTCATCTTTCACCAAGCTAAAGAATCAAGAAAACCAAGCACTCTGCTATGAAATTTCAGGTGAGCTTTGTGTCACTGGTACCAGTTACTGCCAAATAGGAGTTCATAACAGGAAGGACCCACAGTGGCCAAATCATACAGCTCCTGACAGTCTGGGCTCTTTTTATCTTAACACACACAAACATCTGCATTCGTTTCTGGAATAATAAAAATGTAGTTTTAATGCTTGCTGACTGGTCAAAGTTTCAGTGACAGTAAAAATAAACCTATAAAAAGTTAGCAGTCCAATGTTCAGGCTTAAATGCAGTAATGAATGCATTAAACCACAGGAGCAAATCCCGAATAAACATACCGTGCCACACATCTCCCTCTTGTGGAAGGAATCCCAGCTATTATTAGCTTAGATGAATCACTAGGGCAGCTGCTCTTGTGAAAAATACCTTTCCAGAAGTAGCCTGAAGATTTTTCTTTTCCTCTTTAAGGTCTCTATTTCTGGATGATTCCACATACTTGGATATTTGCTTTTGCTGGGATAATCGACTTGCTCAAAACACTGAGGACTGAAACAAACACCATATGGTTCTTCTCAACTCCAATCCTCTGGTGATGTTTCTGTAAAAACGAGGGTCTTCCTATGCATTTAAAATAATTCCTCATCTGCCTCACACTGGGGAAACATTTCTTATTTCATTAGGCAAAAATACTCATAGGAAAAAACATGAATAACGATACAGAGAACATTGACTTGGGAAAAATTCTGTTCAGGAGGGGGCTGGAGAACTCAGTTTCATGCACATGACAGTCTAGTCCAGTCACTGGAAAGGATGGAGACATTTCAGTAGGAAAATCTCTGGGTGAAATAATCAAATAAAAAGATGTTTCAGAATAGAGCAGACTTAAAGTGGCATTCCTAAGGAAAAACAATTTACACTGGAAATTCAGTAACTTACTATAGCTTTAAACTTCTGTGCCTAATACCCTTGAGATAAACTATTACTCCATTGCACTTGAGAAACTTCCAAGCTGAGGCTTAACATCCTGAATGACAACTAAGATGACTTGTTTTGGTCAGCCGACTCTTACTGCACATGGTCCAGCAGCAAAAACCACTCAAAACATCTGTTCCTGACCTCGACAAAGTATTTCCCAGATTTTTTTTCTGGATTCAAAACAGTGGTGTAGAGGTTAGCATCCTTATTTACTCTTCTAAATATAAAATAGAAACTGGGGAGATTTGGGACTACGACACACCAGAATGAAAACAAAAATAGGAACCACATCTGCAGTGTCTGAGCCCATTAGATTGTACTACATAGCAAATACAGTAAGTTTTATTATATAATTTTTATCCACACAGGTAAAAGGCCATAGGAAGACACATCCTTTTTGGAGACAGAGTGTGTGAATGGATGCAAATCCATTATAGACACCAACAATTTTCAACATACAGACAAACCCAGAAGAGTGATAATTAACATAAGGTATCCTCATAAAGTGGTATCCTGAAATGAAACAATATTGTGACAGTCAGAAACAAAATTAACATACTTCTCAATAGGCCAGGATTTTTATAAGGAGAATGAGGTAGCTCCAACATGTCTGAAAAACCTGATACTTAGACTTCAGGATGTTCAGAGTACCAGGCACAAGGCTGTGATGTTGAGCAATCTTTCATTAATCGTTGAAATACCACTAAAATTACTTCAGACTAGCCAGCTGTACTGAGAACCCGCTAGCTGGAACCTTTGGGAACAAAAATTTCCTGTACCATTTCTTCTGATTACCCTCAGAAAAAATCCACATACAAAAAAAGATGGTCTAGTTTTGGCTCCCTTTTACATGGGAGGTTTTACAATCTTCTCAATGACTTTAAAAGCTCTTGACTTATGTGGAAGAGTAATGGGATAGACATTAATTATAAACATTTTTCAAAAATTGTGGAACATGTCTTCAAACTGACATAGGTGGTCATAAACCAGCACATTTTCAAGCCTGCTTAAAAAGCAAACTTTAAAGACTACCCAGTAGGGTTTTGCTGTCTCCAAATTCTATGCACAGACAATAGCAAACATCCAAATATTTAACAGCTTTAATTATTTCCTTCCATATGTTGTTTCCTTCATAATTAATTGTTTAAGAATATCAGACTAAATCCAAGAGGTCAAAAGTCTTTTTGTAATCTTATTTTATCGTATACCATGATTATATTACAACAGAGCAGAGAAGGGGTTTTGTATTATTTAATATTCAAGCTGTTTTACCTCTTGCTGACAGCCTGAAATATTTTTATCCTATTCAGGAAGACTTTTATTTGTGGAAAAAAACCCTCTCTTGAAAAATAACTGTCTGCTGTTTTCCTGGATGACCTCTTTCAAACCCTTAAAGGCAAATACTTAAAAGTCAGAAATTTCTTCTCTGTGACTCTTTCTAGGAAATAGATTTCCTACCGTTAGTCACCATTTCTTTCATCAGTGTGGAATTATACAGCAGCTGACCCATTGTTATGTCACAGATCACCATTTCAGCACAGAACTCTTACTCTGCTTCAGCAAAATGCACACACTGATAAGCACTACACCAAAAGTTGATAGGCTGTTGATTTAAACTTCCTTCCAGAGCTGCAGTGAGAAATCTTAGTGAACACTGACTTTTTGGGAACGAAATATGACAGGAAACCATAGCCCAGAAAAACTCTCCCTAAACCAACTGTTTTTATGATATAAAACTTGTTTTATGACTCTTCTATCTTTCCCATCCCAGAGCACTGCCACGCAGGCAACCATGAGTTGATGGAGAACAGGAAAGCCTGGCAACACACTCATCTCCCTCCATCCCTCTGGGTTCTTGGAACAAATCTGTTTTTCGTGGCAAGAGGTAACTTCCTGGATTGTCAGAGCAATGCTGTGAGGAATAATTAGGCATGTACCCTAAACATTTTTCTTGACAAAGCATTGCAAGGGAATTAGATTATCGTTCATGTCCAGGGAGCTGTGGAGCAGTAGGACAGGATGCTCCAGGAGGAGGAATATGAGCCAGAAGTCAAGGTGACCTCTCCACCATCTCCTCTACAGACCCAGAGCACGCAAGCAAGATCAGTGAGAACTGCAGGTCCAAAGATGCAGGGATCATAAAGCAAGGTGAGGGTCAAAGTCAGCTCCAGGAAAGCTGCAGTAGCTCAGGCTGAGCAGAGAACAAGACTGAATACAGCACCCAGAGAAGGAGCCAGCAGCCCAGCAGAACTCAAATAGAGCCCCTGGGCACATAGGGGGTGAGGGGAGCCCCAAGGGAGGCTGGTCAGGACCAGAAAACCCTAACAGTGCCCCGAGGGCCCTGAAATTGAGCAAGCTCTTGTCAAGTAAATGTCACCTCCGAGGAGGCAAACAAGGGTTTGGAAATGAAGCTTAGGGAGGAAACTGCTTGGAGTTCATGCGGCCTGGACTTCAGCTGATCTGAAATGAGGTATAATAAAACTCAGAATCTGGATGTGGAGGATGCCATTTCTGCATTCCCACCTTCTTCTGGAGGTAATCCTCCTGTGAACCAGTCAGACAGTGATTCACTTTCACAAACAAACAGAAAATACGATACAGTTTCTCTACCAGAGTGTTGACTACTCTTCCCAGACTTCAGCTGAAAGGATTTGACAAAGGATTATTAATAGAACTGTATCTTCTTTTAAGCAAAAGTGCTACAGCCAAAATCCTGAAAGCTGCATGTGTGATCCAAGGACAGCAATTTCAGTGTGCAGGCCACGTGAAGTTAATATGCATCTCCTGAGCATGCCAGAAGTGAGAGAAATGGCTTGACTGCAGCCCTGTGGGAGATCCTGGCCAGTTTTGGGCTCCTAGAAGGCCATTGCAAATTGAAAGCCCCCTTGGATTTCTCTGATTTACAGCTCAGGCAACCGTCACTGCCTTGAAGCCCTAAAAAAAAAGTACACAAAGCTGCTCTGGCCTCTCTCTCCTATGAGGCAAAGTCCCACTGCCCAAGAAAAACACAGAGAGGAGCTAGCTTGCAGAAGGATTGATTTTGTTTCAAAAGAATTAGTGGCAATAGAAGTGAAAAATACACTTAAAAATCTCTCAGCTAACTACCACTCAAAGCTACAGGTTTCCTGAGCTAAGTTTTAGTGTTTATAATTTAATTGCTTTACATCTTCCTTTGGTGATATCAGAGGACTGAAAATATTTCTTTTCCTTATTCAAATGGAAGCTTGCAGAGAAGATTCATGCAAGTTGTATTTTTTCCCCATTTTATCCTGTCAATTCCGCCTACAAAAAAAACCCCCTCTAAACTGTGATCCTGTTCAGCTGCTATTGGAAATCTTTGACTGAAATCACCAGTGCTGCAAGTATCTCTGTAGCAAAGTATTAGAAAATCGACCACAGGGAGAGACAGCACTGCTGCTCTAATTGGCAATATTTGAAGAGCCTGCAGGACTCATGCTGTGGGTCAGAGCCACCAGAGCCATCAACAGGGTAGCACTGGGCGTTTCAGGTGCTATTCCCACTTGGGGAAGCTTTCTTTGTGGGATGCCAGCACCAGCTCACGGCTCTCCCCCTCACTTGCCGAGATCAACATTTATTTCCCAGGATGTCTGTCAAAGTGTCAGCATTTCGGTTGCCTGAGGCTGTGAGCTGCTGCACACGGTGTGACACTGGGCCAACAGTTGCCTCTGCTTAAAAAAAAAAAAAAAAAGCAAATAAAGAAACAAAACAAACATCCCTGATGGAATGAAATTGAGGTGTTTGGGCTCAGTGCTGAGTTTCGTCCAGGGATGGGAGGGCAGGGTGTGGCAGCAGGGTAGCACAGGGCAGCAGGGCAGCTCCTGAGCCCCTCTCTGGGGTGTGCATGTCCCTGAAGGAGAAAGAAAATGCATATTTTGGAAGAGGTCGAGTTAGCATGCAGACTACCATTGCATGTGTTTTGGCAAGTAAATACCTCTCTGGTTTTTCTTCTTTCAGCAATCCTTCTAACAGCACAGACATCATCCCATCAAATCTCTCCCAGCACCACTTGTTAAGTAACATTTTTCTGCATAACTGAAATTTAGAAGAAGCAGGTCCAGGGCAGGATAAACCAGTGATTATTAATTTTTGCCTTAAGCCATTATACTTTTGATGGCTAAAAATCCATATAAGGCTGTGTTTTAGTAACTAAAATATTTTATGTAATATAAAGTCTATTAAAAAAATTCCCTGCTACAACTTAGCCGCTTCAGTTCACACCTTCAAATAAATTGGAGAAAAATTGCATCCAGCTGCTTTCTGACCTATTCCTCAGTAACACATCTTACCAGGAGTCAAAGAAACTGTCAAAATATGCTAAAGGGAAGAGTGGAATACCTAAGTTCTACCAAATTCACAATGTTTTGCTGAATGAACCAAGCGTGACCCAAAACAGTTTACTCTGAGAAAGAGTTTGAGGAACTTCAGAGTGGTCTGAAAATATAACTTGATAGCACATGACAGTCACTATTGTTAAACTGAAAGTACTTCACACTCGAGGAAAAATATGAACATGCAAAAATTTCTGGGTTCTAAATGACGGTATTTTTTCAAGCTGTAGTATTTAAATGGAAACCTCTGCTTAGTAAAATATTTTGTATGAGTAAACACACCAGAAATATCTATAGTTTTCCACAGGCAACATGCTATATAAGTTTGGTTTTTGATGTGATAGCACAGAGTATCCTCCATTCTATCAAAAAAAAGAAAAAATTAAAAAGAACCAGTGAAAAAACATCAGTGACTGGCAATAACTATAATTACCAGCCTTGGAAAGTTCCCATTTGAAAGAATGGCTTAATGGATTTGGATTACTTGCCTTAGAAAGGTAAGGAGTAAGAAGGTTCATGACAAAAGCATATAAAAAGATAATTGGTGAACAAATGATAAGAGAGTAACTCTAGTTCTCTTTTCAACAAAGGAACAAGGAATCACTTAGTGAGACTGAAAAAAGGGAAGTCAGGATGAAAAGAAATGCTTTTTTTTCACAGAGTGTGATTTCAGGCTTTGGAATTTACTGCCACAGCATGCCTTTGTGGACAGGAGTTTAGCAAAATGTCATAAAAACTTCATTATCTAATTGGTAAGAAGAGTGTATAGATCTAAATAATGAATGATAACAGAGTTTTGGAAAAGTTAAATATTTTCTCCAGGGAGGTTACTAAACAGGGGATATGGATATCTCCTATTCCATATTCTTGTATTTCTACAACAGATTTGAGTAAGTATTTTTCAAGAAGCCCATAATAAGTTTAAAAGTTGTTGAAGTGTTGTATTTTTCACTATTTGGACGAAGACAGGAATTTTTTGGAGGAGAAAATAAAGACTTAGTAGAAATGGAAAATTACTCACCAAACAGCAGTTCCATGACAATTTCAAGTAGCCTATAAGGATATTTTTCCAGTGCAAATGATGAAAAGCTTTTTGGTGAATAGGGAAAATTTAAGGAGTTTTTCAGGTGTCCTATGTTCGTGGAGCTTTACAGGCTCTCATATCTTGAAATTTCAATCAATAGAAAGATATATTTTCATTATTTTGACAAAGTCATGGACTGCACCACTTGTAGTGATACACATCATATATCAAAGGAACTTGTAAAACATTCTTGGTATATTTCTCTAACACTGAAGTATGCAGAAGACAGGCTGAGGACTTCTATCTCAAATATTTACAACTTTTGTGAATCTTCAGATTGGTTGGCTTGAAATTCAAAGGCTTTGTTTGTTGATTATTATTGAAGATTTTTGCAAGAAAGCATTTCATGCATATTTCCTGAACTATTCCTACATTCCAAAACTAATTTATGAAAAAATGTTGAAATACTCCTCTGTGTTCTAGCATATCCACTATATATATATGTATACACAGTTCATTTCGGGAAGGGTAATGAAATCCCAAATTGAGAGAAGAAGAGGAAGGAGCGCTTGGGGCAGGAGATATGATCAAACAGAAGGCCAGCGAGAACAAACCCGAAAATTTGGAAATGGGTCGAACGCGAGCAGCGGATTGGGATGAAAGGAGGGGCAGTGGAAAGAAGCAGTGTTTGCCCGAAATCCGTGGGTTGAATCTTTAAAATCGGAAAGGAAAGCGTTGAGGCGTGTCTGGAGAACAACGGGAGGAAAGGAAAGGCTGGGGAAAAAAATTGGGAAAATTTCACACCGAAGCGCAAACGAGCAAATGGCATGGCATGAGCTGAAGTGCAGGGGAAAGCACCGAACCTTGCCAAATTGATCCTCACTGAAATCGCAAGATTTCATTACCCTTCCTGAGAGGGTATCTATGTAGATTATTGTATATATATGTATTTACTGGTATTATGCTCTTTTCTCATATTTACGAATATATTTATCAGAGGTTTTGGCTTTCATGAAAGTTCACAGCTTCTTTGACTTTTCAACGTGGTTGAAAATGGTCAGGTAACACTATGGAGATTCAGGATGTGTATGAGAAATATTTCAGAACTGCTGGTGACCTGCTTTTCTTGGCAATTAACAAAGTAAAATGCCTGTAAGAAGAATAATGTCAAAATAATGCAATCATATATTTTTAAGCAAAATAAAACAGTCTAGTGTGATTTCTAATGTGATTGATATTTTCACGCTTGATTTATATTGTTTTCTGCCTTCTTATTCACCAAATACTTCCTCAACATGGATGCATAAAGTATGATTTGATGGAAAAATAAAATCTGACCAAATTCCAGAATTAATTTAAATTTCTCCCATCAAGATTCTGAATTAATTTTAAATTTAATCTTTGTCTTCAATAAATTGATTGATTGAAACCTAAAGTTTGTTTGAATGCTAATTCACCTGACTAAAATAGTGAAGAAATTTAACCCAAACTAATTCACAGTTCTACAGAGAACTGAGGGATTGATCAAAATACTCTTGTAATATTATCAGTGTATCATGTACCTAGTTATTTTTCTTGAAAGAGTAAGGATCATAAGAAAAATAAAAATAGAGACACAGGTAAATTATTTATTTTGCATAAACATTTCTTCCTAACATACATGTATCAGTATCACTCAGTAAGTGTATATTTGGAACACATTTACTATGGAATTTCTTATTGGAATTTTCCTGTGTTATTAATTTTTTTGACAGAAGTGCTGCATCATTTACAGGTGTGGTATTGTCACCTCAGAAATGCACATGTAAGAATTGAATGGTTTAATGAAGAAGCAACCATTTATTCTTGAAATCTAACAAGCAAATGGTCCCTAAATCACTGATGATGTGCCTTAGGACATGGTTTTTATGGCAATTTTATACAATATTTGCCATGGGTTCCATATCTCAGACCTTGTTTTATGGTTGGTGAGTTATCACTTAAGCAAACTGCAAGAACAAAAGAAAAATGAATACAACCCTGAGCAATGAAAGATAAGGTTTAATGGCCAAAATGAGTACAAGCATCAGAAACAAGTGGGTTGAAGTTTATGTTACTATCATTTTGATGTGAAGACAACCAGTTTTCCATGGATCTTTCCCCATTTGCAGTCCACAAGAAATACTGAACCACCATGCACAGAAAAAGTACATAAATTTAAACAACTAGCTGCTATATTTAGAGATGTGTGTATGTGGTTCTAGATTTGATTCACAATAAATTTTCTCGGATGGAGCTGATATTGGGAAAGGATAATTTAAAAATGTAAGCCAGGAAACAGGACTTTAATTAAAATACAAACATGGTAAACAAATATATTGTCTTACTTGAACACATTAAAAAATGTAGAGTATTCTCCCGTGTGTACAGCCAGTGACTAAGTACAGACTAAACATTTAGTTTTAAATTTTAAGTTTCTTCCATTCACAGTGCAATATCAGTGCCAATTTTTTGGCCAATTCTGGCCAATTTTTAGTCAGGTTTGTTTTGGTTTGTTTTTTTTTTTTTCTTAGCAAGCAGCAGTGAAAAGGGAAAAAAGATTCTAATTGAGCTAGGTGAGGGAAGCTTGGGGAAATCACTAGATGCCCGGAACAAAAAAGCCAAATTTACTGAGTCTTTAAGTCTTGAAGAGCTGTCTCAGGGATGCATCATGCAGGCAAGCTCATGGAGAGAGGGATTTAGTCCACTTGAGATGGAGGGAGCTGCTCTCTGTGAAATTAGAATTCTAGTACAAGCGACTAATGATTAACCAACTGATGACAAATTTGAAGGAGGAGGACTCTCTCTTTAGAATTAAGCTGGAAAATATTAGTTAGCCAGGTGCATCATGAACAGTTATAATCTACTGGTAATGAGAGGTTATTGAGTTTGGAGAGGGCGTTGACGGATACACAGTGGGATTTCTAATCCTGTGGGAAAGAAGTCCATTAACTCATCTTTATAAATCAGCTCCCATTAAGCTTGATTCATAATACCATAAATTATATGAAAGTATATCCCACCAACAGCACAAAAACGATGTCAAAACTGTAATTTAATGAGAGATCTTAAACATTTGAATAATATTACTGAATTTCCTGAGTTTATGAGCATTCTGAAATTTAAGCATATAGGCAAAAATGTACAAATCTCTTCCCACATAAGCACTTTTATTCACCTTTGTGTTTCCAGGAATTAACACTTTTTTTTTTTTTTTTTTGGTCCTCTCTCCACAGACAGTTAGTGTTCCTTAAAAATTTTCTGATCCCTCCTTCATTTTATTCTTTGTCACAGACAAAGAAGCTGACTTTTCTGCTTTCATTCTAGAATGAAATTTTTCATTCCATAATTTTTTATTCTGGAATGAAATGTTAGATGCCATTTCCAGCTCTTAGAACGGCTGAAAAGAAGCAGGAATACCACACTACCATTATACACATCCCAACCAACCAGAAACAGCCCTGTAATTCTTTACAGAACAAAAAATAGCAATGAACTATGAAAATTATGTTAAACTTTTTTTGTGTGACCTAGAAGATATGCATCTATTTCAAATAACAAATGCTACAATGCTGCATGAAAACCAAGCCAACCAAAAAAACCCAAAAAATAACCAAAAAACCCACAAAACCCCAAAACAACAACCCAACCAAAGCTGCATCTCTTTGGTCAGTAAGCTCTCAGTGCTTTAAATTTTTTTCCAGACAGATATGAAAACCTAAAGTGGTCAAAGGCCCACGCCTATTGGCTCTTAAAAGAAGACAAACACAATGTTTTCAATCAAATGACCTATCCTCTAAAATTAGAATTCAAGTCACATGCCTATACTGGTTTTCCTTATGTAAGAAAAGAAAAAAAACCCACACAAAGAAATTTTTATATTTTCCTTGGTACAAAATATTAAGTATTTGAATAAAAGTAATGAAAAAAAGAAGTACTTGAAAACCAGTGCTGATAGTAAAAATATTTATTCATCCATATATTTGTTTTACTAAGCAGAGAAATGGTCCCTTTGAAAATATTCTTTGTGCCCTCTAATTAATTTTGCTATTTCCATTGATGAGAAGGACAAAGTTAACTGCTGTTCAGTAACCAAATTTAGCTAGTCAGATGCTTTTAATTTGCTTTCTACACACAAGAAATACACTCACCAAATTTAGGGACAAATGAGGGGATTAAACAAAATCTTGTTTGACAGGAATGCTTATCAGAAATCTAGAGTGAATCCAGATGGAAGAAGCAGGGTCAGGATCCCTGTTCAGGGGAAGCAGAAACTTTTTACTGCTTTGAACCAGGAAATGAATCTGCTTCTCCAGGGTTTCCCAACAGGACCCAGAGTTCCAGGAATGAGTCAGGGAAAGGAGGCACAGGGTGTGATTTAGCAAGTGTGGATGAGCTATGGACCCTGCTGGGACAAGTAACCACAGCTTCAGACGTGTTGTTTTGCCTCCTTGTCTTTTTTCTTCATCTGGCAGACGTGCCTGAGCCAAGTAGTTCTGTCATTGTGAAAAGGAGCTCCTTGTGCAGTTCCCTCTGTTGACAGTGCTGCCTTGAGCTTGAAATGCCTGTGAAACTCCTGTTTTAGATGAATGTCGCTTAGCTCAGTGGTCTATGAATATTCCATAAGACTGCTTTTTACAGTTTTTTTCTGACCTCTCTTTCTTCTAAATAACTGCAGAGAGAGAGCGGACAATAATTCATATAGCTGTGTGTGGCTGTTGTAGATATCAGCTTCCTAGACCATGGATTTTATGTACACTCTGTAGGGAGAGGCATCATGCTCCAAGGGAGATGATCAAGAGGCTGGGTGTGTCCTGGAGGAAACAGCACAGAAAGATCTTTCATGCTGGTCTCTTTTATTGAATGTCTTTTCTGATGTGTCCTGACAGCCCTGGATTCCATGGGACAGTCTCACACAGTTCCCACTCTCTATTAGCTGGGTGTGAAGCAGACAATTTTATTAACTGATTATGTTATCACATCATGATGCAGCCTATTACCTGGGATACCTGGGGTAATACCTGGAATTTTGTTGCATTTAGGAACTGTATTTTGGTCTTGTATTCCCATGCAACAAAATTTCTCCCTTATAATAGTCAGCAAATCAGATTCAGTTTATCCAGCTGATCCAGGTTCTTTTATGTGGAAATATGAGAAGGAGTTGATTTATATGTTTGTTATTCTGATCTTGTATTGAGGTATTTTCTGGACATATGCTTTACTTTTGTGAAAAACTCTCCTCATTCTTAAAGCTGCAAGCCATTTCAGTATTTGTAGTAAGAGCAGCAATGATATCTCTGAAAAAAAGAAAAACTTAAAACTTTAGCGTTGATTTTGCATTCAAGCCAAAACCAAGGTGAGGTCACTGAAATATAACTCAAAGCATTTCTTCCCCTTGGCTGAGCAAACACCTGCATGGCACCTCACTTCTGGTGATTTTTAACCATGAAGCTGTCAGGCAAGAATTTTTCATATATAGTTAATGACTTTGTAATTCTCATGCCTTTTCATTTTTACTTGCACAATCCTTGATTTCTTTTTTCCTTTTTGTTTCCTGATATTTTCTTTAGAACTGGAGATAGACAGATGGACTAGTCTGCAGTGTTAGAACAGTCAAAAGGTTTTCCTGTTGAAGTTACATCCCAGTACTCTACCAGAGTCCACACAGAGCTGGCTGGGGACAGATGGTGAGAAGTGCCATCGAAATGCACCCCAGTCCATCCATGGTTGCAGTCTAGGAACAAGGCAAAAATATGTGATACCTTTTTCCTAGGCTCTAGCAGCCCCTTTAATTTAAGAATCCTCCTCACCAGTGTGTTACAGGATTCTCCAAAGATTTCTCTTCCTTGAGCTCCCTCACTCTTTACTGAAGCCTTTAAAAATACGTGACTTGAGGTGTGGCAGCCCATGGTCACACAAGTACCCCAATGTTACACGGTGGTGTTTTCACCTCCAGGTCAAACTTATATTTTCTATCACTCGTGTGGGCTGAGCAATTGTTTAATGTACATGTTGGTGTTCAAAACTGAATAATCAAGTAGGTGCCAGAAAGAATTACTCAGAAAGAGGTAATAGCTTAGGCCATGCTGCCCACGTCAGAATTGCACCTGCAATTCAAACCTCTTTTCTGAATTTGACACGTTAAGTGGGAATTTTTCTGAAGCACCACAGTGGGTGTGTTGGTTATGCTATACAAAGGTACAGAAATCACATTTCTTTTCACTTTGAAGTGGCTTAGAACTTCAGGACTTCTACAATTACTTGCTTTAAGTTTTCAAAAACTTGTTCACAGTCTTTTTAGTTGGTCAAAAATTGGATAGGAATAGGAACACATCTCATGTCATCATGGCATTTTACTGTGTCTAGCCATCCCTGTTTAGTGACTTATCTATCCTTTTCTTTTCCCATTTCTTAGCCTGTCATTGTTTTATCTGCTCTTGGCCACAACTTTCTGTCTGTTAAAGAGTTGAGCCTTCCATTTTGATAAATCTTCTCTACTTGTTTAACTTAACATTCCTCTTTCAGGTAGCATTTCTTTAGATTATATTATCAATCACCCAGTACTGATTTTTTCCAAGAGTCCATTTCTTTTACCTAATAAAAACGGAGATAATTTTTTTAAGAGGCAGATTTGTATTAAATCCTCAACTTTTTAAATCCCAGTGCAGTCAGCAGGGGCAATCTGCAACAACATCTGCTGCAGAAAGGGCAAACTGTTCTGTGTAGCACAGGGCAAAATGGCCTTTGTAATGCATTTTAGCAAAGTCTTTACTACTAATGCACTAGTTTACTGAGGCATGCAGAAGTCATTTCCACATTAATCTACACCCGAAAAGGCTTCTCTGATAAGGCTTGGCCTCAGTCAGTAAATCCTTCTCAGCTCATCTTAGTACTACTGCAAGGCTAATTGCACAAGCAACAATCACATCTCTAACCAGGGGATTGACTTAAAATTAAGCTCTTGTTGGAGCTATGCTCTTGCACAATTCAGTGCTGATTTTCTGTGTCTAGAGCATTACATATAAACTCCTGTGCTCAGTTTTTGCTGACTTTATTTCTAATAAAATTGAAGCATTTTCCTCCCTTCCACATCCCGACGCATGCATCTCCGGTTATTAATGTTAAACCCTAGTCCCTCTGTCTGTGTTAGCAAAGTTAAATTCTTTCTAGCAATTCCCTTCCAAATCAGTTCACCACAATCACTCTGTGCATGAGAAGAGCAGCAGATTAAAATGACTTCTCAAACTGGTGCCAGACACAAATGCAAAAGCTTTGACTAAAGTCAATCCACATTTTTAGCTACAGTTCACTGAAATGAGGATTTGCAATGTTTCTGTGGATGACTTCTATTTCTGATACCGAGTGCTGCAAGTTCTGTGTTACAGGAAGAGACTCAAGAAAAGAGCTGCATTTTATTCTGAAACTAGTAGTTAGTACTACTTCCTCCTAACTTCCTACTAGAAGTTAGTAGGAAGAAAGGTCTTTTTGTGTAATGAACAGAGTGCAGGGTTCAAACCCACAATAATCAAAACATTGAGACCACTGGGTCCAGGACAATGCACCTTTTCCTCTTCACAAAGCATGGCAGTTTCTAGTATCAGAAACTGAAAACATTTAACATGATAACTCTCCCAAAATATTGTGATCAATAAACACAAAACATTTTTTTCTCTCCCCTTTTTTTTTTTTTTTTTTTTTAATCGCTAGGTCATGCTTTTAATCTTTCCTCTACAAGCATGAAGACTTTTAAAATTTTTCTAGAAACAGTGGAAATTTACTGATAACCATTCAACTCTGTGTAGGGGATCAAGGAAAAACCACCAAATACATCAAGATCAAGATAAAACTTGCAAAGGCTGGCAACAATGATTCCTCTCCAGCTTGCCAACTCTGCCAGTTGGTGTGTGGGTGGCATCCAGAGACCCCCACCTTCCTGTTCTAGAGGGTGTTCCTGCAGGGACAACCACCATGGCTAGGCCAGAACACAACTTCTTGCATTCCTCAAGACCACGTGCAAAGATGAAGCTGTCATTATGTCCCCAGAGCCTATTCTAACTGAGGAATAATAAAAATACAGACTGTGCTTGCTATGCATTCAGACAATAACCACTTGATCTGTGCCATCACATTTCCCATCAGTCTGAAGCCTGTCTGATTTTCCTGTTGGACCTGAGCTCCCTCTGAGAAGAATGATAGAAAGCCAGCATTTTATTATCCCTCTGTACTTTCAGCAGCATCTGATGATGTGGCACAAAAGATTTAGACAAAAATACCACATCAGAGAGGGTAGTTTGGCATATCCTGGTGGGCTGTTCAAAAATTGGGTGGATTGTCCACTCTTTGAGCACTGGAAGAGTCTCAAATGCTTACATGGATGGGCAAGAGGCTTGCTAGACTAGGCTGGTTCTAAATAACAGTACTATTTGTTTGTAGAAAAGAAAGGAAAATATTCCTCATCCCTACAATCTGATGCTTAATGTGGTTACCAAATGGTTGAAGCTTGTGAAATACTACCCAGTTAAGTGGGACTTATATCTAACTCTGTTATATTGTCTAATGAATAATATAATATGGAAGCAGGAAGGAAAGAATACACAAAATAAGCAACTGTTGCCTACTGCAATCATTGCAGAGCAAAAATTGTTAGTCTGCCTTTTTCTTGCAGTTCTATACTGGGTAATTTCTATAACTGAAATATAGCTTAGAAACAAACAGATGTACTGAAATCAGACTTGATAGTAAATTAATGCGATTAACATAAATATAAGAGAAATATTAATAGAAACAAATATCAGGGTATAAGATTTCATGTTATATAGCCTCAGGAAATGAAATATTTAACTGGTTTATTTTCTTCAACTTAACTAATATTTTCTCATTCACTGCTCAAAGGAGTGCTGAAAATTAATTAATGTCTGCTTTGACCTACAGATTGCTTTCAAATGCCAAGTTTAATGAATAGTCCTGGATTATGGATTTTTCATAGGGCCTTCATTGTTTTTCTTTCCCATATGAAAAGTGCGTATTTGGCAGGTTTTTCTTTACTATTTAAAAGTCTGTTTCATAGGTTGCATCTACAACAACTACTACAGTATTTTTAGGCACATGAGGCTCAGTGAACATGTCATGGATAAGCTACCTGCCCACCTAGATCTCATACCTGGTTGTCCCTGCCTCCACCAACTGCAATTGGTTTTGCTTTGCTGTGGGATGCAGAATCCAACAGAAAGATAATTCAAGGTCATCTTGTCGAACCCCTCAGCTCAAGCAGTGCCATCTAAACCAGCCTGCCCTGGATCGTGCTCAGATGGCTTTTGAGTATCTAAACATTGGAAATTCCACAACATTTCTGGACAAGCTGTGCCAGTGCTTGGTCACTCTCACAGTAAAAAAGTGTTTCCTTCTGTTCACATGGGGCTTCCTGTGTTTCACTTTGTGCTTGTTGCCCTTGCTCCTGTCTCTGGAGACCTCTGGAAAGAGCCTTTCTCTGTCCTCTCTGTACCTTTCCTTCAAGTATTTGTATAAATCAATAAAACTCACCCCGAGTCTTCTCTAGGATAAGCAGTCCCAGCTCCCTCAGTCTTTTGTCAGGGCAGAGATGCCTCACTCCCTTCATCACCTTTATGCCCCTTGATTGGACTCTCCTCGTTATGTCCATGACTCTCCTGTACTGATGAATTCAGAATTGGATAGAGAATTCCAGATTTGACCTTACAAGTGCTGGGTAGAGGACAAGGATCACCTCCCTCATATCTCATATTCTTCTGGGGAAGATTTCTTAAAATAGGACAAGAGGAAGGAATAATAGTGAAGGTGAAAAAGAGCACTTCAAATGTGCAGTTGTAAATGCAAAGGCTTGAGCTGTTTCCTTCTCTTCTGACTGTAGTTAGTAGGCTGTGAAAAGCAGCTTCAAGCTAAAATAAGGCCTAATAGAGCCCTTTTAAATGAAAACAGATTTTAAGGCAAAATAAGAGGAAAGTGGCAAGCTCCCAGTAAATAGGAGCAGAGACAAAATTTTCTATGTGGTTGTTAACTGCACCTTGCAAATAGAACCAAGTATTAGTTCAGATGAAGTATCCTCTAAGAGTAGAAGAAGGACTTGCCACACTCTGTTCCAATCCATTAAAAAAGTCAGGAGCCTGACTAAAACAAGAAAAGTTTCATATCAAGCAACTGACTGGATAAACAAACATTGTAGGCTGCTGCATAACTGTGTAAGCATATTAAAATATAGATATACTCTATAAAAATTGTATGATGGAGCTCCATTTCCATCTCCCATGGCTTTGTGCATGAAGTGTCCCCTTAGAGAGCACAGCCAGTGGCAGCTCAGGGAAACCTGACCTTTCCAAATGGCACTCCTTCTGGGACAGGAGAAGTTTTTTGGGTTTCAAAAACCAGTAGTACAAATATTCCCTCCTACTACACTTTTCCTCACAGTCTCCTTTTTTTCCCAGACTTTTGCCTCTTTTTTGTTATCTGTGGTCTTCATCTTGATGCTCAGCAATGAGACCATAAACAGATACTGGAAACAGTCAGTTTAGGAAGTTGGAAGTAGAGGAAAGCACATGGACTGGTGGCAATACAGACTGGGGCACCTGGGGTGGGTATGAGGGCTTCTTAAGTCTGGACAGCCTCTTAACACTTTATTCAGTGCATAATTTAATTAAATTTTTTAACCTTGCATTTCAAAGCAGCTGTATTTTACAAGGGTTTTTTTTTTTTTTAAAGTGGAGCATATCTTCAGACTAGCAGGTATCCATGTGGAAACCCAAAACATTTTCAGGAGGTCTGAAAAGCCCTGTGGAAAAAAATTGCCATGATTTTGACATTTTTCTTTGTGTTTAATTGTATTCCATTCTTAGAGGTTATATCAACACCCTTTCTCCTTTGCCATGTTTATCTCCTGGACAAACAGCATCTGATTGTGATGTTTCATGTGTTCTCCTTTCTAGTTATAATAACTCTTTGTATTCCTGTGATGATTAATCCCCTGGAGCCTTCTCACTGACCTCAGCCATGCTGGCATTACTTAGCATTATCTTGCCAATCAAAGTAATTCCATTTAGGAGCCTCAATATAATTTTAAGACCTTGGCTTCAAACACTCAGCCTTGAGATTTATTAAAATGCAAACAAAATAGTGTTTTGCTCCCAATTCATTGATGCCTGGAAAGTCACTTTTATTAACCAGTGGCTGGATGTTGTTTATTTTGAACATGGTTTTTTAACAGAATAGAGAAAAATCAATTTATCTTTGACAAATGTACATAAACACAAGAGGGTTTTTTTTTATTAGAGTCTCACGTTTTAAAAATTAATAATCAAAACGCCCTGTTAAAAAACAACTTTACACTCATTCCCTCTTATTTCAATAGAGTTGGCTACAGATTCAGAAACAGGCTGACTAGGAATACCAACTGAAATTAGAAGTATAAAAAGCAATGGGGCTTGTACCTACTTAAAGTACCTCTCCTCAGATCTCCAAAAGTATGTCAGACCCCGTTCTGAATTACTTCCGCCTAGTAAAGTATATGAACTGTCTAATGATGTCTTTCTGTGAGCTAATTCCAGAGCCTGAGCCCCGAGATGCCATCACTGATGGCACAAGTGCTTCCAGTCCATGGAAGTGTTAAATGAAACACATCAGCTTCAAGTGGCTATAGTGGATTATGAGCCTTCCCACAGTTACCAAATTTTAGTGTAAGACAACTCAGAAACAGCATTTGAAATCATGCCTTATACCACTCAGCTGGATTTGCAAGGCTGTGTCTGTCAAAGTGCTGAGTTTCTTTATATGCAGAATTGGTGAGCAGGGCTTTGGGGGATGATCACTACTAAAGCCTGTTTTAGGAAAATCTGCCTCTAGGGAACAGGGATTGTCTGGCATAGGTAACTGGGTAGTTGTCACACGCTGTATAAACACTGTGAAAACAGCACAGGGGGTTTGAAATTGTATTTGCAATGAGCTGGAGAGCAGAGGTACTCTGCTTGTTCATGTTGGGTCATCTCCAACTATTGTTATACATCATTATTTGGTTAAAGTTTCTCCTCAGAAAAAGAAGCAAAGTATAGATTTCTAATCCTTACCTCCTGAATGTCTTGATGGACAAGCACATATTTCTAAATGTGCCAGCTCTACAGAAAAAACCTTTTAGAACCAGGAAGAAATCCTTGGCCGATGCCTATTGACCCCAGTGGAAATATTTGGAAAAAACTTTCTACCAAGAACTACAGTCTTACCAGCTGGAAGGGTTTTCCATCCTGTTAATAAAGGCTCAAACTGAGTTATGTAGAGATGGGTCTTCTGTGATTACACTGCTGTTGGCACTACAAAGGAAAATACTGCTTGACAGATTAAATGTATAGGCTGCCTCCAAAAGCTAATACAAAGTATATTATTTAATATTTCTCTTTGGTATTGTTTTAGGGCTCTGACCAGGACTGCAGAGGTCTTAAAATTTTTTTTTTAAGTGTGTGTACACCTGAGGGGAGTATCTGTGCATTAATATTACAGTCAAAATGGTTAGAATATGCAAAAAGAACCCAGAGATAGAGTTGTGCATCATCACATAGAAGATCAGTTTTAAATTTTAAAAACACCATGATGATGTTCAGAGTATTTGCAGAGTTCCAGTCCAGGAGTGAACTTTCCAAAGCTTGAAAAATCCACTTGGCATTGCTTTAACACCAAACATATTTGATGAGCCCAGAGATACAGATACAGGAGTTCTGTACCAGCTATTTATTTTTCTGGAGGTGATTGCAGTGTGTACAGTATGTGCTGTATGAGATATCTCAAGCAGAAGGGAATATAGGAATGGGGAAAAATGTATTGATGTCACCCCAGAACTATACATTAGTTACAGTATGTCCCCAGATGCATGCTTTGGTTTTGGCTTGGGGGCTTTTTGTAAAAAGGCTAGTTAGATGCAATCCTTCTCCTCAGGTATGACCATGCAGAATAAAATTCTGAGGACTTTGCTTGCATTATATGTTCAGTACATACTTAGATTAGTACTCTTCTTTTTCCTTACATATTATTTTAATTTTAGCTGGGACACACTCTTAATTAGCAATATTCTCCTTGTGTCCCTTAATCATTACTATAACATAAAAATGAGGCCAAAACCAGGAGATCAATTTTTAAGACTAAGTTAAAGGAGATTTTACTGAGTTGTGTGTTTTCACAGAAACACAGGATACTCTGAGATGGAAGAGACCCACAAGAATCATGAAGTCCAGCTCTTAAGTGGATGGCCCACAGAGGGATTGAACACACAACCTTGGTGTTATTAGCATAATGTTCAGACTGACTGAGCTAATTTTGTTTTAATTTTTGTAACATAAGAAAAAAAATCTGTGGGTGTTAACGAAGAATACCAGAGCTACACTACAAAAATAACAATAAAATTACTATGTGAATCATCACCAAATTAATGTCACATTAGCAACAAGTTCATAACAGAAGAAAGCAAACTTTACTTACACTGATCCAAATAAACAGAGACACATTTGCTGTGTGTGTTTATTTCTTGAAATATCTGATAGTTATTGTACTATTTTTGTGGTTTTAAGCCCAGCTGGAAGTTAAACACCACACAGTTGCTTGCTTCTCTCCCCTCTCACCTTGGTGGAACAGGGAGGAGAATCAGAGTAAAACATGTATGTTAAGACCAGTTTAATAATTGAAAATGAAGTAAAATACACTAATAATGGTAAATTATAATAATAATGATGAAAATAAAAAGATTAAAAAAACCAATGCACAATGCAATTGCTCACCACCCACTGACCAATGCCAGGCCCACCTTCCTGACCTCAACTTGTCTCCCCTCATGGGTAACTCCCCCCAGTGTATATATGGAGCATGATATTCCACAGTGTGGAATGGCCCTTTGGTCAGTTTGGGTCACCTGTCCCAACTATGCTGCCTCCCAATTTTTTTGGGTACTTCAGTGGCAGAGCAGGAGACAAGGAAAAAAAGTCCTTGCCTTTAGATAAACACAACTTAGCAAAACCCAAAACATCAGAGTGTTATCAACACCATTCTCATTCTGAATCCAAACCACAGCCCTGTAAGCACTACTGAGAAGTTAACTCTGCCCTAGCTGAAACCAGGACAACTATCAGTGTATTTTTGATGTTATTCTGCAGCTCTGCCATCTTCATCTCTGATTGTAGGTTGAGAGGGCTGTTCATGACTGAGCACAGAATAAAATTTCATCTGTTTATTCCAGATTGCTCTTTGATTTTCAAATATGTGAGCCTTTCTCACCATCAGCCTCTGTAAAATAAGCAAACCCTCTTTGGATAACCAGAAGATCCAGTTTTCTATGGGTCTGGCTGGATCTAGCCAGTCATCCTCTCAGCAATGTATCAACAATGAGCCAGAATCCTCCCAACCCAGTATCTACATTTTTTGAAGTGTTCTAGGTGTCCCAGTGCTGAGTTAGAGCCACAGAGAGCAAAGGTAGCCCTGCAACAGGCAGCTGTGCTCCTGCACACTTAAAGGCAGTAGCAAGGGAGATGTGTCATCACAGGCAGCATCATCAAGAGCAAAAGGCTTCTCTCTTGTGCAGGTAGATCTTGCCATTCATCTGCCTCAATGGCATGAAGAAATATTGTCATTGGACAGCTTACTAGCCCGTGTGAAAGGAGCAGCATCAATAAACTGAATAAACGGAATTACAGAAGTGCAAAAAGAACCCCAAAGAGTAAGTGCAGAATCCCAGTAATGTTTTTTTTTTTTTTTTTAATATAAAGGTCCACTTGAGGCCATTGAGATAATTTCAAAGTACAATATTAAGAATCTCTTAATCTCTCCTGAAATTCTTTGTAGTGGAAAAGAAAAGGTTGGTTCAATAATCAAATCCCAAGTCAGCTGCTGTGATTACTGTGATTCCCTTTCTGCTTTTGATAAAATAGACCATTTTCCCTTTGGGGGTTGTACAAGCCCAAATCAATGAACCAAAATTGGTTCCAACACACCAATTTTGGTTCATTGATTTCCAGGCCAACATTCCTTTTATTTACTAGGCAAAATCTCCACAATCTGTCAGTAATATTTGTCGGCCTTTTTATTTGAACTTATTTCAAATGCTTTCTCTTATTTTCATAGTTCTCCTCTCCTCAGCACTCGTTTCAGGGTACTGTAAGATTTTATAGAAGCCCACTTCTCACAGATGGACACCCACATAAAGTGTATTTCGGGGTACACTGGCTGAAAATCATACATTATATTGGACCTGCAATTGTGTTAGAAGCAAGAGATTCCACTACCTAGGCAAAAATATAAAAATATTCCAAATAGGTCATCATGGTAGGTTTTTATCTTTTAAGAACAAAATGGAACAATTCTATACACAACCAAGAGATAAAAATTACTATTCCAGTACTACCATTGGAAAGGTACCTTTCTAACTTTGGCGTGTTCCACATTTGCAGTGCCATGCTTAACTTAATATTGCTTTAACTGAAAGGCTTAATTGGTGCTAAGTCATACAGTTCACTGTGTATTTTGCTGAGCTTACTCCTTATGAATGTCATGTCAAGGTAAGTGAAAAATAATGCTTTTCTCAGGCAACAAATGGATTATTTTATTTCCATTACAATACACACATGAAATTTTCACAACGGTACAGACGAACAGTTACAATTACTTGACTTGTTTGAATTTTACTATTATTTTAGTCTTTCCTCTTTTAAAAAGCCCCAATATTTCCTTGCGCTGTAATGGCAAATGCAATAGTTATTTGAAAAAGGTTTTGTACCTTGCATACGAAAGAGGTGATTAATATCAGAAATATTATTCCTTTTTTGGCCTAAATGCTCATTTCTAAAACCTGAAAGCTAGAAAAGAAATCTAAGAAAACAGAAATTATCTCAAATTCCCTTTTAAATCGCTATGTGTAGCTGAATGAATTCCTAAATTTTATGTAGTTTGAAATGTCTTTTTCTTTCGTTGTTTCAAAAGAACTTCAGATAAAATGCCTATTTGGTTTTAGTTATTAATTCTAGGAGAATATGGGATTAACAAAAGGCAAATGATCATAAGCAGATGAACTTAAAAACAGGTATTTCAGAAAGTTATAGGCATTTGATATTTTCAATGTGTTGTACTTTCAAAAAGAAGCAAACGCCTGAATTCGTTGTGTATTACTACAACTGGTAAGCCAAGAATGCTACACAAAATGGAAGAATTTCTTTTCTGGTTGTTATTCCCCTATGTTTAATGAATATTATTTCACATGCTGGCTTTGTTTCTAATCAGTTTTATTGCATGTGCTTTGCATTTTGAAAAACTTTGGGGTTTGGGGTTTTTTTGCACACTTGTTAAAATGGACTTTTTAACAGAGATGGTTAATGTGAATCTCAAATATATTCCCTTGGACCTATTTTATTTTCTTTTTTTCCATTCCATTCCATTCCATTCCATTCCATTCCATTCCATTCCATTCCATTCCATTCCATCCCATCCCATCCCATCCCATCCCATTCCTCCTCCAAACTTGCCTTTTCATTTTCCCATCCTGGCCTTATCCAAAGCTAACAGCAGTGCATAGAGTGACCGCCATGGTTTCAGTGAACTCCAGGACAGAACCCTCAAGTTCGTGTTAATGAAGAACCAAATGTCTTCTTTTACTTCATGCACACTGCAGATATGATTTCCCTTTAGTGACTCTGACTGTGGATTTTACTTAGCACCCCTGGCTAAAGCTAAACTTCTAAATAATACAATAAAATAAGTTATGGAAATAAGCACGATGAAAGACGTAAGGAAGAAAAGGGAATACAAACAAGGCTTATGAAAGGGCAGGTGAAATAGAAATAATAATAGGATAGAAGGGACAACTGTTTGGTTAATGAGATGCTGAGAATAAATGAGCTTTTAGAACAGATTTGAAAGAGCACATTGATGTAAGAGAATGAATTGAAAACAGGAGCTCATTGCACAACACACAGGCACGAAAGGAAAGAGTGTTTGAAATCAGTAAGGATGAGAGAATTATAATTGCCTTTATGTTCTTGCTTTTTGCATCTCAACAAACAACATTCAGCAATCAAAGGTTAATAGCAAACAACTTGTCATAATTGGATAACTCTCCTCCCAAAATGGCACAGCAGCAGCAGCAAGGCAAAACATTCGCACTTCCCAGCCATGACATGCCTTGATAATTCCCAAGTAGTGCTGAGAAACCTAGAAAAATATTAACAGAGAGCAGAGCAAATGGAAGGGATGATAAACAAGCCGACTACAGACTAACCAAACCTACCCTGCAAGAGTGACAAAAAAGGAAAAGTTCACTGCTGTTGCATGAACTCTGACAGCATATTTAAAGGGCTCTTAGTATGTGTGAGACAGTGGCTACAAACAGTGAAATTCTTTAGAGAACTTGTTTACTTACTGCAAAAGCTATGGCAGCCTGGTTTCCTGACAACAGCACATTTGCCCTTGTGGTCACTGTGGCAGGGCAAGGAGGAGGACAGCTCCAGTGTCTCCTGCAGCATCAGCAGAATTGCCCCACAAAATAATTATTAATGCTAGAGATTTCTGAAACAGAAATAACACTGTGATGTTTCTGATATAGACCTGGCCTTTCTATGAATAGTATAACAAATATTAGGTGCATTTTTTTATGAAGGCTTCACGCATCTTGTATGAAAATCAATAATGAAGCATGACATTATCAAGATGTTTTTGTTTTCAGTGTTGTTCTTCTTTTCTCTTTCCTGTGTTGCTCTCCTCAACTTGCTTGAAAACTAAGGTGAAAAAAAAATCAAGTAAACATGGTAAGCAAAGACAGATGAACTGATAAAGACGCAGCTTGCAACACACTGCACCAAACACAAGATGTATAAGATGAAGATCCTGTGATTTGTGCAGAGGGAGAAAAATAACCTAAGCTGCAGTGTGCTGAAACTTGGTGGTTTTTCAAGATAAATGTAGTCCAAAAATTCCTGGGTAAATATTGAAGTGTTTAGGGCAAGATAAAATCTGTGCAAAACTGTAATAAAGTCATTATTTTAACACTGGATCTTGTTAGAAAGATGTACTGCTTCTAGAATTTGTTAAATTCATGATTTTTTGTAAGTCAATTCTTTTAATATGGCAGACAAGTTTCCAAATAGCTGTATGTAGTATTTCAGTTTCCCCTGGCAAGAACATTTTTATTTTCCTGATGCAGTGATGAATTATCTGGATCGTTGCCTTACAAATATTAAAAAGAGAACAGAAGAGAATAAGCAGGTCTTTATAGTAGAATTATTATTTTCTAGGCTAAAAGTATTATTTCTTAGGCCCCATTAAGACATCAATAGGGGCAGAGTAGCTCAAGAAGCAAATCCTGACAGCGCAATAAAGCAAAGTGATGTGGTTTTTTTTTACTTCTCTCTCCTTAAAGCAAGAATGCTATGAGATATCAAATATTGCAGAAATTCCCTAGATTGGTCCTGCCTGGAGAAAGGAGAGAAGCTGTGCAGCATGAGTCATCCTTAGCCAATCCCTTTTCATAAGATCTTCTCCCTTTTGTGCCCCACCAGAACACGTCTATTATTTCAGATCTCTTCTCTCAGACACAACAGCATCGAGAGTTCCTTGCCTGGGAAGCTGGAGGATGAGCATAAAGAATCCTCCCCTAGGAAAGTGGTCATATATTTCCAGAAGGCATCATACCCTGCACACTGATAAGGCCAAGAGTTGGAATTTTCTAAGCAGAAGAAAGAATTTCCTAACCCTTAGCACCAAAAATCACCCAGCAAAAATCACCCAGCAAAAATCTTTGCTCTGCTGGTGTCATGGGTAAAAATCCCCTTGGCTCAAACAGAGGAGATTCCACTCCTTTTCCCACTGTCACAGAAAATCCAGAAAGGACAGAGTATCCAACACTGCCAACTCAAGTCCACCCACAACAAAGTGTGATTTTCAAGTAACCAACATGGACAAGTGGGTAAAAAGACACATTGATCCTGCAGAGGTTCAATTTTAATGCAGGGTTTCATCCAGAGCAAAGAAAACTCAGGCTGCAGATGCTTATATATTTTTCATAAGGACCATATTTCATCATGAGATTTTACTCTATAATGTAGGAGACCACACTAATTCACTCCAGTAAATGACAAATGCTTTTTTCTCTGTGTGTGTGTGTGTGTGTGAGATTCTGTGCACCAATGTCACAGTGTCAGCATGGGGATAGAAAAAAGTAGTGGCATCCTGCAGATCATTTCCAAATTCTCTAGGAAGCCTATCTGCTTTTCCTCTTATTTATTTATAAAGAAATACAATTAGTCATAATGTTCTACTGATTTAATTGCTGTTCTTTTATTTAGTTTCTATAGAGACATTTTCACTCTGCATATGGCTTACTTAGGACTTAAGCATAAGACTTCATAAAACAGGGATGGGAAAATGGTGACTTTCAGAGTTATGCTTGTCCAAAGTGTCTCTTTTTGCTCAAATGAAACATATATAATAGAATACAGAATGTACACTTAGATACCTGGATAAGAATATCTGGTTTGGTGGTTAGTTTTCTGTATTTTGGTGCATTTTTTTTCCCTTTTCCCATAGTTTTGTTTTGTTTTCCCCTAAATAAATCGAAAAAGGGCTTGAAACTGTTAATTACAGGACTCAGCATTGTGTGCCATTGTTAGGAAACAGTGTTCTCATCTACTGTTGGTTCCAGCTGGAAAAGCAAGGCTATCAGATATTACATGATGTGGGGCAGTATGGTGTTATTCCACACCACACTGGTGTGTTTTGTCCATAAAACGAGGTGAAACCAGTTTTCAGCTCAAAAGAAAATCCAAAGATCATTTGAAACAACCATGTTTGGAGTATGTGAACAAAGTAGTGTCCAAAGATCAAAATATAAAGCTCTCCTTAGTGACTAAGAGCTCTTGTGCTGCTCAACTCAACATTCCCTAAAACAGGTGTTTAGAAGTTATGCCAGACTATATAACAACATTGTACCACTAATTTGAGCAGATATCCTCCTCTGCCTGTGATATAAGATCAGGATATAAAGCACAAAATGCCTAAGTGCAGCACTGGACTTACAGTCAGTGTAAGAACAAGCAACAAGGCAGTAAAATAATGAAATGTAGAGCATCCTGAGTGTGGCTCCTGGCTAAAATCACTGGGTTTTAGCAGAATTTAAGGCTCAGAAACACAAGGAAAAGCCCTCCAGGGGTTCTGCCAGCATCCCTTGCCATGGGGACATGGTGGGGGATGAGTGAAGCCTGATCCAGGAAAGGGTGAGTGCTGCTCAGGCACACAGGACACTTCTGCAAGGAGAAAATTTCACTGTTTAAGTGAACAGGATTTAAGAGCACTTCATTTTGCAGAGGCAGCTGTAACTGGCCTTGGGCTTTGCTCCAAGATATCCATTTTGTGTCAAATACATAGTGAATGAGCAGTGTTTTAAGGAGTTTGTAGTCCCTTAAGTTAGTGTTTTGCCAAGAAGAAATGGAATAAATAGGTTTTCCACTCCAGTTAGTGAAAGCATCTTGGTAATCCCCTTTCCTGGTTTTCCCATACATACACACACACTATATATATATATATATAAATTAAGAACAGAGAGTGAGTTGCAGGAAAGTGGTTCAGACCAAGGAATGCCTCAGAAACAGCTCAGTTGAAAGGCAGGCAATGAAGGTGTGGTATGTAGGAACAGGGGAAGAGGGCATTTTACATGTAATTGGTTATTATTGATTATATCTCAATTAATGAATGGAAGCTCTAGACAGATAATAAAATATGGCGACAATATGCCTAGACCTGTTTAAGGACAGTAAGCTTCTCAGAAACTATATTGAATAAAAATAATTATTTCTTGACATTTTCTCCCCTTCTTCAAATGTCAACCTAATTTTTTCCAGACTTTTACTTATTAATGTGGCAGATCCTATCCATCATGTCATGCTCACTCTTATTTTGCCAGAAATTCAAGCCAGAGATATAATTCAAGGTAATCACATTAAATGGTCAAAAGCAAGGTAGATTCTATAATATTTTTGCTCAAAGTTTTTTAGAAAATATTTATTTTATTTGTTTTATTGCAGTATTTTTTGAGGGACACAACTATTTACCTGATGAGCTTGAGATTTATTATCATAATCATTTCAAGAGTCATTCATCAATCATTTCAGAGTTTCATATCTGGCATTAAATGCACAAATCATCCATGAAAAGTAAATTTCAGTGAGACATTGTCTATTTATTATTCGTGTGGATCTCAATTATTTATGATATTTTTTCATATAATATTTATGTGTGTTAATCACGATTAATCATGAGGTTTTACTCCTGACTGCAGCTAATGCTTTTGCATACCTTTTTCATATGCAGACTGTGCACTCTTCTCGTGAGACTGCTGTATGATGTGACTTCAAGTCACAGCACATGTCCTTTACCAAATAGTCACTTGTTTGCTTTGTTGGATTAAATAGATCAAATAAGAAAGTCAGTAACTAGATTTTCTAAGGCTGATTTTCTCACTTGGATGCATTGGGAGCAATGGGAAAGTTGTTACAGCTGTAGATATCCTGCTCCTTCTGTGTCTAAACCAGGTCTGTGCAGAAGATGACTGAGGAAAACAATCACATTTTAATGTGGCAAGTAAAATGTGTGGAGAGCTGCATTTTCTTGAAATACTGGCCAAATTAAAGTGAAAAGTGTTGTGGAGCTGTTTACTCACCTCTGACACTCCACCTTACAGGTGCTTTTCTGGTTTCATAGCAGCCTAAGGGAAGTGCTTAAATGTGTGTATGGAGAAATAGAAAAACACAGTTAGCAGTTAGAGTTTGGAGAAAGTCCAGGGGATGTTTGAGAGTCTTTTAGATCACATATTTGACATATGCAGGGAAAAAAAGTCCTCGACTAACCAAAAAATTTAAAAAAAAAAAAAAAAGGGAAAAAAAAGAAAAAAATGTCTCTGTCCATACAGAAATTAAAGCAGAATAAAAGAAAAATTACCCTCATGCCAATGCAATATAATACCACATATTTAATCATGGGCTGCTAACATGTCATCTTATGTAAATTATATACAGGACAATGAATGAGCAAGAGATTTATATGGACTAAAATTAGCTCTCAGGCACCCTAGATTTGCCCGTGTAAAATCCAGCACTTTGCAACACAAAATTAAATGTGAGAATAAATAGTTCAGACACATAAATCAAAATCTCAAAAGAACAGCCAATTCTTATTCAGTCCAGCTTGCTACAGCAATTTCTTTATCCCCAGCAAGACAATGTCTTGTAAGCTACAGTTATCTTAGTCCTCAACCAGCTCCTCTATGGATTGGGAAAAATGCTGGGAAAAGAGAGCAGGCACCATCAGCAGAAATGCAGGAACATTGATCTAAATAGGGGTAGTATAATGCAGACAGGTCAGGGATGCCACTTTCAGAATCTCGAAAATAGGGCATTTTTTTTTTTTTTTAAAAAAGGTTCCTTGTCTGTTTTCTGTTCTTGTTTACCTACATTTGGGTTTACTTGCAATGATATTTATGTTTGGGTAAGGGCATTAATCACTGACATCTACAGGATGCAGTGCTCTTATCTCTACTATGATTTCAGAGTCTTTGGAAGAAAACTGAATGGAATGTGTAACTGTGAGACATTTGTATATTTTGGAATATATGGCTTACTGAGAGCAGCATTCTCAAAATGCATTTGGATTTCTCTGTGCAGCTCTTTCTGACAGCTAAGAGATGAACTCTTACAGAACTTCTCAAATGTGTTTGATGCTCAGATATTTCTTTTTTAATTTCTTCAGTGAATGATTCTTGGCTATCAACAAGTTCATTATCATTTAGTGATCTGTGAATACCAGTAGTTTCTAGTTTGGTTTTTGCTAGTCATTTAATTAGAGAGCTGACATGCAACTATGCAAATTGAATTATACTTTTCTTCTGTCCTGACTGGATACTCAATAACTAAGATAATGTATATAGTGATTTTACTTTTCTCTGGTGGTTGATAGAATTCAAACTGTCATACTGAAATCTCATGTCTAACAAGTCTCCATGTGAAGATGGTTTAAGGTTTTGAATGTTCACAGAAAGAAAGTGTTAATGAATAGCAAGCATATGAACTTTTGGCCTCAAGTGGACATCCATTCTCTCTTCTGTATTGCCCAACATCATTAATTGCTGCCTATTATTAACTGCATGTTTAGAAAACAGTAAATTTTATTTTAAATGCATTTGTGCCAGTAAATCTGAAACAAAGCATGCTCAGATTTACAATGTCTCAGGCTTGGTTTATTCTGTGCTTTTGCAATTTCTCTGGTTTGCGAAACAGCTCTTCCTCTGAGTTGATGAAAGCCTAGGGCAGCCCATTTTCCTTCCTTTTGCTACTGTGAGGGCACTTTTGTACCAAGGAGCCTTCTTCCCAAGATGTCATAATTGCAGGAACCAGTTTCTTTTTATGATGAGGCATTTCCCCTCTGCGAATGTATCGCTTCAATGAATTCACAAACCAGCTCTGGCTGCTTCAAACCCATGAACCTACACTTATGATAAGATAATGAATGCACACTCATCAAGCAGAACCACACTGGAAGTGCTGTGGGCAAGTGTACAGTACAATAAATTCTGTTAAATGAGGATGATGTATTTTCAGAGCCATATCACTTCTCAGAGGTGTTTGTTCACTTATCTGGCCCCACTAATCACCACAGAAGGAGGCTTTTGGTCACTGTGTGTTCGGGGAGACGAAATATTACATTTACAGCAGCAAATGTAAATAAAGGAAGCATAAATTAATGAATATATGGAGATATATTGGCACAGTATTTAATTAGTTGCTGTTGGGAGAGGGGATAGCGACGTAGAAAACGAATTCGAGCTGCTTCATATGTTATCGTAAAAATTTTATCAGTTAGCCATATAATGCCAGGCTAAAATACAGATGGTTAAAAAAACAGCACAAAACATTAGTTTTATACATGTAGTAAAGAGACATATCTGCAAGGTTTAATGTCTTAATCCACATGAGCTGGAAGGCTTCACTTTCCTGTTAATAAAAAATAGGAGAAAAATAGAACTCCCTCCTTAGACCAGAGGATAGAAAGTGCTTTGTGTACAAAATCATTACCATATCATTATCAGTAGTATTGAATAGCAGTGAGCTCTCCAAGCAGCTTTATTAAATATGTAGTGTCTCATATGTAAGGTAGATTGAGATTGGCTTTAAGGAAAGCGATTTTCTATGAAGAGGATGGTGAGGCAGTTTTACAGAGAAGTGAGGGATTCCCCACCATTGGAAATGTTCACATCAGGCTGGATGGGGCTTTGAGCAACCTGGTCTAGGGAAAGATGTCCCAGGCCATGTCCAAGAACTTGGGTCAAATCATCTTTCATGATGCCTCCAGACCAAACCATCTGAGGATTCTGTGTGATTATTGCCTTAAGAAAACATCAGGGTTTGGCAAGGGTTAAGGGGGAAGGCATTGTCTCACACAGGCTTTCAGGATCAACTTTAGGTCTAGTTTGATCACTCAATGTACAGTCAGACATGCTGACTGGGGATCTGGGCAGAACAATTTTAAAAGGGGATGATGAGGTCAAAGAAGTCCGAATGTCCACCATTTATCTTTCTGAGAACTTAAAGAAAACTCAGAAAATGTGTTTTCCTCCGTAGATATGCAAGATACTTAGCATCTCTAGGATCTGATGAGAAACAGATCCCTTGGCATTTCTCAACCTCATGGCACAGCTTTTATCCATGGGTTCTATTCCAAAATGCTATTAAGGCTTCCATAACATATGAGTCTTACAACCCAAGATAAATGATGGACATTTGCCATGCAATTTTTAAAGCATAGGACTTGCTCTGTGATTTACCACGCCTGGAAAAGTTGGTAGCCAAGGTCTCCAGATCTCTCAGGAAGACAGTGCTCTGCTTTTTCTCTCGCTGAAGATTTGCCCTGAGCAGGAGTGTCAGCAAATTGCAGGCACTATGATATATTGTCTAACAGAGGAGAATTCATTTGGGAGCAAACAATAAACTGAGCTCAAAACTTTATTGTGCTGCACAAATCAGATCTGTTATGTAAGGCTATCTCTCTTAACAGGAACAAGCCTGAACCAGCTGCTAAACTGATTTGTTTAGACATACAGAAAATCTACTTGTTTTTTTTAAATCTTATTGTTGCTAATGAAGGAGCAAGAACACATTTTCATATTTAAAATGTAGAAAGAATGTTAAATCTACAAATTGAGACAGTAAAGAGTAATTTTATGTTTAATTTTAAATTTTAATTCATAGACATGATCTGCTGTTATTTTCATATTTTTTAAATGTTTTTCCTTCTGTGTCAATCTAAATTTCTTTTCTTCCAAGTTTCTCCTAGAATTTGCTACCACAGAGCTCTCTGACTCACTTAACACTCTAGAGAAATATGAAAGGCTCCTTCAGGCAGCTTGGGCAAATTAATAATCTTCTTCAAGGGTCACAGGGTCATCTAATGCCAGAGTCACAAGTGCCTTTACATACATAAAATACAGAATACTGAAAGTATTCAAAAAATGCTCCAGTAACATCAAGAGCATATTTTAATTGTTCACTTCAGCAAACTTCCCATAGCTCAACCACACCTAAGAGGTCTTTGATGAATAAACATCTGAATATATTAAATGATATCATTTGTTGTATAAGAATAAAATGGTAGCCTCTTACACAAGAGTCTCAATGTGCAATGCAGACTTGCATTTTCCTTCCCTAAAAATCTATAGATGTCTCTAAGCCAACCTGTTCAACTCATCTAATGGTTGAAAACCATATTTTACCAAGCTGATAAATGCCAACATGTTCCTACCTGAATTCCCAAAAGTATCTTATCAGTCGTTCATGCTTTTAGTCAGTCACAATATTCCACTTATGAATACAACTCCCTTTTTTTATGTAATAATCAGATCCTAACAATCCTTCTGAGTGGGAATGACACCTGTAACTATACGGATGACAGTTATGAATTTTATTTTATTCTCTTCAGTTTTCCTAAACCTAAGCAGTGGAAAATTCAGAGTCTTGATCTGAAAAAAATGTGATTACAAGTATGCTAAGTGTATATTGAACACAGATATAAATGTGAGCACATAGGAGCAGATATTACAGATGAATTTTAAAAAAATACTATATACAATATATGGCTTTAATAACATAGTGCCATTATTTCCGTACCATTCTCTTCCACTGTTATGAATTACTAAAGCCAATTTATGTATAGAGAATCTTATGTATAAGAGGGAGTTTAATCCTGAAGACCCTCTAGCTCTACATTTTCTACTGCTTTCTACTATCAGGAAAAGGAGCTACACACTTTAGGTCAAAACAATGAACATCTTTTCCAAAGCAGGAAAGTTCTGGATAATTGTTTTTTGAAGCAAACCCAGTGTAAATTCTTCTTTTATGATAATAAAATTGTAAGTAATCCTGAATTAGCAGACCAGTGTCCTTGAATACTTAAATACTTAATACTTAAATTATTACTTAAATACTTATATTAAATACTTAATTGAATATTTAAAGTTATTACTTCTGTTGGATCAAATAACAGCCATTGTTATTGCAGCAAAGAACATAGAAGAGACAACATGGACATTTTCAGATAAGCAAATCATGTCCACACCACTGTGTAAAAAGCTTTCTCTGCTTACTTGATGCGTATTGAGTCAGTTGTCAGGTCAATTGTTCTTAAATTGCTTTAATCAAAAGCAGAGAATGTAATGAACTACCAAGAACATATTTAGGCACTTAGCAAACCATCAGGTTATAATGATTCCTGATTTGGGGGATGATGGCTCCATTTCAAATATGAAGAAAAAATGAAACAAGAAAAATATGAAGCAGCAAAAGCTGGGCTAGGAGATCAGTGTGAAAGGAGGTTTTGGGCCTAAAAACTCTGTACCAAGTGTTTCTGGAATTGCAGAGGACAGCAGAACTAAACATCTATTCACCTGCCTGGCCATTCTGCAGTGCTCGAGACCCTTTGCTGCAATAGTCAACACAGCTTTTAGGAACACTCTTTTTGGCAAGGCAAGTAATGACATTAACAGCAATGAAGGAAAACACTGATCATTGCAGCTCTTGCTATGTTCTGCACTTGTCATTCCTTGGGAGGACATTTAATGATCAGCAAACATGAAGTGCCTGTGAAAACAGTAATTCCTCATTCTTTCAAGTATTGACTGAGCTAACCTCAGTTTGGCCTCAGCAGAGAAAATTCTAACTTTCTTGTGGCCCACTCTTATTTTCATCACATGCTACCAGTGATTTTGATAAAAACAAAACTGAGTCCAGGGATTTACAGTTTTTGATTATTGAGTTGCAGGCTTGACTCTATATTTATTCCTACTCATAACATTAGTCACTTATTTTTCCTTCTTTTCATGAAGAATGAACTAAATAATTGATTTATTAAGCTTTTGCTCCACTTTCACCATTTGTGCTCTGTTTTCTCAATGTGTGAGTTTGCATACTTGTTGCTAATTACAGTGTGATTATTTAGCTCAGAAACTCCATTCAACGACTCAAAGTAGAATGGTTATGAAAGGTCACTTACTCTTGGCCTTCCAAAAAGAAATCTCATCTGTTCCCCTTGCTCTGGCGAGTCCTAACACAAGCAGACAAGCAAAACATGTTGCAAATTCATGTTACCTTCTGATCCAGGTGTAAGGTGTTCCAGGAACTTTGTAGGTCTTATTTAATTCCATTTTACCCATGGCAATTTGCATATTCAGCATATTTGGGTGAAGAAAGCAGTGCTCTTGAGCTCTTTAGATGCTTTTATAAAGTCAAAAATAAACTCAGGTGTTTCACAGTGACCATGCTCAGCTGTTTTTTATTTTAACTTTTCTGCCATGGATTTTCATAGCATGGGAACTGTGGGAAGTTCCTACTAGCATTGGATATGTTTATCTGGGAACAACATAGAGAATACCACTTGGTGCTATGTAATTGGTGCTTTGGTATTGATTTCAGCCAGATACTATTTGATTCAAGTTATTTATGCTTAAATGATTTGCCTTCAAAATTGTGTTGAAGAAAAAATTATTGTGTGCACTTTAGGTGGCAAAACAGACAACATAACACTACTGCACTAATACAGTTTTTAAAAATATATTCACTTAAATCACTTACCAGTAGGAGAAAGCAATTACAAGTGACACAAAAGCCTGGAAATAATAACCATTGTAGTATCAAGCATGTCCTATTATATTAACAGCAATAATGAAATTAGGCTTCTAATCAATGTTTTGGAAGAAGCCTTTGTCAAAAAAATCCTTTATAATATAGTATTATGCTGAATGTGCATGTCAGTGCCCTCTGCTGGATGGAGAAAAATCCGAACTGGTGTTATGATTAGGTCTTCACCCAACAACTGCTTGTAAGAAGTTTTTAACTGTTCTTATTCAGTACAGAAGGTGTGGGAAATCATACTTGTATGGTATATGATGGAAAAAAAAATTGTTTGGGATCTAATGTTCCTAGATTTTGACCCCAAGGCTCATTGCAAGTAGATGAGATAAGCATGTGATCTTTCTATCTTTCATTATCTGCAAGCATTTATTAATTCATCTCTTTCTTTATCCATGAGCACGTCTAACCCTTACCCAAAAGGTTTCATTGGGCAGTATTTCAGTTTGGAATTGTATTTTTCCTTTTTTCCTCAGCTATAACCTTCTATTTTAACACTATATATTACAGGAGGCCCCCAAGTGGCCTTCAGAAATATTTATTAGCTCTTTAACAGAACATGCTTTACTGCTGCTGAAGTAATTCTTACAGAAATTACAAAAATGCAGTCCCTACATCACCTGCCCTAGGACAAACAGCATTTTCTATTTTCAGGGCTCTTAACCTAACCAGTTCTAAATCCATTAAAAATCACATCCCGGTCTCATCTTCATTCCAGATGAGCTGCTGCCTTCAGGGTCATTCATAGAGGACCTGTGAATGAAAAAGGCTTCACTCTCCTATTCCCAAAATGTTGGACTGGGGAAACCAAAGGGGTTATCAAGGAATAAAGGCAATAAGTAACCACATGCTTGAGGCAAGATGCTGATTTGGCATTGCTATAAATCTCCATTTCCTTCTGAACACTAAGTTATCCTTTTTTAATTCTTAAAGGAAATGTTCTTCCTTCTGGGTTCCCTGTCCACTCATAGTAGTACTCAGTTGTTCTACTTTGCATGGATACAAATAACCATTTTTCAGCTGCTTATCAGCAATCAGCCATAGTTCAAGGCAGCATCTTCCTCAGAGCTCAAAAATTAATCAAAAGCTGGGAAGTGCTGCTTTCTCAGAGTTTTGCTGCGTCCGTGGGGGCAGCAGCTCACAGTTTCAAATGCATCCTCTGCTCCACTCAGCATTGCTCCATTTCACTCAGGGAAGCACGATTGTGGTCAAAAAATTGCTAGAATTGGGTGAGTGATGTATTTTCTCATGGAGAGGTGCTTGGTCAGTCAGGGTGCTGTACTGAGGCTGTCCAAGGACTGCTCCCTGGATTTCTCTGTACAAACTGATCCTCTCTTTTCACCACAGGTATTTATTCACATAGAATAATTTTATTCAAGCAACATCTTTTTACCTTCAGTTAGGAAAAGTTAAAAACTGAAGGGTGAATTGAGTTGATCATGCACTTTTAAAGTGTCTATAATCAGATGTTAACCAATAATGTTGAGCTTTTTGACTCAGTAATTAATCATAACTCCAAAAGCAACACTGTAAAAAAACAGCTTTTCTTGTTTTTTGGGTGTTTTTTTTTAATATTTATTGTTTCAATCTTCCTTTTAGCCATAGTAGTTACAAACATTATAGTTAATTTTGGGGGATAGCAACATGCATCTCAGTTCTCAAAAAAAAAAAAATCAATAAAACATCTGCCTTTTTGTGTGGACAGAATAGCATTTTGTTTCTGTTGTAGGTCACCTGGGATAAGTAAATTTTGTCACTCTGGAAATGTCTGTCAGCTAAACATGCCTCAACTAGTGATGATCAGCCATGAAAGTATTTGCAATTGAGCCTAATTAGTCTTTGAAGTTTAATCTCATTAAGCATCAGATTTTGCCAATCTTCTGCAACCAAGCCTCCCATTGAAATCAGCAGGAAAATTATAAGAGAAAATATATATTTAGTCAGGCCCAAGAGGACTTTGGAATGCTTCTAGTTTTCTCATAGAATATAAAAAGCACAACTGCAGCAGCTCAGCTTTGTGATTTTGTGTAGCAGAGTGACACAAGTGCTATAAATGTCCAGACACAGCTTTCTGTCTGATAAAGAGCTGTTCAAAAATAAAGGGCATTGGAAGTGACAGCAAATGATCAGAAATCAATGAGAAATCAGTGGTCTTTCCCTGAGTTCCAGCATGTCATCAAAAGCAGGGATCTCTAGGCTCTAGAACAAGATTTTGGGAGATATCCTCAGTCTGGGAGGAGTGGGTCAGTGTAAACATGGGAGGGTACTGCACTGAAATTATGGTAAATGTAACCAATTTCCTTCATATGGCATTATATTTCCAGATTGGTCATCACTTTTAGATTTAATATTTAAATATTCTGTAGAGTAATAATCTGAAAACAGCTCAAGTACAAATATAACAACAAAATGAAGCTCCTATAAACTACACACAGGACCCCACTGAACAGTGAATAATCACCTCTAAAGTAAACACCGGGTGATAATACAGAGAAAATTTGCAGTTTCTCATGAAATTACAACCTATTTTCTACCTCTCATAAAAATTAAAGATTTAAGCTTATTTATAAATAATCTATAAGCATTGCTTTTATTGGCCAGTATGTAAATAAAATCTGATTTATTAAATATTTGAAATATGAAACATTTCAACACCTTTATATTTAAATTAATTGATTAATGCAAAAGTTATTAGAAATATAGCACTATTAGAAACCTAACAAACTACTTTCTGTGACTTTACCACATTAAAAGCAATGTTGGAGTTTATTTCTTTGAATGTCATATACATACCAATAAAAAAGCATCCAAAAGGAGCAATAAGAGATACACACACTCTGGAAATGAACAGAGTAATCTCCTTCTTTAGTACTGTGAGCATATTATTTTTATTAGTTAGCTATTACATGCAAATGAAGAGTTTTCATGAATATGCAGAAGACACATAATGTCCATGAATAGGCTTCAAACAGTAGTTTCAACAGTGGGCTCCAGAGTTTTAGTCCTAAATTAGCTGCCAACGTTTTGGAAATTTCTAGTTTCTCAATAAATATATTTTTAAGCTTCAGAACTTTCATAAATTTGAGCCCTATGGTGTGGTTAGCACAGCGACACTATGGTGTTACTCCTTTTTAGGAATATTTTTTTTTTTAATTGGCCAATTTTGTAATTTCTTCTCTAATTCCCAGGTAAAGGTGTTCAATATCCTCCTTCAGAAGCAGACCTGGCTGCATGACATGCAGGTACAAAATTTCTGGAATAACCAATTCAGTCCAGCACAAGTTTGTTTGTATTCTGTATTTGAGCCTTTCACAGAAAGAATAGAAGCTGATCACCAGCATGAACTGTCTTCCTAATGTGATTAGGCTCAGAAATGAACTGAATCAGAAATGAACAATTCATGAACACAACTCAGTCCGACATTTGCTCCCAGTGAAAATGATCTCTGAGCAAAAGGCCCAAAGACAGCCCATGGATCTCCTAAATCCCCCCAAATCCCCAGCACTGGCGATGAGATGATAACAGAGCACCTTTGGGGTCAGCACACTGCATTTCTGAGTGCAAGGCCTGTATCCTGTCCATGGGGTTATTGCTTGTCCTCTTAAATTAAGGCTGCATTCTCCTTTTCAGATGACATCTTCAACACCATGTTAGAAAATGTGGTGAGAATCTGAGAGGTGATGGGAAGATCTCGTGACACCATTGTCACCTCATCCCACCGTGTCACAACTGTCCCTGTCACGCAAGGGTGCTGGCCCTGGCTCTGTCCTGATCAGAGAGCCCAGTGGAATCCTGGTGAGCCCAATGAAATCCTGGTGAGCCCAATAAAATCCTGGTGATGCCTGCAAAAGCCCACAGCCCACGGCTCCTCTGTTCAGAGCTTCTGGAGCTGCCAGCCTGATACACTTCACAAGCACTGCATTGATTTAAAAGTAATTTAAAAAAAAAAAGAAACCCATGTTTAATTTTGTTCATATAACAGTATTACTATAATTTTCCATGGCCATAAATAAAACATTTTAATTATATAATTTTATACACCATGACTACAGAAATAACTGGAAGTCAAGGAATACACTTTATATCATCTGAAAGCAAATTCATTAGTATCAGCTATATGCTTGATAAATTTAGAGTGGGTGGAATCTGCACCTGCTATGCAAAAGCGTGCATTGTGTTAATGAATCAACATGCATACATCGTTAATTAATGGTCTATTTCTTAACCACAAGTGATGTGTTTGTAGCATATGTTTTTAGGAAACTTTCCTAGACATTTTCCAGAGGAAGAATACACTGCAAAAGTATCTAAAACTATCACTCAGAATGGAAGCTAATATTGCTAGGCATTGTATAATCATGCAAGAGAGCCAAAAAATATGAATTATTGGCATTTGGTTCAATGTGACTGTGTGAAAAGGTCCAAGCTAGAAAAAGAGATCATTGCTATACTCTTAAATACATTTTTTTAGGAAGGCAAATATTTATTTTTTTGTAAAGATAAATCACATCTATGCAGCAATGTGTCAGTGAAGTCCTTTGGGTTAAGGAAATGCTGCACTGCACATGCAGAACAGACCCATTAACAAACAGTGCAGTGGCAGCTTCCAAAAAAGATGTTCTCATGTTAATGCTGGGTGGCAGAGATGATGCAGGCAAAACTGCAACAACTGCTCAGGCTCATCCATCAGGATCATCCTCACAGCTGGGAAGATTTCTACACTCCAGCCCACTTAAAGGAAGGGTGAGTGAGGGAACATAAAACAAGGGATGCCACTCTTTGCAATATCCAAAATGCATCCCTGCCAGAAAGGCATTCCATGGAAACCATTTCAGTATGATAATTCCTAGAGCCTTGCTGTCACAAGTGTTTCTCTTCCTGGTAAAATAAACTTAGCAGTAAAAACTAGGGGGAAGAGCAGCAGGCAAAAGTTAGGGTCTGCTATGCCCATATACAAAGGGTTTAAGTACATAATAGTTGTACAAAGTGTATGGAAAAGTGGTTTCTTTTGTCTCTTTTTCAGACGACTCAAGCTAAGAGTCTTTTAATTGCTATTTTAAAATCTTTAAAATGTTTCAGCATTCAGCCTAATACTGGGATTTTATTGGTATTTTATATATTTCACTCCCAGATTCTGGAGGCAATGTCAAAGAGCCTATTCTTTTTGTCTATCATAGGTCTGAAGATTTTACAGCTGCTTTCTTTACTATACACTTTATGTTTTATACACACTCCAATTTGACAAAATAACTGTAAAGCAAATCATAAACAAATATGCAAAATAGACAAAATTAGTCAATAAATGTGAAAGTTGGTCTTGGAAAAAAATAGATCTAGTCTCTGTTTTTTGGGGTTTTTTTAAGATGTGTTCAGCAAATTCTAGTGATCTTAAAAGTTATGAGCACTGGCAAAAAGTAAGAAAGTAAGAAAGGCTGTCAGGCATGCAGACTTCAGTCTTGACATTGTATCAGGATCCAGACTCACAGTGCAAATCCAAGCCCATAAGGAGTCTCAAAAGAGTACAAAATCTAGCAGTTCTTAATATTAATGAGGATTTTTTTACTGTAGGATTAGATGTTCCTCCTTTTCATTATAGAATTTATAACACAAGCAAAAAAAGCCACCTAAAATAGTAATGACAAATAAAGGGACAAAACCCATTATATTTTCAAAATGTTGACCCTTACTACTGGATTTGCTTTATTTACAACAAATCCATGTTTCTCATTCAAGGTGCTAATCCTGACTTCTTCTCCCTCACCAATACAGACAGACACCTGCTGAAGGATTGTTTCATTACATTGTTTTTACTAAAGATGGGATGAGTTCCACCCTTTGCTTTCACAGTCCTTTTCCAAATGCAGTTATAGAATCCTTTTTTCCCCTCAGTTAATTTCCTTACTTCTGTGAAGAGAAATGCACTTGGATTACACAAAGTAGTATTTTCCCCAAGTTGCCACAAGAGGTGGTTTGACACTGTAGTGTAATTACATGCTTTGATTGACCTCCATATTTAATTAAACAACAGAAAATAATGAAGTTTTTGCCATTCTAGATTCACTGGTCTTTTGTTTTCTAAGAGGAACACTTGCAAAGGGTGATAACACAAAATCAGACCTCCATACATCAAGACTTCCTTTGACAGCAGAGAAATTCTACATCTAGACACAGGGGTAACTCCAGTGAGGATAACTGTGGTGTCCTGATCTACTCACACTTTGCTCTTGTAGTAGACAGTAACATTATAAAGAATTTACAGCCAGCCACCATCTGCTCTCACGACACTCACAATGGACTGGTGGCTTCCCACAAAACAGTGAAATTAAATCCACATTGCAGCTTTTCCACTGGCTGTCCTTAAGGTTTCCTGCAGCCCTGTGGCTCTGGGATGGCTGGAGATGCAGCTGCAGTGCCACAGTGCTGTGCCTGCCATGCCACAGGCATAGAGGTCATTTCTACAGGAAACTGAACTTTCTCAGGTTCATGGTGCTGTGGTGCTGCTAGCAAGGCTAGGAAGAAATACAATTGATCCAGGCAGATAGTAACTAAATTGCTTGGAAGCAATTGCCATAAGTGATAAGAATGTACTTTTTCCTTGCAGTTTCTAAGTAAAAAATGTATGATTAATGTAAAATTGCCTGGTGTTCAGCTTTTGCTGCAGTATGTGCAGTGCTCAGCTTGCTAAAATGAATGACCCCATGAAAAACCTTAGCATTTGGCAATTTGGGGGATGTAATGAAGCATAATTAAAGTGATTAAGAAATAAATTGGAGGAAAATAGTTAAATGGCCTAGGAGTGAAGTCCAGCAGTGCCACAGGAAACCTGCACAAGGTCTCAGTTATGGTATTATTCCAGACATTTCTGCAGCTCCCCAAAGCTGGGGAATAGCAATATATAAGAACATACATGGCAGGAATGAATGAAGCAAAGATTTAAACCCAGGAACATACATCATTAATGATGAAAGGATCTATAAGGTGTATATGGATCTATTTGGTTCAGAAAGGCTCAGATAAGACTGCAGTTATTTTATATCTCACCAAAACACAGAAGCAATACTTCTGTACATCCCTTTTCACAAGTTTTCAAGTCATTCCTTACATTTAAAATTGTTCCAGGTAAAGCCTGTAATGACTCTCTAAATAATGCTTGCTGAAGGAAGATATTGTCATTCAAGCAGAACTATAGACATCTGTGTTCATTTACAATAAACTACTTTCATTAATTTTATTTATAGATGTATTAGGAAAATTTCAAGTAGTTGGAAAATGTAGAGAAATAATAGCCTGACACCAGAGTCAAACCTTTCTGCAGTATCATCAGCTGAGAATGCAAAGGTCATTCTCTTCTGGTATTGAGGCAGGTTCCTTATTGATTGTTTCTATGCCAGAAAAAAAAAAATCAGATTAAAATAAAAGGAGTTTCTTAGTCTGAAGAAGAAATGAAAAATAGGTCTTAGGGGGAACAAAAGAAAGGCAATCAAAATTACTGTATTGTGCCAAATGCAAGCAGCTTCAGCTTGTTTTGAAAGATCCATTCACATAATCATAAAAGAAGACTTTACTGTAGAGGTACTATAATAATCAGTGGTTTGTCTAAAAATAGGTCATTAATGTGAGTATTAGATGAGATTAATTTTGCCACATAATTGTTTTGTTCTGCTTTAGATTATTTTGTGCAAATGTATGTTAAAAAAAAAATCAAACAACAAAAAGCTATTCTGAATGCACAGAAAATCATCAGAAGGAAGCCAGAACTCTGTCCCTGTGCTTAGATAACACATGGTCTCTGTACCTGGAGTCCTCTGCTTCTTAATTGATTAAGTGCATTGAAAGGAAATCTCTGTCAACAATAAAGGCATCATAATTTGCAAGATATCAATACTACTGGTAAAAACCCCATCTTTCAAGAGTAATATTCTTCTGGAAATAGGAGTACTACAGCACTATAAAGTATGCCATATGACTGGTTTTTCCCTAACCACAGTCCCCATTTTCAGCCTAATGGTGTGAAAAGAGCTTTTCTCTGTCCTTAACAGTCATAGGATGTAAGCTGTACTCACACCTGTGCTTAAGGTCTAAATGATAAAATTATCTTTTATTTGGCAATGCTTAAAATATCCTCCTTCTTTCAGCTGAGATAAGATGTACCCTGGTTTAGACACATTTTCAAGACTAACCTGACTTTGATAATTAGTGCCACTTACAGTATGGGAGAATTTTACCTAAGTCCCATTTCACAATGAACAAGGGACACTCAGTGTGAGAGTTCACCCCTGCTCAGAGGACACCCACAAAGCCTGTGAAGGGCTACCTATATTTCTGAAAGCAGAATATAAGTGAGAATTAAGTGCTGCACTGATTTAGGGCTGTCTGTCTGCCCAGAGATAAATAACAGACACACTTGCACTGAAATTTATATTTTCAGGCATGTACCAAAAACCAGCTCAGAATGGATACAGCAGTATTTCCTCTTTATTTGCTTGGGCTCTAATGAGTAGTACCCAAGCTGTGTGTAAAATGTTGACAATTTAAGTTCACTTAAATCCTTTTTTTTGTCTCAGGCTAAGATTTGGCAGGTATAATTAGACCTTGAAAATTAGTTCATTAAGAATACCACATCCTGAGGATTCCAAATCATAACAACCATGGATGTCCTGAATTTTAAATTGTCTGAAATTGCAAATTGGCAGCTAGTGGGTTTTTCAAAGTCTTAATTACCTCACCCAACTCTATGTGAATTACATAGCCAGTGCTTTTTAGTGTTACCTACTTTTTAGTGTCACAGAATAATTTTCTGTATATTTACTCAGTCAAAATGGTTCCTTGGGTTTTTTTCCAAAGTCTACACAAAGGACTTGATTGCACAAGTTTACATTAATGCCACCATTTAAAAATTTAATACATATAAGCATGTCAGCACCTAGCATATATACACTGAAGAAGAATACTTAATTGGAAAAACTGCCTGCTTCTTCACTCCCCCAGATTTCCTAAATATATACATTTTTTGCTATTTTAATTGCACGCACACACATTTTATGTGTGGATCCATGTTTTCTTAGCTGGGTTCTAGCAAAATGACAGCATATCAAAAGAAAAATTCAATTGTACTACTCATTCAAAGATTTTAAAGTCTTGCTTTGTTGGGGATTTTTTTGTTTGTTTTTTTTTACAGATATCATTTAATCAGTTGAAAAAAATTAATGAGTTTGGGGTAATCAAGGATACATGAACCTATGGCTCCAATAAATTTCAAAAAAATTACACTTATATATTGGTAATTGTTGAAATGTGGCATTGCAGGTTGTCTTCTATATTTTCACAGTGCCCAACTTGTGCCATGGTTTCTTGCATTCACAGTGAGGTAACACAAAAACTATTTTGCAATCAAAGTAATAATGATGCAGCACTGGGATGTCAACTGCAAAGCCCCTTCCTGCTGGGTGAGGGCAGGGGGGAGATTGCAATCTCTGCCACCAAGATTTGCAACCAAAACTTGTCCCTGGGAACTGGGGAGGGGGGGATAAAAAAAGGATGGAAGGGGCACCATTCCTGGACAGCCAAAACCAATAGTTATAAATTGCCTCCTTCTAACCTGCTAACAAATTGTAAGTGTGTTCAAGGATTAGAAGAGCAGGGACTGGAGAACTGGCTTGCCTATAAAGTACAGATCTATTCTCTTTGAGAAGCCCATTCAGTAGCTCTTTTGAATGGTGTTGACAATGTGCAGCTCAGTACAAAAATGGAAGGAAGGCTTCTGCTATGTCATATCTCCACAGCAAAGTCACTGCTCAAATAGCCCTGTACTTTAAATAAAATGTAAGAATCAATAATATATCATTAAATGCAATAAAATATCATTAAATGCAATAATATATTGAGCTGAGTGGAAAATTCTGTTTGATAAAGCATCTAGAGAAATCAGAGCTTACTTTACTTACAATTTGATTTTATTCTGAATTCACTGAAACAAAAGGGCTATGGGCTTGCAAACTCTTGGCTTCTTTCCTTTGAAGAAATTGCCAAGGGAGAGCAGAGCAGAGCAGAGCAGGAACCACACAGGTCCCACCAGTCTTGCAAAGGTCCCATCATAAACTGGCCATAATCCAACCACCAGAATGAAACCTGCCACTTACCTATGAAAAAATAATTCTTTTTCTGACTGCATTTTGCAATATTACACACATAATTTTCGAGGGCTGAGTTGTTGCTTGTTGTACTTCAGCCTGATGTTTGTTGGTATTATAAACACCCGATAAACCATCTTGTGTGATACTTGTGGACATCACTGCTGTAATTAAGCACTTATATCTGCCAAAGCTGGGCAACAAGCTGGAACGGTAGCTGAACAAATTAGTGTTCTAGTGTGTTTATCCTGCTGCATTCAAATGACTGCAGGTTTTTATCCCTGACAGCACCAGCTGGGTTGGGAATCATAACAATTGTTTATATTGCACCTTAGGATTTCTAAGCTTTCAGTGTGCCTGATAGAATGATCACTTTTGGGAGGAGCAGAGAGGCTGCCTTCCCTCAGTGAGCTGACACAAACTCCTGTGCTCTTGCAGGCTGTGTTGCCTTGGCATTTTGTATGGAAGATGTATGGGATTAAAAATGTTAGGATAAGCACAGCCAACATGGAGTCAGGGAGAAATTGTATCTTCTTCTTCACAGGTTGTTCTTACCCTATGAATCAAGACATTATAATGCAATGAATCTTTTCTGGTGAACTGTCTGGACATTTAACACTATCAGGCCTGCTGTCCACAATATATGTTGTTATTACACCTGGGACAAACTGTGAAAAGCTGACATTCCTTGTTCAATAGCCTCTGACTCTGTGTAGTTTTATTCAGTGTAGAGAACTCAATGAAAAACGAGCCTCTCCTCCATGGAAATGTCAGTTACCACTATGTACTATGTATTCCCTACAAGCTGATCTGTGTAGTCCTTTGAAGATATTTGTTTGTTTTAAAAAAAGAGTATAATTCAAGGGAAAAAAAATGAAAGCCTCTGTTGTGAGCACGCTGATGCTAAGAAAGGCTGGCTGTGAAGTTGGCATCTGCTTCAGAACAAGGAGCAACAAAATGAAGGCTTGTATTTTTCATGCTCCAAGATTAAAGGACAGCACCCAGAGCCTTTTATACCATCAGAAGCAAAGCCTGGCCAGGGAGCAGGGGAAGTTGTTTTTGTCTTATAGGGACTTTGCTTTATCAGAGGAGAAGCACCCCAGAAGATGCACTGAAGCTGCTCTCTGTCTCACCAAACCCCAATGTTTTTTCTTGTATGCCTTCCCTCTGCCCCTTGGCATGGTAACTATCATAATAGAGGAGTGATAATAGAGCAATAAACCCAGATGGCTGGCTTCACTGAGAGGAGGTACCCATACTATATTAGATATGGCTATAAAACTGCAAACCCAGGTAAATCTGCTGAACTTAATAAGGTCATGAAAAAATAATAACACAAATATAACTTCAGAGCTAAGCCTTGAACTCAGAGTAAGATATTAAATTTGAATATTTCCAAGTGACTTCTTAGACAGATTTGTTTTGCACCCTATAGTATCTTTTTTTGCAAAGAGAGAGAAAGAGTAAGTATTTAACAGTCCAGCTTTATAAGCTAGGTGTAGAAATTATAATGTGTTTCCTTATGGAAATAATCCCTTTCTTTCAAATGAACAAATGTGAGAACCGTGTTTAAAATTTAATATTCATGTGCATTTTGGAGTCAAAATAGGCAAAGTTCAAATAAATCAGGGGCATAACAAACTAAATTTCTTGACTGACTAGACATTCAGGCTGCTGAGGCAAGAGACAGTCATTCCTACCATTGCTGTAGCCATCTGTTACCGTGTCTCGGAGCAACAATGATTCCTGACTAATGCACTTCGTGCAAAAGCACAGACTTTACAAGAAGTGACCTGTAATTATTTATGAGTAGTCTAATGAAGAAATTAGTCAGTCTACTAATGTGGCAAAAGTATCACTAACAACGCAGGCCAGATCAAAAGCAGAGGCTGGGTGCACTATTTTCTAACCCTTAAGACTTAGGACAGAATGGAACATCCATGCTCCAGTGGGTTTAGCATTACCATTGTCCCACGATCTTGGAGGGTGCTTTCCAGACCTACGGTCATAGGCAGAGCTACATAAATAGTGAACTTGATTTTTTGTGGGCAACACTGCTTTGAAGCATTTAATTTCCCAGTGCAAACTGATACACAGAGCTCTGCACGGAGACCAGAACTGATGCAGAGAAGGGATGTGAAAAACATCCCTTTCCTACCCAGCAGTCATTGCCCATATAATCCTGCATTAGGTGTAGCCTTGGAATTATTCCTGTTTTGTACTTCAAGAGAAAGAGTGTACCAATGGACATGTGGAGAACTAAGGAAACAGAACAGGATATGTCTGTATTGCTGGGAGGCTTCATCTTTTGAGTTGAGTGTTGTTGTAGCCACAAGGATGTTCAAGGAGATGGACAGCAAATGCAGGGTCAGCAATGAGGTAGGAGAGGAAAACACAATAAAATGAAAGGGAATGTGATGCAGTGATCATGCAGTAATTTCAATGGCTGGTAAAAACTTTCTCAACCAAGCCAAAATCTGCAGCTATTGTGATAAACTGGCACAGTATTTATGGCATTATCCAATTTAATGTTCACAAGCCATCAGTATGGCTGCTCAATGGTGGTGCATTTTGCCTGTTCCTGAGACTGTTTATGTGTCAGGGCTGCTTGTATTAGTCTCTTGCCATCTACCCTACAGGAGATGTTGTAGTGACCAGTAGGTGCAAAAGGAGCCATCAGACATGCTATCATTTCTTGTGGGGTGATAGCAGATAGGGAAAGAATCAGGGGGGAATAAACTGGAAGGATGGAAACAGATTCCTTTCACAGGGGATCTTCAGCATGGAACAGACGCTCAGAGTTGATGGTGCTTGGAGAGAGAGTCTGGATCCTAACTGAAAGCAGAGTACCATGAGAACAAAAGCTAACAGAATCTTTACAATAATCCAAGTATACTCAGGGTGACAGAATAATAATCTCATTTTTTTTATCCTCATTTCCCTACCACCAATGTGCCATTAGGCAACAACTGGGATTTTTCTAATTGCTGTGTTTAAGAAGTAGCTCATTTTCTTCACAACTTTGGCCAGCCTTCCAAAACTTCCAATTAATTCCAAATACAGCATTGAAAACCCCTGATAGTGGTTGGAGAGTATTAAGTTGCTGCACACAAGTCAAAGAGCCCACAGACAGCAATATCTTTCCAATGCAATCAAGCTGGGTGAGAATTGAAATGGCAAACTGGAATCCAGGTGGTCCATATCCTTCCATCTCTGACCCACTGAGCCATCATTTTTCCTGCCAGCTGTTCCTGGAAGTCAGGACTTTAGCAAAGTTTTGCTGTTGCTGTCTAAAAGTGCTGCAAAGTGGTATGAAGCAAAAAGATCAGCAAAAATCAGCACAGTCAGTAAGAGTCAAGCAGGACTCAGTAGAAATAATACAGGCGTGCAGAACTGAGCCGATGACATTGGCCTGCCTGTTCTCAAAGGATACTCTAGAGGGCAAGTCTCTGTTGCATCCATTTGAACACTGGCATAGGATTCTTCATACAAGATGAGCTAAAAATGCTCATAAATTCTTGGCTAGAATGAAAAATGAACTCCCCCAAACACCCCAGGCTCTGGGGACAAGACAATCCAGAGAATTTCGATAGGGATCAGGTGTAATACATTATCATCTAGACATTCCAAGGCATGTGCTTCTTTGCAGCATTTAATGCATCTTTCAGCATTTGTCACAATCTTTTGCAACTCTGGCCTTTTTTTTTCACTCCAATTCGTATCAGTAAATCATCGTTTTATCAGAGTATAAAAGTGACAATTTTGCTTTTACTGCCAGATATAGCAAAAATTATATACAAAATAATGCTTTTCCAATTCACTCATATTTTCCCTACTGTACTATTGCAATTCTTCTGCTTTTATGCTTTATGGAAATTGAAAAAAGAAATCAACATATGCTGCAGGCTTGTATCGTGCTGTGTTGTTTGAGTTTCAGCAAGAAAACATTAAAGTCTTTGTATCAAGAGATGATCCTTATGTTTAATTTCAAGCTGATCACAAGGCCAATAGGGTTGCAGAGGTGTTTCAAAACCTTTCCCTGTAAAATCTAGAGTAAGAGCAGTTCTTCCACAACCAATGGCCGAGCAAAAATATTATCCAACAATCATATAAAACTCAGGGGATTAATTTACTTTCAGACATCATGGGCCCTGAAGGACTCATTTGCTAACTAGCTTATGGAAATTATTAATGCTAGAGGTCATGTGATCTTTACATTAAATGTCAAGAAAATTATTTCCTGGGAATCTCATTAGCACAAAGCAAAATAGTACACAATGTAAACACCCACATTTTCCTGTCCAGGATTTCATTATTTTTTTACTTATTTATTTAAATTGGATAGTTTTAGTCCATATAAAAATGTGAATTAATATTTAGTTTTACAAGGCACTTTATGACCATACTTGCAGACTATTTCACAGAAAAAACAAGTAGACAATTCAAATGGCTGCTAATCTGCTAAGCCTTGCTGACCCACTCAAAAGACAGGGAAGAAAGCATGAGAGGCTCCCTATCCCATATAGAAGAACTGTGCCAATTTATTTCAGCCTCACAAGACTTTTGAAAGTAATTCCACAGTTCAGACAACTCCTTTAAGGAGAAGCCACAGGGAACTGCAGTCATGCCAGGCATCCAGGTGCTTCACTGTGTGCAGTGCACAGTGTTAATAATGGCCATTTTTAGAGCTGGAAAGTCAAGAACTCCAAAGTTATGAAATAGTGGAGTCTGGAGTGCCAGTTTCATCTGAACCCTTTGTTTGGGTGTATATGAGATACTCTTTAATTACATGAGCACACACTGGTTTTCCAACAGAATGCCTGCCTCAGGGCACAATATGGATGTGGCTCACTTACTGAGCAAGTAGTCAATATTTTGTGCTTTCCTTGTTTGAAGTGCTTTATTTACTACATCAAATCCAGCCCTGAAAACTGACATCACTTTCACCACAGTTATTTCTGTGGTGCCTTTCAGTATAACATCCCAGAATCACAAAACTCAGACTCACAGAATATTCTGATTGCTTCATAAATATTAATTCTATCATTTTCACAATGCATCTGAAAAACGGGCAGATAGTATTTACAGACACACATCTGAACCCAGGAGGAACCTTATAATTTGCAAATCGTGTCACCACAGCTCTGATAAATTAGGGGAAGCAAGATTTGCAGGAGAAACTACTATCCCAGGACCAGACATCTACTGATTTGCTGCTCCTTCTTGTCCCCCTAGAGTGAGCATTGTGATATCTCCTCCTGCCCTGTGCTTTTACTTAGCTGTGTCCAATTCCCTCCTGCTGTCCTAAGTTCCTTTTTTCAGTTTAGCTTTCTTCCTCATCTTTAATTCTTCTTTCTGTCTCTTGCTTCAGTTCATGGATTGTGGAGTTTTGTCCTTGTTCTTCCTCTGTGCCCAGACTTTGAACCTTCCTCCCACTCTAGGCTATTTTAGGTGTCCTTCATATTTAGTTTCTCAACTAATCATTTCTTGGAGAGCATCATGTCTGCACTCAGCCTCACCAGCAGCTCCATCCCAGCTGTGACACCACTCCTGTGGGTGCAGCAGTTATGGAAATCAGTTTTCTCACACGGATGCACCAAGTGAAGCCTACAATCAATGTTCATTGCTAGAAAAAAGCTGTTTAAGAACTAGACCCACTGTGAGACTCAGGGAGATACTGTTGGAATGTGAGTCTTCAGTTCCAGCACAGGCACAATCTACTAAACAGGCTTTAACTGTTCTGAAATCAAATGGGCAAACAAAATCTTCCCCAGGCTAAGGACCACCAGTGTGGTGGGTTTCTCTGTATGGCCCTGACAAAGGATTCTGTATCCTGAGCAAGTGCCTGGGCTCTATCTTAAACAGACAGGCCATGGAAATCATGGTGTAGTTGTTATCCCTAAAAGACTAGAGTTTTTTATGGTGTAGTGAGACAAAGCGAGAGTAAAGCAAATCTGTTCAGGAGGAAAGTAAGCAGTGATTGCCTTACAAGAAAGATTAGGTGGTTCTGGAAAATATTAAAGAAATACCAGAACTCACTTCTAAAATCCTTTCTCTTCATTACAGCTGAAAAGTAAAACACAGTTATCTCAATCAGCTTATATTATACATCTTGAAAATCAAGTGCCTATCAATTCTGTGCACAGCAGTTTTTAAAGCTGCAGAAGATTCATAAATTGTTTTTCTCTTGGAACAATCCTTTCTAAATCTGAAAAAGCAAAAAAAAAATTACATATCTTCTCCTGGAAATTCCCTTCACACGAATAACCCTATTAAGCAATGATGAAAATTTCACATAATGCAAAATTTCACATCACTGGGCTTTGCCCTTATTTTCCACCCTACTAAAAACACCATTTCGTTGGGGTTTGTATTTCAAAGTAATTTTTCTTCTCTTTGTGCTTTTTTTCCTGGCATTGATACTCCCATGCTTAGGATATGGGTTTATAACTAAACTTGAGACTAACTTTTGGCATTAGTAGGGCTTCTGACGCTATCTCACATGAACAAAAATTAATGAAGACACAAGTGCAAAGTGTATTTCAAAAGTGGTTGGTTCCACCAGCTATTTACAGGTGTGATAACAAAAATTGTTCTCCTTTTGTATTTTAATATACTAGGGTCTTGATGAAAGTTATCCCTGTACTGCTGGGAATTTTCATGGTCCTAAATTAATCATTAATTGCTGAAGTTAAAAGTGACAACCTTCCTTAGGCAGCCTCCAAATTAATAGAGGCACCTTGAACACAAGAAGCAACTCACAAATTACAGTCACAGTCTCGTGGGTGCATAGATGTTATTGTCAGTAAACACTCAGAAATTTTGCTTTTTTAACAAGAATGGCTCCAATAAGTCAAGAATTTGAGGCATATGTCAGTTTATCTCCAGGTGACCACATAATGAGTACATACTTTTTTTATGATTATCTCTCCACCAATATGTGGAAGTATACATCAATACCTCACAAATACCTTTATACAGAATTTATTTGGATTAAAGAAGAAAATGGTCGCTTGAGTATGACACAGAAAAAAATGCAAGTATTAAGAAAATACTTGTTCTTTGTGAGTTATTATGCTTGTTTTACATGGCATAACTCAATAATGAATCACTACAGAATACTGATCACATCTATTTACCATATTCATATACACTCATCAAATTATATTTCAATTTGATCTAATTAAAATGTTTCACATTATTATGCTTTTTAAAAATGGTGTCAAGATGAAAACTACCAATTATTAATGTCAAATCTAGTCTCCAGATCGTTTCCAAGTTTTTTTTCTGAACCATTTTCTGTGGAGCTTCTGTAATTTTTTTTACTTTGATCCCCAAAAAAATAATTTTTCAAACTCAAATGGGAAACTTGCTGTACTAACATTTTCAGGGTGTAATTCCCAGCAGCCTGCAGAGCAACAACAGTAACGATAGAAGCATCAAATATTAAATACGTGCTAGAGTAGTAAAAGGATTGCATGCACAGGGAAATCCACAGTTCCAGGTAATATCAGAAATTAAGGTAAGAAGATAGCAAGCTGCTGGATGACAGCAATGCCCTGGCAACTTTGGAAATAACTGGAGACTTAAAAATTTCTTGAGAACACACCATGAAAGCATATCAGAGTTTAAAGTCTGTGGGCTTCTCACCCTCAACTTCGGGCATTCCATGTGCTCAAAACAGAACCACAGTCTCAATATGAAAAACGCTGTTTGTGCATTCAATCTTCATGAAATAGGTTTGCAGTTTGATGGGTTGAGACAGAGAAAAAGGCAAAGACTGTGGTTAGCCAGTGTCTTCCCAAAAGAGGAAAATGGATTAATGAGCTGATCTAGTGTATTAACTTTGAAAAAATCACGATATAAGTTGTGCTGTTAAAAAGGAAACCTCTTGCCCCCGTGGGAAAAGCTCGTGATGATCAGCAAGGACAACTAAGCCAAGGAGATTCACAGTAGAAAGAGAAAATGTTAAAATATGCTGGGAAAAGAAGAAATTGTCATAATCATGTCCAGCTGAGGGGAGTTTATTGTCAGAGAAGGGAAGTGAATCAAAAGTTTTTAGTTTACATATTATAAAAAGAGGATTATGTATGTATTAGAAAGCCACACAAAATTTAAGCAAGAAATGCCGTATATATTTTTTTTAATATTGGAAAAAGTAGAGTAATTTCCACAGTGAGGCCATATTAATTTCATTTCACAGTGTCTTTAATTGCAAAAACCAATAGCTCACTACAGGCGGAGTTGTCACTTATAGAGCTGACATGAGATGGAAAGGGGATTTTATGGTTACCTACTGAGGTTTGTACAAAGGAACGGGACAAGCAGAAGGGCTATAATAGTTTCTTACCATCCTTTAAAATGTGTGATCTGACTGTGAAAAGGTTTGAAAAAACCTTCACAGGGAGCACTTCTGAGTGCTGCCAATCTCAAGAAGCAACAGTGACAGATCATTGACAGTAATACTTTATAAACTCTTCTGTGGTCTTGCAGCCAGAGAAGGAGAAAGTGATATACAGGAACAGCAGCAATAAAAGGGAATTTTATTTTCTAACCATTGCCATTTATAAAGGATGCTTGCAGAACTTTAGCCAGCCTCACCCTTCCCCTTGCATTTATCTCCCCAGAAACAGGATGCAAGGTCATAAAACAATACGCACGATTCCCTTTAGGAGGGCAGATCTATCTGCCTCTTGAAACCAGACCATCGATTTCATAACGTGCAGCTTTTAATGTGCTAGAGGAGCTAACAGCTTGGGACAGCTCGGCTGTGTGCTCCAGATTGCACCCTGCCACCGTCGCCTCCCTGCACGCTTGTCCCCACGGAACGCGCGGCCACCGCGGCTCTCCTGAAGGCTCTCAGACATCAGCCAGCCTCATCAAGGGAAGTGTGAAATCACAACAAAGCCAGCTCGTCCCGTTTTGCAGATGGTGAGCTGCCAGAAGGGATCAGCCCAGACTTTAATTGCGAGGCTGATGAGGAAGGCAGGCAAGATGGGGAGGTACGTGTTGTGGTGTGGGCAGATCGTTACATAACGGCGAGGCTGTTGCGCACGTGGTGCCCAGTGAATCAGCACGCGCCAAAAAAATGGCACCAGCAATGGCTTTCAACACCCCAGAAACAGAGGGGTTTAATACCCTGACTGTTTGCAAACTTCTTTGAGTCTGATCAAGAATCTGGTAAGATTATTATTTAAAAGTTAAAAGAAATTTCCTTTTTTTTAGCTCCTCCCAGGAAGGTGCAGCATTAGCCAGATGCACATATATACATAAATCATATACACATGTTCATGTGTTGTTAACACTCACATGCTAGACACTCATGTACATATCCTTGTGTCAGAACACAGACTGGCTTTCTTTTCTTTAATAATAGAATTTACCCTAAGGCAAGGAAATGTTCTCTGTTACTTCAAGAACATTTCAAAGAAGAAATTCCAACTTGTGGAGCTGCGTACTTCTAATAATTGTCTTACTTTTCTACATGGGCCAATAGTAGCAAAGTCGTGCTTATGCCTCCCTGGAGTGAGGATTTATCCCTGAGTCTCTGTGTTTCTTTAATGATGAAAGAATTACAGAAATATGATACCAGCTGCCTGTCATTGGAACAGGCAGAAAGGAAGTCAATAAGCACCAAGATAGTTGAGTGAAATATAAAATCCATACTTGACTGAAGACACGTCCAAAAGTGCCTGAAGTATCATGACCTTGATGTCTGCATTGTAAAAATCAGCTTCTCAATCTCAGTGCCAGGAAATCAAAGTTTTCATCATCTAATGAAAGGATGCCAACCTGTGAATCAAAACATGTAAGGAAGTGGTAGCAGGCACCAGGCACTGAGCTGTCTCCATATGGGTTCTGTTACACGGGTTTTCTATTTCTATAATGTAGAAGGAAGGAACTCATGCACAGCTATTTATAAGTGCCACTAATTTAAGTGATTGTTTTTATATCCTAGCTTCAGAATTAAACACACCCCCAAAAAAAAAAAAATCCATGAAATAAGTAACCTAGATCATGCGAAATATTTTGTACCAAAACGCATTACTTGAAAAACAGCAGAGGAAGTGAAATACTCAAAATGTGTGATACAGAAAGGAGATTAATTCCACATAGAATAAATGTCATACATTTCCATGAAGAATTTGTGTCTTTAAGAAGACAGACTAGAAGTTTATAACAAGTGAAAAATTACATACTTATTTAAGGATATTGACTTACCCATGTGAGGTCTGGGAAATCTTAACCAATACCCCTTTTTAAAAACGTGATCTGTTATCACTGTTTCTTTTTTCCATGTATAAAAGAAAAGGATAATTCTTTCTGGGAAGTACTTGACTGAGAATTCAGCACCATCCCCTGAGAAAATTTAGACATTAATTTTTCTGCAAATGATTTATAAATTCAATCTGAGTCTAAGGTAACAGAATAAATAAAAATAATAGAAATATTGGAATACATATTTTTCTTTGTTGCTTTTTAGAAATTTGAATATAGGACAGGACATTATCATCCCCATGCTTAAAGAGGTACCTGAGAGGCAAAACTCCTTTTTTCTTATTTTTTATTTTTTGGCCAGTGTTCATTCTGTGCTTGAGGTAAACCTTGAGATCTCACTGTCATACATTTATCACTGTCATAGATTGCAATATTTTTTGAATCTGAAAAGTGCCTCAAAGCCTACTTAATATCAGAAAATAATATTCTGTTCCCTGGAACAAAAGTACTCCTTTAATATTTCAATAAAAAGAAGAATATCGTCTCTTCTCACAAAGATGTGGAATGCATTTCAAAATTTGCCTTGTATTAGACAATACCTGTAGTTCCAGGGGGTAGTATAAGGGTTTTCATGGTGACTGAAAACTAGAGTCCACTTGGACTTTCCATTTGCAAGTTCTGACCACAATTCTACAATAGAGGAAAAGCAAAGACTAGGAGATAGTAACTGTTCATATGTTTTCAGTTGTGTGCATTACCCAGACTTAATTTTATTTTTCTCCTGGAATGCACAGATGGACGGATGGATAATTAGCTGGCCTGATTTCCTTATGAAACACTATAAAATTCACTTTGTAAAATTCTTATACCTTATTTCCTTTGCATGCTTGACAAGGAGGAAAAAGGTTTCTGCACTAGTATTTATGTTTCTTAGATATATTTCACGGTTGTCCATTTGATTTGAATCTTCTGTGACTACCAGCAACCATGGATTATTAACAAGGAATAAAAATAGAGTTTGAAATCAAACTCTGGCAAATCGTCAATGGAAAAACTTGAAAAAAAAAATTTAATTTTTTCAAAACCAGGTGAAAGTATAAATGTTTCATCTAAAAGTTTTTACCGTATGCAGACACACTGACAAAAGGCAGTTGCTTTTCTTTTTGCAGCTAATGCACACAAAGAATTCACAAGGACAGTGAGCCTCACCGAGCGAGGTGACGCCATGCTTTGCACACTGCATGCTAAATTTTGAACAGAAGCTGCTCCCCATGAGGGATGCAAACACCAATGCTCAAGACATGAACATTTGTGCAGGATTGTTGGCTTAATGCACTGGGCTTGCTGACTGCTGGATAAAGCTCTTAGCAAGTAGGCAGGATCTACAGAGAAGAGGTCATGAAATACAGAATGAAGATTTTCCTGCTACATTGCTCTTAATTCCTGGGGAAAAGCTGGAGCCATACAAAATAGCAATATCAGTTGGGATATGTTTGTGACTACAGTTGAAAAGCAGGCTGTAAAAGCAGCCACTCAAAGTGATTCAGTCAAATCTGTCCATAAATTTCCCCCTAAATTTGGGAATAACCCCTTATTAGATGAAGTAGACAAATAAGCATATAATGAGAATGACAGCACTGAAAGAAAAAGCTGTCAGTCAGCAGTCTACATTGATCAGAAGGACAGCTCAATCAAAGATTTAGAAGATGAGACTATGATTTATTTTGTCCTCATTTTTCAGCCTCAATTCTTTTCCACAGTGTATCATTGAAAATAACTATGATTCATAATTAGCTTTTGATTACATTACCAGATAGGATAATTAAAATATCAGGATGCATCCCTCTTTATAGAGATTTTCAAATCATGCTGTGACATTCTCTGGCTATCCAGAAATTTTTCTTTGCTTTCTCAGTATCAGTCAATGCTTGTTGATTGCCATAATTCTGACCAGGAAGAAATCACCTACTTTTTGGAAAGAAAGTCAGATTTAACCTAAAGTTTGTACACATATGCAGGGTCTTATTTGGAAGATTCTAAGTTTAAACCTAGGATGAGTTACTTAGTGTGCATTATTCTCTGAGAGACAGGAAATTTTTGCTTACCTGCAGTGTACCTGCAAGCAGGTGAGCAACCAACCATCCCATAACCCCTGCACCTAACCACTTCTAACCTCTTTGGGGTGATAAAAGAGTAGCAACACAAATTTTGAGCAAAGGAAGAGGAAAGCATGCTGGAAAACGTTCTCTGCTACTCCCAGCTGCCGTCTCCTCCCTTCTTTCCCTCTCTTTAACTGATCACAGTTCTGCTATAAAACCAGAAAGTAGTTGCAGAAGTGATGGAAGGTAATAAAGCAAATGTTCAGCCAAGTGTCACTGTGGAAGGAACATGGTACCTGCAATAGAACTGAATGAACAGATTGAAGAAATGTAAAAACAAAAATAATCCTCTTACAGAATATCTTACAGTCAAGAAAAACCTTACTGTCCCCTGCCACAGCTGCAGAATGTTTGACCTCCCTGAATATCCTACTTCAATAGGCAATGAAATGGTTTTAAAGAGACCTGATTGTCTAACTTCTTTTGAATTCCTGGGGACACCACTTAAAAGATAGGAGCTCCAGAAAAAAAAGAATAAATGTGATATGAAGCAGGTTTCTGAAATTCCTATGACCAACCTCTCTCAGGGACTGCAGTAGCAATAAATGTGAGTGAAGAAGTGATGAAAACTGCATTTCTCCTTATCTTCATGCAGGGCACTGATAATATTCCCATCTGATTATAGCTCCAGGAATATATCTACAGTATCTATACCAGTGTACAGGAACTGGGCTGCAGGGACAAGAGTCAATGGAAGATTAAGGCATTTAAAAGAGGAAATGGTTTCATGTTAATTTAACATGTTTGTTTGCTCCCATTCAAAGCTGCTTTACTGACAAATGAGGACTTGTTGCTGTACTATATATTTCCCATTTCACAATAAATAAGGCTTAGCTTACACAAGTGTTAGGAGTCACTGCTTGTATATATCAAGGGGAAACCAGACTTCATAGGATGGATTTACATACTTTACTTAGCATTAGCATACACTGGGACCACTGAGAATGACTATGCATACAATGCATTGCATACAATTAATTAATCTGAGAACAGATGTGTATTTTCACAAACCTAGGTACCAGCCCAGTAGATTACTTGCACTGATGTAATGTCTGATATTGCATATTTGCAACCATTATAGAAACAGCCTTTACAGAGGCAATGGATAAGCATTTTCAACCTTACAAGTGTGATAAATTGCATTTAAAGGTAAAATAAATAAAAGGCATTATTTCTCATTCAGAAAATATTTGATCTCTAAGGCTCTTTCATTCAGTAAATTCCATGTTAGTAGAAACTCAGATGAATTCAGGGGAATCCTTGTTTTATAATTATATATATATATATATAATATTACACATACATCTGTGATTTGTTTGGGTGGTTCTTCAGCCCAGTTCAGCACAGTCATTCAGAATAATTCACTCTTTCTTTGAGTATCACCTGCATGTATGACTAAAAGTACCTAGCCTATAGATTAACTTTAAATTTAATATTTCTTGGTTACACAAGTTATTCAGCCATCTCCATCTGACCACTTACATCACTGTAAGTACACTGATATCAATGGACTATATTTGAAAGGAACTGGGAAGAATATGAGAGACCAAAAAGACACTACTGGAAGAATATTTTTTTCTTCATAATAAGACTCCTTTGCATGCCTATATGATCATTTCACTTCCCTTCACACACTTAATAATAAATAGTTCACAGCATCACAGAGATGTGTTGGGTAAACACTGCAAGTTATGAGGCAAATTTACTGCCTCATAAACTCACAGCCAAGTAAAGCTGTCGTTTGCAAGAACAATTAAGCCATTATTCTGTTCCATGGAGAGTGTAGGATGTTCCTGAAACCTGTAAATTCACAGAAAAGGGAAGCTGGTCATATGTTCAGAACCAATACTAACATTTTATTAACACTGAATTCACTTGCAAGCTTCAAGCCAGCATATATTTTCTTTGTTTACCAGGATTTACAATCTATCCACTACTCCTTACCCTGTATACTGTTAAAAGGCAAAAGAAATACAAGAGTACCCTGTGATGTTTTGTTTTTATTGTCTAGGACTAAAGTACTTCACTTGAAGTCATGCTAGTGAGAAGTTGCTGAGAGCAGAAAAAAGAAGATCAAAAAATAAGACTTTTATCTCTGAGCCATGAAAAAATCTGACATCTGGGGCTACCATAAAAATTGCTAGTGTGGCCAGAAGATTGTCCAAATATAGAGAGAGGATGATATTATAAAGTGTTTCTGTTGTGTAGCATGCTTTTACTGCTCAGTCGTATAAAATTGCTATAGGATCTTTAATCTTTAGGCAACCACAAGATAAAATTCCACAAAGTGTCTACCTGAAACACTACAATAATTCACAGATTTTTGTGAATACTGTAGGTGCAAACACTCCTGATTGTGTAGTTTCCAAGGAATGAAACATCCACCAAAGGGATGCATGTGCTGCGTGGTGGCAGCACAAGTGATAATTTCCTTGAGAACCTGAGCCCTATATGACCTTCCGACAACAAATATTATGTATGTGTATCTCTTGCACACAAAAATAAACATGTTATCTTGCGATATGTTAGGCTAAAAAAAAAAATGTGTGCAAAAGTTTTAAGAATGAGGCTGAACTGGGTAATTGAATAGTAAAAAGCCTAATTTGTAATTGAAGCAATGCTGGTTCTGTCACTCTCAGCTTGGAACAAGAACATGAGCCTGAACTCCTTCTCTGTCTTCACTGTCACAAAGCTGACCCACATTTCACATTTAATTAGAAGTGACCCAACTGGACTTCCCTGCAAAGACAGCCAGGCTGAAGCTGCAGCAGCAGCTCCTATCAGAGTGCTCTGCTTTTCACCATAAATTGTCCATCAATTTTCCAACAAACTGAACTTCTTTGAGCCACTGGGGTCGTGAAGTTGAGGCCAAACTCAGGCAGAGCTCCTAAGGGCTGGGTGGATAAACTCTGTTTCCCTTTGGTGCCACTGCAGATTTGTATTGGGGTGGAGTGGAGTTCCATGCTCTCTGCAGGCTCTGGAAGCCACTCTGCCCAGGATCAGCTCTGCCAGTCCTGGGAAATGAACCAGAGGGAGCAGGACTGGAAAATTTCAGAGAGAAAGAGCTGGTGTAGCTCATCCTCTCGAGACCACAGCTTCTGTCTGAGGAAAAGGATTACAAACCCCAAAACATACCTAGCACAAATGTAAAGCTAATGTGGAAAATTCCTCTCTAAAGTTCTATGGACAATGACACAAGAGTCATGTTATAACCCAGATAAAAGGGTATGCTGTAGGTTTTAAACTCTCATTACTGCCATGGGACTCATATAAATGTACTAAAAGCCAGAATAGGCCCCTTTAAATTATTAATTGCAGTTACCTAATAATATCTCGGTGAATAAGAAGAAAAATGGTAAAAATGTACTATTAAAAACATATTAAAACAATAAAACATGTCAAGTGCACTGTATTTCACCAAGCACTTTTCTGTACAATTTAAATCTCCGTAAAAGTATCTTTAAGTAAAATTACACTTTTTTCCCCAATTTAGTATTTATGATATTAATTTCCAGGGAGTGTGTATGCTTTGTTGAATGCTCGTTTCTGAGCACCACAGTGACTCTCACAGTGGAAGCAGAGAGGTCCCAGATGTTAGATTTACCCATTGTTGACATTTCTGAGTTTTAAGAGCAAAAAGCTTGTAGGTCTGTAAATGAGCTGAGCCACTGGAAACTCTCATTCCGCAGAGACAAGCCATGGCAGCAATGGGATGCTGCAGCTTTTTTGATCCCAGAGGACACAGAATGTACCAAGTATGTCGATATCTTGACTGACTGTGGCCCAAAAGGTTGTGTGCAGCTGTACAGGAATAAATGACTTAACCTGGTCTCCGGGTATGGAGCAAAATCCTAAGAGGAGGAGATGCAAACCTCACTATTTGTTTGCAGACTTGAGAACACATTTTTTCAATGAAAATTATTATAAGGCCATAACTCACAGTTCTATTATAAAATTGAAGTATTGTAGGGCTTTTTCAGATTATACTGTAACTTTTCTATGAAACATTGTAATAACTTTCTGCAAACAAAAAAGAAAAAAAAAGGAGAAAAATAGAGAAAATGGCTTTGAGCATAACCTCTAAATTATGGTGCTGTAATCCACAGCTGTAAAAATTACAGGCTGGCTGTTTAAACATTTTCTGAGAATTTCACTTCTGTGAAGCTCACTAAATTCCCACTAATTAACATGCAGTTAAAAAGTGAGCAAATTGTTAATATTATTACACTCTGGGCTTTGCTCTGGAAGGAATGACACCATATATCTTTTTATGCAGTTAAAATTTCTCCAGCTGGAAAGAAAAACCTTTAAATTCATCTAACAAATACTCTCCACCACTGAGATACTTTCTCTTTGAATATAAAGATTTTTATTTTTACATTTTTTATTAAAATTGCTCTTTAATTTTTCATAGTTATTCTAAACGCTCTATTCAAATAAGGCAACTGCCTTTCTTAGATGTTTGTCCTTGGTGTTTTTCAAGTTTCAAATTCTATAGAAAATGAAGCATTTTTAAAGAGCAATTTCTGACAAGGTACAACTGTTTGACTTTAGATAAAGCAAAAAAAAACCCCAACATGTTCTATTTGCCTTGTCTCAAGTTATAGGAGTGGCATCTGCACCCCATGGGTACCCAGGACTTGGACTGTATAAAATTGGTACCTGCAAAGGAATAATTTTGGGACCCCCTAATCCAAAGACCAGTGTGGAGAAGAAGCAGTGGCACACTGCAGAAATCCAGGCATGGTGATATCTTTCTACTTTATATCTCTCAGTAGCACAGGCATGAGAAATGTATTGGAACAAGGTTTGCTTCCAGTCAAAAGAAATTCCTCAGAAACTAAGGATATTCCTTTGGCCAGCCAGGAAACAGCTAGCAAGGAGGACAGAAGACTATAAGGAATACAGGAGGAAAAATGTAATGAAAAGAAGAAGATATATTGAAATGTAAGAAAAAACACAAAGAAATCCGTGTCCGATGAGATTCTTACAACCTGGCCTCAGTAGAGGAGAACTGAGAACTACTAATTCATTGCAAGATAAAAGGTCTTAAATTTTAAAATTATGAATTCCATACTGTAAACCCAAGTGAATAAAAAGTGACACCCATAGCTTTCAGCGGAAAAATTTTGAAATTACATGTACTCTATATTTAGATCTATGTTCACATATTGATATTTCTTTCAGGAGAAAACTTTTCTTTAGTATTCTTTTTTATCCTTGTAACAGTACTGCTCAGTCTTTTCAGCTATGCTGGCCAAACTCATTAACACATGATTAAAGAAAGATGATTAAAAGTAGGACTGTAACATTCGACTGCAATTTCTTATCATCCTAATCCAAAAAGACATTGTTTGATAGAATATTTTTAATTTATTCAAAGTGTACCTTAAACTAATCAGTTTTGCCATCCTTGGTTTGGAATACATACATGTAATAATACATTGTGTGTATAGCATACACAAGGTATCATTTTATAGTTATTATATTTTATAGTGATTTTAGTTATATACATCAATCAGAGGAGGATCCTTCAATAAATGACTACGATGAAGCTGGCAAGGCTTGCATTCACCCAAAAATACCTGTCAGGAATGTATATTATTACTATTGTCTGTACTGGAATTTTATTTCTCAGACTTCTGGTTTTTTCCTGTATGAAATTTATTGGTTGTGTGAGTGCTGTACACCTCTAGGAACTTATCCATCTCATGCAACTTAATGATTCCAACAACTAATATAGATTATGATATATGACAGATCTGGATGGCTGAGTGAATGAACCATGAAGCAAACACAAATCAAAATCAAGATTTCTTTTACATTCTAGGCGATCACAGTATTGGGAGGAAAAGGACATAAACTACTTGGATGATGTATTTTACTTGTGGAAAGCAAAGCCAGTAAATTTCTGAAGCCACATAGGTAGTGTTTGGGGAATACATAACTACTCTGGATGGGTTGGTTCTTTAACCAAGCTATGGCATAAATACTTGGGGGGAGAAAACCTTAATGACTTCTTTTATTATTATTGTTATTTTACCACCAGGCAAAGGATGATTTGGATGCTGAAATGTTTGGTTAGAAGTTTGGGTTCCAATTTCTATTAAATCACAGAAACAGTGTGAGTAACTACTACAAAGCCTCAAACATACACCCACAGCTGAGGATGTCTAAACAGACCGAGGCTGGATAGAAAATTTAGCAAAGACACAGACATTAAGGAACCATTAGGTCACCTGCCCTGTTTGACAAGGTTCAGAACTCATCAGTCTACATCCCAGAAAATGTCTCTTGACTGTAGACTGGACTTTGTCTATCCAAAAGGTAAATAGCTGACTGTGTCACGAGCACTGAATTATGCCGCTTGGAATTGTGCTGCCTCTCTGCCTCTCCTGTGCTTCCCTTCTTTCTAGAGTTGGGGCCAGATAGTCAATGAATTAAACTGCAAAACACACTAATCCCTGACCCCGAGGTTAGAGCTATCATAAGCACTGACTGGAAATGGCTGCAAATAGTTCTTGTCATGCCCTCTCTTTCCATTGGAAATCGAGTAATGACACAGGCAGTGAGTGGAGCCTTCGCAAAGGTCATGGATTCACACCAGCTGAATCAATTTCTTATAGCAGCACTGCAGAAGCTGTGGAGGAGTTTTTTTCCCTGGGAGTTCGTTGGTTTTAATATATTTTGTAAGTGGGGTTTGGTTTCTTTTTTTCTCCTCTAGGAAAATAAACTAAAGGATGTTAGGCAGCAATTCGCGCCATTGGAAAGCTGTAAGTCCAAAGTCCCTTGGTGGGGAATCCACTGCCCAATACCTAAAATCAAATGTCAGTTCAAGCCCTCAATAAAAACAGAACTCTTTTCTTCGGTTCTATAAGGACAGAGATGGAACTCACAATGACAAAACCCAAGTATCAGTAAAATAATGTGATTTCCAAGGGAAACAGAAACTTTCAAGTGAGGGAACATCCTCACTCAGTATCAGAAGGCTGTTAATTTGTGTCTAGGCCACCACAACCTTTCCAAATTTGCAAGTAGGTAGCCCTTTCAGCTGAGGGGACAACTTTCCTCTGCTTGCAAACATCTGAAATTTGCAGGAGAGCCCAGAGTTTGATTCATGTGGGTTCTAGTTAGCTTTAATCTGTCTCTGGCTTGCACTGTTCAAATATTTGAATGAATAAAATTCGTGACTTGAATCCACTATCAATTAAAGCACACAGAGGATTAAAATATATATGTATTACCACCAGGAAAAACCCAAATAACACACTTGTTAGGGTTAACAGAAATTATCTTTCTCTCAGAAATTCAGCTTTTCCATATATAAATTACTTATGTCAACAGTGATGGGTGAAAACTCATAGAAAACACATGTTGTTGCCATTTTACATGCAGACCACAGTGACAAATTGAAAATCATTCAATGAGAAAGACTTCACTCTTCTCATTCAAAGCTTTTGCTGGTGCTTTTTCTCTCCTCTTGTCCAGGGTTTCTTTCCAACTGAAAGGCTCCAGGAAGGGACAGCTCCTATTAAGGATCACACTTAAGAACACATTTAACTTTCACTGAAGTTTTAATGGGATTTTAGCATGTATTAAAGTGTTTTTCTGAACTATAGCCAAAATTTGAAAAAGAAGTGTGAAGTACCTGTTTTCCAGCAACTGCATGTGTTCAGCCCTGGGATTCATAGTCATCTTAATTTCCTGAGGAAAGCTGAATTTCAATATTCCTCTGGTGACTGAGTATCTGGATGGGCAGAATTTCTGAGTAGGTTTTTAAAGGCATTTAGACACTTAAGAGAAAAAAAAACCAGTAGCCAGTGATGTTTCCACTCACAATGAAATAAGAACTGAGGAACTTGCATTTCAAAGTGCCTGAATACTTTGGAAAATCTACTTAGTGGACTTAGGACAGAACTTTTAAATTATGATATAATCAAAACCAACAATTTTGTTGTCCCCAAAACTGCATAACAGTATTTGCTTTTTTGGGGAAAATTTCTCAGCTGTTTCTTCTCTAAGCTCCCAAGGCAATTTTGCAGACACTGCTCCTTCTGGATCCCGTGTAAGTCTTTTTTTTTTATTGTATTATTTCTTGACCCTATGAGAGATTCCATGATTCCCATAATGTTAAAATTACCTATCAGAGAGAAGTACTGTAGTGATTTTTATAGAAATCAGTTAAAATTTGTTTCATTAAAATTCCTGGTAAATACTTTCATGAATATGTTTGCAGAAGGATTTATCTCCCTATTAACATCTATAGCAGGGTTGGAAGGAAATAGCCATGCTCAAAAAAATATCATAACAGTGCCTCAGAAATTAATTTCATTTTAGGATGGAATCCATCTATTTCTCTGAATTTTATTTTATTTTTCAAGACTTCTTCTATATTAGACTTGAGGATACATGTTTTCCCCTGGAAGTTAGGTGTACTTTTTTAAAGACTTTTAGTTTCCCTAATGAAATTTATTGCCTAAACCTACCAACCTTCCTTTGCATATGCCCTTTGTCTGCCATGCCTGCAGCAATGTTACCAATGTTTCTCTCCCAATTTATTGTAAAGGGAATTTAAGGTGATTAATTGAAGGTGATTATGGATACTTAAAGATAAAATGAGATGAAACTCATCTTTGGTCTCCCTACAAAATACCCTGAAACTAAAGCAGAAATTATCATATAAAATAGAGTTCTGTGTACAGGGGCTTTAAGGCATTTAAAGTAAACAGCAAAGTAGCCTTCTTCCTTTTCCACTTTTACAGAGCCAGAGATTTTTGTGTTTGATTCTCAGCCATGCACTGGGAGACTGAAACAGCTCAAGGCAGAAGTTTCAGGAAAACTGAAATATTTCAATAATTTTAAAAATAATTCCACTGGAAAATTAGTTATGGAATGTAAGAACTGGAAGAAAACTTTGTTACAAAGATCTCATGAAGGACATATATGTAGCTGACTTTAAAAAAATAGTAAAAAGAAGAATATTAATGAAATTTGAATAAATTTTTAAATGCTCAATGGCAGTTTTCTGTTTTCACTCCATTTTTCCGTATTTTTAACCTTGCATTCATTCAGTGACACAGATTTTTCCGGAATTTCTGTTATTGGTCTGATTTTTTTCAGTAGCAACATTCTGATTCTATTTCTGACAGAGTTCTAGACAGATTCACCTACTTTCCTGAGCTGTCTGTTTTGATGTCACAGTCATGATCTGTTTCCTGTCATTTGAGGACTCACCCAAATAAATGACTCATTTTGATTGTATGCAATTGTTATTCACACTACACTTGTGAATTATTCTAAATTTCAGGAAAAAATTGGGGAAAACTAGGAGTGCAGAACTAGCCCACAGCAGCATCTGTCACTTTTCTACAAGGAACTAGTACTTTGCTTACCTTTTTTTCTATTCTATTTTTTGTGTCTTTTCATGTGAAGATATATTGAACACCTGTCCTCTGCACAAACTACTTACTACAAATGAGCTACGATGTAGCAAAATTAAACAAATTGGGAATGCTATTACATACAATTAAAGGTTTTCTGCATCTGCCACTATAGCAGGAAAATTGAAAAAGTGACACAGAACTTGAACACAGAACACTTGAAACCTGTTTCAAGATCTAGTTGCATTTTTATTTTGCTAAATGGAACATGAAATTATAAACAGAGAAATAAAATGTTATTTAAAGCATGATATTTATATAGACATAAAATTAAAATATATTTATACAGATACATACACATAGATATGCATAGATATACATATACACATGTAATTGTAGGGTTGGAGGTATACAATTTTAAATTCCCTTTTACTGACCCATAAATTTTATTTTTCCTTTTCCCATATTATCAGCACTGTGTAAAAACAGCAAACACATTTTGCATGAACATTTAAAGATACATTTATTTCACAAAAAAATAGTAATATAAAACCCTTTGGGACCTTACAAAACATTTATTCTCACATCTTGAAGAAAAGGGAGGACTTCCTTGAGACCACTACACTTTTAGCAGCAGAAGTATTATTATTTTGGAAACTTCACACAAAGATGTTAAACAAATTTATATTCTTTGTTTAAAAGATGCAAATAATTGCTTGTGGCACCTTGTCAGGAAGAGGACATTGCATATTTGGTATCTAAAGTGGCAGATTGGCCTTGTGATAAATGGGGGCCTGAAAGCAATAGCTTATTTCTAAAGAAATGTAAAGATTTGGAGAGGTAAAAATTTTATTGTAACATACTGAAATGACTAAAATATAACAGTAAATATGAGAAATGAATAGTGACTTATTGGCCTTGAACTCTGGCGTGTCTTTCAACTTTTATTTTCGATCAGCATGATACTATAAAATCACAGAACAAGCTGAGTTGGAAGGAAACCACAGGGATCACAGAGTCCAACTCCTGGCCCTGCACAGGACATCCCGAGAGTCACACCATGTGTCTGAGTGTGTTCTGCAAACACTTCTTGGACTCTGCCACATTGCTGCTGTGATCACTGCCCTGGGAGCTGTTCCAGTGCCCAATCACCCTCTGCATGAAGAACCTTTTCCTGATATCCAACCTAAACCTCCTCTGACTCAGCTTCAGGCCATTCTCTTGGTCCTGTGGTGATCAGTGTGGTGTCACCACAGAGCAGAGATCAGTGCCTGTCCCTCCTCTTCCCCTCACAACGAAGCTGTTAGTGCAATGAGGTCTCCCCTCAGTCTCCTCTTCTCCAGGCTGAACAGACCAAGTGCTCTCAGCCACTGCTCACACAGCTTCCCCTCAAGGCCCTTCTCCATTTTCACAGCCTACTGAAAGAGGTAGTGTTTAAATTTTATTGTAAAATTTTATTTGTACTGCAAAACGAATCAGTCACAGATCTCTTACTAAGGCAAAGTCTGTATCAACACAGTTTAAAAGCACTTAATATCTACCATGTCTTGTTTAGATCACAACAGAGAGGAGCGCAAGAAGACAGTGCTACTACACCAGATTGGTCTATGACTATCTCAGCACCTCATTTGCTAGTTTACACTCAATTTTCTTTAAGCCCTCAGAGGAGATGAGAGTTTCAGAGCTCTGAATTAACTATTTCAAAAGCCACACTGTGACAGCCCCGCAGATGGTCATCTGCCTGGGTGAGGATTTAACTAGTGCAACACCTCGAGTAATCAAGCCCTGAACCAAGACACCCTGCTAATCAACTCCCCTTCCCCTGCCATGGTATTTTCCATGAGCAAAGCTCCCACACCATCTCACATATGCTAATAAATTCATCAGTCTTGATTGAAGGAGAGTTCATGTGCTACCAGTACTTTCTGAAGAGTGCAGCTGGTCTTTCTGCTCTTGTGGGGTCTAAAGCAAGCCTGCTCTTGCTATTTCTGATAAATATTTATGTAACAACATAAATTTACTGGGTACATGGCAAACAGTTGCAAACATGTTCTTTGTTATAAAAAAAATTAAAATAATATACGTGTATTTCTATTAAAATAATTATTAAACAATTGCAAGAAACAGGAAAGTATGGAAACAGTTAATTTTTAATGAAAATTTGGCAATGAAAATATTAATAAACTTACAAAAGAACAGATATGATACTTATTTAGGGACACATTGTTTCTGCTTAGACTTCTAACCTGCCTGGTTTGACATCAAGATACTCATTTAAATGGGAACAGCATCCTTCTCTCACCAAAGTGTGCTCTGAAAACTCAGTAAGCAAGGCTGGATTCAGCACTCCTCATAACTCTGAGGAGACCTGGCTTTTCAGCTAGAAAGAAACTATCTGTAATCACAAAACAGTAACAAAGGTTCTATTACAGCAGAGGCATATATTCCTTTTTTCTTATGTATTCCTGACAGAAGATGCTCACAGAAACTCTGAGCATCATGAAACTGAAAACTTTCCCTGCAGAAAGCAACATCAATCTATTCATAAACAGTGAAACTCTGAAAGAGCTGCTGGCAAGAGAGTTAATAACATGGTTTACTGGGTGAGAATAATTAGGAATTTGCTCAGAACTATCAACAGAGTTTTCAAATGAGTTCTTTTTGCTGAAGAAAACTGGGCAGGTTTTTGGTTTCCTTCCTGCTCCTCAAGAATTCATCTTATAGAAAATCACTTGTCAGAATTATTCAGGTGTCTGCCTTTAAAGCAAGTCAACAGGAGAAACAAAAGATAAAAACATGGAGCTCCTTTACAATTAGTTGCTGTTTCTCACTTATTTTCAGCTCTTCTCAAAAACTCAAATTAACTCTAATTCCAAGCAAAATTCACATTTGTAGAAATGAATGGATACAATGGAACCAGGATGTTTCTAATACCAAATAATTTAGTTTCAAGTGCTGTTACTCTGAGAAATATCATACTTTCTGGATGGCAAACATATAATAATTCATTTCTTTTCTTCTGTGGGCCTCAACTCCATTCCACATCTATGACATATTAGGATTGAACAAGGAAGTGAGTCAAAACTGCTGTTTACAACATAAAGAAATCAGGAATAAACACAACCTGATTCCTTCCCACCCCCAACCGTAACGCTACTGATGAATGCCTGCATGAATATGCAGGAAAAGGGAGTCCTGCTGCTATCAGCTCCCAAGGTTGATTCATCCCACGTGTAAAGGAAGATGCAGGAAATGAATTTTGAATATCAAAAACGCAGTTGTTACCTTTGATCTCCCTTGGGAAACTCTCATTTCTCATTGTCTCCAGTAATTGCAGAAAACAGATTTTTTTCCCCCACATAAACAATTTGTGTTCTCATTCTCATTTCCACGAATGGAACAATAGCAACCAAAAAAAAAAAAAATTCCAAGTCTCTAAAAATTATCTGGTAAAGTTGTGCATCAAGACCAGGAAGCTTGTTATCCCACCATCTGTTTGTGAGCTTCTGCAAAAGGCTGACTTTGTAAAGAGCAATTTTAGCCCCAGTGCCAGTGACAGCCAGGCCAGTGTCTTCTTTAGACTGAGACTGCCTAAAGGCTTAGATGGCTCCTTAAATTTCCTCAGAAGAAACTCAGGAGATTATACCCTTTTTTTTTAATCCTTTGATAATTTTTGTACATGTCCCTAAAAGATTTATGGCCATTTTTCTCCCAAGGAATTCAGCTTCCCCTGAAATCCTTTTCCCTGGAGGTGGAGTGGTGTGACGTAAATAGCAAAGGTGAAAAAGCAGATGACACCTGAATAACTCCAGTGTTGGAGAGCAGCCATGGCCTGCCTGCCCTGGGACTGGTGGTGCTGCCTTGCAAATTCTGTGGTGAGCGTGCAGAAATTTAATCTTTCCCAAACACAATTTATTAGGACTATAAACCATTTATCTGGCATTAGAATACTTAGGCAATATGCAAAAAGAAGAATTAAAAAGAAAAAAAAAAGAACCTGAAACTGGAGAAAGAAATTTTTGGATGGTTCAAGGGATTTTAATATTGATTGACCTAAACTATGGATAGTTTGAAAGGAAACAAAAACTAGGTAACAAAGCCATCTGGCATTTCAAAAGTATCCATAAGTATCAAGGGAGCTGGAGGTGATAAAAATTCATCTATGAGGGTAAAATATAATTATACAAATAAATGTGAAAGGGTTTTTTGTTTATTTGTGGTACACTGGATTTCACATCAAATTAAAGATTTATACAGGAAATCGTGCAGCAGCAGTAAAATCATTATGCAAATGTCATTTCTGTCTTCATGGCAAGAGTTTTCTTTAAATATGCATGCTCTCTTGGGTGTTCATTTGGGCAGAACATACACTTACCTATAGAGTCGTTCCACTTTAATTCCCAGATGCTCCTCTGACTCTTGTTAGGTGGCTTGTTTGGTTTGTTTAGGGAAAGAAGCCACCTAAGAAGAGAAACCACCATGCGAATTCTTCAGAACTCCTTGGCAACACTGGGCAGTGATGGTTTTTTAAAATACAAATAATGTATGCATTATTTTAAAATACAAATAAAAATTTTCAGGGCCCTGAGGACACTGCCAACCCTTACAAGTCCCAGGGCTCCCAAACACAAATAAAAAGGAAGTATTATCTCTTTAGCAGAGCCTTACATTTAAATGTGCTGCTGGATTTTACTAATAAAATAAGATTTGCATGTTCTTCAATTTTTCTTTGAAGTAGCTGTGAGATTCTCTGTTGCACTCCAGGAATTTGGGGAAAAAAAAAAAAAAAAGTCATATCCTACAAAGAAATCACTTTGGTTGAAATGATTAAATGGTTTTTTTTTTCTTGTAAGTTGATTGCTTGCTGGTATTCAGTGTTCATATATAAAGTCTCCAAAGATGATACTGCACTGAAAGTGTTATCTCTTAATGTAGATACAGTAGCAAGTAAAGAGTCCACAGTTAAAATTATTGCAAAAAAAACCCCCAAAAAACATCAAAGCAAATAGAGCTCATTCGTATGCTGTATATGGTAAAGTGGAAAAACCTTCAGTCATTAAAAATACTTTTTTTTTTTTTTTGGTAGGAATGACTTTTACACTCCTTCTCTAATTATTTTTAATTCCTGTACAGTGAAAAAAACCACTCATCTCGAACCAAGCTATTTGGCAAGAAGAATTCAACTGAAACTCACATTCATTGTTAGGAATGACCAGTATGGAAATACACCCATGTTCAGAGCTCTTCCCAGCTGCTTTTGTGTCAAGAGCTCTGTATTTGCAGCTCCCACTGCCCATGGTGTGTGACAGGGCAGCTCTGGAGGCAGCTTGGCCAAACTCCCACCGTGGCAAAGGCACACAGGGGCTGCTCTCAGCCTCTCCTCAATAAGCTTATCTGTCTTCGTTATCTGGACAGAGAGCCCAGGCTCTCCATTTAAGCGGAAAATTCAGTGTTTAAAATAAACCGGTGCTAAAATTCCTGGCTGCATTTTGATCTGAAAATAAGTACCCAGCACTTTTCTTCGGTAAAATTAATCTTTATGCCTAGGCAGAACACTTTGCCTTTACAATGTGTATCTTTCACCTCCTCCCTATTTCACAGTCTTAAATAAGGTTTAAATATTGCATAACTCTTCTGTTTAACTCTCTGAATGATGAAGAATTTCATGTTACATGGAAATCCTGATAAAAAAACATGCCCTGTAAAATATTGAGGATATGAAAGAATATAAAAAGAAAGCCAGCATTTCATATTTTACAGAAACTCCCAAGTGCTCAGTATTTGTTTTTGTCTTGCACTGAAACAAAATGGAATGCTTTTAATGTCTTCATAAAGCATGTCTGTGTTAAAATGTCATATTCACAATAAAAACATCAGGTTTTAAAGTTCTCTCTCTGTTGGGTCACAGATAACCAGAGACTTTACCATCAAACGAGATATTTTCACCTAAAAGCTTTCTGGAATTAACAGATTTCCACACTATTTCAAATTGAAAAAATTAGCATATTTCCAGTGTATTTTATTAGAATATTTTGAGTCTACTTCACATATAAATATTAGTGAAGTAGGTTGTCAAATCATGTTCAAACAAATGCTAGAGAACATTTATTTTCATTATTCTCTTATCTGTGCTAGAGAGATATATTGATTACTACTAGTTCAATGTCAAGATCCTAAAAATAGAAAGCATTATTTAATAAAAAGTAGAAGGGATATGGTTTCTCTCCTGGATTACCCCACAACCCTCAGTGTTGAAACAGGTGGGTGAAAGGGGCAGGAGGGGAGAAAGGGGCAGGAGGGGAGGATATTTAGGACTGTTATCAGTTTTCTCTCACAAGGATAATCTATGGCTTTCTAAGTTTACATGGCCTGGAAGGCTAGAAAGACATGATGTAGAGTGGATGCAAATTAATGTTTCAAAATGCAGAAAGTCTCTGCAGCTATTCCAATATAAGGTGTGGTTTGACCCCAAGTGCTGAATTTAGCCTCCCATCCATCACAGACTAATTACGTTTCCAGAAAAAAAAAAGGATAATAATTCAATGTGATGTGCAAGGAAGTGACCACGTAACTGCTATTAACCTATGCATCATGCCAAGTAATTGCCCTGAAGTCCTACTACTAATTCTGGCTTTTAAGTTTTTCTCACCTATTTCAATGAAACATGCCAATGGAGAATATTTTCCTCTCCTAAAAATAATTACTGACACCACAATCATCACATAATATGAAGCTTACTATGTAACAGAGCCTTTGAGAAATTCAAGTAAATAGGGAAAAATATCAGTATTTATGCAAGAGAAATTCCTTGCCACAGCTTCACTTACCTTGCACGGGGACTCTATATAGTATAATTTAAGCCATAAGGAATATTTGTTATACTGATTTACCTTGTTATGGGTGCTGTACTATTAAATTTTTCTATGCCTTAGTGATGGCAAGGTATTGAGAATAATTCTGTGAGGAAAATGAAAATAAACCCAATGTTGAAAAATTGTTCAAGGGAACCTGTCATGTGTTCACTGACTACTGCAGAGCAATGGAAATGCCCCTGAAACAGCTTCAGGACCTTTGGTTCACACTCTTGAGCATGTTGTCAGTACATCCTGTGCTAACAGAGGTTCAATATCTAAATTCCAGTTAAAGTTATTTATGTTAACTACTCAACTTGCAGCATGAACTGCATGAGGTCACAATAAAGACAGCATGGGATAAATTCATGGGTCTCTTGGGAGGGACAATGAGACTCCCCAACCACAGCCTTGACAGGTGGGCACAGGCCTTGTACTGCCCAGGATCACAACTGCAGCTCCTGTTCTTAAGGACTCTGCTTTTGAAGGAAACCCCTATTATTTTTCTATGCTCCTAAAAACCCCAAATTATTTTCTATTCACTGGCTTCCTGGCAGCAACTATGAGAGTTGGCAGGGGTTTCCCTGTGAGTGCACACAGGACCAAGACATAATCCTGTCTTTGACAATGCACTAATGAGTGATAAATTCTTTCAAATGCAAAGAAGGGAGAATGGATGTATTAACAATCTTTAAGCTCTGTTACTGCAAACAGTAGCTGCCTGTTCCTAATTATGTAAGTAAAAAACATGCCACATCAGAAGTCTTTTCCCCAAATCCCTAAATCAGTTGTCTGCTATGAGCTGAGCAGGATGAATACAGCAGGCAATGTAAGCAACCATGAATGTATACTTATAAAACATCATTCCTCAATAAGTCTTATTGATGGTCACAACACCTTTCACCTGCTTCACAGTAACACCCAGTATTTTTGTGAAATTATTCATGCGACCAGGTTGAGTAATAAAACTCCCACAGGCTTGAAAAAAAGGGCAAGAAATGAAGATGCTATATTCTTTGCAGACAACTGATTGGACAAATGAAATAACAAATATATGATATTCAAACCACATCTGCCTGTGGACACTTTATAAATTTAAGTAGGCTATACTTGCTTGCTGAGCAGCTTGCTAAAGGTCTGCATAAGGGCTGCACTCCAGCCACACAAGGAGCAGAAAGCACACAGAACGATGTCATACATCACTCGGTGGACAATCTGCTGCTGATTAAGAGCCATTGGAACACTTATCAGGAAAAAAATCCCCAGCAAGGCTCATTAACTCACACATAGTGCTCTGCTAACAGCTGGCACACAGCTGGCTAACCATGGCATGGGCAGAACAGATGTACATCTATCTACAAAACAGCGCAGCGACAGAACTGCACTGGAACAGAAGAAAACTCATGGAAGGATGTAGAAGACACACTTTCACATCTAGTTTAGCATGGAAAAGATCCTTCTGAGTTCCCTACTGGAAGAGAATTAGGGTTCTTTTAATAATGGCAGTTTGCCACTCACAGTGGTCAGGTGAGATGCATCAAAGGAAGACAGAAGAATTGCACAGAAAATCATCCCAACAAAAATCCTAAGGATATTGTTGAATCTTGAAATATACCAGTCCTCAAAAATGTGTTGGCAACGATCATCATGAACCTTTTGTAAGTTCTTCATCATTATTTGAATAGCCAAATCTTTATGGAATTTTGTTTAGTCTTTGATCTCAGTAGCAACGTGCAAATGTGTTTCAGAGTTCAGAGTGGTGTGAAAAACAACTTTTCAACACAGATTTGAATCAGCTCCTTTTCAGTTTCACAGAATATCCTTCTCATTATCATTCCAAGAAACACTAACTTCTGACCTATTATCTTTTGGACAATTCTGAAGGTTTGAGGTTTTTTTTGGCAGAGGTGGTTTTTTGTTCGTGTGTTTCTTTTAAGTGCTTGTTTATATGACCCTCCTTCTCACAAAGAAAACTTTGGTCTTCTCAGTTTTTAATGAGAAATCTTGAGATATCTCAGCATTGTCATTGATTTTCCTCTCCTAGTCCTGAACCTGTCCTGAAATGGGACAATATTCTTTGAGGTGGGTGGACAAACACTTCAGGAAGAAACTTAGATGAGGTCATATAGCATTATAATATTGATATTATGTTGTTTCCCAGTGTTGCTCTCCATTAAATCCTCTGTCCAGCCCATCAAAAATGGATGGCTTTTCTGAACAGGGGATTGAGAAGGTGCCTTCAGGTTTGTGTCCATAACTGTTCTGAGGTTTGTCATCTAATTAACCACTCAACTGTAAGGGACAACACTGTTGACACAGCTTCATGGCACACTCAGTTGATGTGCTTAATGTGGTTATATCTTGTGTCTATATCTGAATTTTGGAATGTTTTAACAGTATATTTGTGCATATCCAAAAGAATGAAAAGTTCTGATGTTACTCAGAAGTACCCGTCCCATCTACAGGGAGACTTGTGGACTGAAAGAAATATTCAGGAAAACATATTGTGTAAAAGTTACCATACCAAAGAACTCGTTAAAAGTGTAAAATTCCTAAAATAAACATGAATTGAACAAAACTAAAGCTAGACAGGAACAGGAGGACGAAAACTCAGGGAACAAAAAAGGCATTCCTAAAAAAGTGAACCTTTTGAGTGACTCAGTTAACAGGAAACAAAACCTAAGTTGTCATAAAGAATTATTACTCATATAATAAGACACTTCAAGAGGAATTAAAAGACACCTTTTAGAACAAAAATTTTCAAAATGTGACAGGGCACATGATCATTGCAAAATTTTCAATCTTCTTTAATTCAACCATACGAGAAAAATTTGGATAACCCATGGTTTTTATTCCTCACACCAGTGAGGAATTAACTCTTTGTGGAGACTTGTCCAACACTTTGTCTGACAACAAATCAATCATAAACCAAGAGAACCCAGTGAACAGATGGGATTTTACATTCCTTTGCATCATCCTGCACTATGTCATGGTGAAGTCCATTTCTGAAGAGGCTGGATTATGCTCCTCCCAGGCCTTTTTCATCCCAGTCTTCCTTTCCAAAAGGCAGCCTCACATGGTCTGAACAGGTGCTCTGTGATTCTGCATCCAGGATAGGAGGGATCTGCTTCCAAATCTGAAGTGTCAAAGAGCCAGGCAGCCCAGTTCTGGGAGTGGCATTTCTTTTTATGCCTCCCAGAATTAGGATGACAAGAGTTTTATACCCTGAGCAGCAGAGTCGTTCACTCTATAAAAGAAAGAATAATCACCTTGGCTTCTCGATACTTTTCATAAAATTTATGTTTGTTTTTGGTGAAGCTGTTTTATATGGACAACTGTGAAATGTCTGTGGGTAACAGCTACAGAGCTTGCAACAGCAAAGAATTAAGTCACTGCTACCCCTGGAGTGCTAATGAGGTAAAAAAAGTGCTGAATGCTCATACTTTCCTGGAGACACACATATTATGCTTGCTACAGGTGCACAATGCTAATTTGCTTTTTGGGCAAACTGTGCTCAATTTGCATAATTTTAACATCCTGAAACCTGCAGACATCAGGAAAATCTGTGTGTTTCTCTGCCTGTAGCATTAAGCCATTGAATACCTAAGAATCGATATAAGCTCTCAGAACCAGAGGGAAGCCCTGCTGGAGTCCTGCATTAGCTAAATTATAGGATCAAAGCCTTGAGCTACACCAGCCCAGGTCCCTTGTCTAAAACCACCATGACCATGGTAATTTCACTGTCTGCAGGGCCAGAATGACTTTTTCTGACTCAGCAATTCTCTGGAATTGTCAAATACTGATGATCCATCCACTTGGAGATGTTGCTATAAGCTTAGCTGATAAATTAAGAACTAAAGCTAAATATTACCTTTTGTTGGATGGTTGGGGAGCAATTTATAGCTTCCAATTTGCTTTACCAATAATTGAGTGTGATTCAGCCTGTACCTACATCTCCAAAAAAAATGTTGTCATTTGTCATGTTAAGTCCTTCTATGTATGTTCAAATAACTTGAGATAAACACAATCAGTAGATGGAGACACCTTTCCAGTGGTCACTACAGCCAGAGAATTTTGTTGGTGAGGGGATGTATAAAGAATGCAATGTAAAATAATTTGGAGGAAATGTGCATCATTGAAACAGCACATTGCATCCGTGAAAATTAAGGATTACTAGTAAGAAACAGCTATTAACTCACAGTTCAATTTGGATCTTTAAAACCTTCTTCAGATTATTGTGGGTTGAGCAGTATGGGGTTGTCTGGCTACAGAATAAAAAATTATATCTTGCAATGCATCCAGCAAAACAGGAGTTTATCAAGTACATGATAGAGAACTTGAGTCTGTTGTTAAAATTATGCAGTATCTTGACCTTTTCTCCTGCCACTATGTAAGTCTCTGTGAAATCTCTGGCTTTTTCTACTGCTTTGGTAGCTATGGCATTTTTTTCCTCAAATGTTAAATCAAAAGCAGTAGTCAGCAAAGGCTGCAGTCACAAAATGGCTGGAAAGAATCACGAGAAGGAACAAGAGTAAAAAAGTAACTATATACTGAACACATCAGGGGAAGGCAAAAAGTTGAAACAACAGGAAAACCAGAAAGATTACACAAAGCAAACAGTAATTTGGCAGTTTTAAAAACACAAATGCAATATACATTCTGACATCAGAGAAAAGCATTTCTTAGAAAGAGACACTTTCTAAGATACTACAAAAAAAACCCCTTTCAGATACTACAAAAAAGTTTGAATAAATTCATACTGAGAAGAAAAAGTAGTTTCCTGGGTTGAAAGACTAGGCTGTCCTGGATTCTGGAGAGGTTTTTCCTGTTTGTTTGAATCTTACATTGAGTAGGTTAGGTGCTGAAAAGGAGGGAAATAATATTATAAAATCTTTTGTGACTTCTCCCCTCTGAGAGGACCACAAGAACAGCATTAACTTAGAGCAAGGGAAAGTTAAATTTGCCCTGGAAGCACCATGGGATCAGTCATGAAAAATCCTCCTGTGCCACAGATCAGGTGTGTCAACAGGCACAGGAGCCACAGAGAGTTCTCCCAACAGCTCAAATCTATTCTCACAGTATTTCTGACCTGGCATGATCCTAATACCACTAAACACAACTATTTCTGGTTTTGAATAGGGTTTGCTTCTGTCTCCACCACACACCTTGAGTAGTCAAATTTTGATATTTTCCATTATGTGGTTTTTTTGGTTGGTTTGCTTGTTTGGTTGTTGTTGTTTTTTATTTTTCTCATTCCCCTCCTCTTTACCACAAAAATTCTTGGGGTTTTTTTTTATTTTTGGTTGCCTTTTTTTTTTTTTTTTTTAGCACTTCATGCACAGTATCCTTCATCCCCCACCTGTCTCCTTTGCTGCCTTCCAATCTGTCATTCATTGAGTTTTCTTTTCCTACTTGCCTCCTCTAGTAATTCTGCACCGTGTTACAAACACCTGAACTATTAAGAAGCAATGACAACACAAAGAACTCTCAAGACAGATTGTGGGGACTAAATAAAAATAAACTGAATCAAGCTTTTAAACTAATAGCAATTAATACTACAATTCCTGGAAAGGGCAACTCTCACTTCCCCTAGTGAAAGGTTTTTGGAAGCTCACAACCCAACCATAAAGCTGGCCTGAAATGTAAAAATACCACCAATGTGGCACATTGCAGTATTCCCTCAGTGAGTCTCTCCAGCAGGTGCATGATTTATGGTTTAAACACTGATGATCTCTACTACCTATCTGCAGCTTCACACCACAAATACTCCTCTGCTTTGATGCCCTAGGAATTCTCACCAACATTAACAATTATAGCAATTTTTGAATCAGAGTATATCTTCTGATTACTAGGAAATTATATCCTTATGGAAAGTAATATATTTTTAGTATCCTTGGCACACTTTTAGTACAGCTAAGTATTTGTAGAATACTTGAATTACAGCAAGTATACTCATTTTCCATAAGTGTAGAGTGACACATTATAAAACAAATTATTATAATCAGAGATTTTCTTGAAGTTCTCAAAGAGCTTGATTCAAAAGGGGCTAAGTTTCTCCCAGTACCCTCCGCCCACATTAGTGGATAGAGGGAGCTGAGGGGATTCAGCACCTCCGAGGGAAGCTCCCAGCTCAGACCCAACCCTGCAGCTGTGACAAAATGCAATTCCTTTGATTGCTTCCACTCATTTGCATACTCCAGCTATGAATCAGGCACACACATAAGTGACACTAGAATATCATGTTGCTCTGCCAGCCCTGCAATTCATTGTGCAAACTTTGGGGGCTTTGGAAAAGAGTTTGTGTTTTACTCAGAGCCACACATGGCAGAGAGAACCCAAAAACTCTTTTATCATTTGGGGGTCGTGAACACGCTGATGCATCCAGGCAGCTCTGTGATCCCAGCGAAGAGAATGAGGAACGTGATGACTGATGATGATGAATGGGTTTCATGGAAATTTATACAAATTACACACAAATGGCATTCACGTAAATTCTGTATAAATTACGTCAATTACTGAGGAGTATGAATTCAGTGAGATTTTTTAAAAGGAATTATGGGAAATTGCACGAACAACATTTATAAAAGTCTGTTAAATGTTAAGAGCTTTGAAAGAAATATGAAGCATAATATTTTAGGGTTTAAAATTAACTCTCTTAAGGACTGCTACAAAATATTCATCCCACATCTGCCTATGGTGGGATTTCTTACACATTTCTTTCAAGGAAGTGATTTCACAGGCAGTTATGGGATGAAATGAGTTTCCAAGTTCTTTTGGTGACTGTTGTTCATTCAATGACAACATGCAACAGTTTGTTGTTCTCTTCAGTAATTCTTCTGATCTAAGATTGCCTGAACTTTCCTCCTTAAAAGACACTAAAAAGCAAGCATTTGAACTAAAGAAGACTTATCCATTATAAATCCATTATTTCCTTATATTTTTGCAGTCAAAGGCATTGTTTACAGTGTTTATGTGTATTATTCTTAAATGCAAATCTACAAGGAGGGCATTGAGATGCATCTGCTGCTTGCATAAATATTTGATATATGTCATGACATGTTAACACATAAAGATTCAGAGAAAATGTTCACTTTTTTAAGATATGAACATGGGGGCTTCTTTTGAAATTCATAAGATTGTCAATAGGAAATTTGCTCTTGAATTCTTTTTAAATCACAGTATTGATGTCCATATCAAGCCTTACAAACTCTTCCACAGAGCAAATTCTACAATCACCATCTTATTAAGTGATAATACCAAACCAAAAGTGCTTTGGAAGCCATTTGATTTACCAATTCTCTGTTTTACCATGTGCTGCCTAGCTGGCTGATCCCATGTGTCAAATCCAAACATATATATTGAGAAGAACATTGTGCATCACTTTGACTTCCTTCATGGAGCTTCGGTGAGAAGACCAGTGCTACTTGTGTCATATCATATCCACTGTGAAGGCTATTGAAGATTCATCAAGAGGGCTGGCTGATAAATGAGTTCTTGTACAGCTCAGAAGAGGTCTTTCATTCCAGATTTCTCTTGGCAATATGTACTTCTGTGCCCATCAGTCAAGCATTATGTGTGAAAGTGTACTGCACCTTCAGCTCTGAGAGTCAGAGCCATCAAACTACAGGGTTTTGTCATTAATTAGATCTTTTCAAATGTACTTTAAGGATTTTTAGGGTCGTGGTAGCTCCTGGATTCTTCGCACTACAATTTTCTCTTATGATCATTTTGTTATAGGAATATGATTATCTTCACACTCATCAAGTTTCTCATTTAATGAAAAGAAACCCAAAACCCACAGGTTGGGAATGCAAATCCTGATCAGTAATAGAAATTTAATTCAAAGTCTCACACACGTTTCATATATATGTAAATATCATATTTACTCTTTGAACTATTAAACATGTCTGTTTTTCTTATTGTTGTAAACAATTTCCTGCAATGGAACTACCAAGCCAAAAAAAAAAAAAAAAAAAAGAAAAAGTGGCATCTAAATTAATCTCTGAATCATCCCAAGATTTTCATCTTGGGTTATCAAATTGGGATTACATTAATTCTCTTGAACATGTTTCATGTGAAGTGTTCACTATCATAGTAAATACAAGGAAGCAGTTATTTCCAGTTATTTCTGCCTGTAAGCCTTGAGATGGTCAACTGAGATTTTTCATTTACCAAGAGTTCACAAATATCTTCTGATCCTCCGATCAGATATGTTTATGCATTTTCTTTCCATGTTTCCTTTCCTTGGATAAAACTACCTTTGGAGCCCCAAAGCCACCTATAACTGCATAAGTTTCCAATCTTCTCCTGATGACTAGAACATTATATCACCAAATACATCTGATACCTTCTGCAGTAGCAGAAGACTGGGAAATATGATTAAATTCCAGTACTGACTATAAGGTCAATAAATATTTTAAATCCTCATAAGTATGCTCCTGTACATTATTATTTATCCATTCAGACTTGGTATTAAGCAAGTTTTTAACACCTTAATCTTCTGAAGTTAGGTATAAGCTAGCTCCAAAAATTCATTATCAGGAGAAACTATCGAATCCAGAGAGTTGCCTGTCTGTTCCCTGTTCTGATTTCAAACATGTCTCAGTCAAATACTTCCAGAACTGCATTATTTGCTGTGATTAATTTTGTTGAACTACACGGGCTTTTTTCTCTCTTTTACTTCAAGATCTTAAAGTGCTTCAAAATTTTTCTTAATTAATTTGAATTGAGCAAGCAAGGACCTATGTAACACACTGACTTTTTCCAAGGCGGGTATCTTCTATTTTCTTCTTACTTTAGATTTGCCTGTGCTTGATTCATCCACAGCTGAGTAAAATGGCAGTTAACAGGCAGAAATTATGCCTTTTTTCTCCACATCTCTTTAAACCTCCCTGGCTTTATGCAGATACAGACAATTGCATAGAGCTCCCTCAGTTCTGCTGAACATCTACATCGTTCTGTCTGTTCCTCACTCTGGACCAAGTTCAAAAGATGTTCCTGAATAGTTCAGAAAAATGTTACTGACTGTCCCCTAAAAAAATCACTTTTATTCAAACAGCAAAGGGTCAACTTTCCAGTGGGTCTGAAGCTCTTCTCAAAGATTTGATTCGCTGTTGAAGGATTACTGATGGTAGTTTCAAAGCAGGGAAATATGTCAGGCATATGTCTCATGATTATAACCAGAAGAGAGCTTTGATGTGCCCCCAAAATCTAACCACTCCATTCCTGAGCATTACCCTGGACCACTTCAGTGAAGAAACAGGTTTTCTCTCTTCTAACCCTTTAAAAAAATTCCTGCTGTCTCAGTCTCAGAAATAACTTTCTCCCATTTCATATACTTCTCATGCCTGCCCAGATAACCAGTGTTCACTGGAAGCACCTTTAGTTTGATTTTAATTGTGGGTTTTCTTGGTTTTGTGGGGGTTTTGTTGTTGTTGGTTTTTTGTTTTGTTTCTTTTTTTTTCCTCAGCAGAATCATTCTTATTTGTTCTGCAGAGCCTTGACTGGTTCCTTCCTTTCTTATTAGCTCTGACAGCCATGGCAATTGTATGTGCGTGCCTCAGCGACAGCTCCAGCACTCACTGCAGCTTGCCAAAGGATCTCTTATTTAAAATTACAACTGTTGGACAATTTCACATATGTACTTCAAAGGCACTTTGTTCTGACAATACACATCCCTCCAAAAGGTCCCGGCCTTGCAAGTTGGATGATGTACTGCGTTCTCCCTGACAGAAAATATGATTGGTTTGCTTTTGAGAACATTGTTGCTGTTTTTAATCTCTTTACTTTTCAAAATATATAAATATTTTGGTATAACACAGAATGTTAATTTATGCAGAAGACAGGTTTCTGTAAGGCCATGTGCTTCTTACAAGATATTTCATATATTTGTCAAGATGAAAAACTTACAGAGATGGTATGGAAATCAATTTTCTTTTTTGTTTTTTCCTTTTTTCCTTTTTTTTTTTTTTTTGGTGCTGCTTCAAAATGAATCAACTCCGACACCATATGCTGCAACAATTGCTGAGAATGACAAAAGTAATACATTTTCCCAAAACTCAACAAAAAACCCCATTAAATTAAGGAAATTGTATTTCCCTTAAATCTTCCTGTATCTTCCTGGCTCGCTTAACATCTCGTTTTTTTTATTTCTGTGTAGGCTCTTGCCAGCCCTCCTCTCACTGTGCCAGGCTTATTTCTAGAGAAACATGAGCATCCTTTGGCCACTGTTGGAATAATTGGGATGTCCTCCAGTTTAAAGGTGGAAGAATCCTCCACCTCTGCCAGGACCACCACTGTGCCAGCACATTCAGGGTGGATTGGCCTTGGGCTTTGACATTGCCCATCTAAGAGCATAAGAAGTTTTACCTTGTGCTCACTGTGAGCCTAATAAAAACAAAGCCACAGTTAAAAAATAGGTTTTTTATATATCTATACATATAGACAGATATACTAAATACTACCATCAAGTGACAATTTTGCTCCTTTAAAAATGTGTATCACTTATCATATTGCAGCCTACAATTTATCTGCTTTCAATACAGAAGAGATATTTGCTCCTTGCTCTGTTGGCAGGGGTCGAGTTACTAGAATTGTCAAGAGAAATCCTCAGTCTGTTTGAAATTAACTGGATATGGATATCAGTTGGCTGAACAAAAGGGATGTCTGATTATGCTGTAAGTACTGAAGACACATTGCATATCTAGGAAGCTTTTCTTCTCATTACATAACATGTTGCTTGGTTACCTCATCCAACTTGTCATCTGTGAGGAAACCCATTTCATTAAAAAAAAAAGAAAATCATAAGGCTAACTCCTCCAGGACTGAGATGAAATAATTTTTTTTACTCTTATTTCAAAGTTTCAATTCAAAACTAAGTTGCTATGTTCACACCCCTGATGTGAAAAAATATAATTGCACACACCACTCTCACAAAATTTTGTCATGCCCAATACTGGAGTGCTCTTCTGACTCCTGGTGTGACAAACATCAGTCTGTGTGTCCAAAAGTTGCCAGGACCTTGGCTAAGGCTTCATGCCAATCCCTTACAATCAATTCACCACCTTTCTGTAGGACACAGGTACTAGGTTAGAAGGTCAATTGATAGAGAAAAGGTTTGGCGCAACCAAACACTTTCCATGCTGCTAAACCAAATGATCTGGGGAAGCCTGCAATTTCTGTAATAGTTTGCAACCCTTTGGAGACAACCTAGAGCCAGGCAGGTTTGACACTGGAACAGATGGGCTTTCCCAAGCATTTCTCCTGTGGCTGTAGTAGACCTCATCCGTGGGTGTGCTCTGCTCATGAGTGACATTATACCTCCATTCTCCCAGAGGCTGTGCAGAATTCAGCAAACTTCAGTTCTGGGAGGGAAGATGACACCATAATAATGATAACAATAATGATAATAATGGAAATAACGATAATAATGATAATGATGATGATGATGATGATAATGATAAAAATACGGAAAACCCCACACCACCAACAAAAAAACCTATCAACCAACCAACCAACCAAAACAACCAACCAACCAACCAACCCTCTCCGAACTAAAACAAACCAACAACAAAAGAATCTCCCAAACCGCACGAAAGAAAGAAGGGCTTTCCCCGGGAAGCCGGCAGCAGCTCCCTAGGGGCCCTGGCCGTGTTGCACCCCCTCTCCCTGTGCCCACCCGACCCCGCGGAGCCTCCCCGGCCGTCAGCCGGCAGCACCGTGCGCCCCCGCCCCGGCCTCGCTTCTCCGCGGTTCCGCCCATAGAGAAGCGGCAGCAGCCTCTCCCGCGGCGCATCCCGGTGCCGGTGCCGGTCCGGGCCGTGTCGGGTCGGGTCGGGGCGGCTCCGCGGCGCGCACGGCACCGCCCCCGGCGGGCAGACGGGCGCGGCGGCGTCACTCGGCGGCACCGCCCCCCGCTCCCGGCGGCCGCCCCCGCCCGCCGCCGCCGCCGCCGCGCACCCGCAGCAGCGCCCGCTCCCATCCGCTTCCCCTCCGCTCCGCTCCGCTCCGCTCGCTCGGCGAGCGGCAGAGGCAGCCCCGGCAGCCGCGCCCGGCCCGGCCCGGCCCGGCCCCGCGGCCCCCGCGCAGGTAAGGCGCGCCCGCCCGCCCAGGAGCAGCCGCGCTCCTCCGCGGTGGTGGCGGTGGTGGTGGTGGCGGCGGTGGCGGAGCGAGAGGCTGGTGGGTTTGCGTGCGGCGTTGTGGAGAGGTGGATGGCGAGGAGAGGAGATGGTGGAGCGGAGGTGTAAGTTAAAGGTTGGATGCGGTGATTTATTGCCCCTCGCCGAGGCGGGGGGAGGAGGGGAGAGGGGGGTCCGCGAGACTTGAGCGATAAAATCAATCCTGCTGCATGTTCTCCCTGGCGTGAGCTGCCGTGGTGAAACGCGAAGCCGGGGCAGCGGTGGGATATCGCAATATTGTTGTTGTTCGGCGGCGGCGGTCTGAAAGGGACGAGGGGTTTGTGCGGGAAGTGCATTGATAATTTGGGACATTTTTCTATTGTGTGCCAGAAGAAAGAGGGCACCCGGCTTCTTCGATATGTGTTTGAAACTGTTCAGGTTCCTGCTGATGGTGTGCATTTTTGAAGGGGTAGGGATTATACCATAAGCATATTAAAATAAAGACATCTGCAGACTGGAAAGGGAGCAAAATCGATCATTCCAGCCGCTTAGGAAAGAATTTGATTCTAGAAATTACGTAGAAATGAAAGGAAAAGATTAATGATGCTGCTAAGTCTGCTTTTGAATTAGAGCGCTTCTCCCTTTGGCTGCAGCAAGGTTGTTTTTCAGATCCTTTTATTTCATCCGGTAATTTGTGAACTCCGGTCTTCCCCGCACCCAGAGACAATGCTCTGTATTTCATACAATAAGGATTCTGCCAAGGATTGTGCATGCCAACCGACCTGGCATTTATTAAGGATTTATTGACCTATGGGTGTCTCTCTCTCTCCTTTTCTAATTTGAAAAGGCTCAATCGGGGCACCTGTGACTAAATCATAATTTTTGAAGGATAAAAAATGGTTGTAAAGGGGTGGGGGAAGCATACGGATTCACTGGCGAGGCTCTGAATGCAATAGCTACATTTATATTGGTTTGTGTATATTTCTCGCTACATATGTGTGTATTCATGGATACATTGCTGGGAGGGATGCCTGGTACTTGAGAGCCATATGAGATAGATGGATACATAGATAGATATATGTCCATAAATTGTCCTCTTCTGAGAATGAAAGTGTCCCTCTGCTTTGGAAATGACTAGACAAGACTGTGCTGTTTATTGGCAGTGTGTGAATTATATCGGCAGTAATAAATAAGCAATTGTTTGTTGCATTTTTTTTTCCTTTCTCCTTTCGTTTGCAGTCTTTCCATCTCTGTCTTTTTGCATTTCCTTGGGGTTTTTTTTTCCCCTTCTCCTCTTTTTTTTTCTTCTTTTCCCTTTCTCTTCCCCTCTCTTGCCGCCACCGCCGCTGTGTGTGTGTGTGTGAGAGTGAGTGAGTGAGGGGGAAGGCAGGCGCTGCAGCCAGCGGCAGGCAGCGGGCAGGGATGCTCTCGAGGTGGGATCCCCGCGCAGCGGCTCTCCGCGGACACCTGTAGGGATCGCTCTGGCACTCACGGCGGCCGCGCACACACTCACACACTCACTCACACTCACACCGCGTCCTTGCCTGCCTCTCCCCACCCTCCCCACCCCTGCTAGACACCACGGGCTCCTGGCACCCTCCCGCTCCTGCGCCCCGTGCACAGAGGCTCAAACCCCTTCCCTTCCTTCGCCCCGCTCCTCCCGCAGCCGCGGCTCCCGCCCCGCGCACCTTGCGCCCCCGCCCCGCGCTCCCCTCCCCGCCGCGCCTCCCGCATTCCCTCCCCACCCGCCGCTTCCCCCGAGGGACCAGCCCAGCCCCAGCTGCTCGGTAACCCCCGTGAACACACACACACACACACAGACACACACCGCGCCCCTTCCCCGCGCATCCCGTCCCCACAAGCCTGCCCCTTCCCCCGTTCATCATCCCTGACACGCAGCCCCCTCCCTCCGTGACATTGTCCCCGGGCACGCACGCCGTGTGTCACCCCGCCAGCCAGCACCCAGCTCCCCGCACCCCGCACGCACCCCAAATCCTCTCCATCCCCACCCCATTCCTTCCCCTCCGCCGCAGCGGAGCCCCGCGGCCGCCCCAGCTGCCCTGCCCGCCCCGGGCGCACTCTCGCGGGCTCCCGGCCGTGTGCGGCGCGCAGGGGACAGCGGGGGATGCTCCGGCTCGGGCTGGCAGCGGGCAGCGGGGGATGCTCCGGCTCGGGCTGGCAGCGGGCAGGGGCGCCGCCGCCCCGTCGGGCCGCGCAGGGCGGAGCTGTTCCGGGTGCTGAAGCAGGAGCGGCCGCTCGGCGCCGTGCCGCAAGCCAGCGGCGCCCCTGCCCGCGGCACCGCCGCGCCCGGGAAGGCCCTTTGGGGAGCGGGCTTGAGGGGGCTCCCTCCTTGGGCCCGCCCGGGAGCTGCTCGAAAATCCTTAGCGGCGTTGCCAGAGGTGGCTGCCTCTGCCGGGGGCAGGAGGGGCGTGGGAGAAACCGGGGGTCTGCCTGCTGTTGGTGGGCACGGCTGGTGTTTGCCCGTGAAGTCTGCGGGTTCTCCTCTCCTCCCTTTTGCCGCTCTTGCCCGCCTCACGTGTGACAAATAATAAAAATAATCGTGTTGACATTTAGAGGAATGAAATTAAATATAGAGGGAGTAGGAGGTGACTTAGCAGCTCTGAACGTGTCAGGTGCAGGCAGCTGAGGTGTGTGCCTGTTTTTAAAACGTTTCTCCCTAGCAGGGTCATCTCTGCCCCCTCTCCCCAGACACACAGGCACGCACACACACACACACACACACACCAGCCCAGAAGAGGGCTTGGCAGCAGTTCTGGCCACGCTATTGTGCCTGCCTAAGTGCTGCTGGCGAAGAAATGCAAGGGAGGGGAAGGGGAAGCAGCGAGTGAGGGAGGTGTTGGAGATCCTCTCCTCCATCAGGAGAGGTCTGCTAATACACAGCTTCCAGAAAAGATACAGCAGCTTGGGGGAGAAAAACAGAGAGAGGAGCCTCTCTGCTGAAATGTTTTGGATGTGGAGACCCCTTCAGAGGATGAGGGTGATCTATCATCTATACAATTTTGAAAACAGAGGAGTTGTTCTCTTAAATAAGGGCAGCTGAGTAAATGTACATAAAATACTGCAACCCATTTCAGAGGGCTAACACCTGGGATTAGCTGATCTGCATTGTGAATAATGTCAACATCAGAGCTGGCTTGAATTGGATTTTCCCTGCCATAGCAGAAGATATCAGCCCCAAAAGAAACCAGGTGGCAGAGAAAAAAAAATGTGGTTTGAAATGTTCAAAAAGCCTTCTAAGAAACCATTGCAATTCTTCCTCACCCCAGGGTAAATAAACCAGTAGGTGTGCCATGTATGGTGAAGCGTGTCAGTTCCTGCTGGGAGCTCAGGCCACTTTATCTTTTTGACCTGTATTGGAAACAACCAGAACTGGGCTTGGTAGCATTGTCTGCAAGAATAGGACCCTGTAGCTTCACAGGTGATGGTGTTTTCACAAGTAAATTACAAAAAAATAAATTGCAGAGTAAGCACCACCTTTTCTGTTTAACATTGTTCTTGTAAAAATAAGATGTAGTTCTGAAATATTTGAAAGTTTTGGAAAGGTAAGTAGTTTATGTATAAATTATACCATAAACAAGTAATCTAGTATAAACATATATGTTAAGATTTGTGTTTAGCTCTGCAACCTATTTGTTGGTAACTTCAAAATTACAGCAGCATTTTCCCAATGTCCAACAGCAGTTGAAATGAAAAAAAATAATCACAAACATTCACTATTGATCAACTTTGTGATTTAACATGTTATTAGTTGTCATTTCTTATTATTCTGTTTCAATTCCTTGCAGATTAGAAACAAAAACAATAGAGGAAAATCACCCCCTGGATCTTAGCCTTGGCCTTTTTCAAGCAAAGAGAAGAGGAGCTGTCAGGCTTTGCATGTCAAGTGGCCACTCGGCTGTTTGACAGCTTCTGGGTTTCAACCCCATTGGGATTGAGGCAGCTCAAGCAACCACGAGCGATGAGTCCTGTCGTCTGCTGATGCTGCTCTAGCACCATGGCAGACAGGCTGTGATATGACAAGAGGATCCATCCTAGGGAGGCAGCGTTGGGATCAATAATTGGCTTCCTGGGAAACTACAGCTGGTGGAGAGGATGTAAAAAGAGGCGCGCATGTGCCAGGATATTGCTACAGCCTTGCCAAGCTGGTGGATCCACTTGGCGGAGAGTTTTGCCGCTGATCTTGGGTTTTTTCCCGGTTTGGTAATGTTGGCTTTGGGGAAAATTTCTGCTGACTCACCCACCCCTGGACACCTTTTGCGGAGCGTGGCCGACCAGTGAAGAGATCCAACGGCGCCTTACCCCTACTGCGGGTCCCCTCCAGTGGCCCCTGGCACCATCTTGTGCCCAACCCCCTCCCGTGGGGCAGCCGCAGCCCCCCGCCCCGGGGAGTCTCCCACAGTGACCCCCGCACCCGGGGCGGGGGTGAGCGTGCCCGAAACTTCCAGTGTGGCCGGCGCCCGGCAAGATTTTACGCTGTCTGCCACCGGGGCCCCGGTGCCACCCCCCGCCAGCCCTGCCGCCCCGCTCGCCCGCCCCAGGCCGCGCAGGATGGGGGGCGGTGCTGGTGCGGCGCGGGGGCTGCCTGCTGCTCTGGCTGGCCCTACTGCTGGGCTGCTGGGCTGAGCTGGGCAGCGGGCTGGAGTTCCCGGGCGCGGAGGGCCAGTGGACCCGCTTCCCCAAGTGGAACGCCTGCTGCGAGAGCGAAATGAGCTTCAACATGAAGACGCGCAGCTCCAGCGGGCTGGTGCTCTACTTCGACGACGAGGGCTTCTGCGACTTCCTGGAGCTCATCCTCACCCAGGGCGGGAGGCTGCAGCTCAGCTTCTCCATCTTCTGCGCCGAGCCCGCCACGCTGCTCTCGGACACGGCGGTCAACGACAACCTCTGGCACGCCGTCGTCATCCGCCGCCACTTCAAGAACACGACGCTGATCATCGACCGATCCGAGGCCAAGTGGGTGGAGGTGAAGTCCAAACGGCGGGACATGACTGTCTTCAGCGGGCTCTTCCTAGGGGGGCTCCCGCCGGAGCTGCGGTCGGCGACGCTAAAGCTGACGCTCTCCTCCGTCAAGGACCGGGAGCCCTTCAAGGGCTGGATAACGGATGTGCGGGTGAACTACACGCAGGCGTCGCCGCTGGAGAGCCAGGAGGTGCGGCTGGATGACGAGCAGAGCCGGCTGTGCGCCAGGGATGACGTCTGCCTCAACGGGGGCGTCTGCTCGGTGCTCAACGACCAGGCCGTGTGTGACTGCTCCCAAACGGGCTTCCGAGGGAAGGACTGCAGTGAAGGTAAGGGGCCATTCCAGCTCGCCCCATCGCCCCAATCCCCATCGCTCTGTGGAGGGGACGGGTCGGAGGCCAGGCCTGCATGAAGTTTCATCTGTATGAGTGGATCTTCCTCCCTCCCCTCCCTTTCCACCATGTCCCTGGCTCCCCTCTTCCCCACCTTCTCCTCCCTGTCTTCCACGTGTCTCTGTGGCCAACCATGGTGCCATCACTCTTCTGTTCTCTGCGAGGCTGGGCAAGAGGAGGAAGAGGATGTTATTTGAGCGTCTTCCGGAGGTGGGGTGGGATTTGGGGTTGTTCTGGGCGAAGGAAAGATGGGTGCTGGGTAGCAGGTGTCCCCCGGATGGCAGGGGGTGGCTGGCATCACGCTCGGTGGGAGCTGAGGGAGGGGATGTGCATGCTTATCACAAGCAGCTGATGGTAATTAATTTGGGGGGCAGGGAAAGTGATGCTGGGAGTAATTTAACTGGATTAAGTGCAAAGGTGACCTGGGTCTGGTTTTGTAGGGTAGAGGAGACCCAGAGTCCACTTTGTATTTGATATTTGCCTCTGCTATGTCATTGAAATAAAATCAGTGATTTATTTGTGAATTCCTTAAATTGTTGCCAGGGAGAAAGGGGATTAAATGGGATTTTTTTTTCTACATGAATGTGAATGGTACTGCTTTGCAACATATTTAGCAATTCACCATGCCAGTTAGACAGGGAGAACACAACAGGGCAAGGGGGAAGTACATGCTCCAAGACCACAAAATGACTGAATAGTTCTACCAAGGAAGAGGGAATTTAGAAAAGCAGCAGTTTCCTTAATCTCCTCTACAAATAAATCACTGGGTGAAATATGATTCATATTCAGTGCCCATTGTTTTTGGCAAATGGAAAGAATGTGAATGTTTACTTTGCAGATGCATGCAGGACTCTTGTTTTTATTATTTTGTTAGTAAATGTACCATTGCTTGCAACTCCTTAGGCACAGAAATGACATATGTTGTGTACCTAGAGCAGGACGTAGAGGTGTATAAATGAAATAAGAGCAAATGTATCAAGGGAAAATAGAATTATCATGTCAAAATCAGAGAGTAAAGACCTAAGTTTAAAATGTAAAAGGTAAATATAAATAAGATATTATCAAGACCAAATTAAGATCTTCACTGAGTGGCTGCATGACATTTATGGCTGAATAATTTGCCTTTAGCATTTCTATCAGATTTCACTCATTATAAGGAAGAAAACATCATTTCTGACTGTGCTTTATTATGTAACACCTTCTGTCCTTAGTGTCAATACTCAAAACGCTACAGTCATTCTGCATCCTGTTTACTTTATCAGCTGTTTATCTCTCATCTGCCATTCATGAAAAATTCAAACCTGTTAACACTTTAAAATAATTTTTAATAGGAGCAAATTATAGTTTCAGAAGACTAATCATTTTTACTTTCAATTGCACCCATTTCCAGAAACTGTAAAATGAAATACCTTTTATATTAGGTAAATCATCTCAATGGGTTTGGTATTTGGGTGTCAATTTTTAATATATGATACTACATAATGGATAGGTGTATGTACAATATTGAATTGTCCTAGCACCTCTGAGTTAGGCCCTATTTTTAGAAAAAGAAAATTATGAGGTGCAGCAGCTTTGTTAAAGCAATAATGATAATTTAAATACTATTATAATTTCTATGCCTTTTACAATAAAACATACTTTATTCATTCAAAGTTATTTTGAACATATAATACTTATATGAAGAGGTCCTCATAATTACATGTAATATCATTCAGATAAATTCTTACCTTTACATAACAACAGGTTCAGTAGCTATTTTTAAGGAACATCTTTATGTTTAGATTGAATGCTAGTGAACTATGTATCTATGTTTATAGATCTTGAAAATAGTATGGAACTTTTAAGAAGGTGACACTCAAAATAATATTTAGAATGCCCTGAAATCAATTTAAATGCTAGTGGTTTTACAATTGACATCAGTTGGATCAAGATTCTCCTCACATGTCCCTTGACTACTAAGAAGCCTTATAAAATAATAGCAAGACTTAATAACTTTAGCATAAAGTATTCAGATTCTGATTTCGTTTGAAACAGGAGGCAACATTTCCCCTGACAGCAACAGAAATGGAACTGCATTGCAGTTTATACCTGTTAATTGAGAAAAGGTAGCAACTGACATTTCCATCAGTCAGCTTTGATGAAGGGATTAGAAGTTACTCATATGTGCTAGCAAAGATACTGAGCCATTATAAATTATTTAATTTTCCTAATAAATAGAAAAGGCAGAAGGACAAGTAAAGCCTTTATATCTGCCAAGAAAGAAGCCCTGGCTTCTGCTGTTTACTTTTTGTAGCCAACACAGACATTATGCTGTTGAACTTTGATCTTTTGTTCCCAGAATGTGTAAATTTCCCACAAACCTTAGAAAGACATTGCCATTGCTAGAGGATCATCTCAGGCTGCAGTCATCTGAAGAGGTCTTCTGACTAAGTTTTCATATATTTTGGTTTTTTGGGTTTTTTTGTGGGGTTTTTTTCTGTTTAAAAATGGTTTTAGTTGGGAAAAAACCCCAACTTTCCATTTCTATCTGAAATTGTAGCCACATGTCCTAGTTGATACCTTTTCTTTAAAGGTGAAAGATGGTAATTAAATTCTATTTTCCTTGTATTTTTTTATAGATATAATTTTTTTTTGTCTTGGATTTATTGTTCTATATCTCTGCAGTCTGGTAAAACAGAGTCTCCCACAGTGTAATGAGGAGTGTAGGAATCAACAACAGCGAAGAAAACCTTTTCAAAATTTTCAACCCTGACTTGCATGTTTGAGAATTTAGGAATAATAGATTTTAAATCAAAGTTTCAAGTCTTAAGATGCCATTTCTAATACAAGTTCAGTTATTTTCAGGAGAAAATTTGGTGGGTTTTTTTTTTCTCAGATTTTCATCTTTGAAAAGCTTATTAATGATTACTGAAATTTTGTTGTTTTTTTTTTCTTGTAGGAATGATGTTCAACCAAGTTTTGGGTTGAGTTTTTTTGTTTTGCTTTGGTTTTAACCCATAGTAATATAAATTATTTCTAGCAGGCTTAACTGGTTTTATACCTGTCTAAATCAGGAGTAGCTTCATTTATGTTTTCTGAACTGCACCACTGTAAGAGCAGTGCAAGCTAGGAAAGAACCATTTAGTCATGCCCCTTGTGCCAATAGAATCTAAATTCTATCCAATGGGAGCTTTGGCATAAATCACAAAGAAAGGACTGGAATTTTGCTGAAGTGTCAAGGATGTGCTGTCCACAGCAAAGAAAAATATGATCCCTAGCAGTTCTCTGATTGATAAGTCCATGAGTAAAAACAGTACAAGAGCCTTCTAAAACAGAAAATAAAATCTCTACTTTGTACTGAAGAAGGCAAAGGTATATTACTTCACAAAATAATAGTGACTCAGTAGAAGGAAAAATACACCAAATTATAATAAATTTTATTAGGAATAAGACTAGCATTGAAATGAGCCCTGATTGCCATATCAATTTTCTGATAAGTTTTTGACATACATTGCAATCTTCTATTCAGTGAAAATTACAATATTTCCTGGAATAACCCAAATTGGTATGGCTTGATTCTATAATAGAGAGAGATTTTTATTTAAAAGACCAACTTTAAAGTCAGATTTTTAGTGAATTAAGTCAAGGTCCTAGGAGGTAAGGAGAATACATTACTCCTGTCAGTGAACCTCCAGATTCTTCTTGTAATTTGGCTCCTTAAGTTAAAATTTAAAAGACCAAAAAAACAAAAATCACAACTATTTTGTTATTAAATGAATAAAATAGTGATTTTCTGACTTTAGGCCAAAAAAAAAAAAAGTATGATATTCCTTTCATCCTTGTTTATATAAAAGTAGCCTTGTACAGTGTGCTGTCTGAGAAAATAGGCAGATAGCTCTAAAAGTGATAGTAAAATCCATATGATGCAATGACTTGGGGGAAGTTTCTTAATGATGCTACCTTCTTGTCACTCCATGCCCTTCTGCTTTTCTATATCTATAGCTGCTTGAAAAAGTTGCAGGCAGGATCATTTCTCTTTTTAAAATATAGCTTCCCTAGTTACCTTGATATTAGCATCTCTAGAGACAATTGCACTGTGAATTGAAACTATTCCTGTTTATAACGTTGTATTTTAACTGTTCTACTGAGTTTCTGGTTTGTGAGAAAAATGAGGACTATTCAGGCAGCTGTTCACTGTAAGAGATACTCTTCCTTGTCAGATATTCAGCAGTTGATGCCAGCTATGGTTTGAACTGTGAAAGTGATTTTTGAGGAAGTGAGTTCCAGATGTCTCAGCCTAGCCAGCATTTAGATTTGTTTGTTTGGGTTCTGAATATATTACAGCAGTCTTTGTTGTATTTCCTTCTGCATGGTAACTTTTAAAAGAGTCATCCAATATTTATATCTCCTTGAAATTTTTGATATTTTAATCAATTTTATTGTCTTTATGCCTTGAATGAGACATTTGAACTTCTTTTGGCAATAATTATCTATTGCAAGTTGTGTGTTTGAGTGAGATGCTGTGGAACTCCTTGCCTATAACCAGTCTTAACAGAGTGGTCATCATGGTCTTTATCCCTCTTGAATCCTAGCTAAATATACTTTGGACTAGTAAATACTGTGGACAAAACTTGCCTTTTTGATTTACACTTCAGGATCTTTACCTACTTGATCTGTATTTCTTCTGCATGCTGAATTTCTTGTCAGTGCCAATGGCCACTGGGTTGATGTTGATTTAGAAGGAGGGCTAGAAATGCACCAGAGGTTGTACTTAGGTTCTGTTGTATTTACAAATTATGCCATTAACTTAGCAGTAAATATTTCATCTTATTTAATATTTTTAAGTGGTGACTTTGTTGTCAGAGTAGAATCTTGAGAGCAGATAGTCAAGTCATCAAAAAGTCTTTCAGAACTGTGTTAAATCTATGTCCTTTGCATTTAGTCATATGAAAACACAATCCTTATGTCAGTTTAAGCAAAATTTTGCATCATTTTCCTAATGAAATTTGATATATTATTTTGTTTGGCAGGATTCAGCTTTATGGGATATTGATTTCAGTATCTGCCTCATGTAAAATCACAGGAATTTAAATACTGTGTCACTGGTAATTAGTAGTTGGCAGTCTATTTTATATTATCTTCTAAGGACGTTTCTTGTTGAGTATTGCTGATCCTTTCAAAATGCTGATATTGAAATACTTTCAAAGGACCACTTACATTTATAGCTTACATCTTGGTACTCCAGGTAAATAATATTTTAAATAGTGAGATTGTTGTTTCCCTTTGTGCCTAGTTGAGGTGCCTGGCTCCTTGTTAATTTTAAGTCTATATTGTGAATTATAGACAGCTATTATGCTAGAAGTATTTCTATCTAGCACCATAGGACCTTGTGTCAGATTCGTCATACTCATTCCGAATTTCAAAATAATATAGATTAAAATAGTCTGTTTTAATGTAATTGCACTTCAAAGCTTGCAGGCATTTTGGACCAAATGTACTTGATCTTTTGTCTCAGCTGAAGGCTGGCTCCTCGGGAGACTTTTAACAGTAGATGCTAGCCAAGGATTTGTGGGATTTTATTCCATCATCATTACTGACCTGATGGATAGGAATGGGGGAACAGGCTGGCAATTCAAACCAGTTCCTGATAGAAATAGCTTTATGTAGAGGATAACATTAACAGATGCAGCTTGGAGGGTTCATGCTTCTTTCAATAAACATATTAAAATCGGTTGGTAATTTAAAACAAAGAGCTTTATCTGTCTCTCTTTGTGAATTTAATATGAAGTTTTATCTTCCAGAAAGCTTGGTGTTCCTTTCAGAAAACATGAACAACACACCAGTTTCTGGAAAAATGCTTGGTGTAGTTTGTTGTGCTGTAGTTGGAAATTGTGTACCTTCATAAACACATGATTTTACAGAATAGTGAAAGTCATTCTGAGGTGTTGCCTACCTTTGTGTACCTGAGGAGTAAACTGCAAAGACTAAATATACTCCTTTCAGGGAATGGGTGGGTAGAGTGTAACAGACGTACCTTTAATTGTGTTGTTCAATATAGAATTGACTAGCAAAGTCAGGGTAGATAATACTTTGATTCCTTTATTCAGTTCTACACTGAGCTGGGATCATAATTTAATCTTTTACAAAAGATGTGCACTTTCTTGAATGACATTTTCTCCCTCTGTGCTTTGGTGATGGTATCTGAGTGTACCACAAGCACTTTACCAGCCTGGATTATATTGTCATGTACGCAGAACTCAATTTTTCAGCTCAGGTGCTCTTCTGCCAAGCTGAAAAGTAGTTGTATGTGGTGAGTTCATGTAAATGTGTAGCCATTCACTCGGATCCTGGAGCAGAATCAGTAGGATCAATGAGTGCTTCAATGCACAAAATACTTGCAGTAACTAACAGGGTAATGAAGTAGGAAAACTTGCATGGTTTAGACATGACATTGCTTTCTCAGTGACCAAACCAGTTCACACTTTCTCCAGTTTGTTTCTTCCATATGTAAAATTAAACTACTCCATACAAGAGTTTTTGGTAGGATTTTTTTCCCGGTCATCAGGTATTTGAAGCATCAGAATTTCTATTAGGGATCTAGTAGGGGAAGTCAGGACTTAAAGCTCCCTTTACTGTTGTGCAACCCTTTAGCCTACAGAACAGGTAATAGTTAGTTGGCTTTGAAGTCGCAGGCATTCCTACTGCCTATCCATAGCTGAGTGTTCGGAATAGTGTGTTTTTTCTTGCTTTTTTGTCTGCCACTGTCTGCCATTGTTCTGACTAGACGCTGGAAATGATGTAGCTTGTCACCTGCCAGCCATTTCTCCTTTGACAATTCAGTTCTTCTCACTGTCACAACAGTTCTCGTCCTTTGCAATGTTGCACCTGTATAAGTCTTCCTTATTACTGTGAAAGGATCTAGGATTTAATGTCTGAGGATAGTGAAGAACTCTTGCTCCTAGTCAATGATCATATACTGTTTTAGTTTCACTCTCTTCCATTTTCAATGAAAAATCTGGGGGTGAAAGTGAGAGGTGGCTTCAGTCATGCTTAATTTGAGCTTGTCAAGAAATGAGGCAGATGTAGCTGAAACCTCTCTGTGAGAACAGGATCCCATTATGAGATTTTAGAGTTCTTCAGTTCTGTGGAGGGGATTATGAACATAGAATTGCTTAGCTATGTTCTATTAAGCAGCAGATTTGGCACCTTTTAGATATCTGAACAAAACATGTTCTGTTTTCATTTTCCACTGGAGTCAATTTGAAGTCCCATTGACTCAAGTTTAGAATTAGGGCAAACCTAATAACCTGCTGATTCTGAACTTATAATTCAAGTAGGAATATGAAAACAGAGAGAACTAGGGCAAATTAAATAACCTGCTGATTCTGCCTGTAGTATTCATCTGGGAATGTCTATAGAGAAAATACTTTTCATAAATTCTGATATTTATTACCACGGTCATGATCACTATAATTATTCATTAATTTAATATATGCCGTATGACCCATGCTGGAAGAGTGAAGTTACACGACTAATTTTGTCTTACATGTAAGACTCTCTGTAATTTGAGGGAAAACCTGGTTTCCCAAACAAATGGACGGTGCACTCGCTGGAGTCACATTTGCAGTTGCTGCCACTACAAATTGTGAAAAGGTGGATTTTGCCTATGGAAGTGTTCCATCCTAACAATGCTACACAGGTGTGCAAGTCACAGATTCCTTTCAGACTGTGCCACTTTGCACAAGGTCTTGAGAATGTTTGACTTTTTGGTGATTTTGATTAGAGAAAGGGCTTTGTCTTGCTTAAAGGGAGAGAAACTTGATTGATTCTCCCCACAGTGCTGTCTTTTTGTAATTAAGTGAATGTGTACAGCCATTAAGGAGGTCACTGACATTACACCGTGCAACTGGAGATGTATGTCACAGTTCCAAAGTTTCTGAATTACATCTTAATTTCCTGTACAGGATGACCTTCATGTTGATCTTCTTTCTCTTTTGTGCTTTTTAGCTTTAACAAAAGACATTTAAAATGACACTTCTGTCAACGGAGGTATTTCCATTAAGAAAAGATTCCTTGAGAAAGATTGCGTGTATGTGATATAAATTATATGTACTTTCTTTTGAAGTAGTGTATAGAAAATCACAGAATTAGATTGAGTAGACATGGAGTGAAGATCTGTATCTCAATACTGTCATTTTCTTTAGAAATGACATTATCTGGATTCTTCTTTGTTGCCAAAGGTGACAACAGGAATCTACACACACATACCAGCATTGGTACAATGGGTGTCTAGGGCACAGCCACAATGAAGAGCTTTAGAATGAATTAGGGTCTTGTGATGTAAAGATTATATTCATTGTTAATAAAAATGGGGGAATAGGAAGTGCTCTTCCACCTTTAAAGATGTTATCTTTCCTGATTCTGAATCATGCAGGGGTGATAAAAGTGATAATAAAAAAGTTTGGATTCCTCTGTTTGTTGCACAGCGACAGGCTAACATTTTACATTTGTAAAATTGTTTGTACATTTTACATTTCTAAAATCAGACTGTTAACACGGAAGGTCCAGGGACAGGTGGCAGAGAGGCAGGTGAGACACTACATCTCCTTCCCAGACTGCAGGCAATGCTGGG